>OZ012737.1:479588629-480788629 GCA_963859935.3 Lathyrus sativus | reverse complement strand
AGATCTTGCCAGTTCACAAAGACATGCGTGGCAAATGGATGCCCAATTACGATGGCCCATTTGTTGTTAAGACAGTTTTCTCCGGAGGATCGCTAATTCTTACTACAATGGACGGTGAAGAGCTCGCCCATCCTGTGAATTCCGATGCAGTCCGAAAATATTATGCCTAAAAATAAAAAAAAATAAAAAAATAAAAAAAATAATAATGAAAATGAAAAATGCAGCTCGTTAAGTTGAAAACCCGAAAGGGCGGCTTAGGCAAAAATGAGCGTCCCGGTGGATTGAAAACCCGAAAGGGCGGTCCAGGCAAAAGTTAGGGACAAAGGCATTTCACTGCATTGGACGACACCGAGCATTGCAGACGCTTTTATAGAAATCCATTTCAAATCCAATCACTCTCTTCAGAAGCAAGGTTGTGGGTAGTCTTAGTCGTCAGGGTCAATAGGTCGTTGGATTCAATGTAACCTTTCCCATATTGCCAATTTCAAATTTGTAATTTCCCATGGAGCTATGCCTTTAGCAAGCTACCATTCTTCAATAAAATTTACCTTTTGCCTTTCAACACCTTTGTGCACATTATCTCTATTTTATTTTTGTTATGCAATTTGCTGTTGTTAATAATTTGTGAACATGAAAAGTGTTTTTAAAAAAAAAAAATATATATATATATATATATATATATATATATATATATATATATATATATATATATATATATATATATATATATATATATATATATATATATATATATATATATATATATATATATATATATATATATATATATATATATATATATATATATATATATATATATATATATATATATATATATATATATATATATATATATATATATATATATATATATATATATATATTCTCGAAAATACGGTTGGAAATGAAAGTTACTTTGACTTATGGAAATTTATGAAGGATCTCTTCGTCCTCAGTAAATCTCATTGTTGCATAAACATTTGTTCGTTACCAGCATTTTCCCAGTGTTAGTCCCCAGCGAGACTATAAGCTGACAACACTTTGGATCTAGCCAGTGATCTCCAAGACGGCGAAGATCTTACCAACATCTTCCCAGTGACAGTCCCCAGCGAGACTTTTAAGCTGACAACGCTTTGGACTCGTCCGATAAGTCTCTAGTAACTCCCGATGCTCCCGAGATCTTCCTAGTATCCTCCAAATGATCCATGTTCTTGAAGACCCATTCTCAGTGGGATCATCTGTTCCTCAGTGGAATTGTCTTACTTTTCTCAGGAAATATTCCCCAGGAGATTGCCATGTTCTCCCCAAGAAGTCAAGTTACTTTCCCAGGAATGTTCCGGTGAATTCTCTTCAGTAAGTCTGGTGAACTCTCCCTATGGAAGTTTGATACTTTATCCCCAGTCGGATGTACCTTTTCCCCAAGAAGCCGAGGTACTATTCCCAGGAAGTTGCTACACTATCTCCATGAAGCTGCCTAGCTCCACGTCTTCCCCATGCAGCGGATATTTATTTTATCCCCGGAAGTCTCTGATTCTAAGATTTTCTTCAGTTGATTATGATTCATGATAGCAATCCCTTCAGTCAAGTCATGATATCATACTCTCCAACAAAGTGGTATCGTATCCCCATATGGAAGTTGTGATACTGTATCTACAAGTGGTTTTGTTCTCCCCAGAGAAGGTTGAACCTTGAGCCAGACTCGGTTATACCATCAAATTTTCCTATCTCGATAGATGTACTGTTGCAGATATCTCCAGGGTATTCCCGTCGAGATGTTTATTTCATCTTATGTTTCCTTTCTCATTTGTTTTGTCAGCATAAGCATGAGCATGAGCATTACATACTCATTTCATTCCATTATCATACACATCGACATACGCATTAGCATCTGCATTGTTTTGCTATCCTTGTCATCCTTTGTCTGGGTTTGTCCGTTCTCTCCAAATAGATCGTCGCCCCTAAGCATAAAATACTCATTTGTTCTCAGTTTCCCCAGAGTTCAACCATCGTGGACGACAGTTATTTCCGTTATATTTCTGTTATATTTCCGCGCTAGGATAAGGTAATCCCCATTTGAGTTCAATTCCTCAATGGAGTCTTGTTTGACAGTTCTTTCCAGCCCGATTCTAGATCGAACTTCGGTCCCGTCGTTCACCGAACATACCTGGATGTGCATTTATTTTGCACTATCTCTCAAGAAAATCAATCACAATCCTACAGCCATCGCTATGCGACTGTTCTCGCCTGAGAAGCCTATCGGTATAACACTTTACAATCCTACATTTTACAGTCGATCAGCAACGGTTCTCGCCAGAGAAGCTTATCACAACCTTACACAATAGGATACGCAACAGTTCTCGGTTAAGAAGCTTATCGTAACATTCTTCAGCGGCGGTATGCAACAGTCCTCAACCGAGAAGCTTATCATCATTATCTATACCATGACTTTCTTTACAATTTACGTTACCTGTTACCACCTCTACAAGCAGTTCTCACCCGAGAAGCTTATTATTACCACTCTTGCAAATAAGCGGCATTTCTCGCCCGAGAAGCTTATCCTATCTTCGCTATGACTTGCAGCAAATGGCCATCTCCATTGAGCAGTTGGGCTTCCATTTTCCTTGTCGTCTTGAAGTATGGGGAGGTTTGAACCGAATCATATTCGGGAGAGCATTAATCTTGAAGTATGAAGAAGTTAGTTTACCCTTTAGTAAAAGAAGGAGCTGAATCACATTCAGGGAGCAATAAACCTTGAAAATGAGGAAGTTCAGTTTACCCTTTAGTAAAAGAAGAAGCTGAATCATATTCAGGAGAGCACAGATCTTGAAGTATGAAGAAGTTTATTTTATCCTTTAGTAAAAGAAGAAACCGAATCAAGTCCAGGAAGCACAGACCTGAGACAGGAAGAAGTTTATTTTTCAGATAAGCAACAGTCACTTTATCTGAGAGCTTATCCAGTTTTGACATATAAGTCCCTTCCAACGATAAGTGGTCATTCTCTCTCGAGAAGCTTATCAGGGCATTTCCCATTAAAGTCCATTTATTTTGGCATACAGCCGGTTTTACCCTGTATATTTTCTACGAATTACCGAAAATTCTGTTTGATCCTGTCACGAGGGAAAGTTTACAGAAGCTCGGATGTTATTCTTTACTCAATGCTCCAGCATTCTGTTGATCGATCCTACAGTCGTATAGATCCAGTTTTACTTTTTACCCTAGAGTATCAACCGGTCACGCCTGAACCTGTTGAATAATTACCCTCAGATATTCCCCAGTGGAGGCCGTCTCATCGGTGCCATCTCCATTAAGGATCCCGTTCGTACCATTCCCTTTCTGAAAGTGACAATTGGTCGTATTCGCACTAGTTAACCATCGCTTTAGAACTCCTCGTATCTTGCTGTTACCCAGTGCGTCACATTCCCCAGTGTGTTTCCTCGTAGCGTCTGTCCCCTGGGTCGTCGTGTCGTCTGCATCCTTACATTCTTTCATCCCAGCATGCGCATCATACAAAATTTATGGCATTGTCAGCGTTAGTTTGTCCCGTTTTATCCATAGCATTGCATATTGCTGCATCTAAGGGCAAAATTTTCGGTTAACTATATTTAAATCCCTTCACCATGATTTCTCGAGCCTGCATCGCTCAAATCACCTGGTGAAGTTATTTAAATAGGGGCAACTGTAATACCCCAAATTTTACCCTCAGATTTGTCGGTTCCTGTCACATGTCATCTCATTTTTTGCATCAGCTAACTATTAACAGGTTACGTAGCTTGTTTCGTTTTGCAGGAACCGCGTCTGGTATATTTTAGTTGTTAAAGGGAAAAATGGTCATTTTTACGTCGTTTGCTGACTATTTTTAAAGATGAGCTGTCGCCGGGGATTTATGGGATGAATAGAGCCCCCGTCTCCGAATTCTTTATTTTCTTTGAAAGTGAACAGAAATTCACGATAACTTTGGGCATCAGGATGTTTGAAATACAGTAATCAAGTCAACGGGCTGAGACTCTGTCGTCAGTGGATTTATGAGAAAATTATTTTGTCATGTGGGTTGGATTATGCTGAGATATTAATTTGGTCTGGGTCAAGTCAAATGCATGAATCTGCTCTGCAAAATTTGGTTTCAACAGGCATTTATTTTTTCTATTTCTCCTGCTACCTGCCATTAAAATCTTAAAAGGGAAGCAGTGAATTTATTTTTGACTCAAGTCTGGAGTTAATATACCTATTTAATCGTGATTTTTGGCCGAGTTAGTTCAGGACATGGGATCTAGTCATCAGAGAGACACATTGAATTTTTCAGTACAGCGGTCAGCTCTGTTTTGCTGTAATTGAATTTCTCTGCCTTTTGCTGTTTTACTTCATTCAAGGCCGGTACCGCTTCTATCACCAGGCACAATTTAATTTGGGCAGGAAATTTGAGGCCATTTTGATCTGTCTGATGAAGTTCGGTCAGAATTTGTGTCAGAGATGAGGTTAGTCGGATAAGTTGGAAGAACCAGGAATTAATAGAAATATGTAGTTTTTTTATTTCGTTTGAATCATTTGCATCGCATTTTATTTCATTTTTAAAATCAAAAGAACAAAAATAGTTCCTTTCCATTCTGTCAGTTTGTTTTCATGTTATTAATTTCATGTCAATTTAAATCTATCACATGTCTCTTTTTTTTATAAAAAAAAAGTTAATCGGTCATTAGTGCATTGTTTCATAATCTTATTTCATTAAAATAATTTTATTCCAATTTAAAACTTGTCCACTGTAATATATTTTCTTTCTTTTAACCAAAGTTAGTTTTAATAATGATTGATTTTACAATGTATAATTAAGGGTTTTTATTAGAAATAATAACAAATCTTAAAATAAATGAATAAATGAATAAATAAATTAAAGATTTTATTAATAATAATTAAAAATTACAATAAAAAATATAATAAATATAAAATTACAAAAAAATTAATAATTAAAATTTACAAAATCTGTAAAGTTACATTTTTACATAAAATATAAAAATTTCTAAAACTTCTCATGTTCTTCCGATTATCCGACTACGAGTTTTCGACCTCGTTCGTACCTGCAAAACAAGACAGACAGACAAATTTGAATCGATTAATTGTTTAGTTCGACACCCTCAGAACGGTGTCATCACCGGGTGTCCTTCCTCGGCCAATGGCCTATCCGACAACGGTCTGTTCTTACCGATATTCTTACCGATATTATCGAAAGATGAAGAGGAAAATAGTTTGAAGAATTGGCTCGAGAAGTGGTTTGTTTCGGAAAGGCGGTTTGCCCGAAATTGGACCGTAACGCCAGCCATTTTCGAAAGCAGCTCAAATTTCAGTTTCGAAGAACAATTCCAACCAGTTCAGATAAACCAGTTCAAACCAGTTTAGAACAGTTCAGATAAACCAGTTCAAACAAGTTTAGAACAATTCAGAGGAAAATCAAATCAAACAAGTGGAAAACAGGTCACTGAATAAGTCGAGAGAAAATCCCAGCTAACACGTTCAAGCAGTCCTAGTTTTCAGCCAAAGCCCACGCGAACTTCATTAAGATTCTCAAAGTCTCACCGTCAACAAAGGAAGCAACAACGATATTCTTTCATCACCTTAATAATCGCAACAAAAATCTGCCCATCCAAGACATCACAGAAGTATAAATATCACATAAAGAGGTTTTTAAAAGGGAATTCAAAAAAAAAAGAGTCTCAGAAATACAAACCCTAAGAACCACAACACAGAAACGACGCAGATTATCGAAGTAGTGGGTTCTTACCATCGTCATCGCTATAAAGCTGAAAGAGAAGAGGAAGTTTCGCATGCACCCCCACAGCGAAACCGGCCGACGAAGGACCCAATAGGCTCAGTCACCATCACCGCCTACCGTCCTCAAACGCTACCGACAATCCGTAACCAAAGGGCGACGACGGAACCTACAAGGGTTCGACACCAGCCAAGCACCTTCAAAACCGCCGCAAGTCGTTTCCAACCCCGGAGAGGTGAGCAACCTAATTTTATTTGTGTTTTTCTCTTCTTTTTTTTTTCAGGGAGGAAAAACCAGGGAGAAGAACGAACCACATGCATCAGAAAAGAAATTTTTTTCGAACTTTGAGAAGCATCCATGGAATACCGCCGGCGGCGGACTCATGAAGAAGAAGAGAGTGACCAAATCCCAACGGGTCTTATTCCAAATGAGCAAACCAAATATCCCCTTTCCCTTTTTACTGTGTGTTTATTTATTTTTGATTATTATTGCAATTGTTTTATTTTTAGGGGTATTAATAATTAATAGATGTAGGAATAAAAAAATAAAGATGGATAAATTCCTTCTTTTGAAAATTAACTCCAATTTTGACTTTTCACTTTTATTGCAAATTAAATTGTTTTCAATTAAAGTAATTTCCTGGCATTTGATAAATTATTTCGGTAAACTAAGTTTTGCCTCAAAACCATTCGTTTTCATTTAGTTATATTTTGCATTAAATCACATTATTCTCATCAATTTTGCATTAAATTAATTTGTTGGCATTAAGTAAAATGTTTGACATTAACTCAAATTATTTTAAAGTTTTGCATTAGATCAAAGTTTTGAAATTTGGTTGGCATTAAATAAATCGTTTTCACTTAGTTAATCTTTTTCGCATTCAAATTAAATTAAATTCTTCATAAAAAATTAAGGTTTAATTCTTGGTGTCAAATTTAAATTTGAATTTTTGCATAAAAATTAAATAAGTCTTTCATTAAATTTAGTTTATTTTTCGTTCTCCTTAGGAAATTAACATTGCTTATTAAAAAAAAAACCTTTTTTTAAAAATAAAAAAAAACAAATGTTTAATAGTTAATTGAAATAGTCTCCCCGTTTCGTTTCGTTTACTCTCGGTGATAGGTCTGTTATTGTCCCGTTTGTTGTTGTGGTTCCATGGATGTAATTTACGCGAAGCCATGGTCGCGGTTTATTTGTTTATTTTTCCGCGTTACATTATTTTTGACCCATGGGGGTTTGTAATTTACGCGAACGGTCGCGACGCTTTAGTTTCTGCATTTTTATTTCTGCTATACAATATTTTCTCTGTTTGCATGTTTATCATTAATCACCCTCCGAAGGAATTAGGTAACAGTTTGACCGTCGAGTCAATACCATAGTTTCAACCGTTTCAAACCCTAATTGGCCTAGGCGTCTGCCATGGACGAAAATACCCTTTACCCTAGCTTTTAAGTCAAAGAGCCGCCGTGCTCTGTTTAGGGTTTCCCGCCGTGGAATCCCTAATTTAACCCTAATTTAATTTATAAATTCAACCTAGAAAATAGGAGTTCAACAACTCCACGTAAGCATGTCCTTACGATGTGTTTACTCCCCATTGAAACCTTAACCACAGTCAAGAAGTTTCTAACCTCCCTAATTAGGGGAACTACAACTACTCTGATTCCATTCCCGACAGGATATGTAGGCACAAGATGCGACGTCTTGCCGAGTAAACTTAGGACTAACCCTTAGGTCTTTAGGTCACTATATCTCGTAGCTCAATATATATTTCAAACAAATAATAAAATAAAATAACAGTATACAATAAACAAAAGGTTCCTGTAGAGTACTACAGAAGTTTAGGGTGCTAGTACCTTCCTTAAACTTAACCAACCCCTTACCTAGGTCTCTCCCCGCGTTGTGTTTTCAATGCAAAAAATAGGTTTTCCCTTTTTGACCTTTTCCTTCGGATAAATCAAAAAGCGGTTGTGAATTGAATTGTGATTCAAACTAATTAATAGTTTGATATCCTATTTCCACCGCAATACATTGCAAATGAATTGGTACAAATAGCATGCCATAAGAAAGTTGGTAAGAGTGTGGTAGAAACATATACAAAATTGAGTGGAAAAACATGTGGATAGGAAGAAATGACAAAGGTAGTAACAAACATCTTAAGTGGTACAATACTTAATATTTTTTCTACTAGAATAATTGACTGATTATTAATGTTATCAAATGTCTCTTGTGTACCAAATAATAAAAGGACAGTCTTAAATAATATTAATTAAGTCAATCTGAACTTACTAGTTACCTATTTATCCCAACTGATAACTTTCACAACACATATGAATTTAGTGATCTTAACTAATATGAATTTGAGTATTTAAAGAAACACGGGATATTACATCTATCTCAAACTTCAGCACTCAGTAAAAACTGACAACGTATCCAAACAAAAAATTTAGAATAAATTAGTTAAATTGTGAACTAAATTGTGTATCCAAAAACTCACAAGAGTGTAAGAATCCAGTGTTGTAGATGGCGTATAGCGGTCTATGGTAGGGAGGCAAAATCTAACCATTTCAACCGCTTTGCGGCGTTGTTATCGTAAATTATGGTGAAAAAATCTACAATATTGACCGATATTTATCATTACGACCAGCCCAAAAACCGTCATAGAGGCCATGGCGGAACAATTTGATAACAGTGTAAGAATCTACATCAGTTTTGAGAAAAATGTGTCATACAAACATCTACCTATTAAAGCAATAAACATAATCTCCTTGAATATTGGTTTGTAGACATGTCATTGAAATCACAAAAGAAATGATGCTTGTACCTCACCACCATTATCCAAGACATAAACGTCTCCATGTTCAATATGTGACATTGTTCCAGCATCTTTGTTCAAGTAAGGATTTGAACAATGATAAAGGAACCAACCAGTGAGAAAATGCAACACAACCCTTCAAAGGATTTGAATTAAAAATAAATAAAACCCTTTAAAGCTTGAAACTTTAATTGTAGAAAAACAAATAAAAGGTATGGGCTATTTATTTCGGTAAAATAAAGTAGATAAGAAGAAAAGAAGGTAAAAAAAGAACGCATGTTTTACTGTAAAAGGTGGTGATGAAATTGGAGAAATATAAGTTATTGATTTTGATAGCAGTGACATGTATGCAGCATAGTTGAAATTTATTTATGCTTGTATTCAGTAGTTGAAATTTAACTTACAGTCATTTTTAAGGTTTTTTTTTACTTCAATTCATTTCAAACTATCCATTTAACTCATCTTTGGTCCAAACCGGCACCCACTGGAACCGAAGGTGCTGTTGGTCGAAAATGAGTTCGTTTTTATCATCTATAATTATATTTGGATTGAGATTTTTCGTCTGATTTCGACTCTATCCATCCGTTTCTCCACCCCTAATTTAGATGGTTGACAATGATTTTTGAGCGACCTATCATGACATACTCGACTCATGTTTGCCGCAATTTTATTTGAATGTGTCTAAGCCCCACTTAAAGTATCACTTGAGACATTGTTTTTTATTTATTTTCGGACATTGTCTAATATCATTGTTTAATATGAAACTTAAAGCAACAATTTTTCATTTTCAGCATTGTTAAAAATAAAAGCTCTATCTAATATATAACTTTTATAAATTATATTTTATATAATAAAGTGTTATCTAATATGGATACTTTAGGTAACGTATATTTTTAAAGTGCTTTCTAATGTCTTCATATACTAAGAAAAGAATCACTTCTAAAAGGATCCTCTATAACTATAATGATAAATGTATGTTTGGCTTGGTTTGAATCTATGTCTAATGTGATGACTCGTGAATTTGATATCTGCATGTCATGTGTTTTTTTATAAATTATATTATCTATATAGAGAATTATAGGAGACCAGTCATATCAATTTTTAAATATATTTCAAAAAATGGATAGTACTGCAAATTAAATGGATAGAAAACTATGGTTGTTTTTTTTTTTTCTGCACATAATGATGAGTTTATATGAATCACATTATAAATTGGACCTCTAATTTATCTTGGTTCAATCATGTATTATAAAGCTTGATTTGATCATAATGGATCTTTTGATGCCGTAAGAGAAATAACATTTTTTAGTACTTCTGAAAATTTTGTGAAATTGCAATAAACAGTGAATTAAAACATTGAAAACTCACTTTAAAGGAATTTTTATTTGGTGATATTTACTTAAAACTATTTTTTTATTTAGAATTTTTTTTACTAAATACGAATGATAATATTTGTAAAGATAAAAAAATAATTTAGTTTTAAAATTCCTCCTCTCCCCTTCTGAACCAAACATATATATAGTTAAAAATCCTTCTTTTCCCCTTCTTTGAACCAAACATATATTTAATTAAAATACATCTCCTCTCATCCCCTCTCTTCCCCTTCCCTCTTGTAAATTTTCTCTCCTCCCCCTCCCTCCGTTAAAGAAACAAAGAAGACTGAGATAGTGAATCAAACTAAAAGTGTTATTATCTTGTATCTTAACTTATTGTCTATTTGTCTTTTATTTATATATAATTTTTATTATACATTAATAATTTTAAAAATCAATGACAAATGGTGATGTATATTAACAAATTCATTGGTATATATAATGACGTTTTATAGAAGACATTTTGAAATATAAATGTAAATGACACAATTTTAAAAGGTATTTTTCTGGATCGCCCAATATATGAATTTAGATTTTATTTTCATTCATCATCATTAACATATTTAACTTTTATAAAATGTTCTAAGATAATTTTAATGTTAAATTCAAAAGTTATATATTTCTATTTTTTTCATCAAACTTTAATTGTCATCAAATGAACAACTTCAAAATATCAAATATAATTTTTTTTTTTATGATGAATGATATTGTCAACTCTTGCATATCGTGTTGGTTAAACTAAAGCCATTTATTTGTCCATTTTTTTCACTCTTTTATATATCACTACTAAAATTATTCTGTTTTCCTGCGGATTTTAACAAAATTTCGTAGGAAACGTATTACCTGCAGTTTTCCTGTCGCTTTGTATTCCCTACTAAAATCTTTGTGGTCAACTATTTTAACAGCTAAAATCGTAGATAAATCCGCAAAGTATAACCGCCGGAAAAACCTAAAACAGCAGGAAAGGATCGCAGGTAAATCTGCAAAAATATCCGCAGGAAAAACCTAAAACAGCAGGAAAGGATCGCAGGTAAATCTGCAAAAATATCCGCAGGAAAAACCTAAAACAGCAGGAAAGGGTCGCAGGTAAATCTGCAAAAATATCCGCAGGAAAAACCTAAAACGCAGGTAAATCCGCAAATAAGACCGTTGAAGTTTTTGCAAGAAAGTCACAACAAATTTAAAAGTCCCAGGAAATCCGCAGATAATTTCTTTCTCAGATTTTTAATCTAATTATTAATTGTGTTTAATTTATGTTTAAAACATTAATTATATCAAAGTAACATTAATATAAAAATAAAAATCTAATTTGAAAAAACAATTCAAAACTAATCACATTCAAAATTTAAAGCAACTAAGTTGCTAAATATTACTATAAAGTAAAAAACAAGTACTTATAGAGTTACATCACTAAAAGTTACAGAATCAAACTACTAATAATCACTTGTCTAACCAAGTTAATAAAAAACAATTCAAATTTCAGACAAGTTAACAAGAAAAAACAATCCAAATCAAAATTCACTAATAATGTGTTCACTAATGTTTTTATCTGATTCATCAACATCATCTTCATTTGGGTGATTAGTTTCATTATTGGTTTGGGGTGGATGAGAAGAAGATGCAAAAAATCCTAAATGATTTATTAACAATTAAAGTTTATTTTTCGTTTCAAACATCTCTTTTCTTGTCGTTGCAATTGTTGCTACATCTCCAACTTCTCTTGTTCTTCTCTTTGCAATGATGGATTGACAGGATGAGCTTGACTTCTCAAATCACCAACCTCTCGAGAGATACTCGAAAGACTTGATTGAATTGATAATAGAACCAGAGTCTTGGCAACCGTTTCAAGACCAAATACCATCCCTGTCTTCTTCCAAATGACTCCACCCATATATCTAAATCAGGTGACATCGACATTTCAATAGTAAGTTGACTATCAGCTTTATCCTCTCCTGGAACAGTTGAATTCTGAGAAAAATTCTCCAACTTTTTTCGTTTAAGTTCATCCTAAAAGAAAATTTAAAAAACATAACAAGGAATTAAAATTTTATAGATATAACAATAAACTTCATCTCATATGAATCAAAAAACAACTCTAAACACATAAAAACTAGTCAAATTTTCATGCAAAAGGAAACCCAATTAATATACAACTTTTTTTTTAAATGGAAGAGATTAATATAATTTTTTTTAAATCCTGGAAAATATACCACAATACACAAGATTATATTTGGAAATAATCACAGTCGAAACTCATGTAAGAAGCAACAGCAAGAGAATCAGCCTAACCATGACAAGGTTGAAGACAATAAGGTAGCCTTTCTTTAGCTTTCGAGAAAAAGAAGGAAGTTTCTAGGTTTGATATCTCTATAGACGACTCCCTACATTAATTGAGTTTGAACTTCTTTATGAAAGCACGCAAGTGCCTTGAACATGCAATATGCATACCACTAAAGCTCATTGTATCAATTTCTCTTTTCAAAACCTACACATTGCAGTATTTTCAATACAAAATTAAAAAAATAAAAAATGGTTTAAGAGGTAAATCCATTTCACACAAAAATTAATTTCTTTTTTCCAGAATCTAAATTGAGAAGCTAACATTAGCTACATCAAAGATGAAGTCCAGAGAGAGAACCTAAGTTGAGAAACATAATATTGAAAGATGCTGAAAGGGAAATACATTTCATGGTTGATTCATTGAGTAAATCAAAATTTTGAAAGCTCTAAAACCAAAGATAATTTTCTTTTCTCAAAGTAAAATATAAATAACAGACAATTTCAACAGTTACCATATAGGTATCTCATGCTCAACATGTTCTAAAACAAAGCAATCAGTGTTCCACTTTTGAAAGAACCTTTAAACTTTATAATAAAGGTATTACTCCTGAAGCATGATAAATTTAAATTAAAATAGTAATTCGTGTAAAAGAAGAAAGTTAAACAATACTATAAAAAATAATATGATTAAATATAAAAACTGTTAAAATTTTTATTAGATAAATTATCGTTTTAGGCTTTTTACAAATTAAATATTATTTTATGAGAGAAAATACAATTTTAAAATATATATTTAATTTTTGAAAATAATGATCAATAAATTTTTATTATTCAATACTTGAATTTCCATTTATTCAATATTTTAATTGGTAGTAAAGTTGTCCCCCTTTATTAAGTATCAAAATTAACATGCAACAATTATAAACTTGTTATATTCATAATCAATATTATAAGTAATTTAGATTTAAAATTTTTAAATCCATAAAATCACTTTTAAAATAAAATAATAATATTTTTATTTATTTAATTATTTAAATTATTTTTTGATAATTTACAAAAAAGTAATTTAAATTATTGTTATAAATATTTATTTAAATTGATTTATATAACTTGATCACAAGTATCAATTTCTTTCAAACATAACTTGTCTTATCATAACTATTCCTAATCATAGTTTCTTGAGTAAGAGAATACCAACAACAGAATAACCAAAGTGTACAATTAGAAACTGACGGTTTCCCAAAACAGAAATTATATGCAAACAAATTGAATCTTTTTCTCATTTGAATTCTCCAAAAGCCACCATAAAGTAAACCACAAAAACAAAGGATGATTCCAATAGCTATTACATCTTATCTCTAAAAATGAAATCCAACACATAATCTATCTTAGCGTGTAGCAGCCATAAGAATAGGATACTAATACAAGTTCCAACTGATAAACAAAAAGACATGACAAAGACCACATGCTCATGCATGATAGAACAAAACAGACAAAAACAATATCAAAGTTAAAGACTCCAATAATTAAGAAACACTGAACAATGCATCATATAGTAGGAAAAACCTTTAACGATGCATCATATAGTAGGCACAAATGCGCCAGCAGTCTCGTTGTTTGGATGATAAAGATAGGCGAAATCCTGAATCAGAGTTGACAATCGATGTTAATTATCATGCTTCTGCTAAAAATTGAAGTCTTAATTGGTTGATTATATTAGACCTGAATGTTGAATGTAAGGGCCAAGATATAAGCCCATCTGAATACTGAAATGATGGCAAGGCTACCTAGTATTGCTATGGGTCCGTTCTTGTCCGTGCCTTTAGTTTCTTCGTTTAGATACGCTGCAACATAATATCTGTAGAGGGAATATTGGCTCACGAGAAACGATAGAATCACCGCATACAGGTTGCTTGATATTCCTGTTGTATTAGGTGCTAACTCAAAGATTGTGAATACATATGAAGCTGATTATGTAGTTAGTGCCACAAGAGGTAACATTATTACCATAACTTCGCCACCAAAAAAATTTTCCTGCAGTCACGATACTGTGCATTTACTAGGGCTGGAGAAGTTTTTGTTAACCGATCCAATCCGACCAAACCAAGAGGTCCGATAGAATACGGATCGGGTATGGCGGGTAAGCGGGTCACCGGTTGGCCAGAAATTGGGTTACAATGTTTTGTTCCGGTCTGTTTAAGATGCTAACTTTGGGCCCAACCCAGGAAGGAAATGTTTGATTTAGTTTGAACTGGGTTTCAGACACTATAGATGGTTTGTACTAGAATTTCACCCTTTCATCTCATTTCGGTTCACTTTGTTGTTTCAAGCGCCTCCGACCGTAGTTATTCATCCACGAGCGCCACCAAGCCACCCACAAACCACAACTGATCATGTAAGTTCTTTGTCTTTCTATTTCTCCTTCTCTCTCTTTCTCTCTTTCCGTCTCTTTCTCTTTGTCTCGATTTGTATTTGTTTGATGTATGCAAACTAATGTTTGATGTTTGATATTGAAGTTGTTTTTGCTGTGACTTTAACGAATTTTGACTCAACTTATTTATATATGAATTGCTCTTAGAAGTTGTTTAATTTTTGTGTAATTAGTGTTAAAATTTGTGTTGAAGTTTCTGAGAAATTAATGTTGAATTTTGCTTGTGTCAATGAAATGATGTGTGTTTTTATCTATGAAATTAGTGCTCTTAGAAGTTGTTTAATTTCTTATTAATTAGTCTTTGAAAATTTGAAATGATGTGTGTTTTTGAAGATTCTAATCACTACAAAGTTATAAAGAATTAGTGGCAGTATGTTTTTATCTAGCTTTTGATGAACATGCTTTTGAGAAGATGAAGTAGAGGTTTTGATGCATGGTGCAAGGAAACCAAGGCCCAAGAGGAAAGTGAGAACTTATAATGTCCATAAAAATATACAGTGGAACAACATTGCAGTTTATTAGAGTTATAACTTCCAATGTCTTATAAAGTGAGAATTTATAATATCCTGGAAAAATGCTTATGCTAATGGATTACTTGGAAACAAACCAGTCTCTGTTTTTCTAATAATAATTTAGATAGGTGTCACTTATGTTTATGTTGGGATTAACTCTATGCTTTGGAAATAGTGAGTATAAAAGTTGTTGTTGGTTTGTATTTGTGTTAGTGAGGATGATCGTTAGTGTGTATTTGTATTAGTTAGTGTGTATAAAACTTCAGTACTAATTGTTGATTGTTAATATGTTATTGTGTATTTGTGTGTATTAGTGAGTGTGTAAAAAACTTCGGTGTGATATATATATATATATATATATATATATATATATATATATATATATATATATATATATATATATATATATATATATAAAATAAACTAATACTATTTCTAATGTAAAATATATTTTACACAGTATTTGAACTAATGTTTTTCAAAACTGTATTAAAACTGTGAGATAGTATTGTTATAAACTGTTAGAACTATATATAGCATTGTAAAATATATTCTATACTAGTATATAGTTAAATAGCATTAGTTTAAAATACTAATATATTTAATTACCTAATGTATAATATATTCTATACTAATATTCTGTACTAATATGTTTGATTATTGTCTTTTTCTAACATAAATTTTTGCTTCATTTGTTTATAGATTTGATTTCAAATTGAAGGCAGTTCTCGAAATCTTGCTTTACTTTTTCAAAATTATTACATTTTTATGTTATTTGTAATGATATATTATTAAATTGAAACTATTAATATATGATATATGTTGTTGTTCTATTGCAGTTCTCGAATTCTTTGTTGTTCTATATACTGCTGTTCCATTAATACATACTTTAGGGTGGATGAAAGCTGGTATAAGCTGCTGTTTGAGACCTGTAACATACTATATATTGTTCTTCTATTGTAGTTTAAGACTTGTAACATGCCATGTATTGTTGTTTTGAGGATGTAAATATGCACTACAGAACCATGGCTTAAGTTTGTATGCTCTGCAGAACTACGGCTTAAGAACTACTGCTTAAGGATGTTAACACTGTAGAATTAGTGTTTGTGGAAAATATTGAGAGTTTTTATTTTGGTTGGCTGTAATATATTAATAGGTTGTATGTTGCCATCTGCTTGCTGCAGCAAATATGATTAAACTATTAGATAACAAAATGCCACAATGCTTGAATGCTTCCTTATTGTTTGATTTGTTTTGATTATTGGGAGATGGAACATGGAAAAGGGAACTTGCAAGGAACTGAAGAAGGGAGCTTGCAAGGTGCTGAAGAAGGGAGCTTGCAAGGTGCTGAAAATGCTAGTTTGCAATGGTTGAGTCAAGGTATGTGTTTGTGTTTAAAAGTGTTACCTTGTTTAGTATGTCAAAATATAGGATTGATTCTTTTAGTTTACCCAAATATTTCCAGTGCTGGAACATCCTGTTTCCCATGCTGAACCTACACAAGTAGAATATGCACTTCCTCACGTTCCCCCTGCTAGGAAAAAAAGACAAGTTAATGCTAGTGGAACTAGGAAAACTTCCTCTGTTTGGTTAGACTTTAACATTTTACCTGATGAACCTGAACCAATAGCCGCGTGTAAACATTGTCACAAAAGATACCGATGCGACCCTAAAACACATGGAACATCCAACATGTTAGCTCACTCAAAAGTGTGTCACAAAAACCCTAACCTTTTACAGAAAGATCCCACACAAAGAAACCTTGTAAGTGGTGATGCTGGTTTTTTAGGTTCAACAAGCCAAAGGTTCAATTCTCAAGCATGTAGGAAGGCTATTACTCCCTTTGTTATTCTTGATGAGCATTCCTTTAGAGTGGTAGAGGGTGAGGGTGTTAAGAAACTATGCAAACAACTACAACCACAAATTACTATCCTTTCAAGGAGGATTGTTGCTAGGGATTGTTTTCAACTTTACCTAGCTGAAAAGTTAAAACTTAAAGCCTTTTTTAAATCTGATTGTGCTAGGGTTGCTTTAACCACAGATTGTTGGACATCAATTCAAAATCTTAGTTACATGGCCATAATTGCACACTTCATTGACAATGCATGGATCTATCATAAAAAGATTATTAGTTTTAGTTTAGTTCCAAATCACAAGACTGACACCATTGGTAAAAAAGTGGAAGATGTTTTGAAGGAATAAGGGCTTAGGAAAGTGTCAACAATTATCCTTGACAACGCAACATGTAATGATGTAGTTGTTTCTTACTTGGGAAAAAGACTTAAGAGCAAGAATTCTTTAATTGGTGTCGGGAGTTTTTTGCATATGAGGTGTGTTGCCCATATCTTAAACTTGGTTGTGAGAGATGGACAAAAAGATCATGAGTTGGCTATTAAAAGTGTTCGCGATGTTGTTAGGTTTGTGAGATCCTCACCACAAAGAGCTTTGAAGTTTAATGAATGTATAGAAATTGTAGGGATAACATGTAAAAGAAAACTTGGCCTTGATGTTTCCGCACGATGGAATTCCACTTACTTGATGTTGGATGCTGTTGAGAAGTTCCAAACAACATTTGAAAAGTTAGAGGATGAGGATCCTATCTACATGGAGTTTTTTGAACATTCTGGTCCACCTTGTTCTACTGATTGGGAAAAAGCTAGGGCTTTTGTGATTTTTTTGAAAACATTCTATGAAGCAACCAAATTGTTTTCATCTTCGTAAGAAGTGTCGTTACATTTAGCCTTTCATAACTTGTCTGATATTTTGTGTAAGCTTCAAGAAGCATCCTTGAACATGAATACCTATGTGGCTCCAATGGTTTCTAATATGAGGACCAAATATGATAAATATTGGGGAGATGTTGAAAAAGTGAATCATTTTATCTATTTTGGAGTGATCTTTGACCCTAGGTTTAAGTTCGGTTATGTTGAGTGGTCTTTCAATGACATGTATGGGGTTGGTAGTGAACTTGCTAAGAAAAATGTTGAGTCTGTCAAAAAAAGTCTATATAAACTATATAATTGATATAAATTTGAGCATGATAAAAATGTCGGGGCTGCCCTCTTAGATGCACCATCCGGGAGCACTTCCCATGGAGAAACATGCATCCAAACTAGAAAATCATCACTTTTTACAAGGGCTGATGCTTTTAAACAACACTTGAAAGAGAAAGACACGGTTGATAATCAAAATGAACTAGAAAAGTACTTAGGAGACCCTTGTTGGGGAGATGCTGGAAATTTTAACATTCTTAAATGGTGGAAGGAGAATTCCACATATTATTCTATATTACCTACTTTGGTTAGGGAAGTTTTGGCAACACATGTTTCAAGTGTAGCATCCGAAAGTGCTTTTAATACTAGGGGGCGAATTTTAGACATGTATCGGAGTTCTTTGAGTCCGGTAATGGCTGAGGCGCTTATTTGTTCTCAAAACTAGTTGATGCCTTCTAACAAGAACGACTCAAGAGTCCTTGATCTGCTTGAAGAATATGGCATAACTGATTCTATAGTTTCAGGTACTTTATGAAACAAAACTTTATATTTTTTAATATTATTTTAATAACTTTAGCCTCATTATATTTTTGGTATCTTGCAGAGTTTCGTGTAGGTGTTACTATTGGAGCAACTGCTCCTGGGCAGGCTGGGCCTGTTTAAATCACCTTTAGGTATATGCTGAGTTTTTTCTATTGTATATGCAGCCGCTATATATATATATATATATATATATATATATATATATATATATATATATATATATATATATATATATATATATATATATATATATATATATATATATATATATATATATATATATATATATATATATATATATATATATATATATATATATATATATATATATATATATATATATATATATATATATATATATATATATATATATATATATATATGCAGCAAACATTCTATTGTACTTGCAATCATACTAAACCATTTTTTCTCTTGTACTTGCAGCCACTTTTTGAATCTTTTTGGAGTCTTGAATGACTCATAATATTAAAGCCATTATAATTAGTAAATCAGTTTTGAAGCCATGACTCGTAAAATTTTGGGGCAACCACTATTGGTAGCAATTTTGAAACGGTATCTTCTAAGGTATGTTGCTTGAACAAATGGATATTCAATTGCATCAAAATATTTTATATGTGATGCATTATCTGTCTCTCTATAGCCCTCACTTCTTCAAACTGCATATTGCAATATTAATGCTCAGTGATTCCAGAAACAAGAGTTTTTCTACTGTACACCCTCTGCATCCTTTTGTTGGTCTATATATTTTAGATGTTTTGTTAATGCCTTAATAACTACTGCAACTCATGTTTCTACTATTCTTGTGATTTATCCCACTGCAGCTCATGTTTTTAAATATGTTTTAATACAGTGACAATGCTGTGAGTTTACAGTCACAATGCTTACTTGTGCCCGCATTGGGGCTGTTCATTCGGTATCACACTAACACCTTTTTGTTCTTGTCAAGTTATTTCTTGTTTACTTATGTTTTCAAACATATCAGATTGTTTGATTTGTTAATACTGCTAGCTTTTTTATTTGTTTAGGTTGTATTTGCTGGTTTTTCTTCAGAATCTCTTTCACAGAGAATCATTATTGTAAGCCAAAAGTTATAATTACTTCAAATGTTGTTAAGAGGGGCTCTAAGGTTATCTATCTTAAAGACATTGTTGATTCTGCCATCAGCGATTCACCTATTCCTTTGCTGAAGTCTTATCTGAATGATGCTAAGAAAACTTCTACTCCAGTCAAGAGTGTAAACTCATCTTCCACTACACAAGTAAGTTTTTCAGTGTCTACTATATTAATTGACCATTCCTTGTGTTATTTTCTTTTAATGATTTGAACAAGTGCTATGAACTAGTATTATATAGTTCTTCTGACTTTTACATTTGTGTATAACCAACCTTATATGTACTAGTATTACTAGAGTTGCTGACAGGTACCCTCAATATGTGTATAACCAACCTTATATGTACCCTGGCCCAAATGAAAATCACTGCACCCCTTTCCTGAGTTCGGCAACCTATAATGTCTCTCCTAATCCTGGAATACTTGTAAGAAAACCACGAGCTTTGCACTAAATATAAGCCAACACTTAATGTTGTCCAGAAGGAGATGCTGACGAGAACTTGTTTTCCTCATAGATGCAAGAGTTATGCACTAATCATATGCACCAAAGAGTTGCACAAATTTCATATTGGTTCATGAACTCGTTTGCTTTCCTTCACCAAAAACTAGTGAGCTAGAGTAGAAAGTATACTATCATATTATGGTTGCGTTGGAAGTGGTTCCCCTGTTTTGTTGCTGCTGTTTAACATAGGAATTGATAAGTTTTAATTGATGGGGTTGATCATAACTATAATCTTGAGCATGTATCTGCCGATAGATTTACGAATAATTCCTTCATGCACAGGTACCCTCCTGGCCATGGAGATGTCTTCCCACCACTAATGAACAGTGGAAAACTTGATGCACTATTATCACAGGTTGAAGCCAGAACCTAATTTATTTCTAGTTGGACCTTGTATTTTATTTTTTTTATATTTAATACATTATTATCTTTTCTTTTTTTTACTTTCTTACAGGGTAAGGAGTATGTGTTCGTTGCTAATTTAGATAACTTGGGTGCCCTAGTTGATTTGAGTATCCTTCCTTATGTTTTTATTTTCTATTACGCTTTGGTTGTATTGCTTGTTTTTTATTTATACATGAAAAGGGTATCTCTAGTACAGCAGTATCCTTGACTGGTTAATCAAGAAATCTTAAGTCATTTGATTCAGAACAAGAATGAATATTGTATGGAGGTAATTAAAGATGGTTGTTATCAAGAAACTTCCCTTTAGATTTAAACCTACATAATATTGATTTTTTTTCTTGGTGCTTGTAATGCAGGTGACTCCCAAGACATTGGTTGATGTGAAGGGTGACACTCTTATTTCTTATGAAGGAAGGGTTCAAGCACGTATCTGTTGCTCAATTCATTTCTTCTCAACCAAAATTTATTTGATTAAGTCAGTAATCTGATTGTAGTAAATGTCTGAAGTCCCTCTTTTTTTAACTTTTCTCCCTCCTTATTTTTCTTAACCTTTAAATAAAATTAAGAAAGGTATGATCAATTAGAATCTTAAGGTATTGATGCTAAGTGACATTATCTTTGATTGTTTAATGCAGCTCCTGGAAATTGCCCAAGTCCCAGATGAACATGTAAGCCACTAAATATGTCTTGTATTCTTTCTTAGATCATCTCCCTTAACCAAGTGTAGGCACTAGGTAATTGTTTTTGTAAATTATAAACCATAAGGATCTTTGTTAACTATGCTGGTTTTTATGACTAAGAATGAAATGACTCACTTGCTTTTAAATAGCTACATTTTGTTGGCTTTTAAGGACTTTTAAGTTGAATTGGTGCTAATGAGTTGCCAAATACTTGCTTGGCTGGAAAGCTCATGGCCAGGTAAAACCAATTTTTAATAATAGAACAGGAAAGGAAAAAGACTATAATTGCTTTCATTTTGAAAAATAACACTATTTTTTTAATAATAGCTCCTATGTTGAGAAAACAAAAAGCCTATTGAATTATACAGGACATGGCCACATCTTATGAATTAGAATCATGAATTGTCAATGTTCTATTTTAAAGGTTTATCCACCATTGACATTGGTAGCACAACGTTCGGAATGACGACCCCTTAATTAGGATTTAGAGTGGGAACTGGGAAGTGAGTGGTGTGATGTTCAAACACACATTTGCAGTTTTTATTTGGTTTATCTGTTACCATAAGAAGTAATAAAGTGGATGAGGCTTATATTATTGTCTTTGTGCATAAATATTCTGACATGGCTATGTAACTGTAGCAGAAGTAATTAATAACATGAGTTTCGTCTTCTATATTTCTGAAAGCTACCTAATTGTTGCACCTTATATGTATTCACTGATGCTATACTTGTTTAGTCAAATTTCTTCTGCTATTTCGAACAAATAAATTTGTTTTTGATGATAAGTAAACGCAAAATTTGAAATTCTGTTAATGGGTGCCGGATATGTTTTGAATGTTTGCGGCTGTGGCTCCTATAATGACAACAATTCACATTTTTTGCTACTTTTGTTACTGATGTTGCAGGATGTCATTCCCCAATATCCAACCACTTGTCTAGTCGAGTGGCTTGATGCTAAGGATCCACTTTTTCTACTTTATACAAGTGGGAGTACCGGAAAACCAAAGGTATTTGTGTTCTGTTATTGCGGTAATGTTCCACTTTCCCTCTTTTTATGACTCAATGGTGCTTGTTTCTAATATCTAATATATGTTTCTAAAAGGGTGTCTTCCATACAGCTGGTGGTTATATGGTATTCACAATTCTGTTTTTTTTTGTTGAAGAGCATTGCCACTTGGAGATACCAGAAGAAGACTTTTTTGGGACTTCCATTCATGGAAGATTTTCTTACTAATAGTGTTTGTTCATGATGATTGAGTTTGTAGTTGTTATTAGTTGTGTTTGAAATTTGAGCACTTGCCTTGTATTATACATTTTGGAATCCGATACTTTGCTTGTCTTTGGAACACCCCTGTTTGCTTCAATTCATCTTTGAAATTGAAAATCTTCTCCCCGTAAAATTTATGATCAATAACAGGAAGATCATCAAATACCTCCAAAATGCAGCCCCATACTCGATTAACCGAACAAACCAATCCATTTTAACCGATCAACCGATTAAACTGATCCAATTAAACCGATTAAAACTTCAGTCGAAATTGGGCCTACCAAATCTACCCATGGTTTTGGCCAGTTTGACATATTGGGCATGAATCCAATCCAAACCGACCGATGTCCAGCCCTAGCATTCATTATAATCAGTAAGTTGGTACAGTTAGATAAAGAAGCAAAAGTACCTGCCACCATTTTGAAATTGTTAACAAATCTGATAACTGATCTTTATTAGAAAGTAATGCTGCTATATAAATAACATACAAAAGAAACTGAATACTTCCTAAGTAGTGGCGAGGAAGTAGAGCCACTAAATAATATTAGACTCCCTACAATTTAGGCATAATCAAAGGTAACAAACTGCAAGCAAGATTCTCTCACAATCAGTGCAGACTAAGTCAAATAACAAATAACATTTAATAATAACCTAACAATTAATAATATCCTAACAATTCTCCCCCTAAACTAGAATGTCTAGTTTATCTCTGAGATGTCACATACACCAAGCTTCTTCCTCAACTCTTGAAAGAATTCAAGCTTGAGCGGCTTAGTAAAGATATCAGCTATTTGTTGTTTGGTGCCGCAATACTTTAGTTGAACCTTTCCTTCATTTACTAAATCACAGAGGAAGTGAAAGCGCACATCGATATGTTTGCTCTTGCCATGCATAACCGGGTTCTTTGAGAGTTTGATGGTAGAACTGTTGTCACAAAAAATCACCGGACTTTTGTTTCCATTGTACTCTAACTTGGACAGAACCCTCTTCATCCAAATCAGTTGGCAGGCACAGGCTGACGCAACTACAAATTCCGCTTTTGTGGTGCTGAGTGTGACTATAAGTTACTTCCTTGATGACCATGCCGCAGCTGCATTGCTAAGTATGAAGGCATAGCCTGAGGTACTTTTCCTATCATGGATACAACCGACATAGTCGCTATCCGTGTATCCCACAAGCTCCTGATTGCCTGATCTTTGATAGAAAATCCCAAAACACGCAGTTTCGTTCACATACCGCATTATTCTCTTTGCTGCCATAAGGTGCATCTTAGTTGGTTTGGCCATATATCTAATGACTACACTAACTGCATACATCAAATCCGGCATGGTAGTTGTCAAGTATATCAAGCTACCAACAAGTTGTTTGAACATGGAGTTGTTTACCGTCACACCTGTATCATCTTTATCAATTTTAACTCCAGGAACAGTAGGATTTAGGACCAAGTTGCTTTCCTCCATCCCGAACTTCTTCAAGACCTCCTCGGCATATCTCTTTTGAGAGATGAAGATTCTATTGTTAAGCTGCTTAACCTCTAAGCCAAGGAAGTAATGCATTCTTCCCAGATCAGACATTTCAAATTCATCCATCATTCATTGTTTGAATTCTTTCAACATGGCTTCATTGTTTCCAGTATAAATCAAATCATCAACATATAGGCTAACGATCAAATGCTTCCCTTGTTGATTGATTTTGGTGAACAAGGTTTGTTCGCTTGCTTCTTTATCAAAACCCATATTCTGAAGTATGCTTCAATCCTGCTAAACCAAGCTCTCAGTGCTTGTTTAAGGTTGTACAAAGCTTTCTGTAGCTTGTATACCTTAGTCTTCTCATGCTTCACTTCATAGCCTTTTGGCTGATCGACGTACACCTCCTCTGTAAGTTCACCTTGTAAGAATGTGGACTTCACGTCCAGCTAATACACAATCCAACTTATTTGTGTAGCAAGGGCCAAGATCATACGCATGATGTCTAGCCTTGCCACTAGCGCATACACTTCTTCATAATCAATTCCATATTTTTGCACATATCCCTTCGCTATTAAGCGAGCCTTATACTTGTCAATCTCACCATGTTGATTCAATTTTGTTTTATACACCCATTTGACCCCTATGATTACCGCTCCCTTTGGTAATTCAACTAGAGTCCAGGTTCCATTCTTTTCGATGGACTGAATTTCAGCATCTATGGCTTTCTTCCAATTGGTATTTAGCACAACTTCGTCAAAGGATTGGGGGTCAAAACTTGTTGCTACATCAGAGTTTGCGACAACAGAATTCACCACATAATCGTCCATCCACCTTGGAGTTCTTCTAATACGCTTGCCTTCTGCTGCAGAATTTTCAGTATTTTTAGTTGTAGCTACTACATTTTCATCCTTAGTAGCAATCTCAATCCCAGCTGCATTCTCAACCTCCTCATTCTCATCTGTTGAGTGACTCATATCTCCACTGTACTCAATGGCTTCTTCGTGCTTTGATTGATCTTGTGGTGTCACTGTATCACTCTCTTGGTCAGCAATAGTAATATCCATATCTCCCCAATCAAGCTGATTATTGCAGAATTCCGAGTGACTTGTGTTCCAATCCCATTCCTTATTTTCTTCGAACACGACATCTCTGCTAATAATGATATTTCCATTAATGGGATTGTATAACCTATATCCCTTCGACTCGACACTTACTCTAAATGAAACACACTTAGTGCTCTTGTCATCAAGCTTGATTCTTCGAGCATCTAGAATGTGGACATGAGCAATGCAGGCAAAAACTCTAAAGTGCTCGACTGTAGGCTTCACTCCAGACCAAGCCTCTTCGAGAGTCATTTCTTTTACAGCAGAGGTGGGGCTCTTGTTAAGCACATGGAACGCCCAATTAACCACTTCAGGCCAGAAAATCTTAGGTACTTCTTTCTCGACAAGCAAACTTCTGGCCATGTTCATGATAGTTCGGTTTTTCCTTTCAGCAACTCTGTTTTGCTGTGGCGTGTAGGCTGTGGTGAGCTATCTTTTTATCCCTTCTTGTTTACAATAATTAGTAAACTCGTGTGAGGTAAACTCACCTTCACGATTAGTTCTCAAGCATTTCACAAATAAACCAGACTCCCTTTCTACCCGACTTTTAAATTGCTTGAAAGTAGAAAATGCATCACTCTTATAAGTAATAAAAAACACCCAAGCTTTCCTACTGAAGTCATCAATGAAACAAATGAGGTACCTCTTTTGACCATATGACATTGGCGATATGGAACCACATATGTCAGCATGTATAAGCTCCAATCGGGCTTCAGCTCTCCACATGGATTTTCTTGGCATGATCTCCCTGTGTTGTTTTCCTTTCAAACACCCAATGCATACATCAGTTGTTTTTCTAGAAGCAGTGATTTCTCCAAGATTTGGCAAGTCTTTAACCATGTTCTTGCTAGCCAAAGTTTGGAGTCCAGTATAGCTAAGGTGGCCATACCTGCAGTGCCATAGATGAGTAATTTCTTGGATGTCAGTTTGGAAACAACATTCACTTGACTCATTGGTGATTGAGGAGGTTTTCGAGAGCAATATGAACATTTTATTGAGTGTCATTCTGCTTTCAAGGATAAGGCCCTTCGATGGGTGATGATTCTACACTCATGGTTCTTGATTAGAAAATCCAAGCCTTTCTCCTGCAGCTGCCCAATACTTAGTAAATTGTTCTTCAATTCTGGAATATATAACACTTCTTGAACAACATGACCGACACCGACAAGATTTAACCTAACACTTCCTTTGCCCATAACCTTCATCTTCATATGATTCCCTAGACTGACTTCTCTTTTGAACCCTTCCGAAGTAGTCATTAACTGACTCCCCTGTTTCATAGCCAACACTTTGAATTCTCGTCAGAGTCGATTGAGCTGAGCACGTCGGACCCGATCGTTCCCTTGGTACTTCATCTTCATGGAGTCCCACAACTGCTTAGAGGTGTCCTTCTTGGTGATGGTTCATAGAATTGATTTGTCCAAGGATTAGAACAAATAATTCTTCGCCTTCAAATCCTTAAGCTTCAAATCATCTAGGATCTTCTTCTGCGCATCTGTCTGCACTTCTCCTTCTCTAGGTAGCGTGTAACCATTCTCCACCACGGGCCAATATTCTCGGGATCTCAAGAGATTTTCCATGACTATCTTCCAATGGTCGTAATCTCCATCGAATTTGGGAATTGAGGGTGCAGAAAATCTACCATTCCTCTCTTCGGATCCCATATCCCAGACACTCTTTTGTTGCACTCTCGTGACTTCTTTTCTCTCGCTCTGATACCAGATGTTAACAAATCTAATAACTGATCTTTATTAGAAAGTAATGCTGCTATATAAATAGCTTACAAAAGAAACTGAATACTTCCTAAGTAGTGGCGAGGAAGTAGGGCCAGTAAACAATACTAGACTCCCTACAATTTAGGCATAATAAAAGGTAACAAACTGCTAGCACGATTCTCTCACAATCAGTGCAGACTAAGTCAAATAACATTTAATAATAACCTAACAATTAATAATATCCTAACAGAAATTATATCGATGAAGGCGATAACTTCTAATGTGAATGTGTTCAATGCAACCCAAATAACAGTGAAGTCAATGTACATACATAAGAATAGTCATTTAGGGGCAAAGTACCCTCCAACCAATATACATACATAAGAATAGTCATTTAGGGGCAAAGTACCCTCCACCTTTATTTGTATCGGTTGAGAGTAGGATTATACTTTGCAATGTTTGTGATCCTGCATACGCCTTTTCAAATTCCAACCATGAAAAGTATGAGTTACTTTTGCACGCATTCTACATAAACACTTAAGTAAAAGTTTAACGAAATTACTATTAGTTCATTTACCTGAGTTCCAATCCCAACAATAGGACCGAGTTTCAAGCCAAGCACAACACCATGAAGAAAATGGTCCCCATTTTGGACCAACTAAATGTGCAGCCCAAAAGTACAGAGAACCAGTTGTCTGTTATAGATTGAATCAAAATTGAAACTTAGTTATGTAACTCACTGATTCACTAATACATGCATAAACTTTCTGAGAAGAGACAAACCAGGAAAAATGATATTGCAAGAGTTTTGAACATAGTCTACAAAATACAAGGAAAAAATATTATTTTGATATTGAGAAATTCAGATCAAAGATGTTAAAAGAAAAAAAAACATTTCTCTTTTTAGTTTTTGCTTATAACCAACCTCATTGAGTCTCTTCTCTACCAAATCCATAACTATGTTTTCTGTCATTTCCGGAACAAAGCTAGTTTCACTTTCCATGTAACAAAGATTTTGTTGAGAAATGTTATTAGATAAACTTCAAAAAATACCTTCCAGAGCCTTTGTTCTCTAAGAGGCTTAAAAATGAATACAATATGCTGACATTCACTACGCCAAAATTGGTTTCTGGAAGTACTACATAGACAATGCTTTTTTTTCCATAGCGCTGCTATAAGTTTTATAAAAAAATAAAAAATAAAACTATGAAAAAAAGCGCTGCTAAAGGCTAACTTTAGAAAGTGCTTCTGAAAAGTGTTGCTAAAGGCCATACGTAGGGTACACCTTAGAAAGTGCTTCTGGAAAGCGATGCTAAAGGCTAACTTTAGAAAGCACTTTTGAAAAGTACTGCTAAACGCCATTCAACGTTGAGTCGCCGACACATGTGAAAGACATATAATCCTATATATACAATAAGCAACAAAGATTTACATAGCCCCATTGCAGCAGTGTGTAATGTAGTAGTGTAAATGTAAACAAGCATAAGAAAAGCGTTGCTAAAGGTCATACGTACGCTACACCTTAGAAAGCGCTTTTGGAAAGCGCTGCTAAAGGCTAACTTTACATAGCGCTTTTGAAAAGCGCTGCTAAAGGTCATTCAACGTTGAGTCGCCGACACATGTGAAAGACATATAATCCTATATATAATAAGCATCAAATATTTACATAGCCCCATTGCAGCAGTGTACAATGCAACATTTTAAATGTAAACAGACATAAGAAAAGAGAATGCTTCTTCACTCAGAAGGTAAAATCCTTTTGGAGGTGTTTTCTGCTCAAATCCTGGAAAACCCTGACAAATAAATAATCATTAGCCATTAGTTCATCATTATGGAACACTGAACATATCTCTTTGCTTCTGGTATGTGTTTTACATGAAAGGGAGGCAACTTAGGGAAGTAAAGAGTTACCCGTGCGAACTCCAAATTACATCAGATATATGCATCACCACACAATTAAAGTTCCATTAAAAATACAATTCTAAATTATTTCATTATGAGAGCTTGGGAATTTTAGATAAGATAAATGAAATATGCATCTAGATTCATGTATAAATGAAAGCTGCTGATAGGTAACCTCTGCTTAAAATTGCAGATATCCTTGAATGTGGACCTGTTTTTATTTACAAAGCAGAAAAAAGTTAAATTATAGGTGAAACAATTGTTGCCAATAACCTTGTCATGAATCTAGTAAGAATTCAACCCAAACTCAAATAATCTATATGTTTAGAAGACATTCCTTCAAATCACATTTAGAAAATAATATTTCAATCTCATATTACATCCTGAGCTTCTTCAATTGGAGAGCAGGAGAAATTATATCACCATTTCAAATTTCTCCATCCTACAAATCTTCAAGACTTTTGTATGAACTACAAGTCCAAAATGTGTTAATGTCTAATACCAAAATATGTGATTGCATTCAATCATGTTCATTCAAAGCCAAAATTAGCACTAAAAAACCACTGAAAATTCCAATAGAAAGAACATCTGGTGTCTAAAATGTGTTACTGCCTAATACTGAAATGTGCACTTGCGTTCAATCACTTTGATATAATATGAAAGTACCAAAACATTAGGGCACAAAATTGCAGAGAAACTACCTTGATTGCATAAACAACAGCATCACCAACAACACTAGGAGAAGCTTTCCATGTTCCAAGACCAATTGCTGGTATCTTTGCACCAGTATTCAGATAAAAATATTGAAGACCATGTATATCCATCTTCTCCTACATAAAACCCAAATCTAGATATAATTATCAAATTGCTATAGTTTTTATATAACCCTAAATGTTGTATTTAGTTTTTATATAACCCTAAATTGCATAAGTTTTATACAAATTGATGCATAAACATCAGATTTTGACAAAAAAACTTACTTGAAAGTTGGTTCCTAACATTTTCAATGCTTTGGCAAGAGACATCAAAACATCTTCCGATGCGGTAGGATCTCGAAGAACCTGAAAAAAGTAATAAGAATATTTTCGTGTAACTTATGAATTCTGATTTTATGGTAAGAAAAAAACATTGATCCAAGTTAGTATTATTTTCAAGGTATGGACAGAAAATAATGCAACTTACTTTCAAGATAAGGACATAAAACACTCCTTGTTGGAGAAAACATTCCAATGCAAATAAACATTAAAAATCAGACACATATCAATCTATATATAGAGAAAGAACAGATACTTGAATGGAAAGAAGTATAAACAAACCTTGCAACTGAATTAGAAGAAGGCAAATCAGTGCCAACTGCCGACCTCTTCATCTTCATTATCTTCTTCCATTCATATAATTTTTTTAAGAGTTTTAACACAAATATTAATACAAAACCAATCTTGAAAACCTAGTCATTTCAGATCTAACATTCGGAATAAGGAAGAAGGAAGAAGAAGAAGGAGGATGAAATAGGGAGAAGAAGGAGAATGAAGAAGAGAGACAGAAAAATAGAAAAAAGAGGAAGAAGGAAGAAAAATAGGGAAGAAGAAGAAGGAGGGTGAAGAAGAGACATAGAAAAAGAAGAAAGAATATATATATATATATATATATATATATATATATATATATATATATATATATATATATATATATATATATATATATATATATATATATATATATATATATATATATATATATATATATATATATATATAGAGAGAGAGAGAGAGAGAGAGAGAGAAAGATATATATATATATATATATATATATATATATATATATATATATATATATATATATATATATATATATATATATATATATATATATATATATATATATATATATATATATATATATATATATATATATATATATATATATATATAGAGAGAGAGAGAGAGAGAGAGAGAGAGAGAGAGAGAGAGAGAGAGAGAGAGAGAGAGAGAATGGTGAGTGGGAGAGAAAGAGTAAAAGGACCGAAAGACAAAGAAAGAAAGAAAGGAAGAAGAGTTTGATGAAGTTGATACATTGGGAAAAGAGAAAAAATAAAAAAAATGTTAAAGATTTAGTTGGTTTGTAATAATTAGTATGTTGACAACATAAATGGTTTTAACAATTGCAAAGAAAGTGGTAACTATATAATTTGAAAAGATGATTTGGTTAGAAAAAGTATTATTTTGACACAAAATGCCCCAAAAGTGATGAAGTGGCAATTTAGTAGGCAAGGGCACAAATGATATATATATATATATATATATATATATATATATATATATATATATATATATATATATATATATATATATATATATATATATATATATATATATATATATATATATATATATATATATATATATATATATATATATATATATATATATATATATATATATATATATATATATATATATATATATATATATATATATATATATATATATATATATATATATATATATATATATATATATATATATATATATATATATATATATATATTAGAATTAAATCAATTCAATATACAAGCTCAAAATACTATGACATATATTTTATGTTGAATCAAAATAGTAATACAAACATGTATAAAATTATAGGATCGATAAATTGATTTTAGGAATACCTGAATCCATTGGGAAAAATCTCTCTGACGGTAATCCTAAACCCTGAAGTTGATGACTTTGGTGTTTCTTCCTCAACCGGTACTCTTTATGCCTCAAATTCTCTACAGATGGGGAGAAGAGATAATTTGCTTGTGTATAGTATATTGGGGACCATAACCTATACATATATTGCGGTGAAATTTGGATGTCAAGCTATTGATTAACTTGAATCTTAATTCATTTACAACCGGTCTTTGATTTATCCGAAGGAAAGGTTAAAGAAAGGAAAAACCTAAAAGGGAGAGATCTAAGGTTCGGGGGTTGGTTAAATTTAGGGAAGGTATTAGCACCCTAAACTTCCGTAGTACTCTACGGGAACCTTTTGTTTATTTTTTTTTATTTATTTCATTAATTATTTTGCTTTAGGGTATATACAAAGGATTGAAAATTAAAAAAGACCTAGGGGTTAATTCTAAGTTTACTCGGCAAGACATCGCATCTTGTGCCTACATATCCTTACGGGAATGGAATCAGAGTAATTGTAGTTCCCCTCAAAAGGGAGGTTAGAAACGTCTTGACTGTGGCCAAGGTTTGTTCAGAGACTCCAATCTCTATGTTAAAAAATGTTAATTAAAATTAAAATAGGGTTAAATTAGGGATTCCACGGCGGAAAACCTTAAAACAGAGTACGGCGACTCTTTTGGCCTAACACTAGGATAAAAGCAATTTTGCCCACGGCGGGACACCTAGGCTAAACAGGGTTTGATCCATTAAAGGGGTAAGGCTATTGACTCGGCGGCCAAAAGGCTAGACCTAATCCTTCGGAAGGATAAAACTGTAAAAAAAATGTGAAAATATGACAACTCATTATATGGAGGAATAATTAAGGTACAGAAATAAGAAAAGTAATAAAGGCAGAGGGTATAAAGAAACAAAGAAACATTTCTGAAAACATGAAGAATATGAAAATATGTAATGACACTTAGAATGAAGTGAGGGAGGAAAATAGTGTGGGGTTGTGGCCACCACAAGCACATCTCAACCTCGAGCATGCACATGAAATGCCCAAAGAAAGAAAAGTAATAAAAGGTACATAAAATGACACGACAAATATCAAACATCAGGAGTTCCTTACGAAAAAGGTTTTAATTTTTTAATATTTTAATTATAAAAAAAAAAGGTTTTAATTTTTTTAATATTTTAATTATAAAAAAAAGGTTTTAATTTTTTAATAAAAAAAATATTTAAGTTAAAATTATAAAAAAAATTAAGTTTAAATTATAAAAAAAAAGTTTTTGGGGGAAAAGTCTTTTCAGTTTTTTTTAGAACAAAAAAGGTTTTCATCCCAAAAAAAGGTTTTTCAGTTTTTTGGGAAAAGGCTTTTCAGTTTTTTTGGGAAAAGGATTTTCAGTTTTTTGGGAACAAAAGGTTTTTTTTTTCTTGGGAACAAAAAGGCTTTTCAGTTTTGTAAAAAAAGTCTTACTAAAAAAGGTTTTAATAATAAATAAAAAAAAGGGTTTGATTTAAAAAAAGGTTTTGATAAAAAAGGGTTTTGATATTAAAATCTACGGACCTAAACACACATGGAGATTAACATGCCAAAATATGCACATAAACATGAAAAAGCAAAAGGTTTAATAATTTAACGGACCTAAACACATTAACATGGCAAAATATGCACATAAACATGAAAAGGCAAAAAATTTAGTAATTTAACCTACGAAGCGGAGGTTTGCTTCGATAAATGTGAAAAAAGTTTGAATAAGGGAACACTGGAGAGCTCCAATCCTTCTGACGAGTTGTGGGAAAGACCGCCTTTTTTCTCTGGGGATCTCCTTTGTTTTTCCCTTTCTCTCTCCTCTTTTCTGAAGAAAACCTTCTTACCCCTTTTTCAACAAGGCAACACATGTATATATAGGGAACAAATTAGGGTTAACACCAAATTGTCAATAATGTCCCTAAAGCCCATTTTAAAGCCCAAACTAAATAATTAGTTAAGAAAAAATAAAATTTAAATAATTTAAAATAATTAAAATAAACTTAAAATAAAAACTAATAATCCTATTGATTCCTAAAAATCAAAAATATTATAAAAAGAACAAAATTTTTCCCAATATTTTTTATTTTATGATTTTTTGGATATTTTTATGAATAATTTAGAAAAAAGTGAAAAAAAATAATATTTTAAAAAATGATTTAATTAAAATACGAAAATAATAATTAAATAATAATAAAAAACTATTTTTGTTATTTTTTAATGAAAGATAGAAACATTTAGAGTAAAAATAATAAAAAACAAAAAGTGACTAAGGTGAGATTCGAACTCTCAACCTCTCACACTCACAACTACTTACACATGTCCTCTTGCCAATTGTGCCATTTTTACTTTTTAGAAAAAAAATACATGCCATATGATACTTACCTGCAAAAAGTCAAACGACTACACAAATTTGTTAGTAATTGATTAAATGCAATAAAAATGCAATGAAATGCGACGACAAATCTTAGGGCAAAATTTAGGGTATTACAGTTGCCCATATTTAAATAACTTCACCGGGTGATTTGAGCAACGGAGACTCGAGAAATCATGGTGGAGGGATTTAAATACAGATAATCGAAAATTTTGCCTTTAGACGCAGTGCTATGCAATGATATGGACAAAACAAAACGAACTATAATGCTAAATATGATATGAATCTGATATGATGCGTATGATGAAAATAACAAATGCACGGATACAGACGAAACAACGTCACAGGGGACGACCCATCGAGGAATTGCACTAGGGAAGAAGACATGTCATATCTGGAAGAACGTCGGATAGACACGACAAAGAATTGTTGATAGGTGCCAAGGAAATTAGAAATTGTCCGCAAGGTAAGACGCGGGTAAAACACGACCTCAGGGAGGAAAAAAAAAGCAAATGGGGGTAAAACACCATGATGTTAGGTAAACCCAGGAATATCTGGTAAACGGGGAATAAAACACCCGGGATAAAAGTACATGGGGGATAAAACACCCAAGGATAGAAGGTAAGTGGGGAGTAAAGCACCCAAGATAGACATGTAAATGGGGAGTAAAGCACCCAGGATAGAAATGTAAATGGGGAGTAAAACACCCAAGATAGAAATGTAAATGGGGAGTAAAACACCCAAGATAGAGATGTAAATGGGGAGTAAAGCACCCAAGATAGAGAGGTAAATGGGGAATAAAGCACCCAAGATAGAAATGTAAATGGTGAGTAAAGCACCCAAGATAGAAATGTAAATGGGGAATAAAGCACCCAAGATATGCACATGTATAGGAATTATGCTATGAGATATGATCAAATGCAAATGCAGACATCGACGACAAGGCTCGACTCTTTCTGTGAGATGACAAAACTGGAGGACTGATTCCTCAACACGGAGATCACTGTCATTCTGTTAAACTGTATCAAGTTGATAGTCACTGTAGGAATGATGAATAACTGCTTGGGGATTATGCAAGTAAACTGCCCCAGGTCAAATGAATTGATAATTGCTTCAGCTGTCTGATTCGTGGAATCGACTGCTTTGTTGTATCCTCGGAGGGCTTGCCCCAGTCTGGGTCTTGAACAATTCTCTGGATAAACCAAATCTGAGAAGATATTGCCTTGAACAAATCTTGAACTAATTCTTTGACAGGATGTAAAAGGAACTTGCCCCTGATAAGATCACTTGACCAAGTTTCTCATTGTTTGAAAATTCCTTAGAGGAAAGCCAGTTTGCAAACAAAAATATTCACACAAACATGGTAATGCAAAGTTCATGCGACTTTTGAAATCAAAATTATTTTTGAAAGATGGAAAATACATGAGTCATTAGTCAGAACACAGCGGTTCAAGACGCTCAAATTTTAAAACAAAGGTGTACTGCCAAAATAAATGATTCACAAAGATCTTTAGGAGTCAGGTTACGCAACCTTGCTGTAGTATACTTTCAAAATAACCTTGCTTCAATTAGGTCTTTTGAGGGTTGTAATGTGGCCTGGTTCACGGTTTATGAAACAAAAGATAAAGGCTCAAAATTTATTTGTACCCACCCAATCTACGTGATGATCTTCAGTCCTATGCTCAGTTAACTCATACTATGCATTCAGGTTCCCATAAGTTAGGGATTTCATTGATCGTAGCAATGATTACTCAGAAGTCAAAGGGACCTATGAAAAGGCAGCCACTACTCCCCTATAACATTTGATTGTTTTGACATTGAGGATTTTCAAGATAAGGATTTAAAAATCTCTTTGTATTATCCCTAAATTTTGCCTGAACTGTTTATTTTAGAGTTTACAGTCAGCGGGATGCCCCAGTTTTGCCTAAGTCTCCTTCATAGGTTTTGACTTAGCGGGCTTCTTTTGATTTTTTTATATTATTTTTTTGTGTGAAGGAAAGTGACTGTTTGATTTTAATGATTACGGTGAACCATCATCGACCTTTTGATTAGAAAACATCTTCGACACTTATTTGCTGTGTGCGAAGGAAAATTGTGAGTGCGACCTTTGTATGAAAGGTGTATTGTATGAACACACAACCAAATTAACTGAGAACTACCCATGCCCTAGGTTAAGATTGCAGGTTTTTTGTAACGAAAGAAACTCCAACTTCTAGGCTCGAAGGGGGTAACGAGGGATTAACTTCCTTATTTCTCCAGTGTTTGGGAATTGAAACAATGCCTTACATCGTCAACAAGGTTTGATTGAAAGCATACTGACAGCAATTATGGGTATAACGTTTTCATCATCCTCCCTCCGATCTTAGCATATCAAAATTTTGGACAAGAAGTAAACATTTGAAAAATAAAGCATAAAGATGCAAATAAATGGACGGAAATGAATTGAATCAAAAGTCGCAATGCTTATTTCATTAATGAAAGTACAAACATAATTGAAAGCAAACAACTTAAACAAAATAAGGAAAATGCAAACAACGAGAAACAATAGGCCTAGTGACAAAACTTCATTTCTGATGTACTGGCAAGGGATTTTTCTGAACATCCGGATGACTGTCTGTAAAATCAAGTATTCCAGTTCTAACCAATTCACATACTCTAGCCTTCAATGCAAAACAATGCTCCAAGTCATGGCCTGGGGCACCCTCATGGGAAGCACAATGGAGATCAACCCTAAATCCAGCCGGAGGATTAAGAGGAGGTGGTAAAGCCTTTGTAGTAATCAGTCCTTGCCGGACTAAGTCAGGATATAGCTCTGTGTAAGTCATGAGAATAGGATCAAAGTGACTCCTGTTCCGTTTCTGGTCTGATATCTGTGTCAAGGAATCAGCTTGACGACTCAAAGGTAAACTAGAAGACGATAGGACCAAGAAGGAGAAACTGGGGGACAAATGCAATGCAAAAATGTGATGCTGATGCCATGCAATGGTTTCAAGAATTTCAACGATCGATTGCAAACATTCCCTTTTAGGAAAGTGGGAAAAATTTTAGACTTTAAAATATAGGACTTTTCGAATTTGCAAAGGACTCCTGAATTCCTTGAAACTAGAAATGATATGATGCTTTATGGATGCAAAGCACAAATACACATAAGCAAACAAAAGGTCCTAAGTTAGAGGAACAATGAATGGAGTCAAGGTCTACCCTTCCCAAAGAGGTATGTACTATAGGTTGATTGTACTTGCAGAACAAGGGTTCTAAAAAAGTGCCCAAAGTTATCAGCCCATCTTTCGGATATTATCAACTTCTCGACTGACTCAAGGGTCGATAATATTCTCAAGAGAACCTCGTTCGAGCGTAGTATCGCGTAGCAACCATTGTAGGACTACTCCCACATAGTTCCCGCACTACGTCCTATATAAGGTCAAGATGGTGTAAAGGTACTACGGTTCCCAGTATCACAGACTCCAATCGATAACGGTAAAAGTTTTCACGACTACACTCGATCAATCGAACCATTTTCGAAAGTGTCTCAACTGAGCGGTGATTCTCGATTTAGCTTAGTCGGGACTCACTCCCTATAAGCCTCGTCGAATATATCAGCCATCCTATCATAAGGTCGCTCAAGTCCGGGTGTAGGACTTATCTCACAACACAGTAACTCCAAGTAAGGTACCCCAATATATACATACAAGTGAGCAAAATATATAATAAAACAAATATATAAAGAAAAATAAACAAAATAGGGATAACCCTCAATAGTTAGGACTCCCCAGTGAAGTCGCCATTTTCTGTTGCGGTGAAATTTGGATGTCAAGCTATTGATTAACTTGAATCTTAATTCATTTACAACCGGTCTTTGATTTATCCGAAGGAAAGGTTAAAGAAAGGAAAAAACCTAAAAGGGAGAGATCTAAGGTTTGGGGGTTGGTTAAATTTAGGGAAGGTATTAGCACCCTAAACTTCCGTAGTACTCTACGGGAACCTTTTGTTTATTTTTTTTTTATTTATTTCATTAATTATTTTGCTTTAGGGTATATACAAAGGATTGAAAATTAAAAAAGACCTAGGGGTTAATTCTAAGTTTACTCGACAAGACATCGCATATTGTGCCTACATATCCTTACGGGAATGGAATCAGAGTAACAGTAGTTCCCCTCAAAAGGGAGGTTAGAAACGTCTTGACTGTGGCCAAGGTTTGTTCAGAGACTCCAATCTCTATGTTAAAAAATGTTAATTAAAATTAAAATAGGGTTAAATTAGGGATTCCACGGCGGAAAACCTTAAAACAGAGTACGACGACTCTTTTGGCCTAACACTAGGATAAAAGCAATTTTGCCCACGGCGGGACACCTAGGCTAAACAGGGTTTGATCCATTAAAGGGGTAAGGCTATTGACTCGGCGGCCAAAAGGCTAGACCTAATCCTTCGGAAGGATAAAACTGTAAAAAAAATGTGAAAATATGACAAATCATTATATGGAGGAATAATTAAGGTACAGAAATAAGAAAAGTAATAAAGGCAGAGGGTATAAAGAAACAAAAAAACATTTCTGAAAACATGAAGAATATGAAAATATGTAATGACACTTAGAATGAAGTGAGGGAGGAAAATAGTGTGGGGTTGTGGCCACCACAAGCACATCTCAACCTCGAGCATGCACATGAAATGCCCAAAGAAAGAAAAGTAATAAAAGGTACATAAAATGACACGACAAACATCAAACATCAGGAGTTCCTTACGAAAAGGTTTTAATTTTTTAATATTTTAATTATAAAAAAAAAGGTTTTAATTTTTTTAATATTTTAATTATAAAAAAAAAGGTTTTAATTTTTTAATAAAAAAATATTTAAGTTAAAATTATAAAAAAAATTAAGTTTAAATTATAAAAAAAAAGTTTTTGGGGGAAAAGTCTTTTCAGTTTTTTTTTAGAACAAAAAAGGTTTTCATCCCAAAAAAAGGCTTTTCAGTTTTTTGGGAAAAGGCTTTTCAGTTTTTTTGGGAAAAGGCTTTTCAGTTTTTTGGGAACAAAAGGTTTTTTTTTTCTTGGGAACAAAAAGGCTTTTCAGTTTTGTAAAAAAAGTCTTACTAAAAAAAGGTTTTAATAATAAATAAAAAAAAAGGGTTTGATTTAAAAAAAAGTTTTGATAAAAAAGGGTTTTGATATTAAAATCTACGGACCTAAACACACGTGGAGATTAACATGCCAAAATATGCACATAAACATGAAAAAACAAAAGGTTTAATAATTTAACGGACCTAAACACATTAACATGGCAAAATATGCACATAAACATGAAAAGGCAAAAGATTTAGTAATTTAACCTACGAAGTGGAGGTTTGCTTCGATAAATGTGAAAAATGTTTGAATAAGGGAACACTGGAGAGCTCCAATCCTTCTGACGAGTTGTGGGAACGACCGCCTTTTTTTCTGGGGATCTCCTTTGTTTTTCCCTTTCTCTCTCCTCTTTTCTGAAGAAAACCTTCTGACCCCTTTTTCAACAAGGCAACACATGTATATATAGGGAACAAATTAGGGTTAACACCAAATTGTCAATAATGTCCCTAAAGCCCATTTTAAAGCCCAAACTAAATAATTAGTTAAGAAAAAGTAAAATTTAAATAATTTAAAATAATTAAAATAAACTTAAAATAAAAACTAATAATCCTATTGATTCCTAAAAATCAAAAATATTATAAAAAGAACAAAATTTTTCCCAATATTTTTTATTTTATGATTTTTTGGATATTTTTATGAATAATTTAGAAAAAAGTGAAAAAAAATAATATTTTAAAAAATGATTTAATTAAAATACGAAAATAATAATTAAATAATAATAAAAAACTATTTTTGTTATTTTTTAATGAGAGATAGAAACATTTAGAGTAAAAATAATAAAAAACAAAAAATGACTAAGGTGAGATTTGAACTCTCAACCTCTCACACTCACAACTCCTTACACATGTCCTCTTGCCAATTGTGCCATTTTTACTTTTTAGAAAAAAAATACATGCCATATGATATTTACTTGCAAAAAGTCAAACGACTACACAAATTTGTTAGTAATTGATTAAATGCAATAAAAATGCAATGAAATGCGACGACAAATCTTAGGGCAAAATTTGGGGTATTACAACATAGTTTGATGGCCAATTAAGGTTCCCATTATTCCTGACATCCACTCATATTTGAGTCCATACTCATTTATTTAATTAACTAATTAATTCTCAAATAAAATCTAAATAGTCTTTTAACATTCTTTGATCAGATAATTATTTAAGGAACTTTATTTGATAAAATAGCTAATTAATTAAATAAATATATTTGGCCACATAACTATTGGAATATTAGTATATTACTAAACTATTAAAATATTCCAACAATCTCCCACTGGGCTAATATATCTTAATTATTATATCATAATTCTTTACGCGTGCATCTAAATGCTATTTTTCTTTAGATTTCAATTTTACGCATCAATAATGGGTTCACCGCGGTTGTCGTCACTAGCGTATAACGTGACGGAACCCAGATGGTCATCACATCAACATTCTTGATGACATAGATCGATATGGATGAGTGATATAGAAATTTCATGCAATGTGATCTCTAAATCATGCATATTTACAACTGGTCCTACTGTAGTCTTTAGTAAGATCAAACTGAAGTTCCTTAGGTGCAATTCAAAATTACAATATTTACCCATAACAAAAAACTTGATATTGTTATAAAAATAATACCTCATAAATTTTTATTTCTGCAGAAAATTAAACATAACATAAATTTTGTACTAAAATAAAATCAAAACATAGAACATAAAAAATTAAGGAAAAAACTCCCACTAGCAATCTCAAAACTAAGACCCATATGAGCAACATGCCCATGCAAAGCCTTAGGTGTTAAACCTTTGGTTAGTGGATCAACTAGCATTAAGTTTGTCCTTATATGTTCTATCGAAATTTGTTTCTCCTGAACTCTTTCTTTCACAATAAGATTCTTGATATCAATAAATTTTGATTTTGTAGAGCTCATATTATTGTTGGAGTAGAGAACAACTATATTATTGTCACAATAAACCTTCAAGGGCCTTTCAATCCTCCCAGTGATGTGTAGGCTTGTGACAAAGTTCCGCAGCCAAATTGCATGATTTGATGCTACAAACTCTGCTGCCATGGTGGAGGAAGCCACTAAAGTCTGTTAGGAAGACTTCTAGGAGACGACTCCTCCATCAAAGAGAAAGATGTAACCAGATGTGGAACGTCTACTATCCTAGTATTTGGAAAAATCGGAGTTAGAATACCTAATGATCTCCAAGTTATCTGACTTTCGATAAGTGACCACGAAGTCATTTACTCTCTTCAAGTAGCTTATTGCACGTTGCACTGCTATCTAGTGCTGCATACAAGGGTTCCTTATATATCTGCCAAGAACTCCTACAATGAATGCTAAGCGAGACACGTGCAAACTTGAGCATAGATAATACTTCCCACAACTGAAGCATATGGAACCTTATGCATCTCTTCCTTTTTAAGATCTGTAGTGGGACACTATTTGAGATGAAACTTGTCTCCTTTAGCAATGGGTGTGTCTCCAGGTTTACTATCTTTCATGGAGAATCTATTCAGAATTGTATCGATATTGAATTCCTAAGACAAAGGAGGCATCCCCAATATTTTTCATCTCAAATTTATTTGTGAGAAATCTCTTGGTTTCGTGCAATAAGTCTATATTGTTGCTTTCCAAAAGGATATCATCTACATATAGTACCAAGAAAACAAATTTAGTCCCACTAAACTTTTGGTATACACAATTACCAACCGGATTAGCCTTAAAACCAAATGAGGATATTACTTGATGAAATTTGTAGTACCATTGACGGGAAGCCTAACACAAAGTTTTCTGGTTGCACCATATATATTGTCTCTTCAATGTTTCCATTTAGAAACACAGTATTTACGTCCATCTGATGCAACTCTAAATTAAAATGAGCTACCAATCCCATCATAGTCTTAAGAGAGTCCTTCGAAGAAACTGGAGAGAAAGTATCTTTATAATCAATTCCTTCCTTTTGAGTAAATCCTTTTGAGACAAGACGAGCTTTATATCTCTCAATGTTACCCTTTGAATCCCTTTTGGTTTTAAATATACATTTACAACCAATGGGATTCTTTCCTTCAAGTAATTTAATAAGATCCCAAACATCATTGTCAGCCATCGGCTTCATCTCATCCTTCATGGCATTAACCCACTTAAAAGAGTTTGGACTCCGTATAACTTGACTAAAGTTGATAGGATCTTCCTCTTTCAAACCAATGCCATCCTCACGTTCCTGAAGAAATACAACATAATCATCTGAAATTGCACTCTTCCTCTCTCAAGTGGATCTTCTTAATGGTGGCTCTTAAGGTTGTCGAGTTTGAACTATAGGTGGTTCTTGAGGAAGAAAATCAATATTATAATGTTCTTGAGGGATGTAAGGAATAACATCATTGTTTATTTCAGGATCTGTTTCTGGAACAAAGATATATACAAAGAATTGATCATTGTGAGAAACAGTTTCTTCATCAAAGCAACGCTCCTTATGCTTCCTTCCCCTCCAAACTCTACATCCTTAAAGAATTTTGCATTTCACGTTTCAAAAATTGTTTTAGTGATGGGATTGTAAAACTTATACCCATAAGAGCGTTCAACGTATCCAATAAAATAGCAGCTAAATGTCTTTGCATCCAACTTACCTTCAGGAAGCTTATAAGGCCTTGCTTCAGCTAGACATCTCCAAATGTACAGGTGTGTAATGCTGAGTTTTTTCCTAGTCCATAGCTCATAAGGGGTATTATCTACTACATTACTAGGTACTCTATTAAGAATATAAATTGCAATCTTTAATGCTTCTCCCCAAAATGACTCTGGAAGAGAAGAATGACTAATCATACTTCTTACCATGTTCTTAAGAGTCCGGTTTCGTCGTTCTACAAGTCCATTCATGCTGGGTTTTCCCGGTATTGTGTATTGCAGAATAAGTCCATACTCGTGGAGGAAAAGCACAAAGGGCCCTGGATGTTATTTCCCTGGTCCATCATACCTACCATAGTATTCACCACCACGATCGAATTTGACAGATTTTATTTTTTTCCAAGTTAAATTTCGACTTCAACTTTGAATGATTTGAACACGTCCAAAGATTGAGATTTCTCATGAATCAAATACAGGTAGCCATACCTCGAGTAATCATTTATGAACATAATAAAATACCGTTTTCCATTCCAAGAACCTATAGGGAAAGGAACACTTATATCGATATGAATTAGTTCAAAGACATCCATAGCTCTTTCAGCATAGAAATTCCTCTTGTTTGTCTGCTTATCCTTGATACACTTAATGCAGACTTGGAAGTCCGACAAATCAAGGGATCTAAGAATACCGTCCAACATAAGCCTCTGAATTATTTGTTTATATATATATATATATATATATATATATATATATATATATATATATATATATATATATATATATATATATATATATATATATATATATATATATATATATATATATATATATATATATATATATATATATATATATATATATATATATATATATATATATATATATATATATATATATATATATATATATATATATATATGTCATAATCGCTTATGCCATAAAGTGGCAGAATTCTCATTCATTTTTTTATTTTGTACCATGTGACTCTATTTGCATTATTTTGTTATAATAACCTTCAATATCAAGCTTATAAAGATTATCATTCAAGGAATTGTAACCAACAAGATTTGAATCATATGAGAGACTAAATTTATTATTTTCAAACTAACAAGTATAACCTGATTTGTCCAAAATAGAAATAGAAATTAAATTCCGTCTAATAAACGGTGTAACAAAAGTCTCAATCAAATCCAAATGAAAATTGGTCTTTAATAATAATCTAGAAGTCCTTATAGCCTCTACTGCAACTTTATTGCCATCGCCCACATAGATGAATCTTTCAGCGTCACTTGGCGGATGACTCCATAGGAAACCCTGTATGGACATACTAATGTGATTAGTAGCACCAGAATCTACCCACCAAGTATCCTCAGGTACAAAAACTAAATTAATTTCCGAACAAACAAACGTGAGAAAATTACCCTTCTTTTCACGCCATGCGACATACTTGGAACACTCTTTCTTCATGTGTTCAGTCTTTTTGCAAAAGAAGCAAGTGATCTCCTTAGGTTGTTCGCTTGCCTTCTTATTTTGAGAAAAATTTCCCGCAGGTTTCTTCTTTTAATTTTGAAAACTGGTAGCCAAGTGAGCTTTTTCAGTCTTCTGTCTCTTTAGCCTCTCTTCCTCTTGCACACAGTGAGATATGAGCTCATTGGGAGACCATTTGTCCTTCTGAGTATTGTGACTAACTTTGAATTGCCCAAAGTGTGTCGGGAGAGAGATCAAAACCAAGTGCAGAATTCAATCCTAAAGAATTTCTAACTTCAATGCCTTGTGTTTTGATGCGAGATTAGACATCTCAATGATGTACTCCCTTATGTTCCCTTTGCCTTTATAAACCATTGAAATGAATTTGGACAAGGTACTACTTGTCTCAAGCTTATCATTTTTAGCAAATAATTGAAGGTGTGAGAAAACACAAGAAAGGGGGGTTTGAATTAGGTTTTCAAAAATGAAAGCTTTTTGTGAAACTCAAACAAAGATCACAAATAAACTAATCAAGAAAGAAAGACACACGATATATCCCGGTTCACTCAAAAACTATCAAGTTAATCCAGTCCACCCTCCAAGGTGATTTCTCCTTAACACAAGGACTTAATATACTATAATCAACATATTACAATGCACTAGCAACCGTTGGTGACTAACAACTCAGACAACCGTCTCTTCTTAAGGACTTAGACCCAACTGGTCCCTTAAGGAAATACAAACTGCACAAGCAACCGCTGGTGAATAACAACAAAGACTAACCATCTCTTCTTAAGGATACAGACCTAACCGGTCCCTTAAGGAGTTACAAACAACAGTTTTAACAAAGATGTTTACAATAAAATTGCTTCTAAACAAGCAGATATAAACACTATTAGTAGTTAAAATGACTTAAAGACACTAATACAATATGAAAAATGTTATTTCTTTGTATTATGGTGCTTCAATACTGTAGCTTCAGTTCTTCATAGGTTGCTTTCAATTAAAGGGTGACATTTGTATTAATCATTGTAAAGCTTCATAATTTCTTCAAGTAATCAAGTCCTTACATAGCCAGAAAAAGATCCATTGGAGGGTGTCATACCCTAAATTTGTCCTACCCTTTTGTAAATATTTTCGCCTTTATTGTTTCGTGCCATTTAGACACGTGTCCACCTGAAATTGGGCATTTTTTAGATTTTATCTTTTCGACCAATTAAGGCGTGACACGTGGCCTAGAAGAGTATCTTTTTGTAAATTCTTATTCTTTCTTTAATTTTTTAAAAAATCTTTTTTCTTCTTAATATGCACATATATAGTTCTTTTTTTTAAAAAAAAATATTATTTTTATATTTTTGTCATTATCTTTGTTTTTTATATATTATTTAGTACTTATGCATTTAAATAGTTTTTTATTTAAGGTAAGTTAAATATTATACTTATTAATGTTTTTTATAATAATAAAAAGGAAGAAAGGAGCAAATTGGGAAGGAGGCCCAATTAGGGCCCGTTAGGTTTAGTGTGGAGGCTGGTATTAAAAGAGGAAGAAGTCTGAAGAATAGGGAACGAAAACACTGTTCATCACTCTTAACAAAACCCTAAGCGGCGCCCCCTCAACCCTAATCTTCACGAAAAAACGCAGCAACCTTTCGGAAACACCAATTCAACCCTAGCCCTAAAAATCTTCCTCAACTCACAAACCTCAACAATCGTCTCCCTCTCTATCTCAATTGCATTCCCAAATTCTGAGCCAAAACCCTAATTCCACCTCTTCTTCCATCCTGCTCTAGCTCGTGCTCCCACTCTTAGTCATTCTTCACTCTCACAGAAAGAGGAAACAAAACGAGAAACGCAAAAAACAGCAAACCATAACAAAGAATTGGAAGCAACAAACAAAAACTCGGAGGAAGGTGAAAGCATCGGAGGTGAACCGAATGGGTGTGGAGGTTTAGCTCTCTGCGTTGTTAGCAATGATCGAAGAGGCTTCGATGTACAACGACTGGTGTTGCATCGATCTGAGCAGGGTTTCGGCGACGTGAATCAACGACGATATCACTGAACCCAAGCACGCAACCATGACGCGACATTCTTTTGACCAGGTTGTGATGTCGGTAATACTCCGGATTGGTTCAAAATACGATGTTATCTTGATGTTAGCTTTAAGTCATGTAGCAAAACTGTGAACATTTCATTTAGAGTCTGTTACGTTTGCATTGCATATTTTCAAATCATAGTTGAACTGATGGGTGAATACATGAAACAGTGATGTTTTGCGTTTCTAGAACAGATGATGTATGTCTCTAAATTTTTGTTAATGCTGTACTAAACCCAGATTTGTACTGAAGGTACATGGTTATTTCAGAAACCTCTATTTGCTTTGGTTTTGCTGTTTGGTATTTCACAGGGGTTGATTGTGTTCCTGCCACAAGAAATCTATTGATTGCAGCAGTTGAAATCAACAATACTCAGCAGCTAGGATTTGGTAAAGCGGTTCAAAATATCAACAACACTTCATCGGTTCCACTAGCAACTCAAGCCGTTTTCGAGAACACAAGTGACGCGATCTCTGCAACTCACAGCATTTTGAAGCGACTCGGTTCAGCAACAACAATCCCAGGCGGTTGGTGATATCACGACACAAGATTTATTCAGCAGCAATCCAAATACGTAGTTTTTTTTGTCAAAAGTGAAGTCAGGTTGCGATTAAGACTCCGAGTTTCGGTTATGCGCGGGCAAACTGCGACAAGTTTATGGAGATAATGATGAGCACGAAGCAAGAAGAGTGAATGGATAGCTCTTTATTTTTCGTTTTCATTTTTTTGTGTTATTTGTTGTCCTGTTTGTTTGTGTGCAGGTTGAGGTTGGTTTGGCAATATTAGTTCCACCCAATTGTAACACTACAACAACTATAACTCTGCATCTCCAGTGCACAATCCCATCTCAGTTACGGCGTCTAACAAGTATGAAGTCGAATGACACGGAACAACAGTTGATCCCTGCATCACTCAAAATATACCATGACGGGAATCAGAGTTTGCAAACTCTTTTCATTATTATTGTTGCTGATAACTTCATAGTTTGTACTTAACTATGTCATTTTATTTTGTTTCACACTGATAATTTGATGCTGTGGTGTGCCTGAATGTTTCGAATAATTGGAATCGTTTATGTTTAAGCAGTAATGACATGGCTCAATACAACAACTTCAGACCATAATCAACGCAGTTCCGACAGATGGACGGCTCTGGGACGCTTTGAGCCTTAACGGTGACAAGTCAGTCTTCCATATGTGTCTCAATGTTTGGTTAACATTTTAGTGTACGTATTATGCAGGTTTGATTGCTGTTGGTGGATACAAAAAGAAGATATTAGCCTCATAGGAATGAACAGCAAGATTGAGGAAGGTTCACACCTGGTTCTGCAAAGGAAAGTCCGAGCTTCAAAAGTTGGCTTTCTTTGGCTATGGTTTAACAGGGGATCTGTTTCATCGCAGTGGTAATTTGTCAGTACGGCAATGAGCGATAAACCACGGTGTAGTGTAACACCACTCTGATTCGAACCACGTAACATTCAGACTTGTTTCAACTTCAGATCACGACGCCACTACAACAGCAACGGTTTACGATGACCTGGATTGTATTCTTTTTTTTAAATTCACAAATAGTTTGTGTTGTCTGTGATCGGTTTGTGTGCAGGTCTGGATCCTTTTGATTCTTCATCATAAGACGGCAAAAGGAGAAATGTTGTGGTCATGCCGAGATAAAAGAGGTGACAATGCAAGCTGAGGGAGTTAGTTCGAATTGGTTATTTGACAGAGCGCAACCGCAACAATAACGACCTCCAGGATTCATCACAATTGGCTCTGCAATAATAGACCGTGAGGCATTAAGGGTAAACCTTTAGAACAGAGTGTGCTTCTAATATGTTAAGTCTTGACATGTTCACTCGTTCTATAATTCAATTTTACGACTCATGATGAATAAATATAGGATTTGAGTTGCGAATTTCGTATCAGTTTCACCGTTAGCTTGTATTTCAATAAATGTGGATGGTAGTTTGTTGCTGTTACATGTTGTTAGTGAAAAAAACCCGCCATTATCGTATGCGTCAAAATGTTTTGGTTTTTTACTGCTGTTGTTGTTATTCTATTTCTCCTACGAAGTACACTCGGTTTTGCTGCATACTTATTATTTAACTTCGCGGTTTGATGTATTCTCTCGGGATGTTGTAGTTTTGGTTCTATATTTTGTGAACACCATATACTGCTGGTTTGTATGAGTATTCAGGTGCAGGTTAAGAGGGGATCAACGATATGGGCTTGGAAGATTATGTAAAGATTATGCTGCATTGATTCCATTTTGTCTAGTTCAATTTTGTAAAGATTATGCTGCTACGAGATTGGAAGTGATTATGTTCTAGCAATAACACGTTGATACAACTCTATGCGTGGACACGGGTTCGAGGATGCCATATTGCTGTTTTTTGTTTGCAGGTTTTTGATGGTGCCAGGTTTAGCTCGTCGTTCATGAGCGAGTGTGGGTTATGACACTTAGATGTTCAAACCTTTACAACCTGCAGTGTTCTTGCACAAATCAGATTCGTCAAGCAGCAGCAGCGATAAGCTTCCGCCACAAGCAGCAGTTACGACAATAGCAGCTATGGCTAGTGTGAAGTGTCACCGTTTTAAGGTCAATGAATAGCAACGTGCGTATTCAACGGCGGTGGTGATCAACTGCAGTGCAGCCATGATACAGCAATGACAATAACATCGGAACCGCAAAGCATTCTGAGATTTATAGTTACTGCTTTTGTTTTTTTTAAAAAAGTTTTTGGTTAATTAAATTCAATTTAAGAATTAGTTAGTTATTAATCAATTTTTATTATTTGGATATTTTAACTCAGTTTAATAATCTTAGTGTTTGATTTTAACATGCTTAATTGATAGATTTATTTGATTTCTAAGCAATTGATTTCATTAAATTAAAATTGATTAATTTATGTTAACATGAATTTCTAAATTATTTTTCTTAATTAAGTTATTTTCAAAATTAATTATTTTTCTAATCTTAATTCAACTTATTTTTTATATGCTAAATTTATTTTTTCAATCAAGTCCCGAAAGATTAAACTCTTGGAGTCTAGCACTTCTCGAGTTTTCGAATGAACATTATTAAGGTGTACACCTTAAATAATGTATTGTTCATTTTGTTTTATATATTAGGCAATTTAATTTTTGTATTTGTATATGCTTGAGTAAATAGCATGTTTTAGACAATTCAATAAATTACACTTTAGATTTTTTCAAATTTACTTTTAACTTTTGATTAATTTATTTTTTGCTAAATTTAAATCAATTTATTTTAACTTACAATTTATTTTTCAGCTTATTTCTAAAATATGTTTGATTTTCTTTAAATCCTGTTTCAGTATATTTTTCAACACTAAATTATTTCTCAATCAAGTCATGAAAAATTAAATTCTTGAAGTCTAGCACTTCTTGAATTTTTGGACAAACATTATTGGGGTGTACACCTTAAATAATATGTCATTCAACTATTCGTTTAGTACGCGATTTAGAACAAAAAATATCATAGGAATCTAGCATTCTGTGTGATATTTCCGCTGTTCATCCAAATATTTTTCAAATAAAAATGGTGTTATTGGAATCTAGCATTTCGGTAATACCCCGATTATTTAGTTGTGGGGCCGACGTCTCATTTATTAAATAATCGATATTTTCAAATTCAATCTCGCGTTCTCACTTCTCATACATTCACAAATTATTTTCATACCCCATTTCGCTTCAAATCATTTTTAAAATATTTTTCTCGATTAAAACTCCGAAAGAGGGAGATTCTTGAAATCTAGCATTTCTTGGATCTTCGAATGAGCAACTCTCGAGACTCGCTCTTGAGTTGTTGTTCATTCAATCTTTTGATTTTCTCACGCTTTCTCAATATCTTTTCTCGATTGAAACTCCGATAGAAAGAGGCACTTGGAGTCTAGCATTCCTTGTGTCTTCGAGTGAATAGCTCTCGAAGCACGCCCTTTGAGCTGTTATTCACTCAACCTCTCGGATTCAATCATTTTTAACAGTTCTCCTAAGTCGAGTGCTCGTACGCATTCGCAACCCACATCTCGCACACACGTCACAACTCCTTGTGGTCTCGATATTAGGAGCACCCTCAGGGACTAATATCGTTTCTCACAACCTTAACCCTTGACACGCCGTCAAGCCGGTCCCATCTTCAAGCAAATCCTCGACACGTCGTCGAGCTATTCCAAACCAACTTCCTTTGGCCACGCATGCCATTCTTCGATTCGATCCTTTCACAAACATTTTTTTTAAACTTACGAAAGAGGGATATTCTCAGAATCAAGCATTCTTTGAATATTCGAATGAATAACTCTCGAGGCGCGCCCTTAAGTTGTTATTAATTCATTCTTTCGATTTCAAAACATCCAACTCTTTATCTTCAACTTATTCAGTCAATTCCCGAAAGAATCGAGTTCTTGGAGTCTCGCATTCCTTGAACTCTTGAGTGACAAGCTCTTGAGGCGCGCTCTTGGGTTGCTTGTCAGTCACCCTTTCGTCTCAAACTCAAACTTCAATCTTTTTCAACCTCATCTTTCGTGGTTGTTACCACGAACTACAGACGCTCTGATTCTTTATTCATTCTTGAATATAAGATACGTAGGCACAAGATTGCGATGATCTTGGCGAGCACACTTCTATCCATCTTCCGTTTCCCCCCATCCTTTTCCCGTAGTCGAACTACGACGCTCTGATTTCTCATTCTCGTCCGAATGAGCATACGTAGGCACAAGGGCCCCAATCCTTGGCGAGCACCCTATCTTCTAACCACCCATCTCTCCTTTGCGTGTTTAACCTTCTACCCTACCAATTCTACCTTTAACAACGAGAAGAAAGCAAGTAAAACTAAACAACACTCCCTACAATTACCTTAAGAGGTTCCCGTCGAGTACGACGGACGTGAGGGGTGCTAATACCTTCCCCTCACGTAACCGACTCCCGAACCCGGAACATGGTTGCGACAGCCCTGTTCCTATCCTTTCGTTTCAAGAGGTTTTCTCGATATTTTCCTCTCCCGTTCATTCGGGAAAAATAAAGTTCGGTGGCGACTCTGTCGAACTGCATTTCCGCGCCTTTCGCGCGAGGGTCGTATGTTCGAATGAATTTTTCGAGGTGCGACAGGTGGCGACTCTGCTGGGGACATTTTGCTCCATGCAAAGAGAGAGTCGAGCCTATCTTTTGGTTTGTGAGGAGTGTTTGTTTTTATTTGTTTTCTTTTTGTATTTGTTCTATTGTAGATTTTATTCGTGTTGGTTCTTGGGATGACATCATGAGTAAGGCTCTACGCCCGAGCTTTGGTAAAAGCAGAGAGAACACTTAGTTTAGAATTGGTAGTCGAGTAGTGTTAGTCACCAAGGATTCGCTCTTTGTGTGCCTAGCATGAAAGCTCCTCCAAAGGAGACCTATTCGTAGATCTCGTTGTAACACAGCTAGCCTGTTGCACGACTTGATTAATGAAGGGTCCGTGATTCTGGGAACCTTTTGTTAGCACCAGTTCCGATATTGGTGGTCGTGTAGTGTTAGTCTCCAAGGACTCGCTCCTTGTGCGCCTAGCATGAGGACCCCGCTCAGGAGAGACCTTATCGTCATTATCGTCGTAATACAGCCAGCCTGTTGCGCGACGCTAATGCGACTAGTGTCCTTGATCTTGGGAATCAAACATAGAAACCATCCCGTAAGAGGGTATATGGGTAGAATGTTTAGATCTTCCCGCATAGATCGTACCTGTCAAGGTTCTTTGAGCAGGAATTATGGTTACTTATCTATTACAGTTACCAGCTTCAGGAGTTGTTTGATTGTGATCCTGTGATCCTGGATCTTGTATCTTGCATTGCATCTTGCATATCATTCGCATTGCATTTCATAATGTTGTGCATTTTGCATTTCCAGTATTCCAACAGAATCTTATGTCTTCGTTCCTTCCTCTCCAGTAAATCAAGTTGATTCCTCGACACCAATACGCAACTAGAGCCAATACCAGACGTATGATGGAGCAGATTCAGCAGGAGCAAGTTTCCTTCAGGGAAGAGTTGGATTCTATGAAAGGAAAGATCGACCAGATCCTCGAAGCCATCCTCGCAGCCAGGAGAGAAGAAGAACAGCGTGAAGCCGCTGCTGTCGTCAACAATGGTCAAGGACAAGGGTCTGCTGCCATCCCTTTGGTTCCAATTCCAAATCCTCATGGGATGCCGTTGAACTTCAACAACACAGCCGAAGGGAACATTTCTCAGCCAATCCCAGCGCCTGGAGTTACCATTGGAGCCATCCTGCAGGCCCAGCCTACTGTTGTGCAGATCCCAGCTCCCCATATCGAAGATACTCTGATCGATCAGTATGACGATGTTCAGAACTATCATGCTGCTATTCCCATCGCCAGTCCTGTTGCCGCTCAGGATTCTGAAGCCATGGAGATGTGCCGAAATCTAGCCGAGAAACTCCGAGCCATGGAGGGGCATAACTCAAATTATTTCAGTGCTCTGGAATTGTGCTTGGTGCCTGATGTTGTCATTCCTCCCAAGTTCAAGGTGCCCGAGTTTTCAAAGTACAAAGGTCTCAGTTGCCCAAATATTCATCTGAAGATGTACTGTCGCAAGATGGCTGCTTATGCCAGAGACGAGAAGCTCATGATTCATTGCTTCCAAGACAGTTTGTCTGGGGCATCACTCGAATGGTATATGCAGCTGGAGCGTAATAGTGTGCGCACTTGGGCCGAGCTAGCTGATGCATTCGTCAAGCAGTACAAATACAACACCGATCTCGCTCCAAATCGTACTCAGCTTCAGAGTATGACTCAGAAGGACAACGAATCCTTCAAGGAGTACGCGCAACGATGGAGAGAGCTAGCCGCCAGGGTGCATCCACCTCTTGTTGACCGGGAACTTATTGACATCTTCATGGGTACCTTGCAAGGCCAGTACTACGAAAAGCTGATCGGTAGTGTCTCCGCTGGATTCTCTGACTTGGTGATCGTTGGTGAGAGGATTGAAGAAGGGCTGAAGAGTGGGAAGATCCCAGGAGGTTCCAACAATCAGGCCAATGCCAAGAAGCCTTTCAATGGATACAAGAAGAAGGAGGGCGAAACAAATGCCATCTTTTTGCAGAAAGGGCAAGCTTCTCAACAAGCTCCTGCTCATATGCCTTATCAAGTTCCCTACTATCAGTATCCATATGTTGCTGCTGCGCAATATGCTCCAATGCCTTATCAGCCAGCTTTTTAAGCAGCGCAAGCTCAGATGCCACGGCAACAAGCTCCTCAGCAACAAGCCTACAATCAGCAAGGATATCAGTATCCTCCTCAGCAACAGCAGATGCAAGCTACTCAGCAACGACAAGGTACTCGCCCACAGCGTCCGCAGAGAACATGGAGACCAGATAGAGTCTTTAATCGTCTACCAATGTCATATGCCAAAATCTTTGCTCAATTGATGGAGAAGAAAGCTGTTGTTCCGAGAGATTTGGCTCCTCCAACTGTCATTCCTTCCGATTATGATGCGAATGCTCATTGTAAGTTTCATAAGGGCGCTCCAGGCCACACCATTGAGGACTGCAGGGCTTTCAAGCACATAATTCAAGACATGATCGACAGGGATGCTATCAACTTCAATGGGAAGTCTCCAAATATCATCAACAATCCGATGCCACCAGTCAACTAGTGCCAACGTCAGATCGATTCCAGTCAAGTTCATTCTTCAAGGCAGTCATGTTGCCATTTCATTATTCGCAGTTCTTATATTTTGTCTTTGTTTGTTTAAGTATTGTATGCTTTGAACAATTGCCATTCGTATTTGGTTTTTCATTAATGTATCGTTTATGCATGCTTTGAATTAGTTATGTCGTATTCACTCATTTTCACTTATCACCGACACATTTATTCACTCCACTCTATTCACTGTTATTTAGCTCGATTTGAGGGAGGATGATGAGAACGAGATACCCATAATTGCAAACCGTATGCTTTCAGATAGAATCTCGTCAATGATGTACATGCATTGTTTCAATTCCCCATACACCGGAGATATAAGGAGTTAATCCCTAGTAAACCACTTCGAGCCTAGAAGTAGCAGTTTCCTTCGGATATTCAAACCTTTACACTCAACCTGGGGCAGGGTAGTGTTCAGTTAATTCAACCCCGCACTTGAATCAATAAAGCAAAATCCTAAAGACGGTGGTTTATCCATGACGCATGACACGGCAGTCACGACCTTCCAACAAAGTCCAAAAAAAACATCAAAGGTCTGCTAAGTCAGACACCTTATAGGGGACTTAGGCAAAATCAAGGCAATCCCGATGGATCTGACAAGCGAAGTCAATCCATGCAAAAGTTAGGGATCAAAAAAACAAAAGCAAAAGAGGACCCCGAAACCCTCAACAAAAACAAAAAAAAAGATTCAGTAGCCACCCAAATCAAAGGGGCACTGACATTCATCAAAGCCAAAATAAAGTGATTGCCACGTCGAGCAAACCTTGAACCATCAAGTTTATACCGTCAAGACAAGTGTAGGATTAACTGAGCGTAGGAGTGGAGATCATTAAGAAGAAGGGGTAGGTACAAATCATACTTTGAGCCTAATATCCTTTGTTTCATAACCATGAACCAGACCACGTTATAACCCTCAAAAGACCTAATTGAGGCGAGGTTTATTCTGAAAGCATACTATCGACAGGTTGCGTAACCTGACTCCTCACATGATTTCTAATCATCAATATTGGTGTTATTTTGCTTGCTATATCTTTCGCACCAATCAAATTAGCACAACGTCTGGGCTAGCAGTCCATTCGTCTCACACTTTCACGACACCTCAATAAATGACATACTTTTTCAAAACTTCCATTGAACTTTTCATTAATATTACCATTTATGAATGTACAATTTTATTTGCAAATCAGTACTAGGTATACAAAGACACTCCAACAAGGGGCAATCGAGGAGGAGCTTGGTTTTCAGTGGCGTACACGGAGCAAGACTACCTCAAAACCCACAGGCTAGAGCAAATCATTCGATAGCTCGAGCAGGGGCAGGCCACTACCACGTTCAGACTGGGGCAAGACCAGGTCGTCCTGACCAACATGCAGAGTCGCAATCTTCTCTGAAGGAAATTGACAATAAATCACCAAGTATCTAGACTTGGGGCATCAAGGACATTTTCTGCTTCAATCGTGACGTCTTCAGCAAACTGCGTGCCGAGGAAGTCAATCCCTCCCACCACCTTAAGTCCAATTTGCATTGGCAACTACTCAAAGTCCACCACGCTGGCGCCTCCCTGCATTTCCAATTACCCGTCTGCGTCATGTGTATCATAAGCATCGCATTCAACATCATAAGCATCTTGCATACTTTATATCATACCATACTTCCCCAGCTCTTGCATCTCCGCGCGTCAGCATTTGCATTTGTACTTCCACCCATATGGAATATCATCCAACATTCATATATGCAAGTCAAGGTCCAGGATCAATCCCGAAGATTTCCAAGACCATCGGTAGCCCAGTCAGGGGCATCTTCCACAAGATGGTGGGTTTATCCCATGATTTTCAAGAGCTTCAAAGCAATCACCAGCCCAGGCAGGGGAAATCTTCCGCAATTGGGTGTTTCTCCCAAAAATTCAAAGACATTCAAAGCAAGATTCAGCCCAGTCAGGGGCATCTTTTTCAAGACCGTGGGTACTTCCCATGGCGTGTTTCAACCTCGTGGTTGATCAGATCTTCAAATCAACATTCAGCCTAGTCAGGGGCATACCATTCAAGACCGTGGGCGTTCCCCACGAAGTTGTTCAACCTTTTGTTGGGAAAATTCAAGAAGTTCAGTGCAAGATCCAACCCGAGCAGGGGCATCTTCAGCAAGACCGTGAGCGTTCCTCATGAAGTGGTTCAACCTTTTGTTGAGCAAGACAAGGCATCAAGACAAATTCAGCCCAGTCAGGGGCACCCTCTTCAGAATTCATGGGCGTAACCATGAAACCATCTCAGCAAAACGATGATATCCAAGCAAGTCGGTGGCCGTCCCCGCTGATTCATTTCAACCCAATTTTCCTCTTGGGGGTTCCCCAGTGAGTTGTACCCTGCAAGCGTGACCGTTGTCAATTGCCTTACTATCATCCTTTTGGTGATAGCCGAACTTCGTCAGTTCAACCTGGCCGACATCTTTTTGGTGTGGGTAAGCTTCAAATCTGTGTTGTCCTATCATCCTTTTGGTGATAGCGACCTGTGTGTTGTGTTTTCGCTCTACCATCCTTTTGGTGGTAGGTCTGGCATTTCGTCGATATCAGATTGTGCGATGTTTTGTTTATGTTTTCGCTCTACCATCCTTTTGGTGGTAGGTATGGCATTTTGTCGATATCAGATTGCGCGATGTTTTGTTTATGTTTTCGCTCTACCATCCTTTTGGTGGTAGGTCTGGCATTTCGTCGATGTCAGATTGTGCGATGTTTTGTTTGTGTTTTCGCTCTACCATCCTTTTGGTGGTAGGTCTGGCATTTCATCGATATCAGATTGCGCGATGTTTTGTTTATGTTTTCGCTCTACCATCCTTTTGGTGGTAGGTCTGGCATTTCGTCAATGTCAGATTGTGCGATGTTTTGTCTGTGTTTTCGCTCTACCATCCTTTTGGTGGTAGGTATGGCATTTCGTCGATGTCAGATTGTGCGATGTTTTATTTGTGTTTTCGCTCTACCATCCTTTTGGTGGTAGGTCTGGCATTTCGTCGATATCAGATTGCGCGATGTTTTGTTTATGTTTTCGCTCTACCATCCTTTTGGTGGTAGGTCTGGCATTTCGTCGATGTCAGATTGTGCGATGTTTTGTTTGTGTTTTCGCTTTACCATCCTTTTGGTGGTAGGTCTGGCATTTCGTCGATATCAGATTGCGCGATGTTTTGTTTATGTTTTCGCTCTACCATCCTTTTGGTGGTAGGTCTGGCATTTCGTCGATGTCAGATTGTGCGATATTTTGTTTGTGTTTTCGCTCTACCATCCTTTTGGTGGTAGGTCTGGCATTTCGTCGATGTCAGATTGTGCAATGTTTTGTTTGTGTTTTCGCTCTACCATCCTTTTGGTGGTAGGTCTGGTATTTCGTCGATATCAAATTGTGCAATGTTTTGTTTGTGTTTTCGCTCTACCATCCTTTTGGTGGTAGGTCTGGCATTTTGTCGATGTCAGATTGCACGATATTTTGATTGTGTTTTGCTTTGCCATCCTTTTGGTGGTGTTGGCCGTGTGTGTTTCATTCCCTCATCCCTTTTGGTGATGATGGCTTTTTGCCAGTTATTCACAGCTTACTCATAGTTTTACCTCATCCAGCTTTTTTTTAACTCTTAGACATCTCTTTTTCTTTCGGACAAATTCAGGGTCTTCTTCATATCTAATTGACTTCTACCTCAGGAATATGAGTGCTAATTCAGTTCATTCTCCTAGGTTTAAGCCGATTAGATAGGGGCATCTGTCATACCCTAAATTTGTCCTACCCTTTTGTAAATATTTTCGCCTTTATTGTTTCGTGCCATTTAGACACGTGTCCACCTGAAATTGGGCATTTTTTAGATTTTATCTTTTCGACCAATTAAGGCGTGACACGTGGCCTAGAAGAGTATCTTTTTGTAAATTCTTATTCTTTCTTTAATTTTTTAAAAAATCTTTTTTCTTCTTAATATGCACAGATATAGTTCTTTTTTTTAAAAAAAAATATTATTTTTATATTTTTGTCATTATCTTTGTTTTTTATATATTATTTAGTACTTATGCATTTAAATAGTTTTTTATTTAAGGTAAGTTAAATATTATACTTATTAATGTTTTTTATAATAATAAAAAGGAAGAAAGGAGCAAATTGGGAAGGAGGCCCAATTAGGGCCCGTTAGGTTTAGTGTGGAGGCTGGTATTAAAAGAGGAAGAAGTCTGAAGAATAGGGAACGAAAACACTGTTCATCACTCTTAACAAAACCCTAAGCGGCGCCCCCTCAACCCTAATCTTCACGAAAAAACGCAGCAACCTTTCGGAAACACCAATTCAACCCTAGCCCTAAAAATCTTCCTCAACTCACAAACCTCAACAATCGTCTCCCTCTCTATCTCAATTGCATTCCCAAATTCTGAGCCAAAACCCTAATTCCACCTCTTCTTCCATCCTGCTCTAGCTCGTGCTCCCAGTCTTAGTCATTCTTACTCTCACAGAAAGAGGAAACAAAACGAGAAACGCAAAAAACAGCAAACCATAACAAAGAATTGGAAGCAACAAACAAAAACTCGGAGGAAGGTGAAAGCATCGGAGGTGAACCGAATGGGTGTGGAGGTTTAGCTCTCTGCGTTGTTAGCAATGATCGAAGGGGCTTCGATATACAACGACTGGTGTTGCATCGATCTGAGCAGGGTTTCGGCGACGTGAATCAACGACGATATCACTGAACCCAAGCACGCAACCATGACGCGACATTCTTTTGACCAGGTTGTGATGTCGGTAATACTCCGGATTGGTTCAAAATACGATGTTATCTTGATGTTAGCTTTAAGTCATGTAGCAAAACTGTGAACATTTCATTTAGAGTCTGTTACGTTTGCATTGCATATTTTCAAATCATAGTTGAACTGATGGGTGAATACATGAAACAGTGATGTTTTGCGTTTCTAGAACAGATGATGTATGTCTCTAAATTTTTGTTAATGCTGTACTAAACCCAGATTTGTACTGAAGGTACATGGTTATTTCAGAAACCTCTATTTGCTTTGGTTTTGCTGTTTGGTATTTCACAGGGGTTGATTGTGTTCCTGCCACAAGAAATCTATTGATTGCAGCAGTTGAAATCAACAATACTCAGCAGCTAGGATTTGGTAAAGCGGTTCAAAATATCAACAACACTTCATCGGTTCCACTAGCAACTCAAGCCGTTTTCGAGAACACAAGTGACGCGATCTCTGCAACTCACAGCATTTTGAAGCGACTCGGTTCAGCAACAACAATCCCAGGCGGTTGGTGATATCACGACACAAGATTTATTCAGCAGCAATCCAAATACGTAGTTTTTTTTGTCAAAAGTGAAGTTAGGTTGCGATTAAGACTCCGAGTTTCGGTTATGCGCGGGCAAACTGCGACAAGTTTATGGAGATAATGATGAGCACGAAGCAAGAAGAGTGAATGGATAGCTCTTTATTTTTCGTTTTCATTTTTTTGTGTTATTTGCTGTCCTGTTTGTTTGTGTGCAGGTTGAGGTTGGTTTGGCAATATTGGTTCCACCCAATTGTAACACTACAACAACTATAACTCTGCATCTCCAGTGCACAATCCCATCTCAGTTACGGTGTCTAACAAGTATGAAGTCGAATGACACGGAACAACAGTTGATCCCTGCATCACTCGAAATATACCATGACGGGAATCAGAGTTTGCAAACTCTTTTCATTATTATTGTTGTTGATAACTTCATAGTTTGTACTTAACTATGTCATTTTATTTTGTTTCACACTGATAATTTGATGTTGTGGTGTGCCTGAATGTTTCGAATAATTGGAGTCGTTTATGTTTAAGCAGTGATGACATGGCTCAATACAGCAATTCAGACCATAATCACCGCAGTTCCGACAGATGGACGGTTCTGGGACGCTTTGAGCCTTAACGGTGACAAGTCAGTCTTCCATATGCGTCTCAATGTTTGGTTAACGTTTTAGTGTACGTATTATGCAGGTTTGATTGCTGTTGGTGGATACAGAAAGAAGATATTAGCCTCATAGGAATGAACAGCAAGATTGAGGAAGGTTCACACCCGGTTCTGCAAAGGAATGTCCGAGCTTCAAAAGTTGGCTTTCTTTGGCTATGGTTTAGCAGGGGATCTGTTTCATCGCAGTGGTAATTTGTCAGTACGGCAATGAGCGATAAACCACGGTGTAGTGTAACACCACTCTGATTCGAACCACGTAACATTCAGACTTGTTTCAACTTCAGATCACGACGCCACTACAACAGCAACGGTTTACGATGACCTGGATTGTATTCTTTTTTTTTTAAATTCACAAATAGTTTGTGTTGTCTGTGATCGGTTTGTGTGCAGGTCTGGATCCTTTTGATTCTTCATCATAAGACGGCAAGAGGAGAAATGTTGTGGTCATGCCGAGATAAAAGAGGTGACAATGCAAGTTGAGGGAGTTAGTTCGAATTGGTTATTCGACAGAGCGCAACCGCAGCAATAACGACCTCCGGGATTCATCACAATTGGCTCTGCAATAATAGACCGTGAGGCATTAAGGGTAAACCTTTAGAACAGAGTGTGCTTCTAATATGTTAAGTCTTGACATGTTCACTCGTTCTATAATTTAATTTTACGACTCATGATGAATAAATATAGGATTTGAGTTGCGAATTTCGTATCAGTTTCACCGTTAGCTTGTATTTCGATAAATGTGGATGGTAGTTTGTTGTTGTTACATGTTGTTAGTGAAAAAAAACCGCCATTATCGTATGCGTCAAAATGTTTTGGTTTTTTACTGCTGTTGTTGTTATTCTATTTCTCCTACGAAGTACGCTCGGTTTTGCTGCATAATTATTATTTAACTTCGCGGTTTGATGTATTCTCTCGGGATGTTGTAGTTTTGGTTCTATATTTTGTGAACACCATATACTGCTGGTTTGTATGAGTATTCAGGTGCAGGTTAAGAGGGGATCAACGATATGGGCTTGGAAGATTATGTAAAGATTATGCTGCATTGATTCCATTTTGTCTAGTTCAATTTTGTAAAGATTATGCTGCTACGAGATTGGAAGTGATTATGTTCTAGCAATAACACGTTGATACAACTCTATGCGTGGACACGGGTTCGAGGATGCCATATTGCTGTTTTTTGTTTGCAGGTTTTTGATGGTGCCGGGTTTAGCTCGTCGTTCATGAGCGAGTGTGGGTTATGGCACTTAGATGTTCAAACCTTTACAACCTGCTGTGTTCTTGCACAAATCAGATTCGTCAAGCAGCAGCAGCGATAAGCTTCCGCCACAAGCAGCAGTTACGACAATAGCAGCTATGGCTAGTGTGAAGTGTCGTCGTTTTAAGGTCAATGAATAGCAGCGTGCGTATTCAACGGCGGTGGTGATCAACTGTAATGCAGCCATGATACATCAATGACAATAACATCGGAACCGCAAAGCATTCTGAGATTTATAGTTACTGCTTTTGTTTTTTTTAAAAAAGTTTTTGGTTAATTAAATTCAATTTAAGAATTAGTTAGTTATTAATCAATTTTTATTATTTGGATATTTTAACTCAGTTTAATAATCTTAGTGTTTGATTTTAACATGCTTAATTGATAGATTTATTTGATTTCTAAGCAATTGATTTCATTAAATTAAAATTGATTAATTTATGTTAACATGAATTTCTAAATTATTTTTCTTAATTAAGTTATTTTCAAAATTAATTATTTTTCTAATCTTAATTCAACTTATTTTTTATATGCTAAATTTATTTTTTCAATCAAGTCCCGAAAGATTAAACTCTTGGAGTCTAGCACTTCTCGAGTTTTCGAATGAACATTATTAAGGTGTACACCTTAAATAATGTATTGTTCATTTTGTTTTATATATTAGGCAATTTAATTTTTGTATTTGTATATGCTTGAGTAAATAGCATGTTTTAGACAATTCAATAAATTACACTTTAGATTTTTTCAAATTTACTTTTAACTTTTGATTAATTTATTTTTTGCTAAATTTAAATCAATTTATTTTAACTTACAATTTATTTTAACTTACAATTTATTTTTCAGCTTATTTCTAAAATATGTTTGATTTTCTTTAAATCCTGTTTCAGTATATTTTTCAACACTAAATTATTTCTCAATCAAGTCATGAAAAATTAAATTCTTGAAGTCTAGCACTTCTTGAATTTTTGGACAAACATTATTGGGGTGTACACCTTAAATAATATGTCATTCAACTATTCGTTTAGTACGCGATTTAGAACAAAAAATATCATAGGAATCTAGCATTCTGTGTGATATTTCCGCTGTTCATCCAAATATTTTTCAAATAAAAATGGTGTTATTGGAATCTAGCATTTCGGTAATACCCCGATTATTTAGTTGTGGGGCCGACGTCTCATTTATTAAATAATCGATATTTTCAAATTCAATCTCGCGTTCTCACTTCTCATACATTCACAAATTATTTTCATACCCCATTTCGCTTCAAATCATTTTTAAAATATTTTTCTCGATTAAAACTCCGAAAGAGGGAGATTCTTGAAATCTAGCATTTCTTGGATCTTCGAATGAGCAACTCTCGAGACTCGCTCTTGAGTTGTTGTTCATTCAATCTTTTGATTTTCTCACGCTTTCTCAATATCTTTTCTCGATTGAAACTCCGATAGAAAGAGGCACTTGGAGTCTAGCATTCCTTGTGTCTTCGAGTGAATAGCTCTCGAAGCACGCCCTTTGAGCTGTTATTCACTCAACCTCTCGAATTCAATCATTTTTAACAGTTCTCCTAAGTCGAGTGCTCGTACGCATTCGCAACCCACATCTCGCACACACGTCACAACTCCTTGTGGTCTCGATATTAGGAGCACCCTTAGGGACTAATATCGTTTCTCACAACCTTAACCCTTGACACGCCGTCAAGCCGGTCCCATCTTCAAGCAAATCCTCGACACGTCGTCGAGCTATTCCAAACCAACTTCCTTTGGCCACGCATGCCATTCTTCGATTCGATCCTTTCACAAACATTTTTTTTAAACTTACGAAAGAGGGATATTCTCAGAATCAAGCATTCTTTGAATATTCGAATGAATAACTCTCGAGGCGCGCCCTTAAGTTGTTATTAATTCATTCTTTCGATTTCAAAACATACAACTCTTTATCTTCAACTTATTCAGTCAATTCCCGAAAGAATCGAGTTCTTGGAGTCTCGCATTCCTTGAACTCTTGAGTGACAAGCTCTTGAGGCGCGCTCTTGGGTTGCTTGTCAGTCACCCTTTCGTCTCAAACTCAAACTTCAATCTTTTTCAACCTCATCTTTCGTGGTTGTTACCACGAACTACAGACGCTCTGATTCTTTATTCATTCTTGAATATAATATACGTATGCACAAGATTGCGATGATCTTGGCGAGCACACTTCTATCCATCTTCCGTTTCCCCCCATCCTTTTCCCGTAGTCGAACTACGACGCTCTGATTTCTCATTCTCGTCCGAATGAGCATACGTAGGCACAAGGGCCTCAATCCTTGGCGAGCACCCTATCTTCTAACCACCCATCTCTCCTTTGCGTCTTTAACCTTCTACCCTACCAATTCTACCTTTAACAACGAGAAGCAGGCAAGTAAAACTAAACAACACTCCCCACAATTACCTTAAGAGGTTCCCGTCGAGTACGACGGACGTGAGGGGTGCTAATACCTTCCCCTCACGTAACCGACTCCCGAACCCGGAACATGGTTGCGACAACCCTGTTCCTATCCTTTCGTTTCAAGAGGTTTTCTCGATATTTTCCTCTCCCGTTCATTCGGGAAAAATAAAGTTCGGTGGCGACTCTATCGAACCGCATTTCCGCGCCTTTCGCGCGAGGGTCGTATGTTCGAATGAATTTTTCGAGGTGCGACAGAGGGTAGATCAGGAATATCCTTTAGTTAGTTGGTAGCTTGAAATAACTTCGTTACTCAGGGATGAAAATCGTACACATCATTGTCATTTGTACCACAAAATCAAGGTAGTGGCATGGTGGTGGAATGAGACGTTAAAAACGTACTATGTACGATTTTCCCTTGAAATGTTTGAGTTTCTCTTCTTTACATCAGAGGCTTCTGAATAGAGATGATTGAAGCATGAGTAGAAGAGTTAATCAGTACGTCTTCAGAGTCTAGAGTCTTCAGAGTCTTCAAAACTTGTTCACCTGAACCTTGTCTTCAGAACTAGAAGCACCCAGTCTTCAGAACCTTTGGTCATTAGTAACTTAAGTCTTCAGAACGTCGTTCAGCTGAACTTTGTCTTCAGAGTCTTCAACACTTATTCTTCAGAAACTCAAGTCTTCAGAGTCTTCAGGACTTCCTTCAACAGAACCTTGTCTTCAGAGTCTTCAACACTTAGTGTTCAGAAGATTATAACTTCAGAAGCTTGAAAGCCTTCAGAAGTAAAGTATTAGAGTCATGATCAGAAATAGAAACCAACAAAATATTACAGAAACAGCATATTGTCTTCTTAGAATCTTTCTGAAGTAGAGTAGATTAGAAGAAAAATTGTTTCTTATAACGCGGAAGTGAATTTGGTTAGGTCAGAGTAAACGTTGAATATGATCTCTACCGGAGTGATAACCTGTTTGTTAATTCTTCAGAAAAACAAACGTTAGAGTACCAAAAATTTTCTCACACAAATACCACCTTGTTATTATAAAAACTTAGAGATATCTTGTAGAACCAAATCTTGTTCTAATAATCTCCCCCTTCTTGATAATGACAAAACCATGTATTTTGATGAAACAATTTTGTACAATGATAATCAATAGGAAATGATAGAGATAAGTTTAGAAATAATGTTCCTTTAATCAAAGCTCCCCCTAAATTTAAGATCTTAATAAATCTTATCAGATTTGGGATGCTAGAGCCTGATTGTAAAGTTCTCATTAGTTACACAGTAACATTGCTTGATTATATATCAGAGCCTGATTGAACTTATAAAATCTGAGAAGGTCAAATGCATCAGATAGAGATAGTGATTGCTTAAATTAGAGCCTGATTATCAATATATCAAATAAATTCATTTTAAGAGTTAGAATGTTTAAGCTATGATTCAGAGACAAGATATTATTTAATCAAAATAATTTTCCATTTCAAGTACTTCCCCTTTTTGTCATAATAGAAAAGGAAATAGATAGATCAAATAACATGAGTAATAGATTTGATTCAAGAGAATATTAAAGTTAATACTTGTTTCCCTTTATGTTAGCAAGCAAAAAAAATGCAATAAGATAGAACAAAAGCAAACATTTCTCACTGATACATAAAAAAACGCCTGAGGCGTAGGTACAAGAAGACAAAACAAAACAACATAAAAACAAATAGACAAACATTTAATTAAAGGACAGGAACAAGAACAGAGAGATCATCAGGAACCCACGACCACCATCCATCAAAAATCTTCAACCTCATCAATCCTTTCACATCTTTCTTCAACCATAGCATTTTCTGGTCCAAGTGTTCTAACTAAACCAATGATTTCAGCTCTGAAGAACAACTCATACAAAATTCTACCATAGGGAATGAAGGACTTATGTTGATATCTAGAGATTTCAACATAGTATTTCAGATGATTGAAGATAGTTTGAGGTAGGTTAACCCTGACATTGTACATCATAAAGTAGATAAAAAGTCTATCATCATGAGTAACCAGACCACCCTTGAATCTGCATGCTAGTAGAAAAGAGCACCCCTGAGTCTCTCAGTCTAGGAAGGTTTGGTCTCTTCTCAGAAATTACTTCCATGACTTCCTCATTGCCAAAGAAGGTTTTGATAGACATTTTGTGGCAAAGAAAAATAGATAGAAAGATAGGATAGATGAAATGAAATGAAGAGGAGTATGATATATATATATATATATATATATATATATATATATATATATATATATATATATATATATATATATATATATATATATATATATATATATATATATATATATATATATAGAGAGAGAGAGAGAGAGAGAGAGAGAGAGAGAGAGAATATATCAGCAATAAAAGCAGTTAGATGTAAATGAATTTGAAAGGAAAAATTCATCATTTCCAAAACAAATGACGTGGAGCAAAAACAAAGAGACAAGAATATCAAGGAAGGGGAAAGGAGTGTAGCAGTTTCCAAGAGATCATTGATTAGGTACGCTTTATTCAACTCTTGACATCAATCAATACAGACGAATTAAGTGTATACTTAAAAGTGAAAAATAAAAACTGACAAGGAATACTGGAACCACTTAGGTAGGAACACTCTGTCTTAAAACATCTTAAAGAATGCATAGCAATAAGGGAAGGCGTAAAGTTTTTGTCTATTCTCAAGAATTTTACCATACCCAATACATTAAACTATTTTTATGACAGTAATAGGGAGATAGGAAATAATTACTTGAACCTAGTCTCACGAAATCACAACGCTCGAGGTGTCTCTTCAACAATAAGATATGATTTGATTTTGGACAAGTGTCACAAGAAAATCATAGCCGTCTATTCAAAGATAACACATTTGATATTCCCAAGGTCAAGAATACCAAGAGGTATCTAGACAAGTTTATGACTAAGACATCTTCTAACTTGTAAAAGTATCGTCAATCAGAAAATCATTAAATAATAGAGAAATAATTTTCTTAATCTTCAGTCTTATCTCATAAGTTCTAGTGACTTGACACATTAGAAACTTTCACCTACTCATTCTGGACAAGGTTTTATAGATAGATTTTCCATAATGAATACGAATCTATCCTCAACAAGGGGTTATGTGAAAATATCATCCCACTGGTGATCTGTATCCATAAATTTTAATTGAAAAACACGCTTCTGAACATAGTCACGTAAAAAGTGATGTTTTATTTCAATATGTTTAGCCCTAGAATGCAAGATAGGATTTTTGGATAAGCATATATCAGAAGTATTATCACAGAAGATAGGAAGGTTACTCTCATATATTTGAAAATCTTCTAGTTGATTCTTCATCCATAGTATATGAGTGCTGCACAATGATGCTGAGATATATTATGCTTCTGCAGTAGATAGTGCAATGGTTGATTGTCTTTTACTAGCTCAGGAGACGGGGTTGTTATCTAGAAACTGACAGTTTCCAGAAGTACTTTTTCTTTCTATTCTGTCTCCAGCATAATCTACATCATAATAACCAGAAAGCTTGTACTCTGATATTTTCTTATACATCAAGCCAAGGTTATTTGTTCCTTTTAGATACCTTAGGATCCTCTTAACGGCTGTTAAGTGAGTTTCTCTTGGATATGATTGGAAACAAGCACAGAGACAAACACTGAACAGAATATCTGGATGAGAAGCAGTCAGATACAGAAGAGAGCCTATCATACCATGATAGAGCTTCTAACAAACCTTTTTACTTATTTTTTCTTTCTCTAGAATGCATGTTGGATGCATAGGTGTCTTTACTAGTTTACTATCTGACATATTGAACTTCTTCAGAAGTTCTCTTTCATATTTGCTCTGATGAATGTACGTTCCTTCAGAACGTTGATCAATATGAATTCCCAGAAAGAATCTGAGTTCTCCCATCAGACTCAATTCAAATTCAGTCTACATTAACTTAGAAAATTCCTTGCACAAGGAAGTATTAACAGAACCAAATATAATATCATTAACATAAATTTGCACAATAAGAATGTCATTTTTAAAGATTTTGCAAAGGAGTGTTGTATCCACTTTTCCTCTGGTAAAGTAGTTGCCCAAAAGAAAGTTACTTAGCCTTTCATACCAAGCTCTGGAAGCCTGTTTTAGATAATATAACATTTTTTTAAGTTTGAAAACAAAATCTGGGTTTTCAGAACTTTCAAAACTAGGAGGTTGGTGTACATACACTTCTTCAGAAATATATCCATTTAGAAATGCACTTTTAATATCCATGTGATAAAGAATGATATTATGATTAACAACAAAAGAAACTAATAAGCAAATAGATTCTAACCTGGAAACTGGTGCAAAGGTTTCAATATATTTTATCCATTCTTACTGACTATAACCTTGTGCTACCAGTCATGCTTTGTTTCTTACGATCTCACCTTTCTCATCAAGATTGTTTATGAATACCCATTTTGTTCCAATAACATGGACACCTTTAGGTTTCTGAACAAGATTCCAAACATCGTTTCTAGTGAACTGATTTAGTTCTTCTTGCATGGCCAGAATCCACTCATTTTCTTGGAGAGCTTCACCAATTATTGTTGGCTGTATTACTGATACTAAACCCAAAAGAGTTTCTTCAGAAGGTTTGAATGATGAACGAGTTTTGACTGGAACAACTTTGTCTCCTAGAATCAATTCTTCATAATGAGAAGTCCTTATTTTGTTTTTCTTTTGATAAGTTGGACTATTTGCTGTTTCTGGTGAGATTGTATATGATTATGTAGTTTCTGCATCTTTGTCTTCTTCATTAGAATTTTCCTCCTTGGATTCTGATAAGGTAATCTTCAGATCTGCAACTTTCGACTAGCTTTGACTTTTCAGAGTCATGCTTGTTATCGAATCTGACATGAATTGATTCCTCAATAATTTGTGTTTCTGTATTATAGATTATGTTGCCTTTAGAGCGTTCAGAGTATTCTAATAATAAACACTTTTGTGCTTTGGAGTCAGACTTTCCAAGATTCTCTTTAGTATTCAACATAAAACATATACAACCAAAAGGGTGAAAATATAAAATGTTGGGTTTTCTATTCTTCCACAGTTCATATGGAGTCTTACCTAGAATAGGTCTGATAGAAATCCTATTCTGAATATAACATGATGTATTTACTGCCTCTGCCCATATATGTTTAGCCATGTCAGTTTCTTGCAAAGTCTTATTCTTTCTTTCCACTACTCCATTCTATTGTGAAGTTCTGGGACAGGAGAAATCACGAGAAATGCCATGGGAATAAAAAAGATCCTCAAAGTATCTTTTCTTAAATTCTACACCATGATCACTTATGACTTTGACAATTTTGCAATCCTTTTCAGTTTGCACTTGTGAGCAAAAGGTAGAAAACACATAATTTGACTCATCCTTGTGTTTCAAGAATTTTACCCAAGTCCAACGACTATAGTCATCAACAAAACTAATCCATACTTCTTTCCACTGATTGAAGCAGTTTTCACTAGTCCAAAAAAGTCAATGTGTAGAAGTTCTAACGATCTAGAAGTAGAAACAACATTTTTCTCTTTGAAGGAAGTTTTGGAGAACTTTCCTTTCTGACATGTTTCACAAAGAGCGTCTGAAGAAAACTTCAGATTTGGTAAGCCCCTGACTAATTCAAGCTTATTTAGCTGAGAAATATTTCTCATGCTAACATTGCCCAAAAGTCTATGCCATAACCATTGCTCCTTATTAATAGACATTAAGCATTTGACATTCTGTTCTTTAAGATCACAAAGTCTAATTTATTAAATGTTGTCTTTCCTCTTTTCATTAAAAAGGATTAAGCCATCTTTTTGACTAACAACCTTATAGGAATTTGATTAAAAACGATATCATAACCATTTTCACTAAGTTGGCTAATAGACAATAAGTTATGCATCAAACCATCAACTAAAATAACATTAGTAATAGAAGGGATTTTACCATTACCAACAATTCCAGAGCCAATGATTTTACCCTTCTGGTTTCCTCCGAAACCGACGAAGCCTCTAGGCTTTAAAACATATGCCTTCTTCCCGTCATGTGTCGCGAGCAACCATTTTCCAGGTACCGCGAATGGTGTTTCAATTGAACTTCTAAATATATCTGCAAGATAGATAATCTTATCCTTAGGTACCCATTTTCTGGGTTCTTTTTTGTTAGTTTTCCCAGAGTATTTAATAACCTTGGGCTTATGTGCAACATGATAATCAAGTGGAATTTGTGCATGATATTTAGAAATAGATTTTTGTGTCTGTGAAGGTGCTTTCACAAGCTCAAAACAATCAAGTTTAGTGCCAGAAGGTACAAAATGATCATAGAGAGGTTTTGGTTTTACAGGTTGAGTTTTGTCATATTCATATGATTTTGTACATCCCAAACCTATTTTACCATTTATGCTAACTCCATAGATCATTGAAGCAATCCTACTTCTATCTATGCTTTTCGCCAGAAAGTGCTGAAATGCCCTATCATACTTATTGACATAACAAGTATAAGAGACATATGAGACTGATTCTTCTTCTAATTTAGAAAATTTGCTTTTTAAAGCACAATTACTATTTTTTAAAGAAAAAACATTTTCATTCAAAGAAGAATTATTCTTTTCAAACTTATCTCTGGCTTCAGAAGTAATTACATGAGATTTTTTAAGATCCTTGTATTTACTTTAAAGAGCTTGATATTTTTCCAGAATTTTTGAAAGACAAGACTCTAATTCACAACAAGAGAGTTTAGATAATACCTCTGAGTCAGAATTTGAGTCTGATTCTAATTAGTCTTCTGGTCCTTCAGAGACCTAAGCATTAATTGTTGTTGCCAATAGCACAACATCCTCCTGTTCTTCATCAGATTCTTCTTCTTCAGAATCAGAGTCATCCCAAGTTGCCACGAGTCCCTTCTTGATTTTGGTAAAATTCTTCTTTGGCTTCTTGTTTATAAGCTTTGGACATTCATTCTTGTAATAACCTGGCTCATTACACTTGTAATATCCTAATTTTTACCCCTAAGATCCCACTTATCATTTGCATTTCATACCACAAACAAGATCGCAAGCTTTGGTTCTCTTGCCTTCCTCTGTGTATTTTATTCTTGATAGATCACCGAACACCCTTATTTTCTTGTTTGTTTGATTTTTTTTTATATTTATGTTTACTAACCATTAATTAACATCCAAAAACATGTTTGTTTTCTTTTTCTTTGCTAACTCTTTTTCAGGAAGAATTTGGATCAAAGATATCAAATACCAGTCCCTCAGCTCAAATGAATTTCATTTGAAAAAAGTCAAAGTTGATCTGCAAGAAATTCAAAATCATTTGATCAAGAGTTTCCCAAGATTTGATTGATAATTATTCAAGAGACTCCAAGGTTCATGTGTTTATTTCAATGCCTTCTTTGACAAGTCAGAAAAATCAAGCCAGAGCCAAGACAAAACATTAAAAGGCAAATTTTCACAAATTTCACTGTGTTAATCGATTAACACATTTACACATGCAAATGCTTAATCGATTAACCAGTGCACATTTTGTGAAAATACAACAAATTCAAATTCTGCAGAATTTTTGGCACCAAATTCAAATGTCTCGTCATCAGAATATTCTAGATCAATTCATTTTTATTCCCCTACCTCATCATAATTGATACCCGCCATACACCTTCACTAATCACCACTTGATCATTGATTTCCCTCCAAATTCAATTTCCAAGCCTAATTTTGTTCCAAACCAAACTTCAATACACCAAATTTTCGAAACTTAAATCCTATAAATAGAGGCCTCATTTCATTCATTTCACAAGCTTTTGATAGCCAAATTTATCTTGTCAAATTCTTTCTTAACTCTCTAAATTTTCTCCAACTATCAAATTCACCAAACCTCTTTCTTCCTTTGAAAGTTAGTAAATTCATCATTAGAACTTACTAATCTTTGAGCTAAACCTTCATTCATTCACTTTTTCATCATCAATTTCAGTAGTTTAAGGCTTTGGAGAGTGGTTTTTTGGAGTTGATTGGAAGATTTTTCAAATTTTAAGCGTTATCTCTTGATCCACCATTGTTGTTCTTGATCCGTCCTTCACAATATGATCTCTTGTTGATTCTTGTTGCTTGATCTTTGGATCTTGCAAATTGCATTTTATTGGTGGTATTTGTTGTTGTTTTACTTGAATTTTCATGCACAGTTGCATCCTTGATCATGAGGTGTTTGAAGAAATGATTGATCAAGGATTTTGCAACTTTCAAACTGATTTTCTGTTGTTTTTACAGTGTTAATCGATTAACCAAAAACAGGCACAAAATGGTTAGTCGATTAACAATTGGTTTTTTCACCCAGATTTCAAATTTTACACTGGTTAATCGATTAACCAAATTTGCACTACAAATGGTTAATCTGATAACCAGTGTCCAGTATGTGATTTTTGCTTGTTTTTGGGACTGTTTTGGTTCTTTCTCCTTCTTCGTCCGTTCTCTTCTGTTTTTTTCCTTGGAATACACTTTTAAAGGTCCCTTTCCTCTTTAAATTCATTGGACTTAGGGTGTAGATGAAGTTGGATAAACGTTCATTGATTCAAATCTATCTTTAAAGCGAATTATTCAATTTATTTTAGGTGGTTTGAGTTAATGATATGTTTAGTTCTTTGATCCACCAAGATGAGTGGATGAACTTAAAGATGGAAAGAACTTGAAATTGTAGTTCAATTTGGCATTCCCTCTCCTCTTATTTTTTTCTTTTGATCGATGAAAATCTTTGATATCGTTTGAACTTATTTCAAGTTCTTGATGAAGATGAGATCGTTACCTATTTTCTTTTCGTGCGATATTGCTTTCAGAGAGTGATCTACATATCACTTCACTAGCATGCATTATCACTAACATTGTTATTGACTGACCTCAGATAGTTGTGGTTTCTACATAAACCCGATTACGATTGTTTAACATAGCTCTAAATTGTCCCGTAATCGAAAAATGAGCATTCATGGTTCAAACTTATTTTTAAAATTCCAAGTATGGTTGATTATTTATCTTAGGTCCATTACCTATGGAACTTGTTGTTAGGAGGCTTTGGTCTTATCAATCCTCTAATGAGTTTTCATCAACTTTGCCTTAAGTGCATGAGTTAACCTCGTTGATCATTTGTTCTAACAACTAATCACTAACTCACTAACAATATCATTGTGCTAATTTTTGTTTATGCTTCTTTCTTGCTCCCTATCTCTCTTTTATTTTTATGCTCCATTATTATTATTATCTCATATCATATAATTATTGATGTTTCAGCCATTTTTCGTTTGTCCACTTGGACCTTTTGTTTATATTTATGTTCTTTTTCTTTTTTCCATTTGGACCAAAAACATTAATAAAGGCTTAAACACCTAAAAAACTTGTTCTCTTAATGGTGGACTATGGTTACTGTCCTTTGCACTATTCTTAGACCTTGGATTTCTTGGACCCTTGGACTTAGAATTATGACTCTTTCTCTATGCTTGGAGTATTATGAGATCCCCCGCTCAGTGGAGACCTATTTGGAATTACTGATGTCTTACGAGTAGTCATATTTGGCATTACTTTTTCCGACCTGGGAGCCGGAGAAGCTGAGGACCTTAGAACCCTTTAACCCATCTTGGCCTTATTAGGACGTGGTGTGGTGGCTATTCAGGTGTACACTTGAATTAGTTGTTACGCGATACCATACTCAGATGAGTTTCTCTTGAGAATATTGTTAGTCGATGAGTAGTCGTTTAAGCCGATAATATCCAAAAGATGGATCTATGACTCTGGGTACTTTTTTAGAATCTTGTTCTACATGTGTTGATATACCCTTAGTACATACCATTGTGGGTTGGTTCTTACCTTTGGATCCATGCCCACACCGAACCATTGAACCAATGTGCTTTGTGTGATCTTGTTTGTGGGTGTTGCATCTTGCACTCATGCATTTATGGGCATTTTGTTTCAGTCAGTTTTTAAGGATATCAAATATTTTCCTTTGCAAATATCACGAATATTATGATTATGGATATCGGGAGGAGAAACACTCAGAAGCACGATTTCCGAACTCCCGATCTTACAGATTTGAGAAAGCTAGTGTCCTTGGTAGTTGATCGTACAGGCTTCAGATCTCTTTAAAGGAGACTTATATTTGTTCTTTCTACAAACATTGAAGACGGAATTGTGAACACCCTTGTGCAAGTTTATGATCCTGTCTGCCGATGCTTTACTTTTCCTGATTATTAGCTCATGCCAACCTTGGAAGAGTATGATTATCTGTTAGGTGTACTAGTTTCTGATAAGGTTCCTTATACTGGTTCGGAGGAAGTTCTTAAGCCCCAAGATATTGTTCTAGCCTCTCATTTGGCGAAATCTGATATAGATGTAAGTCTGATGGTTAAGGGAGGCATCAAGGGTTTTACTTCTAAGTTCTTGATTGAGAAATCCACTTCATTTGCTAACGCTGGTTGCACCATGGCGTTTGAGGCTACATTTGCTTCGCTTATCTACAGACTAGTCTTGTTCCCTAACGTTGAAAACTTTGTGGATGTTAGCGCTATTAGGATTTTCTTGATTGGGAACCATGTTCCGAATTTACTTGGTGACACCTATTTCTCCATCCATAGTAGGACTTCTAATAGAAGATCGCCACCTTTCGTTATTTATCCCACAGAAAGGGAAAGGAAACAATCGGAAAAACCTGATGAAAAGGTATAAGACAAGGCCATCGCAACCATGTCTGGGTTCGGGAGTCGGTTACGCAAGGCGAAGGTATTAGCACCCCTCACGTCCATTGTACTCAACGAGATCCACGCTTGTTGTTTTTATCTGACGGGTTGGTTTAACTATCAACCTATCAAGGCTAGTCTGAAATGAAAAGAAAATGACTCGGCAGAACACAGCAGTTCTATGCCTACGTATTCCCGTCTGGAACGAGAAATCAGAGTCAACATAGTTCGCCTAACTACGGGTGATAGGGGAAGGTTGCTCGCCGAGATATCGCATCTCGTGCCTACGTACTTTCACATGGCATGAAAGATCAGAGCAAACGTAGTTCGGGCTGACAAGACCACAGGTTGGATCGAAATGTTTTACCCGAGTAGGGTTAACAAACGGTTCTAGAAGTTGGTGTATGCAGCTCGACCTTTGGAGACTTAGGCGTTTACCATTTGCGGTAGAACCAAGAGTTAAAAAAACTCTCCTTATGAAAATGGTTTCCAAGGATTAAAGGTCCCAAGGGACAAAAAGAAGTTTGATCTTTATTTTTGAAGTCTTTTAAAGAAGAAGTGTTTTGAGTTTTGTTTGTAACTCATGTCGCACTAAAGACTTGGACTTAAGAGTGAATGCGTCGCATGTCACCCAAAGGGTACCACACTAAACACCCAAGCTATTAAATAGAAACTCTCCAACAACCCTTTCTCAAGTGCTTAAGGCTCATGGCATATAACACGTGTTAATCTTTATTAAGTGTTTTAAAGATGTTTGAAGATGAGAAGAGAAAGGACGCACTAAAGGGGAACTAATCTAATCCTAAAGTTGTCATGCAAAGTTGATCCTATTATTGAGGTTAGGAGGGAGATACCTAATGTTATCATGCATGGTTAGAACCCTAATGTCTGTCATAACTTCTCTTGAACAAGAGAAGTTAGAGTCCCTAAGGGAACATGGCAAAGGAAAGCAACAACAAAAGAAATAATCTGAAAGAATAAAACTGTAAGTAAAATGCGTGCAATGCAGCAAGACAAGCATAAGGAGACAAACTTAACTTCTAGGGCAAACAAGAAAAAGCAACAAAACACACAGGCAAGGGTGGAAAACTCAACCTTCAGCCAACAAGCAAAGCCAAACAGTAACAGACAAGCAGAGGGAGACAGACTCAACCTCTGATGCAAACAAGCAAAGGGAGGAAAGCTCAACCTTTCAATGCACTTAGGCCTAGAACCAACTACATGAAAGCCTATTCTAATGCAACACACCAAATAACAGTCACACAAATACAGTCAATCAACAAGAACACAGCAAACAAAACAGCAAGCCAGCAGCTCAACAACAAAGCAGTTTTCTAGCAGCAAAGCAGCCCAACAGTCTGTAGTTGTCTTCATGTCCAAGCTATCCATCAAGAGAAAATGGAATAATGCCTTCACCTTCAAGCTTCAACTTGCTCCATCAAGAGATGATATGAATTAACACAAAGATCATTGCATGATGAGGGGAAGCATGATGGAAACCAAATGAATCCATCATGGCACTCAACCACTCATCTAAGATTGGTATCCTCAAAGGTTTTACCTTTTGTGGTAGACCTTTAGTCCTTCAAAAGGAGGGAATAGGCTCCCACAAAGGAACCTTGCATCATTGTATGGGAAATGGAATACAAACCAAAGCAAACCACAATTATGAAAAAGGAAGAAACTCCTAAAGGCTCTAAAAACCCTAATTCTATAAGCTCTAAAAGCAACTCTCCAAAGGGAACTAATGCACCAAATTAAGCCTTACAATTAAATCTACAGAAGCATCAACATGCCTACTAAACCATCAAAAACGATTTGGAAACTTACCATGAACTAATGGCCACTTTTGAAGTTCAACTAGGGGAAGCACTATGTTAGAAGCACCCTAAAAACAGCCTAAGTATTAAATCTAATTAAAATATTAAATCAACTTCTAAAAATATATGAATTTTTCTAAGGGATCCTAAATGTGTTGAGAACCTATGGTAAAGTATCCAGGGTCTAAATCAATGTTGAAGGGCACTAAAGAAATTCTAAACCAAAAGGTGTCAAATGAAGGTTCATGTGGGGAAAGCTCTAAAAACCTACTCCAAAACAGAACTTAGAGTTATCTAAAAATTAGAATAAAATTCCTATAACCTCATCAATGTATCTACTACCAGTCAGCCAAACATTAACTCCTAATTCTATACTAAAAAAGCATACAAAAATCAGCAAGTAACAAGCCCAAAATGCCAAATTAAATGAATTCAATAAAATGGAAAAATGAAGAATAAATTGGAAATTTAGCCAAAATAAAATCTAAAAGCATCAAAAAATCAGAAATAAAGCAAGGATCACGCACATATTTTTTCCACATTTTTCTGACCAATATTCAATTTAATATGAATTAAAGAAAATAAAAGTAATTAAAGAAAATGAAAAAGCAATTAAAGAAAATAAAAAAGCCAGGAAAATATCACAGCCCTTGGATCTGATTACTAGTCTATTCATCCAACGAGCACGCACGCGCCACCTCATTAAATGAAGCGCAACGTTTTAGTCATGGTTTTGATGTGGTTTAGTGGACTGAAGCACATGGTGTAGTCTAATCTGAAGCGTTCATTGCAAAAGTATGAGGATCTAAGGGATCTCGTGCTGACACGCAGGCTGGTCAAGGGTCAAACTTCCAAGAGTGAATCTGGCACGTAAGATTTGTGACTTAGTCAACTAAAGACCTAAATCCAACGACTCTCCTTCATCTTCCTCATTTCAAACATGTGTAAAAGAGAGGGAAGTGGACGGTGGCCAGAGAAGACCTCCGGCTGTCTTCTCCAGCGAGGCAAACAGTGACAAAACCTCAAAACCCAGCCAAACTCAATGAAATAGGTACCGTTCTTCTCGGTTTTTCATCCTGATCATGAATCTCTCATCCATTCTTGCTAATTTCCCATGAATCTTGAAACACGATAATGAACAGAAAAACCACCAATTCCATAATTGTCATCAAACTTTAAATTAATGCCATGGATCTCTTCCTCACTCCTCGGGGATCATCTTAAACCATCTAATTCATGCTAACACCTCAAGAACAGCCAGATTCGAAGCCACATAGAATTTGCACCATGACCTAAACTGTCTCTAAACCTCAAGATTATGATCCTAAATCCATCTATGTTCCTCCTATAACTTAACCACATGTTCAATTCATGCCAAAACAGCCTAGAACTAGAGCAATTTTGAAGAATGCAAACCTGGAAAAAAGCTTGCAATTGAGGTAGTTGCAGAGTGATTCTTGATTCCAAGAGATGCAGAAACTTTCAAGGATGATCACTAATGCTAATGGAATCCTCAATTGACCTTGAAATCCTCTGGAAATGCAAACACGATTTTGAGTTTTAAAGCTTCCAACTCTAACTGCCACAACTGAATTCTTCACCAAATGCCACCCAAACCTGCTCTGAACTGGATCAGGAACTTATATATGATGTGTTTGGACAGTTATCAGGCTCATTGGAAGCCCAATTCAAGATATCCAAAATTCAATTTTTCCTTCAAAATGTAAACATGGCAGCCACGAGAATCCCTTGTTTCTGCCTTCAAGAAGCTTCAAATACATTGCTTATGCCTTGTTGAGTATGAATGGATCAGATTGCACCCTTAATCTTGATCAATGGTTGATCTTTGATGTGTGACTTTCTCATGAAGTAACAAAGAAGAATGCCATGAATTATGTGTCAAATTGAGATTCTATCAATTTCACTGGGTTCAAAATGTCATTCCTAATCAAAATATTCACCAACTTGTCATTTTTTGAACACTTGTGAATTATTTTGAATTTTTCCTTTTTAATGCCTTTAATAACCCCCTTTGTTAAATTTCCTTCAATCAACTCTTGCTATAAGCCAAATCAAAACATCCTTGATACTTGGTTAAACTTTAAATCCCATTTCGAGCAAGTTTCATGTTGGATAAAACTTCATTTGAGGTTCACAAGATAGTGAAAATGACCTATAATCCAAAATGGCATGTAATCTCACTTTCCCAAAATACCCCTAACTTGTAAACCTCATAACTTGAGTTCTACAAATCAGATGAAAGACTTCTAGTACAATTTGGAAATCAAAGACCAAGACCTATAACTTTCATGTTGGCCAAAAGTTGAGGAGAAACATCCTTCTAGGTCAAAAGTGCCTTGGAAGTTGGTTGACTTTTGCAGACAAATTTCACATTCATCTGATGACCTGTAACTTGTCTGGATCATAACTTGAGTTCTATAAATCCAATCAAGGACTTCTAGTACTCAAATTAAATCTAAGAACATGCTCTACAAGTTCCATGTTGGTCAAAAGTTTAGATGAAACTTGTATCTTGAGATAAGTGGTCTTGAAGCCAGGCACTAAATAGGGGATTTTACCCTGAGAACCCTAGTTTAGTAACTCCTCACACTTTGAATTATTCTTGAATTGATCTTGGAATAACACCTCATGTATCTCAACACAAACTTCCATAATCACAAAGGCTTATAATTGAGTCTTAATCTTCTTTAATAGCACAGTTGACTCAAGGTTGACCAGATGAAAACCCTAATTGCAACACCTTCAACTGTGACTTTCCACACTTGGCATGGACACTTGACTTAACTCTACCATGACCCTAAAGGCCTACAATGAGCTTCAATGACAATCTCCACCCCTGACCATGGGCTTGTGATCCTCAGATGATCCTCAGGTAGGCTCCTAGATAGAGATGAACCACATTCACTTGCTTGCCTTTCTTCAAGGACTTTGACTTGCTTCTGATGATGATAACCACTTGATGACTTGAATATAATCCCTTGATTAGGCCTTGAACCTTTGAAGATCTCAATTGACTAGGCACACCTTTCCTGATCCCTTGTAAAATGCAACATGACTATGCAATGTGAATGCTAGAACAATGATATGCTAATGCAATGAAACATAAACCAAGTAAGAAAAAGGTTAGGCAAATTTTGGGGTACAACACATTGGTTGTTGCACACCTCTGTTGTACAATTAGTTTATTTCTCACTTGCCACTGTCATCTTTTTTAAGGGAGAATGATAATTGTTTAAGGTGGTCTCAAAGGATCATGTCTCTTACTCATGCTGACATTACTTGGTCTTCTTCTATTTATGAGAATGTCCAGATTATTGATAGTTGTGGGGAATTCTCCAATGTTACTCTTCTTGGAACACAAGGTGTAATTAACTACAACCTGAGTTTAGCTTGCCATCAGCTTGGTTATATGTGGAAAGATAAGCCTAAAAATATTCTATTAGAGGGTTTATTTTTTCAAGGAGGGAATGAATCTCTTGGTTTGAGAAGAAGAATGGCTCATGCTTGGACTAAGATTCATAGCATGGGTAAAGAAGAGCTTGGAAGATAAGTTTTCATTACCTTGGAACCTTATACGCTTTGGGCAAAGAAGAGAGCTAAGGAGCTCAAAATGTCTTATCCTTTTGAGAAACCCATGACTGCAATGGTCGCTATGTCACTCCTTGTTTCTTCTGATGATGTGAAGACTCTTTAAGATGCTTTGGCCAAGATGAAGCAAGAGAAAGATATATGGGAAAGTAAGTTTCATGCTTCTGACAAGGAGAAGACGGAGTTGCAAAAGTAGATGAAGGAGAAAGATGACTTAATTGAGTTGCTTGAGCGGCGCACTGTGAAGAGACATGCAGATGATTTATTTTCCTCTACTACTTCATTATCATATCATCCTAATTTTGGTGCTTGAAAAGTTTTTGTGGACCAACTCGTGTTAGAGAAGACCTCCATGAAGGACAACTATGAGAGAGAGATTAAGAGACTCCGAAGGAAGTATCAGCTTGGATCGTCATCAAATGCTCCTTAGGACCTAGCTTTTTCTTATTGAATTTTAATCTTCTATAACTTGTACTTCCAAGCGTAGCTCTTTCCAATATTGAATGAAATGAGATGCTTATCAAAAAGTGTTATTTCTTTACGATGCTTGTAATTGCTTTATATTTTAAAGATCCTTGAAAGCTGTTGAAACATTTGCATTTTGAATTTGCATTCACATCTTGTGCATTTTGTTTTGCCTTTTCCAGGTGTCTTATGTTTCTTTTGGTCTTTATTCTGTCAAGTTGTCGCATCACTACAACACTCGAGCTAATCTCAAGAAAAAGATGGATCAATTGCAACAAAATAACCGCGAGCTTTGCGAGGAAGTGGCTACTTTGAGGGATCGTATGGAAAGACTCTCTGCTTTGGTTAAAACTCTGGTTGTTGCTCAGAATCAACCTTCTTCTCATATTTCTCAGACTCCGCTTCAAAGGATTATGATTTCTGAAATCATTTCAACACTCACTTTCGTGGGTTCCATTAGCACTCCTAGTAATTTTACTAAGATGTGTCTCGAAGAAGGTGTCCAGAAAAGATGGTTGACCAAAGAAAGTGATCCTTGTAGCAGTTCTAAGAAGTATGGAAATAGTTTTTCCAAGAATAAAGAACAAGCTACTAACGCTATTTCGCAAGAAAAGCGTAGAGGATTTCGTAACAAAAGTAAGAAACAACATACACAACAAAAGATTGATCTACAAAGCTGTGTTCAAAAGAAAATGCATTTTGATCTAATTTCCATGTCGTACGCGAAATTATTTTCTGTCTTGATACAAAAGAATCTTGTGAAGACCAGGTCTCCGCCTACTGTTCCAAAAGATATTCCATGGTGGTATAGATCAGAGGCTCGTTGTGCTTTCCATCAGGGTGCACTGGGGCATGATCTTGAATATTGTTTTCCTTTAAAACATGAAGTGAAAAGACTAGTGCGAAGAGGAATTTTGTCTCTTGATGGCACAAACGTCCAAGCCAAGCTGCTGCCTAAACATGGTAATGTCACTATAGTTGAGATGAATGCAGCAACTCCGAATCTTTTCAAAGAAGCACAAGATTAAAGCAAGAAATACTATTGGTCATGGATAATTTGCCAACTTGATGATTAAGAATGTTCCTTAAAGCTCAGACTAAGACAGTGTGTTCAGATCATTAGTTCATTTACTGCAATTTTATTTGTAATATTTTATGTTTGTTAATGCTTTGTTTGTTTGTAGAAACTTGTTTGTTTTTTTAATATTAATCATAATGCAATGAGTATGTTTGTCTTGAAGTAATCCATTCGCACTCACTTATAAATTGTTTTCCTGCATTTGCAATACCAACTTCTTGTTTAAACTCTTGGAGGGAGGATGATAAAGTGAAAGCGCATAATTTCTGGTTGTATGCTTTTGAATAAGACTCTGCTGATGATGTAAGACATTGTTTCAAATTCCTAAACACCGGAGATATAAGAAAGATAAACCCTTGTTAACCTTTTTGTGCCTCGAAGTAGGAGTTTCTTTTCTAAATGAAAAAACCCTTACATTTAACCTTGGACAGGGTAGTCTTTGGTTAATTTGACCAAGTGTTCAAATTTCCAAAAAGAGTGTGTATCTAAGGATCAACCACGATGGTTATCCCTCATTCCAAAAGGAAGAGACAATCACAACCCTTTCAATCAAGTCAGATAAGACAATGTCACATGATTTGCTCAACAAAAAAAGAAATCAAAAGAAAAATAAAAACCCCATAAGTCGTAAAACATGAAAACAAGTGACTTAGGTAAAAATTAGGGTATCCCGTTGGACATCAAAAATTTAAAAGAATCGGTCCAGGAAAAAATTAGAGAAAGACAAAAAAATGAAAAGTGTGAAAAGAGAAAAGAAAGGATTACCAAGAAAAATCTTGAACAAATCTGTGTGACTACAGATACGAAAGACAAAAAAGGTGACTGTTATCCCCTGAAAAGTCTCATTGGTTCTTAAACCATTAGTTTCATTGGTTCCTCAACCATCACAAAATCCTTTGAGAGATGAACATTCATGTCAAATTAGCTGAATGTAGCACTGAAGAACATCACGAGAATGGGTGGGTACAAATAAATCTTGAGCCTAAAAATCCCTTTTTTTGGAAAATTGTGAACCATACCATGTTTCAACCCTCAAAAGACCTAATTGAAGTAGGGTTTAATTTGAAAACATACTTTGACGAGATAACGTTCCTGACTCCCATGAGTTATGCTAAAAGACCTTTGTTGGTATTGCATATGCGTTCAAAAATCAATGTCGAATCTTAACTAGTGATTCGTTCACAAAGTTTTGCGACATCTTTTCAGTAAAAATTTCAGGATAAACATATGCAATTACATTATAATTATCATTCTTAGAATTAACGTTTTCTGCTTGGATACATTTGTTGATAACATGAAAGCTTACATATGAGTATCAGTGATGAACTTAATCTTTTGAAGTCTGAAACTCTTACGAGTAATTGGTAAATCATTTCAAGGAATTATCATATCCAGGGGCATGTTTCTTGAAGACTTTGTTGAGCCTGAGCAAGTTTGTTTTCCTAGTTGATGCTTTCACAGGGGAAAAGCTTGAATACTTCATTGGTAAAAGAATATGCCAAGTATAGTTAATCTGGGGTTGTTATGTCGAGATTCGATGAATCTCTTAGAGTTTAAAGACATTGGGGCAATTTATCTCAAGTCCTTATGGTACAAAGTTTCTTCAAGAGGAAATTCTTTGTAGACCGTGCAATTTGGGGCAAAAATCAATTATTATACGACTAATCAAACGCAATAAAACTTGATATTCTTCCAATTAGAGTTTGTCCTTGTTCTTACTCTCCCTAGTAGAATATGTTGATGTTTTCCTCAGCATGGTTCGTTCTTACTCCTCTGGTAGAATTTATTGACAGCTCCCTAGTAGAGTTGTGTTTATGTTTCTCCAGTAGAGTTTGTTAATATTTTCTCAGCAAAGTTTTGCTCCTATGGATAACCAGACGAGTGTTGTTCGGTTTTCCCCAGCTAAGTCTTGATTCAAATATTTTCCAACTGAGTATGTTTCCTTCATCTAGCCAGGTTATGATCAGACAGATGATTAGTTTTAAGGGCCACCTCTCCTTGATATTAATGCCCATGTAGAGATTTAACTTTACTGATTCCCGGTAGAGGTTATGCATTATTTACTTTGGATGTCTCCTAAGTAAAAAGAATGTTGCTTTCTTCTAAGAAGTGTTGATATAGCAGTCACCTGTTGGGTTTTCTCTCACCTTGTGTCGAGTATTGATTTAAAACCCATCACATCTTGACTTTTTTCTATGATGTTAAATTCTTAGTTTCCCCAGCAAGTCCAAGATGTTTCTCTCAGAGTTAGATAGTCCTCAGAGAACTTTTTCTTGTATCCCTATAAGAGTTGTATTGTTCCCCAGTGGAGTTTGTGTAACTGTGTACATGATTAGAATCCCAAGCGGATCCATTATTTTTCCACAGCATACCTCTTCATCCCTTTAAAACGGAGTTCATATGAATTTTATTCTTATCTCCAGGATGAGTCAAGAATATTTGGGTTGATGTTCCCCCAACAATTTATTTTATGTTCTTGAAGTAGAGTTGATATAGTTATCCCCTATGTGGATTACTGATTATTGAAGTTTGATCTTTGGATTTCTCCCCAGGCAATATCTTTTCTTCTCAGTGGTATTTGAGCCTTATAGTAGGATCTAGTTTCCTTTGATCACTTTTGTTTATCCCTTGCAGGATTTCTTTAGTTAAATTCCTAGCAGGATCTCCAGTGATATCTTCATTTTGTTGAGATTAGTCAGGGATTTTAATGGTGTTGTGATGTTTTGTTCATCCTTTATCCTCTTTGTCTGTTTTCTCAGGTTATTCATGCGCATACGCATTCATTTTGTTGAGCATAGCATGTTTTTGTTGCATTGTGCATATTGCATTTTTCTTGCGTGTTTTACCTTTCTCTAGTGTTGTTATCTCCACGGAGTGCGTGTGTCCTCTCTCCATTAGAGTGTCGACCCTAAACAGAAAATTCCTATTCTTTCTAATTCCCCACTGAGTTTATGCCCCGTGGAAGACATTTGTTTTAGCTTTCCTCCCCAGCTTTTATCTGGACAAAATTACTCCCTAATTGAGTTATTTCCTCATTGGGTCGTGTCTTGTTTGACCGTTTCTCTCCAGTTTGTTCCTAGATTAAAATTTGGTCTCTTGCAGCAGTTATTTTGATTTTCTCTAGTCTGTGAAACCTGGATGATGAGAAGTTATTTATTTCTCCATTTTTGAGGATTTATTTTCGTCGGAAGAAATTTGTTATTAATCCCCATCAGAAGATGAAGATTTGAATTTCCCAGTGGTATTTTAATAACACTCTCTTGGTAATTGCTTATGCGACTTCATGCGGCAGCCTCTTTATTTGAGTGGCTTGTTTATTCCCAACAAGGTAAACCTCACCTGGTAACAAGTGGAAGCCTTTTTATTTGAGCGGTTTGTGTAATCTCCAGGAATGTATTTGTATTTTCGCAATAAATGGAAGCTCTCTATTTCATCCTCAGCAGAGAAGTTTATTGTGAAATGATGGATCCTTATCCGACTAACTTTTCCATCAAGTGGCATCTCTGTGGAAGAAGTCCCAGTGAGAAGTTTTTTTTTGAATCCTCAACAAATGGTTGTCTCTTTATTTGAGAAGTTTGTTGTGTGATTTGAGCTATCCAGTGACAGGTAGCTGATAATATACCTCTTCTCCTACCCAGCGACAGGTAGTCGAGTATGTTTGTCCTATCCAGTAACAGGTAGTTAACCTTTATTTCTTTATCCTATCCAGTGACAGGTAGTCGAGTATGTTTGTCCTACCCAGTGACAGGTAGTCGACCTTTATTTCTTTCTCCTACCCAGTGACAGGTAGTCGAGTTTTGTTTTCCCTACTCAGTGACAGGTAGTTGATAATCTTTCAGTACGAGTCCATTACCTTTATTTTTCTACCTAATGACGGGTAGTCGGTAATGTTTCTTCACCTTTTGAGTATATTACCTTTATTTTCTACCTAGTGATAGGTAGTAGGTAATATCCCTCATCCTTTTTTGGTCAGTTACCGTCATATTTTCTACCAAGTGACAAGTAGTCAGTAATCTTTCTTTCTGAGTTCATTGCCTTTATTTTTCTACCTAGTGACGGCTAGCTGGTAATGTTTTTTCATCTTTTGAATATATTACCTTTATTTCTCTACCCAGTGACAAGTAGCAAGTAATATTTCTCACCCCTTTTGGTTGGTTATCCTTTGTTTTTACTCAGTGATCCATAAAAGGTAAACCTTCCTCCCCGAGCTTGTTGCCTTTATTTTCTACCTCGTGATAGGTAGTAGGTAGCATTTGTCTCCCCCTATTTTTTTTGTTAGTTACCGTTATTTTTTACCCAGTGATAGGTAGTCAGTAATCTTTCCTTTGGTTTATTACCTTTGGTTTGAGTATCTTTGCCCAGTAACTGGCAGTTGGTATCTCTTCCAGTTGAGTTGATTCCTTTCCTTTATTGGAATAGAATCTTACCCTTTTTGTTTCCCCTTGCGGAGTCTCTTTTCCTTTCATTTATTCTCCAATAGTTTGTTTGTCTCTTGTGCCTTATTTTACCCACAAAGTTCTGCTGTCTGCATATCATTAGCATGATCATATCATTTTGTGGCCTCTTAGGGCCAAAAATTGGGTTTACTGTTATATATAAGTCTCTTCTATCTGGTCGAGACAAAGATGTCAATCTTCGTATCTTCGGATAGAAGAAACTTAAATAGGGGCAGCTGTAATACCCTAAATTTTACCTCTAAGATCCCACTTATCATTTTCATTTCATACCACAAACAAGCTCGCAAGTTTTGGTTCTCTTTCCTTCCTCTATGTGTTTTGTTCTTGAGAGATCACCGAGCACCCTTGTTTTCTTGTTTGTTTGATATTTGTTTATGTTTATGTTTACTAACCATTAATTAAAATCCAAAAATATGTTTGTTTTCTTTTTCTTTACTAACTCTTTTTCAGGAAGAATTTGGATCAAAGATTCAAATACCAGTCCCTCAGCTTGAATGAATTTAATCTGAAAAAATTCAAAGTTGATTTGCAAGAAATTCAAAATTATTTGATCAAGAGTTTCCTAAGATTTGATTGATAATTATTCAAGAGACTCCACGGTTCATGTGTTTATTTCCATGCCTTATTTGACAAGTCAGAAAAATCGAGTCAGATCCAAGACAGCACATCAAAAGGCAAATTTTCACTATGTTAATCGATTAACACATTTACACATGCAAATGGTTAATCGATTAACCAGTGCGCATTTTGTGAAAATACAGTAAATTCAAATTCTGCATAATTTTTGGCACCAAATTCAAATGTCTCATCATCAGAATATTCTAGATCAATTCATTTTTATTCCCCCTACCTCATCATAATTTATTCCCACCATACAACTTCACCAATCACCACTTGATCATTAATTTCCATCCAAATTCAAATTCCAAGCCTAATTTTGTTTCCAAACCAAACTCCAATCCACCAAATTTTCTAAGCCTAAATCCTATAAATAGAGGCCTCATTTCATTCACTTCACAAGCTTTTAATAGCCAAATTCACCTTGTCAAATTCTTTCTTGACTCTCTCAATTTTCTCCAACTACCAAATTCACCAAATCTCTTTCTTCCTTTGAAAGTTAGTAAGTTTATCATTAAAAATTACTAATCTTTGAGCTAAACCTTCATCCATTCACTTTTTCATCATCAACTTCAGTAGATCAAGGCTTTGGAGAGTGGTTTTTTGGAGTTGATTTGAAGAATTTTCAGATTTTAAGTGGTAATCTCTTGATCCACCATTGTTGTTCTTGATCCATCCTTCACAATATGATCTCTTGTTGATTCTTGTTGCTTGATCTTTGGATCTTGCAAATTGCATTTTAATGGTGGTATTTGTTGTTGCTTTACTTGAATTTTCATGCACAATTGCATCCTTGATCATGAGGTGCTTGAAGAAATGATTGATCAAGGATTTTGCAACTTTCAAATTGATTTTCTGTTATTTCTACAGTCTTAATCGATTAACTAGAAACAGGAACAAAATGGTTAATCGATTAACAATTGGTTTTTGCACTCAGATTTCAAATTTTACACTGGTTAATCGATTAACCAAATTTGCACTACAGATGGTTAATCTGTTAACTAGTGTCCAAAATGTGATTTTTGCTTGTTTTGGGGACTGTTTTGGTTCTTTCTCCTTCTTCTTCCATTCTCTTTTGTTTTTTTTCCTTGGAATACACTTTTAAAGGTCCTTTTCCTCTTTAAATTCATTGGACTTAGGGTGTAGATGAAGTTGGATAAATGTTCATTAATTCAAATCTATCTTTAAAGTGAATTATTCAATTCATTTTAGGTGCTTTGAGTTAATGATATGTTTAGTTCTTTGATCCACCAAGATGAGTGGATGAACTTAAAGATGGAATGAACTTGAAATTGTAGTTCAATTTGGCATTCCTTCTCCTTTTTTTTTGCTTCTTTTGATCGATGAAAATGTTTGATATCGTTTGAACTTATTCAAGTTCTTGATGAAGATAAGATCGTTACCTATTTTCTTTTCGTGCGGTATTGCTTTCGGAGAGTGATATACATATCACTTCTCTATCATGCATTAACACTAACATTGTTATTGACTAGCCTCAGATAGTCGTGGTTTCTACATAAACCCGATTACAATTGATTAACATCTCCCGTAATTGAAAAATGTTCATTCGTGGCTCAAATTTATGTTTGAAAGTCCAAGTATGGTTGATTATTTGTCTTAGGTCTATTACATATGAAACTTGTTGTTAGGAGGCCTTGGTCTTATCAATCCTCTAATGAGTTATGAGTTAACCATCGTTGATAATTTGTTCTAACAACTAATCACTAACTCACTGACAATATCATTGTGCTAATTTTATTTATGCTTCTTTCTTGCTCTCTATCTCTCTTTTATTTTTATGCTCCATTATTATCATCTCATCTCATATTATTGTTTATGTTTCCGCCAGTTTTCTTTTGTCCACTTGGACCTTTTGTTTATGTTTATGTTCTTTTTCTTTTGTCCATTTGGACCAAAAACATTAATAAAGGCTTAAACACCTAAAAAACTTGTTCTCTTAATGGTGGACTATGGTTACTATCCTTTGCATTACTCTTAGACCTTGGATTTCTTGGACCCTTGGACTTAGAATTAGGACTATTTCCCTATGCTTGGAGTATTATGGATCTTTGCCTTTATTTGACTTGCTCATTTGCTTATGCTTCAAAACGGATGGAATTCTTATTTGGCTTGCTATGAAGTGTACTACAAATTTGGTTAGATCCTTCTTATCTCTAGCTTTTACTTTTCTTTCTAGGATAGTCACTTCATTTCCTTCCCTTCTTAAATTTTCAAAATCTTCTCCCTTTTTCAAAACCTTCTTGTTTTCAAACTTAAAACCGCTTTCATAATAAAACCTTGACTTTTGTCAAGTGATTTTCAAACTTTGTTTTATTTAATAAATGTCAACCAATTTTTATAATACTTTGACTAATTTTAAAAAGACATAAAAAAATTTATAACTCATCAACTCTTTTTGTGCCTTTTGTGCACTTTTCATTTTAAAAACTTTTCATAAATTTTAGACATGAGTCATTTGCAAAGTTGAGATATAATTCTCCTATTCTCCATAGTATTTAAGATGTTGATAATTTCCACTTATATATTGAGTGATAGACTTGTTGATTTTAATCCAAGCAAAATCCTCCATCTTTAGATGATGCAATTGTTGTTTTATACTTGTGGGCGACTGTTGCACCCTAAAATTTGCCCAACCTGAATTCACTTGGTTTATGTTTCAATGTCATTAGCATTTGCATATAGAGTCATGTACATAGACTAACCATTTGCATAGCATAAGCATAGCAAGTCATTCAACAGGGGACCAATCATTATTCTCATCTCTAGAAGCCTATCAAGAGGTTATTATCCCAATTCAATCTCATTCAAGTCATCAGGAAAGAATTTGAAAGCAAAGAGTTCAGCAGATCAAGCCTTGAGTCCATCTCCTAGCTGAGGGTATCTGAGGGTCAACAAGAGGGTTGTGAGCTGTGAGTTGAAGGCATGGAGAGTATCTAGACATTATGAGAGACTTATAAAGTCATTTGGAGAAGAAAACAAGTCATTGATGAAAGCATAAGAGCTATAGCTGAAGACAGTCAACTAGGGTTTCATCTGGGTCAACCCTAGGTCAACTGACTGATTTAAAGGGCATTCAAGTCTAGTGGAGAGATGTGGGGTTCATCATTGGACATATAAAGAAGGATATGGAGATATGCCAAGGAGAATTCAAGAGAAATCAAGGAGAAGAGGAGTTTCTAAATTAGGGTTTCTGTGTAAAATCCCCTAGTTTAGGTCAAATTTCCAAGCAAGATAAGTCAAAATGCTAGCTTCAAATGGCTTCTTGGCCAACATGAAACTTGTAGAGGATCTCAATACATTTAATTTGAGTGGTGGAAGACATCAAGTAGATTTATAGAACTCAAGTTATGGTCCTTGCAAGTTACAGGTCATCTGAGGTGTCTGAACTTTTGTCTGTGAAAGTGACTTGACTTCCAAGCTAGTTTTACCCCTCAAGGAGATTTCAAATGAATTCTTGGTCAACATAAGAATTGTTCCTCATTGTCTTAGCTTTCTAGAATGGTATAGTATGCCTTCATATGATGTGTGGAACTCAACTTATGGTCTTGGCAAGCAAAGGGTATTTTGGGCATTTGTGAATTACAGGTCATTTTAACCTATGTCCAAAACTCATACAAGGAGGCCTCAAATGGAAAAACTTATAACATCAAACTTGCTCCAAATGGGATTTTAAGTCTAGAAAGAAGGTCACAAATTGTTGGAAAAGCTCATAACATGAAGTTGCATGATTGGTCCAAATTTGAACTAAAATGGCTTATAACTTGAATAAAGTCAAAATGAAAAATGGTTTGGGAGATTTATGAGGCCAAATGGAGACTTCCAATATATGATTTTGAATGGAAAAGACATTCTAAAGACAATGGTTCAAACACTTTTTTGAGTTTAGTGGAAGATTTCAAAGTTATCTTTGGTTACTTGCATTTTAAGAAACACTTCAAAAATGGATCAAAGTTGGAAGGCAAGGGAATGTGTAAGATGGATCTAGAATGTTCATGTGAGCCCTATATATTCATGAAATGGAGATTGATCAAGGGTTGGACTCATTTTCACCAAGGATTTCCCAAATTCTCTCATTCTTTTCTCATTGCAATTTCACTTCAATCTCACAAAACCTTCATCAATTTTCATCCACATCAATTCAATCTTATTCAATCATCATCCTGGATCATAATTGAAGCAAAGATTTGGTGGTTAGAATCCATTTTCGTGCACTTTCTTCAAGAACATACAAGCTGCAAATTCAGTTGTAGATCAAGATCCAAGCCAAGTTTCATCCAAATCTTGCAAACAGAATCGAGTACATCAAGAATGGATCAAGATTGAAGCATACAAGAGCCTGAATCCACGTGCTTTCTCAGCCTCCATTAAAGCTTGCTCAAGGTGCACATCTTTCTAACTTACTCAATTTAGGGAGATTTAGGTAGTTTTACTAGTATATTCATGATCCATGCTGTTAGGAGATTAGTTTAGATGAATTTGATGCTGAATAGAGGTAATTGTTAGCAGGTTGTAAAAACTGTTTGGATCAAGAACTCTTAGGTTAGTGCATTAGAAGCTTAGGTTGTTAGCGCAGGATAATCACCATTAGGCATAGATTAGATTAGGATAAGTTTGATTGAGAATTGTTGTGATGCATCTCAGTGCATTTCCATGGTGACCAGAACTTGTATCGATCGGGTTTATCAATTGGCTGAGTTTCAAAGCAATCCAAGACCATAGGATTATAGAGGGAGAGATTCTGAGCATTTTTCATGTTGGCATCGTGTTGATTCATGGCCTATAGAGTGAGAACAGATGAGTTGAAATTGGCTCGTGCATGGCATTCATGGAGTCCAAACCCTAAGTCTCATGATCCATTGGAGAAGACGTAATCTGAGCGGTCCAATGCGTGTAAGACTTTTGACTGGATGAGCCATCGTGTGGCTGAGATTTGAAGCAGAATTTGGAGGGAAGCTGTGAAGCCAAACGCACCGTTTCATTAATTGAAACGGGCGGGCCTGAGTAGTATTGATATCCCCACCCCCAGTGCATGAGCCCAAATCAGTTTGAACGTGATTCTGTTGCTGTTCTCACCCCCCAGCGTCCTTTTATTGTTTCATTATTGCTGACTGATGCTGGGCCTTAACCAATTGCTACGCGCGCCCCCCTCTTTGCTGGCCCAATGGATTTTAACTAAGCGTGGTTGCTGAATACACCCCTCTCCCATTTATTTCTTTCATTTTTATTTTTAATTTCTCTTACTATTTTCTTGATTTTCATTAATTCATAATAAATACATAAAAAATGCATTTTAATTCATTCTTTTTACATCATTTTCATTAGAATGTCTAGAAAATTTTCATTAAATAAAATTGCATTTTTATTTTTATTTCATATTTTTTCCATATTTTCTAAATAAATGTCATTTTAGATAGCTTCATTTCATGCATGATTTTATTAAATTTTGTTCTACCAAATGCTTTAATATTTTTTGTTCATTTTTTTTATGTTGATTAGATTAGATGTTGAACTTGTAGAAACGATTTAGTTCCCATTTTTTAGAAATTAAATTTAGGTGCTTAATGTAGGCTTGAACAACATGAACCAATTAGGGTTTTTAGATGATGACTTTGGAAGTTTGATTCTTTCCCTTAGGACTTAGGATTTAACTAGTTTAGTTATGGGACTATAGGGGCTATGGGTAGTTATTAGATCCCCCTTAGAAAAGTCAGGATTCCCCTACTGCTATTAATACTGTCTGTATATCTGATTGACTGGTGTGGTGTGCCCTCTGGGGATTATTGCTTGCTTGCTTGGGTATTGGGTTTGTCTGGGGATCTGGGAGAGCTGAAGACTTGAGGAGATGAAGACCATTGGGGATCCAGAGATTAAAGTTCAACTGTCAGAGTTGCAGAGGAGATTCTTGCTAGCAGATGCTGAGGAGACTAGGGTTTAGGAGCTAGGCAGAGCTCTAGATTAGAAAGCTTGTTTCTCAAACATGGAATGCCTTGTCTGCATCCATCCTTTCTCTATGATTCAAAGTCTCTTTCAAATATCCACCTCCTTCCTTTGGAAGGATCAGTGAATATATTTGAAAGATAGAACTTTTGAGAGGAAACTTTCTGTTTAATGTTAACTGTTGATGAACCACCCTTGGTAGGTAATTAACTGTCTGACATTCATCCAATCCACTCTTGTGACTGATCCCTCATCCTGGAGGTTTGAGCTTGAAGAAAAGCCATTGCAGATAGGAGACTGATGATCAAAGTCCTTGCCTGAAGGTCATGAAGATGGAGATTGATGCTTGTTGAAGCCTGTAGCTGAATGGAGATTACTTGAAGCTAGATGTTGATTCAGAGCTGCTGATGCTGTTTCTTTTGCTGCTGTATTTTATTGCTGATGTATTGATTGGTTTTCTGAGCTGTATTGTTTGCTGTTTACCCTGCTGGGTTGAAAGTGAAGTCTGTTCACTTTTGCCTATTGTTTTCTAGGTTCGAGGTTGAGTGGGACTCCCTTGCCTCGCTTGTACTGTTGCATCCATGCATTTTACTGTTTTACTGTATATATCTGGTATTGTTTCTGTTTCTGCCTATCCCGTAGGATCTCTGTTTCTCTCTGTGCAAGAGAGGAGCATGATAGACACTAGGTCTTAACCCATGCATGATAACATTAGGTTAGTTTGTTTCCCTTCGCAACCGTAGTTTAGAGTTCTGTCTCTTCTTTCTCAAAACAAACAGAAAAAACACATAAAGATTTCAAACACAATAAAAGACACTTCTTCCGTAAAAGAATGTGAACTCACCAAAACGTCATTTTTGTCCTCTTGGACTGTTAATCAGAGAACCTTTTTCAGAAGGAATAAAATCAACCAGGACAAGCTTGTGTCTTCCGTGGCCCGAACTACGTTTGCTCTGATCTTTCATGCTGTGTGAAAGTACGTAGGCATAGGATGCGATATCCTAGCGAGCAACCTTTCCCTCCTTTCCCGTAGGTAGGCGAACTACGTTGACTCTGATTTCTCGTTCCAGACGGGAATACGTAGGCATGAAGTGCGATACTTTGCCGAGTCATTTTTATTTTCATTTTCTTTCCTTTTAACCCCAGACCTTTAGCGTAGATAGAATAACAATCCATACCCGAAAACAAGCGTGGATCCCGTCGAGTACGACGGACGTGAGGGGTGCTAATACCTTCCCCTTGCGTAACCGACTCCCGAATCCAGGTTTTGGTTGCGACGACCATACCTTTCCCGTGTTGTGCGAGGTTTACTCTGAGCGTTTCCTTTCCCTCCCGTGGGATAAATAACGCACGGTGGCGACTCTTCTGTTCAGCCGGCGCCGATTTTCGCAGTAGCGACAGCTGGCGACTCTGCTGGGGATCCAACGTCCCCTGGCTGCTAAGAACTGCGATGGTTCTTATGCATTTGGGATCCAACGTCCCTTTGAGCGAGTCAATCCTAGCGCTTGTTTTCCCGTCGAGGATTTTGTATGGAGCTATTGTATATTTCTAACCTTGTATTTTCAGCTTTGTATATTGATTATTATTGCTGTATCTTGGGGTGTGACGGGTGTTCTGATATTGAGAGATAAGCCGGACCTGGGCTTGAGTGCACCTAGAATTAGCGTAGAAAGTAGTGGGCGCGTGCCGGCTTTGCTTGCATTAGTGTCTCATGAAATCTACACTCGGACGAGGTTCTTCTGGTTGGCTTCTTTTTCTACCCTTTGGGTCGAAGGGGTTGTTGGTCAGCTGAATTGTCGACTCCGGGAACCGATCATTTGGAAGTTGGCTGAGTGAGGCCTCTTCAGGATTTGATGATGCCACTCCTTCTGGGAATCGTATCATCAACCCTGAAAGTCTGTGACGCCGACGACCGCATAGGATGCCATACCTCTGCCAGTTATAGGGCCACCCACCTGTGAGGGGATTCAGGGTTATGCAGGTAACCAGACCTTCAGATACCGGTTATTTCTTGATCAGAGATCCTGGTTATTTATGGAGAGTTATGAGGTCTGTCAGAGACCATTTGGAGATGTGTTCTGAGGTCTGTCAGAGACCAATTAGAGATGTGATTTGAGGTCTACCAGAGACCAGTTGGAGTTATGGTTTGAGGTCTGTCAGAGACCAGTATTGGAGATTTGCTTTAGGTCTATCTGAGATCAGGGTTTGATGACTTCTGGACGGTCTATCTGAGACCTTTCTTGATTGGGTTTAGGCTATTCAGCTGCAGCTTTGGTCCCTGTTGCATGTTACTTGCATTGCATTGCCTGCATATCCATTACCATTTGCATTTCACTAACGTGTGTCTGTGCTGCAGGTGCATTTGCATTTCCCTAGTTCTGGTGCCCGGACTTCTGAGTATTGATTATGGCTGGTTTGAGGAAAACAGTTGCGTATAAGCTGCCTGCACCTGATATTACTTCTTTGCTTGGTCTGATATCTCTTGCCGATGAGGAGGTTAGGAGAAGCTTCAGAATGAGCCATGGGAGATTACTGAGATTAGTCTGCAAGCCCACTGCTGATGAGATGAACGGGCTATACACCTTGATGCAGTTCTATGATCCCGCATTGAGATGTTTTACCTTTGCTGACTTCATTTTAGGACCTACCATTGAGGAGTATGTGGAGTTTACTGAGCTTCCTGTGCAGAACAAGGTTCCCTTTATTCACTCTGCTGCTGAGCCCAAGTTGGAAGACTTAGCCAAAGCCTTGCATATGAACGCTGCAGATCTGTTATTGACTTCTTGGCTTGGGGTGTCAGGTTTCTCTCTGGATTTCTTAGTCGCCAAAGCTCGAGAGTACGCCAAGAACGGTTGTTGGGTGGTTTTCAATGCTATTCTGGCTCTGTGCATTTATGGAATTGTGCTGTTTCCTAACTTGCCCAACTTTGTGGATTTGGATGCTTTCTATCTGTTTGCTGCAGGCAACCCAGTGCCAACGTTGATCGGAGACTTCTATCATTCCTTGCACTACAAGAACGAAAACCGAAGAGGAAAGGTTGTGTACTGCTGTACTTCTCTGTTGAATATGTGGTTCAAAAGTCATCTTCCCACAAAGGGACCATTTGTAGACAGTGCAACCTCAGCCAGTTGGTCAGAGCGCCTGATGAGGCTATCTTCCGAAGACGTTGTATGGTTTGATCGAGACCTGTTGGGATCTGAGCTCATCTTCAGTTGTTCTGGGTACCCTAATGTGCCGCTGATAGGAAGAAAAGGGTGTATCAATTACAACCCTTCTCTATTCATTCGCCAGTTCGGATATGCACTGAAGAATCCACCTCAGGAGGAAGAAGTACAGGAATCTTTGTACTTCACTGGAGATGTGAAGGGGGAGTTATTAGCCAAGTTGCAACGTGCCTGGACGCATATTAACCGCAAAGGGAAGCCGTTGTTAGGTAAGAACGACTGTCAAGCCTATGCTCCTTATAGAGTTTGGATTCAGGAGAGGGCTAGTCAGTTGAGGATGCCGTTTCCAGATGCACCAATCCTTGATCCTATTCCGGTAGCAGAGCCAACTACTGTTTCTAGAGAAGTCTATGAACAAGTTGTGAAGGAAAAAGAAGCCTTGATGAAGATTAATGAAGGGTTAGAGCAAGAGTTAGCCCAGGCACGCAGTGAGAAAAACAAGGCCGTATATGCTTTCCAACAACAGATCGAGCTGGTAAACAGACTAGGGGCTGAGTTGACTGAGGAAAAGAAAAAGCGCGAACGTCTGGGGCAAGAGTTCAGAAGCTCCCATGACATGCTGGAAGCCAAAAAGAAAGCGCTCGACATCGCACACCGAGAGATATCCTCTTGCAATAAGACTTGGAATGCTACACTCACTAACAATAAGAAGAGGGAAGATAAGCTGAAGCAGCAAATTTCCGACCTCGAAGAGAAGTTGAAGTCTAGCATCAAGAAGTGTGAGGAGGAAGTGATGACCCGGTATAGTGTCCAGCATGCACTGAACAAGGCAATCAAATCCAGAGATGAAGCAGTGTCTCAGAAGCGAAAGTTAGAAGACTGCTTCGGAGAAGCAACATGGGAAGAAACTGCTGAAGACGTACGCCGTGTCCTTAAAAGGAGAAACCAGCTTGTTGAAGGGCTGCTTGATCGACCAAGTCATCCGGAGACCAAGAAGCTGATAGAGGAGTACCAGACTTTTGGGAGGATTTGATCATTGCATGTAGTAACTTGTATGCTTTATTTGCATAGTGCTGACCATCACCAGGATTGTTGGTTGAGGTCATGCCTTCTTTGTACTCTCAGTGATATTGTACCCTGGGTCTATTGATTCTCTCTGCAATATATGAGGCTTTCTATGATTCAGCTCCGATATTCCTATTGTCAACACTGTCACTGCACCGGCACCTTCGCACTAGAACTGGGGGAATGAACTTCCCTAATGCACAGACACATTGCATTGCATTGCATTTATATTCATATTGCATTACAGGTAACCTTTGAATGGTGTCTTACTTCCCGCTTGTATCAGGTACTTAACAGGATTGCAGATCAGCATCCGCACCGCTATTCTACACGCTCCAATTGTCGAAAAATCATGGACCAAATTCAGAACGAGATGCAAGATGTGCGCGAGAAGCTCGCTCTCTTCATGCAGACCATGGAAGCTATAGCAAAAGGGCAAGAGAATTTGCAGGCCATGGTCCAGCCTCTGTTGGCTCGCAACGCTGGTCATGGTAATGAAGATCATCAGTCTGTCCGGGTTGATACTGCTCATGGAGATGGCACTCCCACGCCAGTGGCTCCGCCCGTAGTCAATATACCTGCTGCTAACGTCAACAACGCTACCGCTGCTGTGAATGGTAACGTCGGAGTTGGGAATGAAACTGCTGTCCATAATGCCGGGCTGGGCGATGTCAATTTGGGAGATAATCTAGGAGGCAATGGCTTTGTCAATACTGGGTTCGGATTCAACGATCAGGGATTCGACAACACTGGCAAGTATGGCTTTAATGCTCAAGGCTTTGGGCAAGATGGTTATGGTATGGTCAATCAGGGTTACGGAGGCTTTGGAAACGGAAACGGTACTGGATTTATGGCTTTTGGTCCTGCTGGAGGTGTTCAAGGGTACGGCAACAGAGGCCGAGGTCCGGGGATGAATCAGATCCGAGCTGGGCGTAATAATGCGTACGATGGGTACGGGGCTGGAAACGGTATGTGGCAAGAGGATCAGCAGGAAGACGCCTTCTCCGGAGGAGGTTTGGAAGGGCCGATGGATGATTCCCAAAAGATTAGAATGCTGGAAGAGCAGATGAAGGGAGTCTTAAATCAGAGTGCTGTGGGATTGGACATGGCAACCATGGGCTTGGTACCTGGCTTGAGGGTGCCAATTAAATTCAAAGCTCCTGCGTTCGATAAGTATAAAGGAGACACATGTCCGAAAGTGCATGTACGAGCTTATTACCGAAAGATGTCTGCATACTCCACTGATGAAAGAATGCTAATGCATTTCTTTCAGGATAGTCTATCGGGCCCTTCCCTAGAGTGGTACATGGGGTTGGAGCCAACTGATATCAAGACATGGAAGCAATTAGCAGAGGCATTTGTAGCCCATTACAAGTATAACAGCGACCTGGCACCCAATCGGGTCCAGTTGGCCGGGCTTTCGCAGAAGAAGGGGGAGAGTTTTAAAGAATACGCGCAAAGGTGGCGCGATATGGCTGCCAGGGTCCGTCCTCCTGTAGAAGATAAAGAAATGAATGATATGTTTGTCGGTACCTTCACAGGGCTGTTTCATGATATGTTGTTTCATACGTCTCTGGCTAGTTTTTCAGACCTGATTCTGATGGGGGGAAAGATTGAACGTAACATTAAGCAAGGAAAGTTCCAAGTCGACGAATCAACTGCATCTGGCAGTAATAGGAAAGCTTATGGTGGGCGCCGTCAGGGCGAAGCTAGCGCAGTATTTGGAGGCCGAGGCCGAGGCCGAGGCAGAGGACGAGGTCAATATCGTCAGCCGCAGCAGGTGTCGAGTGTTACTATCCCATATCAACAACAACCACTCCAGCAACAACAACCGGTTCAGCAGCAACCAATGCCACAGCAGCAGCAGCCTCAGCAGGGGGCACAGCAAGCTCAACGAAGATTCCAGGGTAGTAAGCCGAGAAGAGTGTTTGAGAAGCCTCCCTCAACCTATGCTGATTTATTGCAGACATTGTTGGGATTGAATCTGGTAGAAAAAAGAACTCTGGCGCCGATAACGGGAGCTCCCCCGTTCGGCTACGATGCGAGCAGGCACTGCGAGTTTCATTCTGGGGCCCCAGGCCACGATATAGAAGGTTGTCATGCTTTTAAGCACGTTGTGCAGGATCTGTTGGACAACAAGACTATCAATTTCGGAACGGCAGGTCCGAATATAGTCCAGAAACCCATGCCCAATCATGGGGCGAACGCCGTGCTAACTGAGGAAGATCTGAATCTTATTATGAATGTTGAAGATTTAAAGACGCCGCTGAGCGAGATAAAGAGCCGACTGTTACAAGGAGGTGTTTACCCAGGATGTAACGAGTATTGCTTAGACTGTTGGACCCTAGCTGGGGGGTGTGAGGATTTGAAGAAGGGCATTCAGGCCTTAATTGATGAGGGCATATTGCAGTTTGATCGAGCGGCAACTAACGAACCTGCAGGGGCAGTAATGGATAATCAGAGTGATGTGGCCACGGTAACGATTCCGTGGAAGACGATCACTATTGCAGCACCCGCTCAGCGACCACCTATCACCATAACTAAAGCCGAGCCAATCCCGTATGAGAACACGAAAGCAGTCCCATGGTCATATGGGTTAGAGGTGTATTGTGACGGGATAAAGATTGATGTTAACAAGCAGCCAGCGGAGATTGTGGATAATGTTGTTGGTTCAGGAGGCATGACAAGGAGTGGCAGGATCTTTATATCTCCTGAAGTGGAGGCTGAAAGGCTAGCGAAAGGAAAAGGGAAAGCGGTTGAAAATGTTCCGGTACAAGCAAATGAAAAAGAAGCGGCATCGAAAGATGTAGAAGAGTTCATGCGCTTAATTCGGAAAAGTGATTATAAGATTGTGGAGCATCTGCAGCAGACACCGTCCAAAATATCTATCCTGTCATTGCTGTTGTGTTCGGAAGCTCACCGAAATGCTTTGCTGAAAGTCCTGGACACTTCTTTTGTACCCCAGGATGTCTCCGTAAATCAGCTAGAAGGAGTATTGGCACATGTGAATGCAGGCCACAGTCTGGGCTTCACCGATTTTGACTTGACTCCGAAAGGGAGAGATCATAATATGGCATTACACGTATCTGTTGAGTGCAGAGGATCGGTAATGTCGCACGTATTGGTTGACACCGGATCGTCTTTGAATGTGCTGCCCAAGAAGGCGATGATGAAGCTGGATGTTCGAGGAATTTTGTGTACACCCAGCGATTTGGTAGTCAGAGCGTTCGACGGCACGCGGAGAACAGTCTTCGGATCGATTACCTTGCCTCTGCAAGTGGGGCCGGAAGTGTTTGCAACGGAGTTTTATATCATGGATATACAGCCTGCGTACAGCTGCTTGCTTGGAAGACCCTGGATTCATGGGGCAGGGGCCGTCACGTCCACCCTGCATCAGAAGCTAAAATACATGGTCGGAGACAGCGTAGTCACCGTGTGCGGAGAAGAAGACATCCTGGTCAGCCATCTATCTTCATTTAAATATGTGGAAGTCGACGGAGAGATCCACGAGACGCCATGCCAGGCATTCGAAGGTCTGCGCATCAAGGACAAAGGTCCCGGGCCGAGCAAAGTGCCAGAGATAGCTGTCTCATCGTATAAAGAAGCTCAAGCGCTAGTAGAAGCAGGAGAAGCCAAGGGCTGGGGCAAGGTGCTGGACATTCCTGTGAAGATGGACCGGTTCGGGCTGGGGTACCAACCGTCGTCATCAACTCCTTCCGTGGGGGCCCCCCGTTTCAGAAAGCCAATTGTCATCTCTGCCAGTGGAGTATGTCATGAAGCTGTCAATGCTGCTTCAGAGTCTGATGAAGGAGACAGCGACTGTGATATGGATGCCTGGATTCATCCAAGCACGCCAGGACAAGGACTGTGCAACTGGTCTATTCAGGAGCTTGTTCCTGTGACTTTTAAACAGTAATGCTTTGCTTTATTAATTGTTGAATAATCTGATGTCTTGCCCGGGGCATCAGGATTTGCTTAGGGCTGTGTTGTTATAAACATTGCGTGTTAATCATTAAATGAATGGCGTTTTTCATGTGCAAATACTGTAATCCCTGTTTTTCCTGTTTTGTATTTTTCAATAAAATGGCAACGTGGTTATTCGCTTTATACGCATTTTGAAGCACTTAACCATTCCTTTTGCAGGATAACATTTTCAGATGACATCCTTGAACCACCTATGACTCGTCCCGACTTCGAGCACCCGGTATTCCAGGCTGAAGAAGAGGTTGTCGAAGATAGCGACGTTCCTGAAGAACTGTCTTGGTTAGTGAAGCAAGAGGAAAGAGCCATTCTGCCTCACGACGAGGTCATCGAAATTATCAACTTGGGGTCGGAAGGGGTTGAGAAGAATATTCGTATCGGAGCCGCACTGCAGAATGATATCAAGCGAAGACTGGTTGAAATGCTCCGAGAGTATAATGATGTATTCGCTTGGTCATATGAAGATATGCCAGGGCTCGATACAGATATGGTTGTGCATCGCCTGCCACTGAAAGAAAATTGCTCGCCGGTCAAACAAAAACTTCGCAGAACTCGACCAGATATGGCAATGAAGATCAAAGAAGAGGTGCAGAAACAATGGGACGCTGGTTTCCTGGCTGTGACAAAGTATCCCTCATGGGTTGCTAACATCGTACCAGTGCCAAAGAAAGATGGCAAGGTTCGAATGTGTGTGGATTATAGAGATTTGAATAAAGCAAGCCCAAAAGACGATTTTCCACTTCCTCACATTGACGTGTTAGTTGATAATACCGCTCAATACTCTGTATTCTCCTTCATGGATGGCTTTTCAGGCTATAATCAAATTAAAATGGCGCCAGAGGATATGGAGAAGACTACTTTCATAACGCCTTGGGGAACATTTTGCTACAAAGTGATGCCCTTTGGTTTGAAAAATGCTGGGGCAACATATCAGCGTGCGATGACGACTCTCTTTCATGACATGATGCATAAAGAGATCGAAGTTTATGTTGACGATATGATTGCCAAATCCCAGACGGAGGAAGAGCATCTGGTGAATCTGCTGAAGCTGTTTAAAAGACTTAGGAAGTTCAGGCTGAGGCTGAACCCTAATAAATGCACCTTCGGGGTGAGATCGGGTAAGCTCCTGGGGTTTATCGTAAGCGAAAGAGGAATAGAGGTCGATCCTGCTAAAATAAAAGCGATTCAAGAAATGCCGACGCCTAAAATAGAGAAAGAGGTGCGCGGGTTTTTAGGGAGATTGAACTACATTGCCCGGTTCATATCTCACCTAACTGCTACGTGTGAACCTTTATTCAAGCTGCTAAAGAAAGATCAAGCCGTAACGTGGAACGAAAATTGTCAAAAGGCGTTCGATAAAATAAAGAAGTATCTGCAGGAGCCTCCTATTTTGATACCCCCAGTGGCAGGGAGACCCTTGATAATGTATTTGACGGTTCTTGAGGGAAGCATGGGTTGTGTTCTCGGTCAACACGACGAGACGGGGAGAAAAGAGCATGCGATCTATTACTTGAGTAAGAAATTTACAGACTGTGAATCTCGATACTCAATGCTGGAGAAAACTTGCTGCGCGCTAGCCTGGGCCGCCAAGCGTTTGAGGCAGTACATGCTGAATCATACAACCATGCTCATCTCGAAGATGGATCCTATCAAATATGTATTCGAAAAGCAGGCGTTGTCAGGTAGAATTGCCCGTTGGCAGATGGTCTTGACTGAATATGATATCCAATACGTCTCGCAAAAGGCTATAAAGGGGAGTGTGCTGTCTGAGTATCTGGCGGAGCAGCCTATTGAAGAGTACCAATCGATGAGGTTTGATTTTCCTGACGAGGATATCATGTACCTCAAGATGAAAGATTGTGAAGAGCCGTTGCCAGACGAGGGACCAGAGTTGGGTTCCAAATGGGAGATGATATTTGACGGAGCTGTGAACGCTTACGGTAGCGGAATAGGGGCAATTATCACCACGCCACACGGGTCGCACATCCCGTTTACTGCCCGGTTGACCTTCGCCGTTACCAACAATGAGGCCGAATACGAAGCTTGTATAATGGGGCTTGAAGAAGCCATTGATTTGCGAATCAAACATCTAGACGTATACGGAGACTCAGCTCTGGTAGTGAATCAGATCAAAGGGGAATGGGAGACACGGCAGCCTAATTTGATACATTACATGAATTATGCAAGGAGATTGTTGCCTTTCTTCGACAAGGTTGAATTGCATCATGTACCGCGGGCAGAAAATCAAATGGCTGACGCCCTTGCCACTTTGTCTTCCATGTACAAGGTCAACTTCTGGAACGAAGCTCCCCAAATCACTATCTCTCGGTTGGACAGGCCAGCTTATGTATTTGCTATTGATGAAGCATCTGATGACAAACCGTGGTATTTCGATATCCTTAATTTCCTGAAGAATAAAGAGTATCCGGCTGGGGCATCCAGTCAAGATCAGAAGACTCTCAGGAGATTAGCGGGTAATTTCTATTTGAACCCAGATGGCGTCTTATACAGAAGAAACCACGATTTGGTGTTGTTGCGTTGTGTAGACGAGAAAGAGGCAAAGCTTCTCATGGAGGAAATTCACGAAGGTGCCTTTGGTACGCATGCTGGTGGGCATGCTATGACGAGAAAGCTGCTGCGGGCAGGTTATTTTTGGCTGACCATGGAAACTGATTGTTTCAAGTTCGCGAGGAAGTGCCACAAGTGCCAAATCTATGCTGACAAGATACACGTGCCTCCGAGCCCTTTAAATGTGATGTCATCTCCATGGCCATTCTCGATGTGGGGAATCGATATGATTGGGAAGATCGAGCCGACGGCTTCTAACGGGCATCGGTTCATCCTAGTAGCAATCGATTATTTCACCAAGTGGGTGGAAGCGGCGTCTTACGCAAATGTAACGAAGCAAGTGGTGGCCAGATTCATCAAGAGAGATACCATTTGCCGATATGGGATTCCCGAGCGGATAATCACGGATAATGGCTCAAATCTGAACAACAAAATGATGAAGGAGCTCTGTCAGAATTTCAAGATCGAACATCACAACTCCTCCCCTTACCGACCCAAGATGAATGGCGCTGTTGAAGCGGCCAATAAGAACATCAAGAAAATTGTTCAGAAAATGGTGGTGACCTATAAAGATTGGCATGAAATGCTACCTTTCTCTTTGCACGGTTATCGTACGACGGTACGCACATCAACCGGGGCAACTCCGTTCTCGTTGGTATACGGAATGGAAGCGGTACTACCATTGGAAGTTGAGATCCCTTCTCTGAGGGTATTGCGAGACGTTCAGCTGGACGAGGCAGAATGGGTAACGAATAGATTGAACCAACTGAGTTTGATGGATGAGAAGAGGCTAGCTTCTCTAGCATACGGTCGTTTGTACCAAAGACGAATGAAGAAAGCGTACGACAAGAAGATACTTCCGCGAAGCTTTCAGACGGGCGACCTTGTGCTGAAAAGGATTCTCCCGCCGCAAGCAGATCACAGGGGCAAGTGGACCCCCAACTACGAAGGGCCATACGTTGTCAGTAAAGTCTTTTCAGGAGGAGCGTTGTTGTTGTCCACCATGGACGGAGAAGATTTTGCGTCACCTGTGAATTCGGACGCAGTTAAAAAATACTTTGCTTAAAATAGACCCGCTGGACAGAAAAAAGAGAGTCCAGGCAAAAATGGGGCATCCTGGCGAACCAAAAACAGAATGAAAGGTTCGGGCAAAAGATAGGGATAAAATTAAAAAATGTACACCCGCGAAGTTGAAAACCTACACTGGGCGGCTTCGGCAAAAAAGGGTATCCCGGTGAACTGAAAACCCGTAAAGGGCGGTTCACGCAAAAGTTAGGGATGTGAAAAGCAAATGACTGCGGTCCGAATTTGATATTACAATGAGCATCAATGCGGGAGAATATGTTGGAGGAGCCAGTTATCGGATACCATCTTTTCAGAAGTGAGGATACCGGGAAAAGCATTAGAGTCGGACGAGTCATGGGAGGATCAGTCGTGGTGTTCATCTGCATCCCGTTGCCGACATGTGTACAAAATTTAATTTGTCAAAATGTTTATGCTTCTTGTGCATACTTGCATACTTATGTATTTGCTTTGCGTAGCTTCCTCTTTTCAGGAGTTACATCCCGTGTACAAAAACTCCGCCCATTCAGGGGCCCAATCAATGAAAATGTGTTATTCATTACTTGATGCCTGTTCTTTACTGTTTTGTGCATGATAAAACGCCTAAGTTTAGTGAAGCTAGCATGAGTATAACATCACTGGCCCTTGCCAACAATTGTTAAAGCTTTGAATTAACTGGGTGTAACGTCACTAACCTGAATTGATTTGATTGCACAGGCTTGTCGTGTCTTGTTTGTGTTGTTGCAGGTTTCATAACCATACGAGGAAGAGGATCAAAAGATTGCGATAACGAAAGACTCAGTCTTCACGCAGGTCACGCATGTTCTTCCTGAAGAAGGATAGAATTTCCCAGCTAGCCGTAGCTTACCCAAAAGGAGCGGAAAAGTTATTCACCCTCAACAGAGTTTGGCGATTCCAAGATCGTAGGGCTGTATTCAGACGGGTTCATCTTTCCCCGCAGGGTCATGCACTCTCCCCCAGTGGAGTCAGTTAATTTTCCCCAAGAGAATCATCCCATCCCCAGCGGAATTCTCTTTGCAGGTGTTTTCATTCCTTCCAGTGGAACTCGAAGATTAAGACTCTCCCAAGCAGAGTTGATGGTGGGTCCTGTCATTTATTTTGTCAGAGATACTGGTGATATCAGTTCACGTTCCAGCAGAAAGTCCGATCATACTATGCGCATCTGCTATTCCCCAGCAGAGGGTTACCTCAACAGGGGGTTTGGTTTGAGTTCCTAATTTCCCAGCAGGGTCGACTTCCAGCATTTATTTTGCTGGAATAATTCTGTAGCATCTGGCTATCCCCAGCGGAGTCGGCATTATCCTTCCAGCATTTATTTTGCTGAAGCAGTTTCTGTACTCTAGCAGTTCAGGTGGAGAGAATTCTTGCTCAAATGAATTACCAAACATTCAAGATCTCGGCATGAGACATCCAATGATAATGTCAGTTTCGGCAGTATTCCCCCACAGAGTTAGCATGATGAGATTCTCTTTGTCTCTAACAGAGTCATTTATGCAAATGTCTCTTATTTTCCCCGCCAGAGTTACCAGGATAAGTTTCTCTTTATTCCCGGGCAGAATTAGTTGTCATCAGGGGTTCCATGAATCAGAATTTCAGAGGCCACCGCCGGTTATCAGAACAGACGTCCGATAGTTGGGTTTCCAGACATCCCCAGTAGAGTTCATCTCAAAGTCGCTGTCACGTCAGTGCTAAGAAGTTTGCGGGTGAGGGTCATTGGAGAACTGAGTCCTGGCGTGGACAATTTATCCCTATATTGACGGGTTTTCTTCAGAAGTGGGCGTCCTAACGTGGACAGATTTATTTCCCCGGATTGGTGAGGTGCGTTAGTCCTAACGTGGGCAGATTCGGTTTTTCGAAATTAGTGGAATGGGAGGTCATGACGTTGACAAAAGTGATTACTCTTTGTGTTGGTGTCCTGACGTGGACCAGTTCCTCTCAGCAGTTATCTTTCTTTGCGTTGGCAAGTCATGGGTCCTGACGTGGACAGATCAGACCAGCGTGTGAGTCCTTACGTGGACAAGTCTTATTTCCTCAGCGGGTCGAAGACGCCCGAGTCCTAACGTGGATAAATCAAGACGTGATTAGTGTCCTGACGTGGACAAATCAAAGAAATTATTATTCCTAACGTGGAGAAGCGGGTCCTAACGTGGACGATGTAGTCCTTACGCAGACGTATCAGAAGAGGATTCCTTACGTGGAAAAAGATAGTTTCCTTACGTGGAAATGGCAGCATTCCTGACGTGGAAAGAGTGGAGTCCTTACGCGGACAGATTAAGATGGCATTCCTCACGTGGAAAAATGTAGTCCTGACGCGGACAAATCGGAAAGAAGTTGGTATTCCTTACGTGGAAAAGATCAGAGTCCTTACGTGGACACATCAAGAGCATTCCTTACGTGGAAGAAAAATGGTTTCCTTACGTGGAAAGACGAGTTTATTCCTTACGTGGAAAGATTGAGTCCTCACGCGGGCGTATCAAGGATGATTCCTGACGTGGAAAGAAAGAGATTATTCCTGACATGGAAAAGATTGAGTCCTGACGCGGACAGATCAAAGAAGATATTCCTAACGTGGAAGAAGAAGTTTATTCCTTACGCGGAGAAATTGGGGTCCTTACGTGGACAGATGCAAGAAAAGTTGAGTCCTGACGTGGACAGGTTCAGAACCAAAAGTTGAATTCCTTACGTGGTAAGATTGGAGTCCTGACACGGACATGTCAAGTGGTATTGGAGTCCTTACGTGGAAAGATTGATACGGTATTCCTTACGCGGAAAGAAGATTGCTTCCTGACGTGGAAAGATGAAAAGTTTAGTCCTGACGTGGACAGATACAGAAGAAATGATTCCTAGCGTGGACAGGTGTTACTCCTAGCGTGGAAGAGTGTTATTCCTAACGTGGGCGATTCAGTTTATGGAAATGCAGACGAATTATCCCCAGCGGAGTTGCCGAGATTTTTCTAGGTTAACAGCAAGTGGAGTCCTAACGTGGACAGGTTCTAGTTGAGATTTCTCCGTATTGACGACAGACAGAGTCCTAACGTGGAAAAGCAAGCAATCTGTTATGACAGAATCCTTTTCAGAACGATGAAGACAATCCCCAGCACGCTCGCACGAGATCAGTGGGTTGCTGTAACAGTCGGATTCAGCTGATGAATGTTGTTCCCCAAGCAGGAGCGCAATTTAATTTTGTGGTTGGCAAATTTCTGGTTTCACTAGTATTCAACCGTCTCGTACCGCGAATGTCTGAAGGCTCCGGGCTCTTCACCCAATCGGGTCCAAGCCGCTTGAATAGGGGCAGCTGTTGCACCCTAAAATTTGCCCAACCTGAATTCACTTGGTTTATGTTTCAATGTCATTAGCATTTGCATATAGAGTCATGTACATAGACTAACCATTTGCATAGCATAAGCATAGCAAGTCATTCAACAGGGGACCAATCATTATTCTCATCTCTAGAAGCCTATCAAGAGGTTATTATCCCAATTCAATCTCATTCAAGTCATCAGGAAAGAATTTGAAAGCAAAGAGTTCAGCAGATCAAGCCTTGAGTCCATCTCCTAGCTGAGGGTATCTGAGGGTCAACAAGAGGGTTGTGAGCTGTGAGTTGAAGGCATGGAGAGTATCTAGACATTATGAGAGACTTATAAAGTCATTTGGAGAAGAAAACAAGTCATTGATGAAAGCATAAGAGCTATAGCTGAAGACAGTCAACTAGGGTTTCATCTGGGTCAACCCTAGGTCAACCCTAGGTCAACTGACTGATTTAAAGGGCATTCAAGTCTAGTGGAGAGATGTGGGGTTCATCATTGGACATATAAAGAAGGATATGGAGATATGCCAAGGAGAATTCAAGAGAAATCAAGGAGAAGAGGAGTTTCTAAATTAGGGTTTCTGTGTAAAATCCCCTAGTTTAGGTCAAATTTCCAAGCAAGATAAGTCAAAATGCTAGCTTCAAATGGCTTCTTGGCCAACATGAAACTTGTAGAGGATCTCAAGACCTTTAATTTGAGTGGTGGAAGACATCAAGGAGATTTATAGAACTCAAGTTATGGTCCTTGCAAGTTACAGGTCATCTGAGGTGTCTGAACTTTTGTCTGTGAAAGTGACTTGACTTCCAAGCTAGTTTTACCCCTCAAGGAGATTTCAAATGAATTCTTGGTCAACATAATAATTGTTCCTCATTGTCTTAGCTTTCTATAATGGTATATTATGCCTTCATATGATGTGTGGAACTCAACTTATGGTCTTGGCAAGCAAAGGGTATTTTGGGCATTTGTGAATTACAGGTCATTTTAACCTATGTCCAAAACTCATACAAGGAGGCCTCAAATGGAAAAACTTACAACATCAAACTTGCTCCAAATGGGATTTTAAGTCTAGAAAGAAGGTCACAAATTGTTGGAAAAGCTCATAACATGAAGTTGCATGATTGGTCCAAATTTGAACTAAAATGGCTTATAACTTGAATAAAGTCAAAATGAAAAATGGTTTGGGAGATTTATGAGGCCAAATGGAGACTTCCAATATATTATTTTGAATGGAAAAGACATTCTAAAGACAATGGTTCAAACACTTTTTTGAGTTTAGTGGAAGATTTCAAAGTTATCTTTGGTTACTTGCATTTTAAGAAACACTTCAAAAATGGATCAAAGTTGGAAGGCAAGGGAATGTGTAAGATGGATCTAGAATGTTCATGTGAGCCCTATATATTCATGAAATGGAGATTGATCAAGGGTTGGACTCATTTTCACCAAGGATTTCCCAAATTCTCTCATTCTTTTCTCATTGCAATTTCACTTCAATCTCACAAAACCTTCATCAATTTTCATCCACATCAATTCAATCTTATTCAATCATCATCCTGGATCATAATTGAAGCAAAGATTTGGTGGTTAGAATCCATTTTCGTGCACTTTCTTCAAGAACATACAAGCTGCAAATTCAGTTGTAGATCAAGATCCAAGCCAAGTTTCATCCAAATCTTGCAAACAGAATCGAGTACATCAAGAATGGATCAAGATTGAAGCATACAAGAGCCTGAATCCACGTGCTTTCTCAGCCTCCATTAAAGCTTGCTCAAGGTGCACATCTTTCTAACTTACTCAATTTAGGGAGATTTAGGTAGTTTTACTAGTATATTCATGATCCATGCTGTTAGGAGATTAGTTTAGATGAATTTGATGCTGAATAGAGGTAATTGTTAGCAGGTTGTAAAAACTGTTTGGATCAAGAACTCTTAGGTTAGTGCATTAGAAGCTTAGGTTGTTAGCGCAGGATAATCACCATTAGGCATAGATTAGATTAGGATAAGTTTGATTGAGAATTGTTGTGATGCATCTCAGTGCATTTCCATGGTGACCAGAACTTGTATCGATCGGGTTTATCAATTGGCTGAGTTTCAAAGCAATCCAAGACCATAGGATTATAGAGGGAGAGATTCTGAGCATTTTTCATGTTGGCATCGTGTTGATTCATGGCCTGTAGAGTGAGAACAGATGAGTTGAAATTGGCTCGTGCATGGCATTCATGGAGTCCAAACCCTAAGTCTCATGATCCATTGGAGAAGACGTAATCTGAGCGGTCCAATGCGTGTAAGACTTTTGACTGGATGAGCCATCGTGTGGCTGAGATTTGAAGCAGAATTTGGAGGGAAGCTGTGAAGCCAAACGCACCGTTTCATTAATTGAAACGGGCGGGCCTGAGTAGTATTGATATCCCCACCCCCAGTGCATGAGCCCAAATCAGTTTGAACGTGATTCTGTTGCTGTTCTCACCCCCCAGCGTCCTTTTATTGTTTCATTATTGCTGACTGATGCTGGGCCTTAACCAATTGCTACGCGCGCCCCCCTCTTTGCTGGCCCAATGGATTTTAACTAAGCGTGGTTGCTGAATACACCCCTCTCCCATTTATTTCTTTCATTTTTATTTTTAATTTCTCTTACTATTTTCTTGATTTTCATTAATTCATAATAAATACATAAAAAATGCATTTTAATTCATTCTTTTTACATCATTTTCATTAGAATGTCTAGAAAATTTTCATTAAATAAAATTGCATTTTTATTTTTATTTCATATTTTTTCCATATTTTCTAAATAAATGTCATTTTAGATAGCTTCATTTCATGCATGATTTTATTAAATTTTGTTCTACCAAATGCTTTAATATTTTTTGTTCATTTTTTTTATGTTGATTAGATTAGATGTTGAACTTGTAGAAACGATTTAGTTCCCATTTTTTAGAAATTAAATTTAGGTGCTTAATGTAGGCTTGAACAACATGAACCAATTAGGGTTTTTAGATGATGACTTAGGAAGTTTGATTCTTTCCCTTAGGACTTAGGATTTAACTAGTTTAGTTATGGGACTATAGGGGCTATGGGTAGTTATTAGATCCCCCTTAGAAAAGTCAGGATTCCCCTACTGCTATTAATACTGTCTGTATATCTGATTGACTGGTGTGGTGTGCCCTCTGGGGATTATTGCTTGCTTGCTTGGGTATTGGGTTTGTCTGGGGATCTGGGAGAGCTGAAGACTTGAGGAGATGAAGACCATTGGGGATCCAGAGATTAAAGTTCAACTGTCAGAGTTGCAGAGGAGATTCTTGCTAGCAGATGCTGAGGAGACTAGGGTTTAGGAGCTAGGCAGAGCTCTAGATTAGAAAGCTTGTTTCTCAAACATGGAATGCCTTGTCTGCATCCATCCTTTCTCTATGATTCAAAGTCTCTTTCAAATATCCACCTCCTTCCTTTGGAAGGATCAGTGAATATATTTGAAAGATAGAACTTTTGAGAGGAAACTTTCTGTTTAATGTTAACTGTTGATGAACCACCCTTGGTAGGTAATTAACTGTCTGACATTCATCCAATCCACTCTTGTGACTGATCCCTCATCCTGGAGGTTTGAGCTTGAAGAAAAGCCATTGCAGATAGGAGACTGATGATCAAAGTCCTTGCCTGAAGGTCATGAAGATGGAGATTGATGCTTGTTGAAGCCTGTAGCTGAATGGAGATTACTTGAAGCTAGATGTTGATTCAGAGCTGCTGATGCTGTTTCTTTTGCTGCTGTATTTTATTGCTGATGTATTGATTGGTTTTCTGAGCTGTATTGTTTGCTGTTTACCCTGCTGGGTTGAAAGTGAAGTCTGTTCACTTTTGCCTATTGTTTTCTAGGTTCGAGGTTGAGTGGGACTCCCTTGCCTCGCTTGTACTGTTGCATCCATGCATTTTACTGTTTTACTGTATATATCTGGTATTGTTTCTGTTTCTGCCTATCCCGTAGGATCTCTGTTTCTCTCTGTGCAAGAGAGGAGCATGATAGACACTAGGTCTTAACCCATGCATGATAACATTAGGTTAGTTTGTTTCCCTTCGCAACCGTAGTTTAGAGTTCTGTCTCTTCTTTCTCAAAACAAACAGAAAAAACACATAAAGATTTCAAACACAATAAAAGACACTTCTTCCGTAAAAGAATGTGAACTCACCAAAACGTCATTTTTGTCCTCTTGGACTGTTAATCAGAGAACCTTTTTCAGAAGGAATAAAATCAACCAGGACAAGCTTGTGTCTTCCGTGGCCCGAACTACGTTTGCTCTGATCTTTCATGCTGTGTGAAAGTACGTAGGCATAGGATGCGATATCCTAGCGAGCAACCTTTCCCTCCTTTCCCGTAGGTAGGCGAACTACGTTGACTCTGATTTCTCGTTCCAGACGGGAATACGTAGGCATGAAGTGCGATACTTTGCCGAGTCATTTTTATTTTCATTTTCTTTCCTTTTAACCCCAGACCTTTAGCGTAGATAGAATAACAATCCATACCCGAAAACAAGCGTGGATCCCGTCGAGTACGACGGACGTGAGGGGTGCTAATACCTTCCCCTTGCGTAACCGACTCCCGAATCCAGGTTTTGGTTGCGACGACCATACCTTTCCCGTGTTGTGCGAGGTTTACTCTGAGCGTTTCCTTTCCCTCCCGTGGGATAAATAACGCACGGTGGCGACTCTTCTGTTCAGCCGGCGCCGATTTTCGCAGTAGCGACAGCGACTAGTCGTAGTTTTCTCTTTAAAATGACGACATGTCTTTACATTTAAAAATCAATCAAAACAAACCATTTTTGATATTTGTACCACGAATTACGAGGTTTTGATCCTATATTGCACTTTGTGGGTACGTAGGCATGAGACGATAAGTCTCTCCAAACACAAAAGTCTTAAAAAAATTTCTCTTCTCATCTCCCCAATCTCCTTTCAAGAAAACCTTTTTAAAACCAAAAAGCGTAGATATTTTAGAGGGCTCCTATAGAGTACTATAGACGTTTTGGGTGCTAACACCTTTTCATTGTGTAACCAACCCTCTTACCCAGATCTCTGTTTATTTGTTCTTGTTTTAGAACTTTTTTAGGTTTTGTTCGCTCTTTTTCTTTTCCTTTTGGATAAAATAAAAGTGCGGTGGCGACTCTTGTATTTTTGAGTTAAGTTAATCAATAGCTTACACACACAAATTTCCCTGCTAGAACACTCATAGTAGATGACTTGTTTTCCAGAGCTATGCTTCTTCTGTCGAGATGATGAGTCAACACGACTTTTGTTTCTTCTTAATCCTCTGAACTTCCCTTGCCTATTTTTCCAGAGTTTGTTGACCCTTCTGGAGATAAGTGATAGCTCGTCTTCTGAGTCTTCATTAGAATCTTCTGATTCTTCCTTAGCTAGATAAGCCTTTGCCTTTTCAGGTTTAGACTTAAGAGCAATAGATTTATTCTTTCTCTGAGGTTCATCTTGCTCTATCTCTATCTCATGTCTTCTTAAAGAACTAATGAGTTCCTCAAGACTTATACTATTTAGATCCTTGGATAGTTTGAGAGTAGTTACCATAGGTCTCCATTTCTTGGGAAGACTTATGATGATCTTTTTGATATAATCAGCAGTTGAGTATCCTTTGTCCAGAACTTTAAGTCCTGTGACTAGCATTTCAAATCTTGAAAACATATTCTCAACTGTTTCATCATCCTCCATTCTGAATGCCTCATATTTTTGGATTAAGGCAAACATCATTGTTTCCTTAACTTGAGCATTTCCTTCATGAGTCATTCTTAGAGAATCAAAAATAAACTTAGCAGTGTCTCTGTTTGTTATCTACTCATACTCAGTATAAGAGATAACATTCAGCAGTATAGTTCTTGCCTTGTGATGATTCTTGTAATCTTTCTTTTGTTGGTTGGTCATAGCACTTGATACTTTTACTCCTTCAACATCAACTGGAGCCATCGACTACGAGATCCCAAAGGTCTACGTCATAACCAAGAAAGAAACTTTCAATTCTATCTTTCCAGTATTCAAACTTTTCACCATCAAAGACTGGTGGTTTGGCACTGTAGTGATCTTTCTCATCTTAAATAGGATTAATATTAGATGCAGCCATGATATCTCACACAAATACTGGATCGATACTAAACACGGTGAAGTGTTGATAAAATTTTTATCACAATCAGAATCGAAGCTCTGATACTAATTCAAGGTGTGAGAAAACACAAGAAAAAGGGGTTTGAATTGGATTTTCAAAAATGAAATTTTTGTGTGAAACTCAAACAAATATCACAAATAGACTAATCAAGAAAGAAGGACACACGATATATCCTGGTTCACATGAAAACTAACAAGCTAATCCAGTCCATCCGCCAAGGTGATTTCGCCTTAACACAAGGACTTAATCCACTATAATCAAATATTACATGCACTAGCAACCGCTGGTGACTAACAACTCAGACAATCGTCTCTTCTTAAGGATTCATACCCAAATGGTTCCTTAAGGAAATACAAACTGCATAAGCAACTGCTGGTGACTAACAACAAAGACTAACCGTCTCTTCTTAAGGATACATACCTAACCGGTCCCTTAAGATGTTACAAACAACAATTTGAGCAAAGATGTTTACAATGAAATTGCTTCCAAACAAATAGATATAAACACTATTAGTAACTTAAATGTCATAAAGACACTAATACAGTATGAACAATATTTTTTCTTTGTATTGTGGTGCTTAAATATTATAGCTTCAGTTCTTCATAGGTTGCTTTCAATCAAAAGGTGACCTTTGTATTAATCGTTATAAAGCTTCATAATTTCTTCAAGTAATCAAATCCTTATATAGCCAGAAAAAGATCTGTTGGAGGGTTGATTAGGAATATCCTTTAGGTAGCTGGCGACTTGAAATAATTTCGTTACGCAGGGATGAAAATCGTACACAAAAGTTGTCCTTTGTACCACCAAATCAGGGTAGTGGCATGGTAGTGGAATGAGACGTTAAAAACATACTACGTACTATTTTCTCTCATAGTCGTTTGAACTTCTCTTATTTACATTAGAGGCTTCTGAATAGAGATGATTGAAGCATGAGTAGAAGAGTTAATCAGTAGGTCTTCAGATTCTTCAGAACTTGTTCACCAGAACCTTGTCTTTAGAACTATAAGCACTCAGTCTTCAGAACCTTTAGTCATTAGTAACTTAAGTCTTCAGAGTCTTCAGAACATCGTTCAACAAAACTTTGTCTTCAGCACTTATCCTTCAGAAACTCAAGTCTTCAAAGTCTTCAGAACTTCGTTCAACAAAACCTTATCTTCAAAGTCTTCAGCACTTAGTATTCCGAAGAATATGACTTCAGAAGCTTGAAAGCCTTCAGAATTAAAGTATCAGAGTCATGATCAAAAATAAAAACCAAGAGAACGTTGCAGCAGCAACATATTATCTTCTTAGAATCTTTCTGAAGTAGAGTTGATCAGAAGTAAACTTGCTTCCTATAGCACGAAAGTGACTTTGGTTAGATTGGAGTAATCATTGAATATGATCTTTATCAGAGTCAGAACCTGTTTGTTAATTTTTCAGAAAAAAAAATGTTTGAGTACCAAAATTATTCTCACACAATTACCATTTTGTTATTATCAAAACTTAGAGATATCTTGCAGAGCCAAATCTTGTTCTAACAATAATTGCTCCACAGTTTCGAGGAATTTCTTAGCACTTTCACTCTCAGCAATTGATCCCCTAATTATTTCAGATATGGATCTTTTGATCATCATAAGGCACATTCAGCTAAATCGGTCCCACTTTTCTATTTTAGTTTCATTTGGAAACTCAATAGTGGCGGTGAGACGCTCCTCCCTCAAAGATAAGTCTAAATCCATGCATCCAAGCACGATCTCTACATATTATTTCTAAGACTTAAAGTTCATCCCACTCAGCATAGAGATAGAATTAATCTGAGCAACAAAATCTAGAGTGGTAGCACCGACAACTGGATTAATTGAAAAAAACGACAAACATACAATTACGTTAGTAGGCATGACAAATAACTAAATAGACATGCACAAGATTCTTTATATGAAAATTAAATAATATCTAGACAAGATACCAAAAAACACCATTAATTCTCAATCTTTGATTGCAAGAATTAATTGTAAGCGGTACTCTCACGTAATGATCAAACACTAGTAATAAGTCCTGTCAGATAATGGATATCATTGACATCAATCATTAGCCACATGGATAAACTTGATAATTACTACATATTTACCAGCACAGGTATGCAAATTTTCGATCAATCTGTGTCTTCTTTTTGGCCGACCATAACAGTTCGCATGAAAAATTGCACACTACATCTTTTATAATTGTAATTGAATCAAATTTAAATAACAAAGGTTACTTTTGCAACTTGTTGTTTCAACTAATCCAATCAAAATCACTAGACATTTTTAATTTAATAAATTAAATGGGAAAGTCTTTAAAATTCACATAAATATTACCTGCAAATGTAATGTCGAAATTCACATAAATCACTAGACATTTTTTGTTTATATCATGTACATACCAGTATAGTAATTAGTTGTACTCGAAGGATGTTAAAAAAATTTCAAATTAAAATAACACTAAGAAAGAATTCTTAATAAAATAAAATTAACATTTAAATTTTTTCACAATTAAAAATTTAAATTGAATCCATAAAATAAAATAAAAAATAAAGCATAAAATTGATATAGTTAATAGATGTAATAATAGCAATTACTAAACATTAAACTATTTGGTACTGTTCTGTAATGATAAAGTAGCTATCTCTTGGATTATTAACAACATTATTAGATGAATTCTACTCTTACAACAATGGTCGTAGAAAAAAATTCTCACATATCCATTTTTATTAGCAACATCAAAGCATAAATTAACACCAATGAATACCAAACAATATTAATAGAAAAGAGAAAAGTACATTTACGTCAATGTTGCGATGTGGTACAAACAAATTATCCAGAAACAAAGAATCAAATTACATATATGTTACGACACTTCGATACTATTCATATTTTAATTAGGATTAAAAAATCAAATTAACCGACTTTGATACCAATTGTTAGAAGTAAATCAATTCAATCTATATGCTCAACATATATACTATGACATATATTTTATACAGAATCAAAATAGTCATACAAACTTGTATAAAATTATAGTATCGATAAATTGATTTTAGAAATACTTGGATCCATTGAAAAAAATTCCTTTGATGGTAATCCTAAACTCATAAGTTGATGACTTTTGTAGTTCTTCCTCAACTGATACTCCTTATGTTTCGAATTATCTTTAGATGTGGAGAAAAGATAATCTGTTTGTATAGGATATATTAGGGATCATAGCCTATATATAGTAAAATGGGCAATTAGGGTTCTTATTATTCGCAAATGGGTCATCCTAACATCCACTCATACTTAAATCCATACCAAATTAATTAATTAATTAATTATCAAATAAAAATTTAAATAGCTTTTTATCCTAACATCCACCCATATTTAAATCCATACCAAATTAATTAATTAATTAAATATCAAATAAAATTTAAATAGCTTTTTGATCACATAATTATTTAAGACACTTTATTTAATAAAATATATCGCTAATATAATTAAATAAATATATTCGGCCATAATTATTAAAATATTAATATATTACTAAATTATTAAAATATTTTAAATATATATATATATATATATATATATATATATATATATATATATATATATATATATATATATATATATATATATATATATATATATATATATATATATATATATATATATATATATATATATATATATATATATATATATATATATATATATATATATATATATATATATATATATATATATATATATATATATATATTTTTTTTTTTTTTTAGTGTGTGTGTGTAAAGTATAAAATTCAAAATTTGATTGATTATTAAATTAAGATTTTTCTTTTGTTGCTCTTATTTTGTGTTTCTCTATCTGCTGTGTGTAGTCTTTGCGATGATATACTTCTCCAATCTCTCTACCATAGAACATCAACCAATGTCTCCTCTTTAAGAAACAATACCCCAAGAGCAATTCAACGCTGGTGTTGATTATACATTGACAACTACAATGCCAAGGTTATGTATGCCCATTAACTGTTGTCGTTACAATATGTCGACAAAAGCATTATGATTAACTTCATTATTGCCCCAAAGTGAGGAAAGCAAAATACATACACCACCTTGGAGCCATGTGGGAGATGCACACAGAACTCACAGAATCTATTAAGACAATCATATGTTGTGCGGGTCCCTCTAATGAAAGAGTGAGTTGTTATATATATAATGAAATTGAGTTTGAACTAATTCATTTTTATTATTGAAGTGATTATACCTCACTCAATATAACAAGGCCGAAAGATGCTTGACGAGCATCTTATTTGACACAGCCTGCTGCCTAACAAAATGAATATTTAGTTTGATGTGCTTTGTTTGTTCGTTCATGAAGGAGCAGATCATATCCGAATAAGACAACATTAAAGTTGTCACAAAAGGTTATAGGAGGAAGAAATGATACATAAAGTTTATTGAGAAGAGATTCCAACCAAAATAATTCAGGTGTGAGATGTATAAAATCATAATATTCAGTTTCAGCATTAAATCGTGCTGGCAGAGGTTGTTTCTTAAGAACTTCAAGCAAGTATATTTGGTCTAAAATAGACACACGAGTTTGAGATGGATCTTCTATCATCGGAGTTATTTTCCCGATCTAAATTACTATTAAATAAAAGGGCTTTTTTTTTTATCAATGAGAACTCGTATAAGAAGAACACCATGTAATGAGGTGCAACTTAAGTACCACAAAATGTGCTTACCAACTAATTAGTGACTTTCAAGTAGAGAGATCATAAATTCCCATGCCTTGTTGACGATGAATGTCAAATCAAATCTTAATTTTATATATTTGAGGCACATATAATGGACTTGTATAAGTGAGGAGCATGGATAGTTTAAGTCCATTGTTATTCAGTTTGTATGATTGAGCATTAGGTGTTGAGACAACTTTTGCATAATGCATTTTATCTCCTGACAGAAGATCTTTGCCATTAACTTCATAGGTGACTTCTCTTTCGTTCAGGAACTAGAATTTGGCACAGTTGGTGAACTGGATGTCTTGAATCAATGGTGTTGATCTCTAATGCATCAACGCGGGATGGACATGCATGATTAGCACTCCGACACCCAAGTTAGTTCAAGATTCAAAATGATTGTAGTGTAAAGTAGAGATAAGAGGATGTGTCATGTTTTCTGTGTCAACTGATTTTATACATTGGTCAAATGGAGTGGATTTGAGGTGAGTTAAGCTTTAGCTATTTGGGCATTTAGCCGACCCAGATCAGTTTGTTAGAACAAGATTTTTTCTTGATATTTTCTCTTTAGTTTTGATGATTACAAAAATATTAAAATAACAATGATTTATTTGATGTGTATTTTATTTATGCAGGTTCTTGTTCTTGTACATAAATAATCAGAATCTGTTTATCTAAGATACACTTGGAGTTGCTTCATTGCTAGCTTCTGGTGGCAGAGTTTGAAGAACAATTTCTAGTATGGTTTAACGCAGACTCTGAATTGAAGGGCTCAACATTCAGACGAGTTTCTACACTTAGTAATTGTATATCAGCTTCTGGTACCATTCAGAATTTGTAATAAAGTTGTGGACTATCCGTACTATTGAAAGCATGATGTATTGTTTTATCAGTCTGTCAACTCGAGTCTACAATATTGCGAGGCTCAAGAAAATCTAGTTCGTTCTATGGATGTCTACTCCCAACGACTCTATTAGTATAGAACCTCTTGAAGACTCAAAGGTTAAACGTGTTATATAATTGATTCAGAAATCTGTTGTGCATCCATTTTCAACGTCTTTTGTACTTTAGAGCATAAGCAAAGACACTTGGTCAAGTAACCTTCTCAACGACTAATTTCTGGAAAGGCTATATATATGGATAAAGATTCAAGCCTGAATTTTCAACAAGGATTTTTCTGTTGAAGGAGTAGTAAAATTAAGCAATTATCAACTCAACGTAATAGGCAGATTTTCTATTGTAGGTTGTAACTTTAAAAGCCTTAAGATTTCTCACCACTGTATATATTTAGAAATCTTAAGTGCTCTAGGTCTTCATTATGGTGATCTCACGCACCTCTGATGCTTGCATCATGTACACCTTGTTCTCTATTTTGCTAAATCATCAGTAGTTTAGATTAAGTCTCCTGCTATGTGCTAGAGCAAAAAGTATTGCCTCATCGGGATTCAAGCAACAAGTCTTGAGCCAAGATACTTAAGCCACGTAAATCTCATTGCTTAAGTGCTTGAGTTGTGAAAGTCTTATTCAGCTAGTCTGATTTAGCGAAAGTAAAGTCTTAGACATGTTCTCTAAGCAAAGGTAAGTCTCAGCCTGAAGACAGATGAGCAGGTAGCTTAGTCTAATGGCGTAAGCAATGGAAAGTCTTAGACATGTGATCTAAGCAAAGGAAAGTCTTAGCCAGAAGACAGATGTGCGGGTAGCTCAGTTTGATAGTGTGAGCAAAGGGAAGTCTTAACTAGAAGGCAGATGAGCAGGCGGCTTAGTTTGATGGTATAAGTAAGGGTAAGTCATAAACATGTGCTCTAAGCAACGAAAGTCTCAGACAGTTGGTCTGAGCAGTTGTAAAAGTCTTATGCAAAAGCATAAGCGATTGCAACAATGAAGTAGTTATAATGAAAAGCTCTTGTAAGGCAAGGGGACTGGACTACTCTCACTTAGGGAGAAACCAGTAAAAATCTTTTGTGTCTTCTGCTGTTATTTTATTTACTTTTGTTGTATCCGTTGCCAACTGAATAAACTCAGATTCTGAAACTCTGATCAGAAGCTAAATAATAAGAAAACGTGAAAGACAATTCAACCCCCTTCTTGTGTACTTTTCACACCTTCAATTGGTATCAGAGCATGATCTATGCTTAACACTTAACTGTTGTGCAAATATTGATCCAATAAGAAAAGTATATTTCTTCTTCAAGAAGGAATCAAGTGTCACATGAAAAATATCATACGGATTTTCCTATCATATTCAAATGGGTAATTTCGTTGAATTTAAATGATGGAAAAGATAAATATATTTTTAACTCATTGGACTTGATAAAGGGTTGCTGAAGGTCTATTGAATATCCTTGAAAAAGGTATTACTATAGAAGTTGATGGTGTTATAGATGATCTTTTTGAAAATATCTTTCACCAACTCAGAAGATGCTAATTGAATATCTTCAAAGATTGTTGTATTCTAGTAGATGCACTATCTCACTTCTGAGTATACCAACATCATTGATATGTCTGATGCTTGGACTATCTTTGAAGTCTTGTGCTTGGATTTATAGGGATCATTTTGTGAAGCTTGAAGTAGTTACACTTCATCTAATCTTTTCAAGCAAATTCTGAGAGGATTGGTTCTTGACTTAAATCTGAAGTCACCGTTTTTTTTAATGTTTACATCCTGAATTTGCTATGGTCTGAAGATTTTTCTTGCTATCCTTAAACAAAAGAAATGAAGTTGGATGATGAAAAAATATTCAACAGATTATCCTTTCTTCTTTAGCTTAAGTTCTTTGGAATGACTAATGATGAGGAACTTAGGTTTCTTGTCAGAAGGACTTTCATACTCACTGAATGGATTGTGATATCTTTTGATATAAGAGTAACTTCAAGATCTTCTGAAATATGTGTATTTCAACTAATTTCCCAAATCTGAAAGCAAGAAGAAAATTCTACCAGAACCTAATATAAGATGTTCTTCAATGCTTAATCATTTGAAATTGATATTAGTGCAGGATGCAGATCAAAAGAAGCATATGTGTTATGAAATAAACAATCAAGTATTGAAAAGCAAGAGATGTTGTTAAAGCTATCTTGTTTCAAATAACTTTGATTATATGGAGTTTGTTCTTTAAGGTGATATCTTAAGAAACTCCATTGTTTCTTGGTTGAGGACCATTATGGAAGTTGTTTTAAAAATACACTTCTATGAGAAATCTTCAACTTCTCTTTGAGCTCTGACTAGTAGTACTAAGATAGTTCTCTGATCTGCTTTATGTCAATCTCTAATAGCTATCGCCATCTGGTTCTGAGCTTGTCAATGATTTCGAAGTCAAAATATTTATTCCAAGATAATGAGATTATTGACATTGCTTTGAATAAGATTCTGGTCATATCTCATTCTAGACCTACACTATGGAGAGACATCTTCCATAAGGTTGTTTACAACATTAATTGGGAGAAGAGCCAACAACCCAAATTCAAGTACTGGTGGTACTGAATTTGGTGAGAGTAGTGGAATAAATGGTCAGATAACCATTGAATCAGAATTCACTCAAAGTTGTGTTCAAAATATATTGCTCAAGTCTGAATATTGAGTCGAGTCTAACCAAACAAAAAAATGTGTTGTATGTTTGTTCTTATCTGATTTATCTTTTGATTCAATGAGACACTTGTGTAGATTTAAATGCAAAGTTTCTGTTAGATTTCTAGAGAAGTTTTTGTTTTATAAGGAGAACTTCATAAATCTTTAAGAAAATCTATTGTGTTTGTCTATACTAAATGTCTTATCAAGCCAAATGATGATCACATTTATGAAAAAAAATTTCTCACTTTTGTGTTGATATTGTTGCTTGTTAGCTATCTAAAGAAGATAATTCAATATTAGTCTATCACTCATGAATCTTGATTCAAGATAAATTGCTATTTCTAAATAGAATCTTAGAGACTTGTGACTAACAAATGATATCTCTGTCTTAGTCTGGACTTACTAGACTCTGATGGGTGATAGCTTCTGAAAGTTGTCAATTTCTAAAATTAAGAAGAATATTCTTTCAGTCTGACATAACAGTTTATGTAAGAAGTTTTCTAAAAGCTTTTATAATACTTAATCTTTCATAAAGGTGAAACTTATTTGGTGGAATTCAAATATCTATTGGATAAAGAACCTTTAGGTAATGATGTTTTCTCTCTAAGTACTTGTTGTTACTATTCCATGTCTTGTGAAACACCATCGTGTCCTTTTTCTGACAAGATTCTTTTTTTGGTAGATTCTTGTTCAGTTTCTTTTTCTTTCTTTCTTCTTCTTCTTCTCTTTCTTTTTTGTGTGTGTGTGCTAATCAAACCAAACCTGAGATGGGTTCTTTAGTTTATTCTCTTTTAAATCAGCTGGTTATCATCAATGAAAAGTTTGAAAATTTTGATGAGTTACTTAAGATTGGTTTCAACTTCTGGGAGAATGCGTCTAAACAAAGGTGTAGTGGTTACTTTGAGATGCTCTGTGGTTTCACTTATCCAAGTCTTCTCAAAGAGTTTGGATCAATGCCTCCATTGTTGAACTGAATTTTATATATGATATTATGTCTAGAGAAACTGGTGTTTCTATTACAGTAACCTCTAAAGTGATTGCAAATGTGATCAATTGTGAGGAGATTAGAGAAATTGCAGTAACTCTTGTTTGGGAACACTATCTTTCTACTTGACGTGTCTTTGAGATCCATTTAATACATTAGTGGTTTCTAATCTTCTTCCCGATGCTGATGTTTGGAGTCAGATTTTGAATTCAAACTTACAGCCTAAAAATCAAGATTTAGACAAAGTAGACCCTATATAAAAAGATCTGCTTCTACTTCTTAATTCAGATTTGAAGATTGATCTTCCTCAAGTTATGTTTGACCATCTGAAGAGGACTCTTTCATCTTTTAAAGAGGAAAAGACCTTCTCCATTCCTTTTGGACGAGTTATTTCTGAAATGCTTGTTCAGCAAGGGGTTAACATAATTTCTGAGGCTAGTTCTTCCAAGATTTAGAGAGACAAGTTTGAAGCTATCTATGAAAGATTCTGATGTTAGATTTATTCATATTTATGTCTTGTATTGTTGATGAAATATTTGTGTTAAGTTTCTTATTAATAAATTAAATACTTTGTTCATGCTTGTGTTTAGTTTTAACTGATTATTATTTACTCGTGTTATTCACTGAGAATCTGAAATGGATGAAAAAACTCAAACGTTTTTAACTTATTTTATTATTGAAAAGGGAAGTTATTACAAGACAGTTAGATTTCTCTAGTCTAATGGGTTTGTCCTAAGGAACTCCCTAGGATCATCTGATATGTCTAGATTATCTAAGAAATCTTGTCATTCTTCCTTAGTAAACACCAAAGCCTCCTTCCTCGGTTTATTTTTGCGTCTGGATCCAAAATACTTCTTTCTTCTGTGTGTCTTCACAAAGCATGCTGAAGAGGAGAGCACTTCCAAAGCTATATGCTTGCTTGCAGGTTCTTTTGTTAGTGTCTTTCTTTGATTTTCTTGAGCTGCTGCATTTAGTAATTCTCCCTTCTTGAAATATCTCTTTGGAAACCATATCTGCTTCTGCTTATACATATTGGTGTTTTAGAGGTTAAGTGATGATGGAAGAAAGCTTACTTGAGTCCTTTTATAAACATATTACATTTATCATCTTGAGTTTAGTATTATTTAAGTACTGATTAAATCAACATTTTAATAATGACTCTTGGTAATGTAATCTAATCTATTAAGATTCTCTAAATTAGTATGAGTTTATAACTGATATGTTCTAATTGTCGTTTCTGTGTTAGTTTCACTTTCTAAGTGTACCTTCAGATTATCTAAAGAAAAGTTCAGGAATGTAAATGTGTGATAAAGAAGTATTGGTCTGAAAATAAACTTTTCATTAACTAGATGAGGATTACAATTTTTTTTAACAACAAAAAAGGGGTACATGATATGTCTTAGAATTCATCTCTAGCCATTGAATCACGTGCCCAACGGCGTCCACTGTTGCTGTAGTCTACCTCCTCACTTTCTGAATCAATCACTTCTTCCTCTTCTATGTCTGGAAGAGAGCGGTAGAACCTCTTGTTTTCCCTCCTTTTCTTCTTTCTTGATCTCTTCATGCTTCTTTTCTGAGGCTTCAAAGTAGTCATTGTTGAACCTCCTTCTGAAGGATGTTCATGTGCTACTGAAGTGGCTTTTTCAGAAGCAAGTTGTATTGAGAGCACTAGAACAGTTGTAGAGGACTCAGAAGCAGCTCGCTTCTGAGGGGATTAGATTGGCATGCTTGTAGAGCTCTCAGTTGTTGACTCCGTATTCTTAGGATGAGTGATTGATGAAATTGATTTAGGAGTGAGATGTTTTTATAGCAACTTCTATGGATACCGAGTGTTTAAATTTAATCCTTGTTTAATTCTTGGAACAAGTAACGACCACTAAGACTTCAATGCGTGCACTTTACAAACCTTAATGACTCTTATTACTTGATTACTCTTCCTTCTTGGAAACTGATCTTATAATGATGATCTGAGTTACATTTATTTCTGATATTTTTTCTCTTTCCTTTTTCTCTTTTTCCTTCTTTTCTATTTATTCTTTTTTATGCGAGAAAAGGCGCAGAAATAATAGTAAGTATTTAAGTGGAAACTGAACTCATTGAATACATATTGGTCATTTATTTTCTTGTCATTTATTTTTCTGATACTTACCCAGGGTGCAGTTTGACTTTCTTGTACATAGGTCCGAGTATGAGCTTACAAACCTCTGACTTAGCCTATCAGACCTAGAAGGAGCTTACAAACCTCATATTCTAGTGTTGCCAAGGAAAGTTAAAAAGGGCGACATATTTTAACTCTATTATACATAGTGTTAAGATAGAGCTTACAAACCTCTTACTCATCCTATGACTCTCAGAAGAAGCTTACAAACCTCGTATTCTGGTGTTTCCAAAAGGAGTTAAAATGCATTCATGTTGATGTTATTAACTATGGAACTAAGGGGGAGCTTACAAAACTCAACCTTGGAACTGATTGACTTAGGGGGAGATTGCAAACCTCAGACCCTGATGTTGTTAAGAAGACTAGTTTATTTTTCTTGAAAAATAGTTTTTAATGCTAGAACAAGCTCAAGTTGTGAACTATCAGACTCAGAGGGAGCTTACAAACCTCATACCCTATTGTTGTAGAGAAAATTAAATGCCCAACATTGCCCTTTAATTACTTGTGTTTGTCATCATCAAAAAGGGAGAGATTGTTAAGACAAGATTTGTTCTTGACATTTCCTCTTTAGTTTTGATGATAACAAAAGTATTAAAAGAACAATGATTTATTTGATGTGTGTTTTATTTATGCAGGTTCTTGTTCTTGTACATAAATAATCAGAACCTCTTTATCTAAGATACACTTGGAATTGCTTCATTGCTAGCTTCTAGTGGCAGAGTCTGAAGAAACATTTCTAGTGTAGTTTAACGCACACTCTGAATTGAAGGCCTCAACATTCAGACGAGTTTCTACACTTAGTAATTGTATATCAGTTTCTGGTGCCACTCAGAGTTGGTGATAAAGTTGTGGACTATCTGTACTACTAAAAGCATGTTGTATTATCCTGTAAGCCTGTCAGCTCAAGTCTACAATATTTCGAGGCTCAAGGAAAGTCGGTACGTTCTATGGATGTTTACTCCCAATGGCTTTATTAGTACAAAAACTCTTGAAGACTCAAAGGTTAAACATGTTACACAATGGATTCAGAAACCTGTTGTGCATCCATCTTCAACGTCTCTTGTACTTTGGAGCAGAAGCACACTTGATCAAGTAGCCTTCTCGACGAATTATTTTTGGAAGGGATATACATATGGCTGAAGATTCAAGCCAGAATTTTCAACAAGTATTCTTCTGTTGAAGGAGTAGCAAGATCAAACAATTATCAACTCTATGTAATAGGAAGATTTTCTGTTGTATGTTATAATTGTAAAAGTTTTAAGATTTCTTACCTCTGTATATATTTTGAAATCTTATGTGCTTTAGGTCTTTGTTATGGTGATCTCCCGTACCTCTGATGCTTGCATCATGTACACCTTGTTCTCTATTCTGTTGAGCCTTCAATAGTTTAGATTAAGTCTCTTGCTATGTGCTAGAGCAAAAAGTATTGTCTCATTGGGATTCAAGCAATAAGTCTTTAGCCAAGATGCTTAAGCCACGTAAATTTTATTGCTTAAGTGCTTGAGTTGTGAAAGTATTATTCATCCAGTCTGATTGAGAAAAAGTAAAGTCTTAGACATGTGCTCTAAGAAAAGGTAAGTCTCGGCCTGAAGACAAATGAGCATGTAGCTCAATCTGATAGTGTGAGCAATAAAAAGTCTTAGACATGTGTTCTAAGCAAAGGAAATTCTCAGCCAGAAGACAAATGAGCAGGTAGCTTAGTTAGATAGTGTGAGCAAAGGGATGGTTCAACCAGAGGCAGATGAGCAGGCGACTTAGTCTGATGGTCCGAGCAAGGCTAAGTCTTAGACATGTGCTCAAACAAGGGAAGGCTCAGATAGTTGGTCTGAGCAGTTGTAAAAGTCTTATGCAGAAGCATACACGATTGTAATCATGAAGTGGTTATAATGAAAGGCTCTTGTCGGACAAGGGGACTGGACTAGTCTCAGTTAGGGGAGGAACCAATATAAATCTTTTGTGTCTTCTGTTGTTATTTTATTTACTTCTAATGTATCAGCTGTCAAATGAATTAACTAAGAATCTAAACATCAGTTCTGATTCTGAGACTCTGATCAGAAGCTAAATAATAAGAAAATGTGAAACACAATTCAACCCCCCTTCTTGTGTACTTTTCACACCTTCACAGTTGCCTCAAAGTCTTTGTCGTGCACTGAGAGAGTTGGGCAAACCTTTAGTGATTTTGGTTGACCTTCAAGGAGGTTGTCTGAGGTGAGCTAGAACTGAAACACTTTGAGTATGTTGAAAGAGTAGTGGGGAATAAGCACATTAAATACATTTCCATTATTGAAACATTTTACTGCTTTATTTTGACACATATGTTGACACGACAAGTTATAGAATGATGTAGATTACAATTCACTTTAGTGCACTCGAGCTCGTGTATGTTCCCAATGAGAGATTCAGTCGTTGATATCATCTTCCTTTCCATTGCAAGTGTAGACCATTCAATCATTTTTGCTTATAAATAGGTGGGAGTTGAATGCTGAAAAACATTTTACAATCTTTGGCCTTCAAGTTCATCCACCTTCCTTTCATCAATAAATGCCTTTGTCTCTTCCTTCTTGAGAGCCTTAACCAGAAAAAGTGTAGTTCTTTAATCAAAATCTTTTCCATTCTTCATTTACTCTGCTTCATCCATCTCTCTTAACTAGGCACTCTCCTCACTCAAGCTTTATCTTCTATATTTCATATTTTTAGTCAGTATGAGTGATAATATTGTTAACCTAGTGAGTGACTATGAGAGCGATACTTCTTCTGTTGTGGCAATGAGTTCCTCCTCAAACTCCCATCTCCATCCTCTTACTCACGATCACATGGGCCAAGAAGTGATACCCATATATCTGAAGATTCTAATTCAGGAAGGGTATATAGGGACTCCCTTGATGAAGGAGTTACTTTATTCGATTCTTTCAAATCCCTTCTATTAGATGATGGTGAAAAGAAATATCAAAATGAGGTTCCTATTCCCCCTGTCATTTTAACTAAGAAAGAAATACAAGCTAATAAGCGGATGAGAGAATGCACTAAGGATTTCATTCAGCTTTTCCTAAGAAACCATAAATATGAATCTAGTTATGCTGAAGTGAGGGCCCACTTAGAGCTTTGGGGTAGGTCAGATGCAATGTCTTTGATTACACTCGATAAATATTCTAAAATTGACCACCTAGTCTCGAGAGGTGTCGTGTTAGTGGAGCGATCGACACAGTGAAGTACGGATGGGTGGAGGCAGAGGTGGAAGGCACCTTGTGTTACAACACAGATTGGTTCTTAATAATATCTCTTTGTTTTGATGATAACTATTAGGAAATTTTATATTTAAGAATTATATACTCTAAAATTTGCTTGAGAGTTTTACTGCAGATTGAAATGAAATTAACTCTCCAGAAGCAAATCTGAATTGTATACAAGAAGTTATCTAGACTCTGAAGCGCCAGATGCATTCTTTAGAAGATTCTGATTGCTGTTTACAGAAGATCCTGAGCGTAGTCTCCAGAAGGATCTGAAGCAAGAAGCTCCAGAAGATTCTGAAGCAGAAGCATCTGAAGCAAGTCAGAAGCATCTGAAGCTAAGAAGAATATTGTATGAAGAGTTTAAAAAGCATAGTTTCTACAGAAGTTTCTGAAAGTACTAAAGCTGCCAGTACTGAAGTTCTCTGTTAAATATGCTCTGATGATCAACACGCTAAAAGCGCACATGCTGCAGAAGACTCTGATACAGCAAAGTTCTGAACATCATTAGAAGACTCTAACTCAATCAGATTCTGATGAACTTGCTGAAAACTGAAGAAGAAATATTCAAAGAATATATCCGTTGGAGTAAATCAAACGTCTCTTTCCTCATTTGTGCTAGACACAAGAACACAGACAAAAAGGATTTTTCTGTGCTTTCTACTTCTAGGAAAGGTCACTTGATGTGAAGACAAAAAGGCTCAGACCTTTTTGGGACACTCTTCTCAACGTTCAGCTTCCTTGGATCAGCTGCCTATAAAAGGAAGACTCCACCAAATTCTTCAGTGAGAAATTTTTGCTAAAAAGAAATCATAACATTCAAAGCTCTCTTTCTTTCATATTCATTCTTAGAATTCTGTGTACTTAAACTTAAGAGAAATATCACTGTTGTGATAAAAGCTTTTTAGAAGCATTCATACTCTTGTATTTGATTTACATTAATTGTAAAGGTTTTCCTTAAGAGGATTCAGTTGGAATCAGTAGCTCTTGAGAAGACTAAGAACAATTGTTCTTAGGTGTTACTATTGTAATCTGTTTGATTAAATAGTGGATTAAGTCCTTGTTGAGAAAGGAAAATCACTCTAGGAAGGGTGGACTGGAGTAGTTGAGTTCAACGAACCAGGATAAAAATAATTGTGTTATTATTTCTAAGTTTTAATCTTTCATACTTATTCAACCCCCCTTTTAAGTATTATCTCACCTTCAGTTGGCATCAGAGCTCCGGTTCTGTGTGTGCTACCACTTAACAGTGACAGTAAAGATCCAGAGAGAAATACTTTGATATATATTTATTTGTTACAATGGCTGATAATATAATATCCAACATTAACAATAAATATGAAGAAAGGGACAGGATCAACAGCAAATCCCCTATGTTTGATGGTGAGAAATTTGATTACTGGAAAGACAGAATTGAGAGTTTTTTCCTAGGATATAATGCTGATCTATGGGATCTAGTCATAGATGGATATGTCGATCCCACAGATGGGAATGGAAAGAAGATAGACAGAAAATCTATGACAGATGCTCAGAAGAAAGATTTTAGAAATCATCACAAAGCCAGAACTATATTATTGAATGCAATTTCCCATACTGAGTATGAAAAAATTACAAACAGGGAAACTGCTTTTAATATGTTTGAATCCTTAAAAATGACTCATGAGAGAAACTCTCAAGTCAAGGAGACAAAAGCTCTGGCTCTGATCCAGAAGTATGAGGCCTTCAAGATGGAAGACTCTGAATCTGTTGAAGCCATGTTCTCCAGATTTCAGATCCTCACAGCTGGGCTAAAGGTTCTGGACAAGGGATACTTTACATCAGATCATGTAAAGAAAATCATCAGAAGTCTACCTACCAAATGGAGACCAATGGTGACTGCCTTGAAGATGGCTAAAGATCCGAACAAGATCTCTCTAGAAGAACTCATCAGCTCACTGAGGAGCCATGAAATTGAGCTTGAGGAAGATGAACCTCAGAAGAAAGAAAAAGGTAAATCTGTTGCCTTAAAATCTAACAAATCTGCTAAAGCTTTGCAGGTTATTGAAGAAAGCTCTGAAGAATCTTCTTCTGAGGAAGAAGATGAATTATCCATGCTGTCCAGAAGGATCAACAGACTCTGGAAGCACAAGGGAAAGAAGTTCAACAACTTCAGAAGATCTGATAATAGAAAGGAATCTTCTAGGCACAGAAGATCTCGCAAGAAAGAAGTTGTGTGCTATGGGTGCAAAGAACCTGGGCATTACAAGAATGATTGCCCCAAACTTCAGAAAGAAAAACCCAAGAAGAAGTTTAACAAAAAGAAGAAGGTTCTGATGGCAACATGGGATGACTCAGATGAATCTGAACCATCTTCTGAATCAGAAGAAGAATGTGCTAATGTTGCACTGATGGCCAGCACAGAGGATCAAGAGGAAGGTACCTCAGGATATGAATCAGATTCTGAATCTGATGATGACGCAGAAGAGGTAATGGCTAAACTTACCAAAGAAGAACTTGTAAAAGTTTTAACAGAAGTTCTTAAAAGTTATAACAACATCAAACTCAAATACAAGAAGCTGAAAAGCAATCTTGAATCTGAGATTGATCTTCTGAAGACAGAACTTGTTGAGCAAAAAGAAATTAATCTGAAAATCAAAAATGACTTTGAAATAACTCAACAAGAATCTGAATCTCAGACTAAGTCATGTGAAAACATTTTAGAAAAATATGACTCTAGCTTTCAGAGATTCCTTACTAAGAGCATAGACAGAAGTAAGATGGCTTTTATGATCTATGGTGTTAGTGGGAACAACAGAAGAGGTATTGGATATGAATCTTCATCTGGAAGTAATCCAAAATCTGTTGACAAACTTTTCATCAAAAAGACACCTCTGTATTCTCAATTTAAATTTGGTCACTTAAATGACATTAAACACACAAGCTCTGAGAAGAATACTTATGTGTTTAAACCCAAGGCAAGTCAGAATAAACATTATGTTGAAAAACAGAAGTTTAGACAAACCTACAAACCAACTAACCCCAAAGGACCCAAGAAGATCTGGGTACCTAAAAACAAAATAATTCCTGTTGCAGATGTTCTTAGCAGCAAGGTCAGGACACCAATCATGGTACCTGGACTCTAGATGCTCACGACACATGACAGGAGAAAAGTCTATGTTCCAAAGCCTGGAACTTAGATCTGGAGGTGATGTGAAGTTTGGAGGGAACCAGAAGGGCAAGATCATTGGATCTAGCACTATTGGAAATGGTAAACTTCCCTCTATTACTAATGTTTTACTTGTTGAAGGGTTAAAGCATAACTTATTGTCCATAAGTCAATTAAGTGACAATGGTTATGATATTACCTTTAATCAAAAATGTTGTAAAGCTATTAGTCAAAAGGATGGCTCTATCCTATTTAGTGGTAAGAGGAAAAACAACATTTATAAAATAAATTTTTCAGAACTTAAAGTTCAAAATGTTAAATGCCTCTTGTCTGTTAATGAAGAGCAATGGGTCTGGCACAGAAGATTGGGCCATATTAATATGAGACGTATATCTCAGATTAAAAAACTTAATCTTGTCAGAGGACTCCCTAATCTGAAGTTCACTTCAGATGCTCTTTGTGAAGCATGCCAGAAAGGGAAGTTTTCAAAAACATCTTTTAAATCAAAAAATGTTGTTTCTACTTCTAAACCACTAGAACTACTTCATATTGATCTGTTTGGACCAGTGAAAATTGCATCCATCAGAGGCAAGAAGTATGGATTAGTCATTGTTGATGACTTTAGTAGATGGACATGGGTAAAGTTCTTAAAACACAAGGATGAGTCACATTCTGTGTTCTTTGACTTCTGCAAGCAAGTCCAGAATGAAAAGGATTTCAAAATTATAAAAGTCAGAAGTGATCATGGTGGTGAATTTGAAAATAAATATTTTGAAAAATATTTTTCTGAAAATGGCATTGCTTATGATTTTTCCTGTCCTAGAACTCCACAACAAAATGGGGTTGTAGAGAGGAAAAACAGAACTCTGCAAGAAATGGCCAGAACCATGATCAATGAGACAAATCTGGCAAAACACTTTTGGGCAGAAGCAATCAACACAGCCTGTTACATTCAGAACAGAGTGTCTATTAGATCTCTTCTGAAGAAGACTCCTTATGAACTGTGGAAGAACAAAAAGCCCAACATTTCATATTTTCATCCTTTTGGATGTATTTGCTATATGTTAAACACTAAGGAAAATCTGAACAAGTTTGATTCCAAAGCACATAAGTGTTTTATGCTTGGATATTCTGAATGCTCAAAAGGCTATAGAGTATACAACACTGAGACACAGATTGTGGAAGAATCCATTCATGTCAGATTTGATGATAAGCTTGGCTCTGAATAACCAAAGCAGTTTGATAACTCTGCAGATAGGGAAGTAGTCTTCATTGACTCTGAAGTTCCAGAAGCAGACAAAATTCAAGTGAAGGAACCAGAAGCAACTCCAGATGCTACTCCTTTAACTTCTCAGATGAATAATCTAAACATTTCTGAAGAGTCAACTATTAGAGGATCATCATCCAGAATTAAAGCTTCTCATCCAGAGGATGTTATTATTGGAAAGAAAGATGATCCCATCAGAACAAGATATTTTCTAAGATCATCTGAAGCATCACTATTTGGACTAGTGTCATAAATTGAACCATCTTCTGTAGATGAAGCTATGCAAGACAATGATTGGATTATTCCCATGCAAGAAGAGCTAAATCAATTCAGCAGAAATGATGTATGGGATCTAGTTCAAAGACCTCAAGGATTCAATATAATTGGTACAAAATGGGTCTTCAGAAATAAGCTAAATGAGAAAGGAGAAGTTGAAAGGAATAAGGCAAGGCTGGTTGCTCAAGGGTACAGTCAGCAAGAAGGTATTGATTACACTGAGACATATGCTCAAGTGGCAAGGTTAGAATCTATACGCCTTCTTATTTCATTTGCTGCACAAAATAACATCACTCTATATCAGATGGATGTTAAAAGTGCCTTTCTTAATGGTATTATAGAAGAAGAAGTTTATGTCCACCAACCTCCTGGTTTTGAAAATGAAAAATTTCCAGATCATGTTTTCAAATTAAAGAAATCTCTATATGGTTTAAAACAAGCTCCCAGAGCTTGGTATGAGAGATTGAGCAATTTTCTTCTGGAGAAGAATTTCATCAGAGGCAAAGTGGATACAACACTCTTTTGTAAATCAATTAAGAAAGATCTTCTAATTTGCCAAATTTATGTAGATGACATTATTTTTGGATCAACAAATATTATGCTTGGAAAGGAGTTTGCTACATGTATGCAGGCAGAATTTGAAATGAGCACGATGGGAGAGCTCAGATTCTTTCTAGGAATCCAAGTTAATCAAACTCCATAGTGCACTTACATACATCAGACAAAATATGTTAAAGAACTTCTGAAGAAATTTAACATGTCTGATAGTAAGCTGGCAAAGACTCCAATGCATCCTACTAGCTCACTTGGCAAGGAAGAGGTAAGTAAGAAAGTAGACAAGAAGCTCTACAGAGGTATGATTGGCTCTCTTCTTTATCTTACTGCTTCTAGACCTAACATATTGTTCAGTGTTTGTCTGTGTGCTAGATTCCAATCAGATCCTAGAGAATCACACTTGACAGCTGTCAAGAGGATTCTAAGGTATCTGAAAGGTACTTCTAATGTGGGTTTGTGTTACAGAAAATCTGATGATTTCAAATTAGTTGGATTCTGTGATGCTGACTACGCTGGAGACAGAGTGGAAAGAAAAAGTACTTCTGGAAGTTGTCAATTTCTAGGAAGAAATCTAATCTCCTGGTACAGCAAGAAGCAACCCACAATTGCACTTTCAACCACAGAGGCAGAATACATTGCTGCTGCTGGATGTAGCACGCAGATGCTCTGGATGAAGAGTCAACTAGAAGATTATCAAATTTTTGAAAGTAACATTTCTATCTTTTGTGATAATACTTCTGCTATATGTTTGTCTAAGAATCCCATTTTACATTCTAAGGCAAAACATATAGAAATTAAGCATCATTTCATCAGAGACTATGTTCAGAAGGGAATCATAAATTTAGCCTTTGTTGATACAGATCATCAATGGGCAGATATTTTTACAAAACCCCTTGTTGAAGATAGATTCAAATTTATTCTGAAAAATATTGGTATGGATTTTTGTCCAGAATGATATTTATCAAAAGCAAATTTTTACAGATGCAAATATGCCTAATGCTCTGAAGTATTTAATCTGATTGCTTATTTTATTCTGATCAATATTTCAATATTTCTGTACTAACAATCTCTAGAACATCTTAACGTTGGCTAACGTTTCATTTCTTAAGAGAATTCAGAACACATGCAAGCAAACACGTGTCACACCAAATCTGAAGAGGTGGCGTGTACATAACTGAAGAGACATTTGAGGTGAAGTTTGAATAGTGAAAATCTTGATTTTCCCCCCAAATTGTCAGAAGCATTTAATGTTTGAAATGATTATTATTCCTTTTCATTTAATGCTTGTTAAAACGTGCAAATTTCTGACTGTTGATATGCCTAAGTGTTTTAGTATAAATACATGACTTGTATTCACTTTCACACTTTTCACACTCTCAGAAAAATTATATGCGTTTTCATCTTCTATTTGCTCTGCATAAAAACCCTAAACCTAAGCGTTTGACAAAGCATTCTTCAATGGCAACTTCATCATCAACACCTGCTCAATTTCAATCTTCTATGGCTGTTGTAACTTCAGAAAACATGGGTGTTGCTCCCTACTCTCCTCCTAAAAGAACTCTTCTAACCCCTGTTGATAAATTGGAAGTTCTATGTGAATCTATGGTTGAGTTTGACTCTCTTGCAGAAAATGGGTTTGAGTTTCATTCCATCATTGGAGCTCAAGGATGGGTTAAATATTTTGATAGGCTCTTTGGACCAGTTTACCCTCTCCTTGTGAAAGAATTCTGGATCCATGCATCAGTTTACCCCAAGTTCATCTTATCTTCTGTGCTGGGAAAAGAAATTATTATCACAGAAGATCTGATAAGAAAACTAATTGGATATGAAGAAACAGATGGTGTTTCCCACTTGCCAGCTGGGCGTGTGGACATGGATGAGGTATATGAAGAAGTAATGACTGCTGGTCAAGCTTCTAACAAATTCAAGGATCTGAAGCCTGACTACAAGATCTGGGCCAAGATCTTCATGGGATGCATCCACCATAGGAAGTCAACTAATTCTCCAGACTATGTCAATAATGAACAGCTCTATTTCATGTATTGCCTTAGTCAGAGCACCAAGGTAGATCTTCCATACATTCTTTTTATGCATTTGTGGAACCATATCAATGCATCTAGAGAGTATGTGAAAGAGAAAGGACAGAAGATCAGAACTTGGATCCCCTTTGGAAGGTTGATCTCAGATCTTCTTACTGAGAATGGTTTGGTCACTGCTCTGTATGCTGCTGGAGTTACAGAGGAATTAGAATTTATAATGGGAAAGCCTCTGAATGCTAAAAGTCTTCAGAGACTCAAAATTGTTGATGAACTCACAACAGCTCCCAAGAAGCTGAATGTGTCTGAATTGAATAAGAGGGTTCCTGTAGATGACTTTCCTTTATTCTTTGCTGAAGAGCCCAGACATATAGTTGTTATGTATATTGATCAATGCAAGAAGGAAGTAAAACCTGTTCCTGCTAATGTGATTCAGCTAGCTAGACAACCACTACCCAATGCAGAAGAAGAAGAAGAAGCACAACTACAGAGGAAAAGGACTCAGCCAGTAGTAGACTCTGCACCTGCTCAGAAGAAGGTCAAGATTGCTGAGAAGCCCAAGAAGCTCTTAAAGAGAAAAGAATCTGAAGAAGCTGCTTCTGTACCTGCCAAGAGGATCAAGATAAAAGGTACTAAATCTTATGTATCTTCTGCAAATATTGTTATAAATGATTCTAATATTAAGTCTATACAAAAACCACCTTCAACACAAACCACTTCTATTATTGCTCCCAGTTCCATTTCACCTCAAAACAAACACCTGTTCCAACTCAAACAACAACACAAACAATTCCAACACCAACAGTTTCTGTACCAAAACCTCCTCAACCTAAAATCCTTATCAAACAGTTTGTTCCACGAACACAACCATCAGAACAACCACCTACAGAACAACAACCACAACAATCTGTACAACAACAATCATCTGAACAACCAGAGAAACAACAAGAATCTCAACCAGAAAAAGCCTCTGAAAATCCACCATCAAATAATCCTCCCTCTGAACCCATTGCACCTGTTACTTATGAACCTACAAAAGTAACTTCTGCTCCCATTTCATCAGAATCTATTTCCATTCCATCTGATTCACCCATCTCAGAACAACCATCCAAACCAACTGAAATTCCTTCAGAACAAACCAACACTTTTGAACCTCACATCCCTGAGACAGAAGTTCTTGATGTCACACCCTTAAAAAAGGTGTTTCAAGTATCTTCTACCTCTTGTACACCAACCACATCCTCTAACTCCTCAGAATCAGAAATTCACCCAGATTTTCTAATCTCTCCATCAGAAAAATACTCTGAGGTAAACCAACCTGAACCTTCTATACCTTCAACAGCTTCCATTCCAGATCCTATTCCCACACCTACACCTACACCATCATCTTAGATTTTAATTCCCAATCCAAACCCAAGATCTTCTATATCTTGTGCCCAAGTATCATCTCTATTTCATAATCTGTCTTATGGTTTCAAACTGAAAGACTTTTATGACAGAGTTGAACCTTCTGATCCCATCAACCCTCTGAAACCAAAACTAACCATGACCCTTCCATCTGTGATTCTTGATTACATAAAATCTATGTCAGATGTAGAAGCTTTAGCAACCATATCATGTTCTGCAAAATCTGATAAAGCAGTTGTTTCAGCTCTGCCAATTGCATCTGATAACACTGTTGCATCCGATGCACCACCAAAATCTGCTTTCAAACCCTACTCAAATGCACCTTTTGATGTAGTTACCTTTCACAGAAGAGCAAAACCTCATTTGCTAAATGCTTTAATCAAATCAAAAGAAAAAGCTCCTGAGATACCCTTCATTCCATATTATCCTCCTCCTCTGATCTCTATTCAGAAATCTCTTTTCCCACCAACTCCCCAACCTAAACCTGTAACTCTGGAAACTTTGTTACGTCCAAAGCCCAGACTTAATGTTAATCATTTATTTCAAACCTTTTTGCAAGAAATACAGATGTATTTAGGTACAGTTCAGAAGAAATGCTCAGCAATAATGGATGCCAAAGAATCTGACATCATCTGGAATGGATTCATAAACAGATTCAACTCTGTCGCTTCAAATCTGAAGAACGTATGTTCTGATGATGCAAAGCTCAGATTTGCTGAGGCTGCAAGGACTCTATTCTGGACTGTCAACAAATCTGAACCTCTGCTTCTTTTAGATGCTCCTCCACCATCAACAGAATCTACTGAAAATGCATCTGAAGAGAATCCGTTGGCTATGACTCTGGTAGACCCTCCTTCTAATTCGAATGCTCTAGAATCTACAGACCAAATGGAAATTGACTCTGTTCAGGCTACAGAACCTCATCATACTTCTTCATCTGAGATAAAGAAAGAACATCCAGATTTTGAAGATAAGATTGCTGCTCTGGAAGCTAGACAGTCAGAGATAAAATCCTGGATGGCAAAACAGGATAAGAAATCTGAGGATATGACAGAATGGATGTCAAAGCAAGATGAAAAGAATGAAACTATGGCTAAGTGGATGTCCAAGCAAGAGCAATCATCCTCTGAGATTACAGATCTATTGAAGATGTTTTTGTCCAAACACTCTTAGTTTTTTTTTTCATTATAATGTTTTTGCATCTGTTGTTTGCATCTGTACTTTATTGTTATATCTTATGATGTTTGCCTTTGTACTCTTGATCTGATCTTTTGAATGAATCAAAGTTTTCTCCATTATGTTATCTGATTTACTGTTTCCTTTTATTTGTCCTTTTAAAGTTTTTACTTTTTGCTTATGACAAAAAAGGGGGAGAAAATATAGATCTGAACTGTTTAATATAACTTCACCAGAATGAAACTTCAGACATATTTATTCTATCTAACATTTAATCTGACTATTTCAGAACAATTGATAAGTACATTCTATAAAAGAAGCTCTGAGTCTCTCAGATCATTTGTCTATTATCAACTCTGAATCTTAAATCTGCAAGACATTCTGACCTTCAAATGTTATAAGAACAAATAAGATCTAACTCTGAAGGTTACTCAAAAGACAAAAGGGAAGTTTCTATTCCTTATTTGTATTTAACTCAGGGGGAGATTCATCATCTCAGGGGGAGTTATAATTCTAATATGTTCATTTAAACAAAATTTCTGATACTTTTTGTCATCATCAAAAAGGGGGAGATTGTTAGAACACAGATTGGTTCTTAATAATATCTCTTTGTTTTGATGATAACTGTTAGGAAATTTTATATTTAAGAATTATATACTCTAAAATTTGCTTGAGAGTTTTACTGCAGATTGAAATGAAATTAACTCTCCAGAAGCAAATCTGAATTGTATACAAGAAGTTATCTAGACTCTGAAGCGCCAGATGCATTCTTTAGAAGATTCTGATTGCTGTTTACAGAAGATCCTGAGCGTAGTCTCCAGAAGGATCTGAAGCAAGAAGCTCCAGAAGATTCTGAAGCAGAAGCATCTGAAGCAAGTCAGAAGCATCTGAAGCTAAGAAGAATATTGTATGAAGAGTTTCTCAAAGCATAGTTTCTACAGAAGTTTCTGAAAGTACTAAAGCTGCCAGTACTGAAGTTCTGTGTTAAATATGCTCTGATGATCAACACGCTAAAAGCACACATGCTGCAGAAGACTCTGATACAGCAAAGTTCTGAACATCATTAGAAGACTCTGACTCAATCAGATTCTGATGAACTTGCTGAAAACTGAAGAAGAAATATTCAAAGAATATATCCGTTGGAGTAAATCAAACGTCTCTTTCCTCATTTGTGCTAGACACAAGAACACAGACAAAAAGGATTTTTCTGTGCTTTCTACTTCTAGGAAAGGTCACTTGATGTGAAGACAAAAAGGCTCAGACCTTTTTGGGACACTCTTCTCAACGTTCAGCTTCCTTGGATCAGCTGCCTATAAAAGAAAGACTCCACCAAATTCTTCAGTGAGACATTTTTGCTAAAAAGAAATCATAACATTCAAAGCTCTCTTTCTTTCATATTCATTCTTAGAATTCTATGTACTTAAATTTAAGAGAAATATCACTATTGTGATAAAAGCTTTTTAGAAGCATTCATACTCTTGTATTTGATTTACATTGATTGTAAAGGTTTTCCTTAAGAGGATTCAGTTGGAATCAGTAGCTCTTGAGAAGACTAAGAACAGTTGTTCTTAGGTGTTACTATTGTAATTTGTTTGATTAAATAGTGGATTAAGTCCTTGTTGAGAAAGGCAAATCACTCTAGGAAGGGTGGACTGGAGTAGTTGAGTTCAACGAACCAGGATAAAAATAATTGTGTTATTATTTCTAAGTTTTAATCTTTCATACTTATTCAACCCCCCTTCTAAGTATTATCTCACCTTCACCCTGTATGTCCTAACTACTAAAGTAACAATAAAGGCTACATGAATGGTCTACAACCCTTAATCTTGATTGATTCTTCTGGTGGGCCTGATGAAGAGGATTTGTCGTTCCTTTGATGACTATGAAGTCCCACTTTATGACTGTCTGTTCATAAGGATATGATTATGGCTTCCTTTCTCTGACTTCAAAGTGTCTATCTTAAAGCATTTAAAGGTTGCCTCTTCCCAGCTTCATATGTGGTCCTGTACCTACATGAGGGTATTCTAGTTGTGCATCTAGCAATAGTCTTAGAAGCCTTCAATCAGTTTTTTTTACTTTTTTATCTGGTTTACATTTCTCAAGGCAACTACCATGACCAATGGCTCATCAGTTTCGACACAAACGGTCCTTGGTTTGACCACTTCACCCGGGACTCAGGGGATTTTCTAGGGCGCTTATTTCTAGTGAAGCCCTTTACACCAGAGGCTCATATCACCCACTATTACTCCCTCCTGCATCTTCCCGCTTCTACAATGTTACGTTCTTAAAGTATTAATCTTCATCTCATTTCTTTTGGGAATCTATTTATACCGCACCAAACTAGATCTTTTTTCCCCTGACGAGGCAACAATGAAGAAGAACCTAAACTCTAAGTTCTAAGGACTTGGCTATGAAGAATGGTTTGGTTCCTATGAGGTTCCTTCTTCCGTGGTGAGGAAGAAATGGATTGACACTTAGGCCATCTTGAGTTAAATCGCTCAAGAGGAGATGGAAAAGATCTTTGGTGAGGATAAAGTCCTATAGTTTTTTTACATGTGTGATTATATTTTACATATAACATGGCTAAGTTGCATATGTTTTACAACCATTCCAATGCTCCAGGTATCAAGGTTGATCTTACTAGTCAGCTCGTGGTGCGTCATTCTAAGACCATTTCTCTTGCTTCGACCATGACTCTTCTCTTAACCACAAAGACTGCTATCACTGCCCCTAAGGTTGAATAACTTGTCTATGTTGTTATCATGTTGACTATGGAGGAAATGCTCTAATCACCAATTTTAACAAAAAGGAAATCAGATGTAGAGCAACAATTCCTCCTAGAAGAGGGTTCTCCCAAGAGGACCTTCCTGTCTGAGGATGCTTCGTCTATGGAGATAACTCATTTCCTGTAAATGCTTAGCATTTTTATTTCCTATCTTGCTCTCATTCCTGAGTAAGTTGCTGCTATTGTTTATGTAGGGGATCTATCTTCCGTCCATAACCTCTCTGAGTCAGAGAAGATGAGACTCCTTTATGAGGTAACCTACAACATGTATAAAACCTCTTCTCTATTTGCTCTGGATGCTGCTAGGAAGGGAGATATTTTGGTAAATGGTAATCTTTCCAATGAGAAAGATACTTCAAAGGTGAACTGTGAAGTGATGGTGTAGAAGTCTCTGTATTTCTAGAAAGATTTGGTTGAGTTGTGGTAGAAGGCTTAGCTGGCCAACTCTTTGGAAGATGATGCAAAGACCCATGACTCTTGAACATAATGATAATATTTAAATAATGAAATAGTTTTACCTAATGAGTCATGTGTTATTTAACTTTGAGTCCCGTTGATCACAATTTACTAGCAAGTGTGTTAACGTTGTTATCGAAGTAATAAAATAAAATAGTCTCCACATGGATTGTGAAATTAGAACAAGGTATGTTGTGCAATGTGAGTAAAAACAGTAAACTAGGTTTTTTTTTTCCAGAATTATTTGGTTGAAAACACAAGAGATAAGTTTTAATAACAATGATGATAAAGGCGGTCAAACATTATTATTAGAATCCCTTATTTCTACTTGATTGATGAAACACGGTTAATAGACATGCAATGACTACAAGGTTACACGACGAACTAACTCTACAACTACACTCAATCCCTTGGCGTGAAGCTCACTAATGTAGGTGTCAATTTCCCAATTCATCAGGCCAATTGTATCGTCAAACTAGGAAACAAATCACGTTAATCCATAAGTTACAGATCCTAATTATTCCATCTATAGTAAATTAGTGAATTCAACAGTTATAGTAGTTTTGATAAATATCCCTAGGGTCAGTAGCCACTACTTATCAAAATCAAATCAAATGTTGTAACAAACAATAGGCAATGAGCATAATTTATAACTGAATAATAATAGTGTCAAAACAATTACATTAACGTCATCCAATTATATGTCCCAATCAAATACAAATAGGTTCATCATCAAATAAGATCTGTAATACCCCAAATTTTGCCCTAAGATTTGTCGTCGCATTTCATTGCATTTTTCTTGCATTTAATCAATTACTAACAAATTTGTGTAGTCGTTTGACTTTTTGCAGGTAAATATCATATGACATGCATTTTTTTCTAAAAAGTAAAAATGGCACAATTGGCAAGAGGACATGTGTAAGGAGTTGTGAATGTGAGAGGTTGAGAGTTTGAATCTCACCTTTGTCACTTTTTTGTTTTTTATTATTTTTACTCTAAATTTTTCTATCTTTCATTAAAAAATAACAAAAATAGTTTTTTATTATTATTTAATTATTATTTTCGTATTTTAATTAAATCATTTTTTAAAATATTATTTTTTTCACTTTTTTCTAAATTATTCATAAAAATATCCAAAAAAATCATAAAATAAAAAAATATTGAAAAAAATTTTGTTCTTTTTATAATATTTTTGATTTTAGGAATCAATAGGATTATTAGTTTTTATTTTAAGTTTATTTTAAATTATTTAAATTTGGGCTTTAAAATGGGCTTTAGGGACATTATTGACAATTTGGTGTTAACCCTAATTTGTTTCCTATATATACATGTGTTGCTTTGTTGAAAAAGGGGGAGAATGAAAAAAAAACCTAAGAGGAGTGAGTGCCGTTTACCGTTATTTCTATTTCTTCATCTATTACTGTTGTTTCTTTTTCTTCATCGTTTACCGTTATTTCTTTTCCTTCATCTATTACTGTTGTTTCTTTTTCTTCATCTTTTACCGTTATTTCTTTTTCTTCATCTATTACCGTTATTTCTTTTTCTATCTATTACTGTTACGTTTATATATTTATAATTTTTTAAATTGTTAGAGTTTATATATATATATATATATATATATATATATATATATATATATATATATATATATATATATATATATATATATATATATATATATATATATATATATATATATAAGATTAATTTTTGATCGAATTATGTCGATACGATGTTTGCACATTTGTGTGCATGACGCGTGACATTTGTGTTAGTTCGATCTGATTGCGATGACCGCATTTTTGTGTGAGCAATAATACTGTTTTTTTTTTGCTTAATTTCTTTTTCTTTGCGATAAATTTTGTTTCGTCTGATTTAGATCTGGTTGCGATGAGCGCATTTCTGTGTTAGCAACATTGTTGGGTTATTTGGCACATTTAAAATTCATTATTGCTTTATTATTATTATTATTATTATTATTATTATTATTATTATTATTATTATTAGTATTAGTATTATTATTATCATTATTTATTATTATTATCATTATTATTATTATTATTATTACCATTATTATTATTATTATTGTTATCATTAATTTATTAAAACTTGTTATAATATAAAAATCTGTTTCTTAAAATAAATAACATTAACATCTTTTCCAAATTAATATGAAAACCTATTATTTTTATGAAAAACTTTTTTTAGATAAATTTAAAATAATAACTAAAATCTTTTTTTTAAAATAATAACTAGAACCGTTTTTTTAAAAATATATAATAATAACATTAAACCTTTTTTTAAAATAAAACCTTTTTGTTAGATAATTAAATTAAGACTATTTTTGAAAAGTTTTTTAATAATATTAAAACCTCTTTTTTAACTTAAATCAAAAGCTTTTTATATATCACAAATAAACAACAAAGAATATCTATAACTTTCGCACTTCCGTTTCATAACTCGTCTGATTACTGTCTGACTCTGTCTACTAACGTTGTGTATTCAATGTGCAGCTTGTTACGTTGCTATTAGCTATTTTAATGTGTTTTTCAATTCAAGTTGTATTATAATTGTATCTGTTTCTCATTTGTAACTTCGCGAACAAATTATCGCGTTTACCTTTCCGCACTTTAATTTCTGCTGTTTGTATGGTTTAAATTCGCGCATTTGCATCGTTAATTTGTCCCATTGCATTCCTCCGAAGGATTAGGTCTAGCCGTTTGGCCGTCATGCCAATAGTCCTCAAAACTTCAAACCCTTACAAACCCTAACTTTTCACAAATGTCTCGCCGTGGACAAAATTACAAAACTACCCCTAGCTTTAGGTCAAAGAGTCGCCGCACTCATTTTAGGGTTTCCCGCCGCAGAATCCCTAACCTAACCCTAATGCACTTAACAATTTATAACATAGAGATCGGAGTTTAAGACTCCATGTAAGCGTGTCCTTAAGATGCGTTTATTCCCCTTGAGACCTTGACCACAGTCAAGAAGTCTCTAACCTCCCTTTTGAGTGGAACTACAGTTACTCTGATTCCATTCCCGTAAGGATATGTAGGCACAAGATGCGATGTCTTGCCGAGTAAACTTAGAATTAACCCCTAGGTCTTTTTTTTAATTTTCAATCCTTTGTATATACCCTAAAGCAAAATAATTAATGAAATAAATAAAAAAAATAAACAAAAGGTTCTCGTAGAGTACTACGGAAGTTTAGGGTGCTAATACCTTCCCTAAATTTAACCAACCCCCGAACCTTAGATCTCTCCCTTTTAGGTTTTTCCTTTCTTTAACCTTTCCTTCGGATAAATCAAAGACCGGTTGTAAATGAATTAAGATTCAAGTTAATCAATAGCAAAACAGTCGATTCCACGAATCAGACAGCTGAAGCAATTATCAGTTCATTTGACCTGGGGCAGTTTACTTGCATAATCCCTAAGCAGTTATTCATCATTCCTACAGTGACTATCAACTTGATACAGTTTAACAGAATGACAGTGATCTCCGTGTTGAGGAATCAGTCCTCCAGTTTTGTCATCTCACCGAAAGAGTCGAGCCTTGTCGTCGATGTCTGCATTTGCATTTGATCATATCTCATAGCATAATTCCTATACATGTGCATATCTTGGGTGCTTTATTCCCCATTTACATTTCTATCTTGGGTGCTTTACTCCCCATTTACATTTCTATCTTGGGTGCTTTATTCCCCATTTACCTCTCTATCTTGGGTGCTTTACTCCCCATTTACATTTTTATCTTGGGTGCTTTACTCCCCATTTACATTTCTAGCTTGGGTGCTTTACTCCCCATTTACATTTCTATCTTGGGTGCTTTACTCCCCATTTACATTTCTATCTTGGGTGCTTTACTCCCCATTTACATTTCTAGCTTGGGTGCTTTACTCCCCATTTACATTTCTATCTTGGGTGCTTTACTCCCCATTTACATTTTTATCTTGGGTGCTTTACTCCCCATTTACATTTTTATCTTGGGTGCTTTACTCCCCATTTACATTTCTATCCTGGGTGCTTTACTCCCCATTTACATGTCTATCTTGGGTGCTTTACTCCCCACTTACCTTCTATCCTTGGGTGTTTTATCCCCCATGTACCTTTATCCCGGGTGTTTTATTCCCCGTTTACCAGATATTCCTGGGTTTACCTAACATCATGGTGTTTTACCCCCATTTGCTTTTTTCTCCCTGAGGTCGTGTTTTACTCGCGTCTTACCTTGTGGGCAAAATTTATTTACTTGGCATCATGGGTGTTTTATCCCCATTTGCGTTTTTCTCCTGAGCTCGTGTTTTACCCGCGTCTTACCTTGCGGACAATTTCTAATTTACTTGGCACCTATCAACAATTATGTGTCGTGTCTATCCGACGTTCTTCCAGATATGACATGTCTTCTTCCCTAGTGCAATTCCTCGATGGGTCGTCCCCTGTGACGTTGTTTCGTCTGTATCCGTGCATTTTTCATTTTCATCATACGCATCATATCAGATTCATATCATATTTAGCATTATAGTTCGTTTTGTTTTGTCCATATCATTGCATAGCACTGCGTCTAAAGGCAAAATTTTCGGTTATCTGTATTTAAATCCCTCCACCATGATTTTTCGAGTCTCCGTTGCTCAAATCACCCGGTGAAGTTATTTAAATAGGGGCAACTGTAATACCCCAAATTTTGCCCTAAGATTTGTCGTCGCATTTCATTGCATTTTTCTTGCATTTAATCAATTACTAACAAATTTGTGTAGTCGTTTGACTTTTTGCAGGTAAATATCATATGGCATGCATTTTTTTCTAAAAAGTAAAAATGGCACAATTGGCAAGAGGACATGTGTAAGGAGTTGTGAATGTGAGAGGTTGAGAGTTCAAATCTCACCTTTGTCACTTTTTTGTTTTTTATTATTTTTACTCTAAATTTTTCTATCTTTCATTAAAAAATAACAAAAATAGTTTTTTATTATTATTTAATTATTATTTTCGTATTTTAATTAAATCATTTTTTAAAATATTATTTTTTTCACTTTTTTCTAAATTATTCATAAAAATATCCAAAAAAATCATAAAATAAAAAAATATTGAAAAAAATTTTGTTCTTTTTATAATATTTTTGATTTTAGGAATCAATAGGATTATTAGTTTTTATTTTAAATTTATTTTAAATTATTTAAATTTGGGCTTTAAAATGGGCTTTAGGGACATTATTGACAATTTGGTGTTAACCCTAATTTGTTTCCTATATATACATGTGTTGCTTTGTTGAAAAAGGGGGAGAATGAAAAAAAAAACCTAAGAGGAGTGAGTGTCGTTTACCGTTATTTCTATTTCTTCATCTATTACTGTTGTTTCTTTTTCTTCATCGTTTACCGTTATTTATTTTCCTTCATCTATTACTGTTGTTTCTTTTTCTTCATCTTTTACCGTTATTTCTTTTTCTTCATCTATTACCGTTATTTCTTTTTCTTTATCTATTACTGTTACGTTTATATATTTACAATTTTTTAAATTGTTAGAGTTTATATATATATATATAAGATTAATTTTTGATCGAATTATGTCGATACGATGTTTGCACATTTGTGTGCATGACGCGTGACATTTGTGTTAGTTCGATCTGATTGCGATGACCGCATTTTTGTGTGAGCAATAATACTGTTTTTTTTTTTGCTTAATTTCTTTTTCTTTGCGATAAATTTTGTTTCGTCCGATTTAGATCTGGTTGCGATGAGCGCATTTCTGCGTTAGCAACATTGTTGGGTTATTTGGCACATTTAAAATTCATTATTGCTTTATTATTATTATTATTATTATTATTATTATTATTATTATTAGTATTATTATTATCATTATTTATTATTATTATCATTATTATTATTATTATTACCATTATTATTATTATTGTTATCATTAATTTATTAAAACTTGTTATAATATAAAAATCGGTTTCTTAAAATAAATAACATTAACATCTTTTCCAAATTAATATGAAAACCTATTATTTTTATGAAAAACTTTTTTTAGATAAATTTAAAATGATAACTAAAATCTTTTTTTTAAAATAATAACTAGAACCGTTTTTTTAAAAATATATAATAATAACATTAAACCTTTTTTTAAAATAAAACCTTTTTGTTAGATAATTAAATTAAGACTATTTTTGAAAAGTTTTTTAATAATATTAAAACCTCTTTTTTAACTTAAATCAAAAGCTTTTTATATATCACAAATAAACAACAAAGAATATCTATAACGTTCGCACTTCCGTTTCATAACTCGTCTGATTACTGTCTGACTCTGTCTACTAACGTTGTGTATTCAATGTGCAGCTTGTTACGTTGCTATTAGTTATTTTAATGTGTTTTTCAATTCAAGTTGTATTATAATTGTATCTGTTTCTCATTTGTAACTTCGCGAACAAATTATCGCGTTTACCTTTCCGCACTTTAATTTCTGCTGTTTGTATGGTTTAAATTCGCGCATTTGCATCGTTAATTTGTCCCATTGCATTCCTCCGAAGGATTAGGTCTAGCCGTTTGGCCACCATGCCAATAGTCCTCAAAACTTCAAACCCTTACAAACCCTAACTTTTCACAAATGTCTCGCCGTGGACAAAATTACAAAACTACCCCTAGCTTTAGGTCAAAGAGTCGCCGCACTCATTTTAGGGTTTCCCGCCGCAGAATCTCTAACCTAACCCTAATGCACTTAACAATTTATAACATAGAGATCGGAGTTTAAGACTCCATGTAAGCGTGTCCTTAAGATGTGTTTATTCCCCTTGAGACCTTGACCACAGTCAAGAAGTCTCTAACCTCCCTTTTGAGTGGAACTACAGTTACTCTGATTCCATTCCCGTAAGGATATGTAGGCACAAGATGCGATGTCTTGCCGAGTAAACTTAGAATTAACCCCTAGGTCTTTTTTTTTTAATTTTCAATCCTTTGTATATACCCTAAAGCAAAATAATTAATGAAATAAATAAAAAAAAATAAACAAAAGGTTCCCGTAGAGTACTACGGAAGTTTAGGGTGCTAATACCTTCCCTAAATTTAACCAACCCCCGAACCTTAGATCTCTCCCTTTTAGGTTTTTCCTTTCTTTAACCTTTCCTTCGGATAAATCAAAGACCGGTTGTAAATGAATTAAGATTCAAGTTAATCAATAGCTTGACATCCAAATTTCACCGCAACAAGATCTAACCTAAGATAAATCTAGCTACTCATGTTGAAATTAATCAATACCATTAGCGTAGACTCAAAGATCATGAAGAGTCATTGAAGAAAAATCTCTCCAATGGCTCCAATGGCCTTTAAAAGCTCCAAAATCACCCAAATATATCACTTTTCTATCTAGGGAATCCCTTTTTCTCCTCCACTTTTTCCTTTTTAAAGCCCTAAAAAGTGTGTCAAGAATGTGTCAGAATGCAGTTGCTCTGAGGAGCAACGCGAGAGCATTGAGAAATGATAGCATAAATGTGGCCGCATTATGAGTTAGCGCGGGCGCGCGAATTCCAGAAGCTTCATCGTGTTTTTTCTTCTTTTTTCACCAATTTTCACATTTAATCGTTTCTTCACCCTTTGTAACTTTCCATGCTTTTTCCACACTTTTTCTTTTAACTTGCTCATTTTTATTTTGAATTTTTTGATTTTTCTTGCTAAATGGCATGCAATGGCAACCTGTCATCACATGCATTTAACTTCGTTTAATTGGTGTTGTACTGCACTTATGATTGTCTGCAAGTTGTTACACCGTAAAGGTTTGCTCATCATCCCTGCAATGTTAAGTTTGTTTTTTTTTGGCAATATTGAGGTGCCCTAGTGAGCCTCGAGTCTACACCAATGCATCTAAAAAGTGTTGTCTGTTTTGGGTGAGAATCCTTATGGGTTATCTTCAAGACAAAAAGTGGTTCCTCGTTCCGTCGGTATACGTTGAAGCGCCCCTGTGATCTAGCTTGATAAATATCTCTTTCAATTTGTTGTTTAGAGAATTAGACATTGTTTTCCACCTTTCTTGGTTGTTTTGTTTATTTGTTATGAATATAGTCCCCTGATTCAATGTGTTTTCGTTGGCTGTAATTAGAAACTATTGCATTAGTGTGTACTATGTTCTACGTTATAGAGACTCGTTCCTTAGCCAAGGGTAGGATCTCAATCCCTTCCCTCAAGGTACGACTCAGATTAAGGTGGAGGTCTCCTAGCTCCACCGCTTAACGCCTGTGGATTGGCTAAGTCCGAAGGGGTTGCGCGATTTACCTAAAAATGTGTAGTCTTTATCAGCTACATAGAAATACGTGTGGTATTTATCAGTGACATATGAATGCATGTAGTATTTATCGTCCCTTCCTATATAGAAAAATAAACAAATATTTGTATTCATGATGAAGTTAGTTTGTTATATATAACAACGGAATGACCAGATAAATTAACTTTTCATTATAACACAACTTTAGCTTGGCAACGATCCAAGTCCTTAGTATCTGTCCTTCTTCGAGGGACTCCATGAAGTATGGTCCTCTTCCAGTGTTGGCATGCACCAAGTAAGGGCTTTTCTAGTTTGATGCTAGATTTCCATCTTAGGAAAATTTCCCTCCCATGTTGGCTCTCTAGAACATGAAATCCTCAGTATGGAATTCTCTTGGTCGGACATGATAGTTGTGCCTTCATTTTCGTGTGAATGTGTCCTATTTTATGTTGTATCTTCTTCTATTGGATGGAGCGTCAATGTAACCAGCCTTTTCTTCATCTACCGAGGTTCCTCTAAATGGTTGGCTTTATTGAGGAGGTGGTTTGAGGATAACTTGTGCAATCTTTGAGCCACTAAATTATCTTTATAGAATATTTCGGCACAATGTTCTCTGACCACTAGGATAACAATACCCTCGCTCCCTTCTTACTTTGGTGAGGGTACTCACCCTGGTAAGTCGAGGTCTGACTTATGATCTTCTTATAGAAGATGCGAAGTTTTTTCCTCTAGCATATGGTCATATTCTACTGAGGCCAATAGTACAACCAAACAAAGGCGAGGTTCCTTGAGAATCCCGTCTCCTCAATTTTTTATAATAGAGTTAGGCTCACTTCCTTAACCTGATAATCTTCTTACTCAACAGTGCTGCTAGCAGAGGGTTTAAATATAGATGCCGGCAAGAGGTATCTTTAGTGAGACTTCTCTTGCCTCCTACTAGATTTAAGGTATCACTCCCATATATGGATAGAGTGAGTCTTTGTTATCATGTTGGCCCAACTATTAAGATCAGGTAGTTCAACCACATTGGATCGGGCGTTGGAATTCAGAGAATGTTTCCTATGAGTTATCTCATATGGACTCTTGCATTAGGGGAAACTGTCATGATCAGTGGGCGGTCTATGGGTGTAGTTTGTTCAAAACACAATCACATAGATAGTAATGTGAGTGCAATGCAATACCACAAACTCCTTATCAAATGCATGTGGTACCAAAATTACTCAGATCAGAGGTATGTTACTGATATTCCCATGTCTTCGGTTCCTCTATGAACCGTGTACGACTCTGAACGTGAGACCACCATAGTTCCTCTCTTAACAAGACCATTGATCTGCTTTCGCACACGGATAAAAAACGAGTATTTTTGAAAAAGTGTAGTAACGGTAACGATAACTCGGATATCGTTCTCAAGGATTCTTGTAGTGCATTAATCAATTACAGTAACAAAATATCGGGGGGGGGGGGGGGGGGGGTTGGTTTTGATTTATAAAAAGTGATTAAGAATATAAGTGATTATAAGATAAGTTAATCTGCTATTCATTCTCCCACTTATCATTGATCACACATTTCCAAACCCTAAACAAATTATATTCCCTTTTGATTATAGTAACAAATAAAAAGCATGATTGAAACTAATATACGATTTATGTTCCTAATTCCAAATTAAGCAAACAGATAACTCAAACATGAATTAACCAAATGCAGTTACGGTTAACTAAACATATATCAATCCAATTAATCCAATACTATTCTATAAAATATGCAATTGAATTAAGCAAACAACGACAATTGAACAAAGCATTCAGAATTATATATAGAATTGAAAAGAGAATTAAAATTAATTGAAAATTGTATCAACCTCAAAGTTAACGGAGATACGGTTATACTAGATCAACCCGAAGAAGTTAGTTTTCCATAAGATTCGTACAAAAGAAAAAAGTAAAATTTGTGAAAAGAATGTTATGCACACTAGCCCGACTGCTACTAGGTGTAACACCCTTTTTCTACCCCAAAAATATCAAGGCAAAATAACACAGAAATCAGAGTGAATAAATAAATCTCATTAAAAAGCCACTAAAAGGGCGTACATTTCTCAAAGTCATCAAAATAGGTCCATACTCCGTAACTACGGGTTTTCTCCAAAATACATCAAAACATCATAAACAGTGGAATTCAAAACATAATTCAAAGTTTTCCTCAAAAAGGGAAATTAATCAAAATAACGTCAACAGTATAAAATCAACTCAAGGAACCCAACCCGATGTTACATATCAGAGCAAGACCCTCTAAGTTGACCAAAAGAATAAAACGCTCAAAAACTTCAAAACTAACTCCTCGCGGGCGTCCACGGCTAAACTGGATCATCTGCATGTTACCCATGTAGAGGTAACATTCAAACAGGCAGGGTGAGTAAAACAATTCATAATAATCAACGTATAACAATTAATGCATAAACGCCATCATAATCATATTCAACGCATTCATATTCTCAAATATGCCTTAAAGGCCACAACGTCATAATTTATACAAAAGACTCATAAATGCAAATGCAATATAGACTCAATGCATGTGGTACCAATCATCACAGCGCGATGGACACTGGGCCATCAACCCTCCATAGATCCCCATCAATAGGATCAGAGCACATCAAAATACTTCACATCCATACAGTGGGATTGAAGCCAAAGCAATCGAATGCACATGAGTGCATGATGCACACGTCACAATAATAATCCTCACAATACAACATATGGTGCATAATCATTCATCATACTCATCATCATCACATAAAATTATCATATCTCATGTTATCACTTAGTTCATCTAATCATGGTAATTTCATCATATTAACTCAATCGATACATCATAGAAAACTATCATACATCATGTACACATCACCCAAAACCCACTGTCATACTCGGGGTAATCCATCCCAGAAATCCCAGAACTACACATCAAGGCATCGCTGCAAAACGATCAGTTTCGCGAACTCTGCTACGTTCGCTGGCCGCTCGCTAGGCGAGTTGGTAGCGAGCCTTCGCTGTCTTGCTCGCTAGGCGAGTCTGTAGCGAACCTTCGCTGGCTTGCTCGCTAGGCGAACAGAGCAATGACAACAAAAACCTGTTACGACCAGAACTAATTCTTGTCCAAATACTCATATGATCCACTTACCCAATGCCCCCAAAACATCTTTAAAACATCCCTAATGTCATATGGAGATAACGGCACAAAATCTATGGTTTATTAGGCCAATTTGGCAACATTTGCACTGCCTAAATCATTATTCCCTGCAATTGCTCTAAGTGCATCAGAGTTACTCACATTTGAATATTCCTATTCCTACAGGGTCAAACGTATAACGATCCAAGGTTTTGGCCACAAAGGCCTAACGTTTCCTAATTCTCATGTTTCACATCAAACAGTCAAGAATACTAACCACTAACCACAACCCTCAAGGTTTCATTATCAGTTTCCCTTATTTTCCCACAATCAACCCAAATTACCTTAAACCATAAACCACATAAACCGACCATAAACACATCTAAAGGCATACATAGAAAATCATGAACAACGATATTCCCCATACCTTAGTCGATTCGCAGCTTTCACGATTAACTTTGGGATCTTCTGCCTCCAACCTTTTCTTCAGAGCTCTGGCCACCAAACTTTCACGGTTAACACAAATGAATTCAAATTCCCTTTCAGAACTCTATTTTGTCTAACTTAGTCTTGGGCCTCACAAATTGGGCTTTTCCCTCATTACCCTTACTAACTCCCTCAATTGCCCAAATTGCCTCTATTTCACTTATATTCCATTTAATTAATAATAATACTAATAAATTAATATTATATGCTATTAATCAAATAAATAACTGCAAATGCACATTTTTCCAATAATCACAAAATCACTGGAAATTCACCGAAACATGAATATTCTCAATTAAATAATTAATTAACATATTCCGATTAAATTTGGGGTGTTACACTAGGTATAGGTAAGCATAACAAAATCAGGTTCTAACCCAACTGGGTCAAAAAACATAAAAAAAACCTGGCTCAAAACTAAGTATTCCTAAAGGCAGAATTCGGGTCCTGACTTCAACGAATTATTTGAGTCTACTACACTCCGAATCAGCTTCTTCATAAAACATGAAAGTTGTAGCTCTTTGTCTCAGTTTTCCAATGCTTTATAGAACACGTAAATCCAATTCTCGTAGCTCTAGTTATTATCCGAACAGTGGACATGTATCAAATAACCGCTAAAGCTAAAAATAAGCTGCTAAAATAGATTAACGGCAAACAAAGACTTAATTATAAAAACATAATAAAACACTAAAATAAAATAAACAAACTAAGGAAATTCTGGAGTACAAACATAAGAGAATGTGCAGTAAAATGCACTGATCAAATTCCCTCGCACTTGAACTTTTGCACTCCGAGCAAAATAGTATCAAGACTCATGAAAAACAATAGCATCCGAAAACTCATTCTAGGCCACAAACTCTTCTTTGGTCAAGATTGTATCGATAGGTACTAATTTTGCACACTAAGAATATCATAACACAAATCCACAATTGTGCAGTCATAAAACCTCACTCCTATACAAACCAATCTGAATCATGTTATTAGGCTTAAACCTAACTTACTCATCCTCCTTTTTGCTTCCTTTCATTCTAATGCAATCACATTAAGCCCGTTATCTATTCACACATATGGTAAATAATCTTGTTAGTAACTATGATCCATATCTTTTCAACAATTCAAAATTAACCACTTTTTTTTCTTTTTTTTGAAGGTTTCACAACCGTTAGCCTAAGTGACCGGGTGAGGGTCACCTAACTTAAAAGGTGGATTCCTATTTGGATTTCTTATTAAGAACGGGATCATTCACTTATTTGTATCAGCTTAATTACTTAGTATGTGATTTTTAGATGGTGTTGACTGCTAGATAAACCACTTAAGAGCTATTAAAGGATGAGAACTCAAGGCTATGTCATAACAAGTATTTAAATTGGTTTCCATCTTTAGGAGACTTAAGGCGTTAAAACGGTATCAATCTTATGATTTTTTCCCAGGTCTCCACAATCTAACCTCAAATTAATCTATAGCCTAAAAATTTCAAAAGATGCATTGCATTTCTAAGTCTAAAGTTTTTTTCACTAAAAAAAACCCAAAAAACAAAGAAAACTAAAGGAAAACAAAACAAAGAAATGGTTCCCTCCCTCACACTTAAAACATGCATTGTCCTCAATAAAAGGACATAACTATTAAATAAGATTGAGAGAAAGGAAAGAACACACCCGAGCAGTCAAGGAGGATAGGTGATGGCATAAAAAACCTTTGCTAGTGAAAGCTCTTCTACAGTATCTCCTTCTAAGTTGGAGTTCTCATGGATCAGCTTCGGGTAATGCTCACCGTCCTTAAAAATTGGTATAGTTCCTTCAACCTTTATTCCAAGATCAAAGAACGATCTTGGATGAATAAAAGTGTTAAAGTAAAGAGGCTTCCCAATGGACGGTGTTGGTGCAACATAGATGTCGAGAGCTTCAGTTGCATAAACATCTTCATCGATAACTTCACTTGTAGGCACAATGTCAATGTCAACCTGCTGAGTAGCCTTAATCTCAACAAAAACAGAGGAAGAATCACATGAGTAAGTATTATCAAAAGTAGGCAGTAATGGAAAATCAGTTGAAAACAAATCAGAATAAGTATCATCAACCGACTTAGAAAGCACTCTGATGTGAAAAACAAAATGTTCTTCCACGAGATGTTTCATAGCATCAAAAAGGTTAAATTTCGAAATGGTATCACCAAATTCTATGGACATTGTTCCATCATCAACATCGGTTTTTGTTTTTGCCGTTTTCATGAACGGTCTGCCTAAAATGATTGGTGATCTGCTTGAATTTGTTTCTCCGACCATGTCTAGAATGTAAAAATCTGCAGGAAAAAGCAAATCATTAACTTGGACAAGCACATCTTCCACTACTCCAATAGGGCGAGTAGTGTTCCTGTTCGTCAGTTGGATGATTAAACATGTATGTTGTAAAGGACCAAGATTAAGATTATTATAAACAGAAGCAGGCATAACACTAATTTCTGCTCCTAAATCAAGCATGCAATTTTCGAATTTACTATCCCCGATGGTACATGGAATAGAAAAAGTTCCTGGATCCTTACATTTCTGGGGCAACATGGCATGATTGAGGGGTGAAACATTAGCCTTTTCAGGTGCATGTTTAGGTTGAATGAGGGCTGAAACATTTCTTCCTATGTTCACTCTCTCATTTCCCTTCATCCTCCTCTTGTGTGTGCACAAATCTTTCAGAAGTTTTGCATACTTTGAAACCTGCTTAATCACATCAAGAAGTGGAATATTCACTGCCACTTCCTGAATACATCCAGAATCTCTCTCTCTCTCTCTCTCTTTCTCTCTCTATCTCTCTCTCTCTCTCTCTCTCTCTCTCTCTCTCTCTGTCTCCCTTTTCCATCATTTTAGTTTTGGCTACTCTGTGTGAGAAAGGTATCTTAGGTACACACTCTCTTTTTTTCCTCAACAACAATAGAAGTTTCAGGTTGATGTTCAGGTGTGACCTCAACAACTTTCTCATTTTTTCTAGGGCAAAATCTGTAACTTTTTCGGATTGCAAGGACATTGCACTCACATTAGGACCTTTAGGATTCACCACTGTTTGGGAGGGTAGTTGGTTGGATCCTTGTGCTTGTTGAATGCCCTTAATTGAAGAAGCAAGCTACCCTATCTGTGTTTGTAGGGTTTGGATACTGGAATTTGTCCGCTGCTGGAATTGGAGAGTATTGACAACCATTTGCTTAACAATATCTTCTAATGAAGGTCCAGAAGCTAGTGCATAAATGGTTGTAATCTGTGGAGGTTTTTGTGGTGGTGGTAACAGTAACATCAACTATTGTTGGTTGGGCTGCTGATTTCCATATCAAAGGTTTAGATTGTCAGGAGAAGAACAAATACCACATAACCTTGTTGTCTGGGCTGCTGCTTGAGCCTTACTTGCCACTACCAACTATTTCACTAATTCGGTTAGCTCATCCATTCTATTCTCGAAGGCCTTGTGGGAAGAAGAAACATGAACCTCGTTCACACTTTTTATTTGGACAGAATTAGTTCTCATTGTGATTTGTTGGGAGTTCAGCAACATATTTTCAATCAGGGCTTTGGTAGTTGATCAGTGTTCTTATACGATATTTTACCATTAGTTTTAGTTAACCATTATATATGTTTAGTCGCATTTTATTCATTTTTATTGTATTTTACGCGTCGGTTTGGTATTTCCATGTTTTTTAGGTTCAGATAAGCAATTAAGAAGAATCAGTGCAAAATTCGGGGAAAACAACATGAATTCAGAAGAGTTTTTAAAGTGAACCAGGGGGTAGACACAGCCATCTGTGTCAGCATGCCTGGGGCAAAAAAAAGTTGATTTCAGATAGACAGTGAGCCAACACAGCCGCCCGTGACAGCTGACACGACCCGTGTTGGCTAAAGCGCTTCATCTTCTAATTTTCTTGGATTTTTTACCTTTGTGATTCATAAAGGTATTATCCTATTATTGGGTCGGACCCGAGACTATTTAAGACGCGTTTTGAGAAGGAAAAGGGGACTTTTGGATAAGAGAGGATTATACAATCAGAATTAGAGAGATCAAGAGGATTGGAGAACTGAAGGTTTTCATGTGCGGAAGCAATTGAAGATCAAGGCAATTCGATTATTTTGTAATGTTTATCTTTTATTCTGTATTGCTTTTAAATGTTATGAATAGCTAAACTCCCCAATGCTAGGGGAGTTTCCTTGAATTGACTCTGTAATAACCTTATTTCCTTTGAATGAGTAATTTCACTTCTTTCTCATAATCATGGTTATCGTATAATGTTCTTAAAGCTTTTCTTGTCTGACAAATAGGATTCGATTTATGGTTAGCTTTAGGTTTAGAAAAATGATTGTTAATGCTTTTATACGATAATACTATAGTAGATATTTCTTAGGAATGGGGATACCCTATAGTAACCGTAATGTTTTAGATCAAACAAATTACTTGATATTATTCCTATACCGCCAAGGAATTAGGGTATAGGGAGAATACCAAAGCGTTTTCTGCTAAGGAATTAGAGTCAACTAATCTTTAAAAACGGTAATGATTGAATTGAGCGGTGATTTTGCAACTTAGGATTAGTGTTGTTACAAGGAAGTTCACCCTACCCTAGGATTGCTTCTCCTTCTGTTCAAAACCTTTATTTTACTCTTTTTGCCTTTTGTATTTTATTTTAACAAATTAAAACCTTTGAACCCCAAGGCTTTTGTTTAAATAACATAAAACTATAACTCTATATCATCAAGCAGTCCTTGAGATCGACATTCAGGAAATTTTCCGTTATTACTCAATTGGCAAAAATAGTACACTTGTTATTTTTCCGATCAAGTTTTTGGTGCCGTTGTCGGGGACTGCCTAAGATCATAGATTTTTAGAGTTTTATTTTAGTTAAAATTTTGTTTTACTTTTTATTTTATTATAAAAAAAATTAATTTTTTTAAAGATTATTGTTACTTCTTGAATTCTTTTATACCGTGCTACTAATAAAGTGTCTCAGTTTTGTAGTTATGAATGTTTTTTATACATTGCCCCCTGTAACTCCTGCATGTTGGTCGCCTGATTCGAGAATCAATTTGGAAGATACGACTAAAGTCTTTAATGCATATAGGAGGGAGGTAAGAATCCTTATGAATGAATGTAAGGAAGCTAACTGTTATCCAGATAAGTTTATTTAGAGAGAGTTCAGGTTGAGAGAAGAATGTGTGAATGAAGAAGAGCAATTCATGACGTCAGATGAAGAAGATGCATTAGAAATAGAAGAATCTGAGGTGAACAAGAAATACGGGGATGAAGAAAAAAGGAAACTTGAAGATGATCTAGTGCTGGATGAAAATACAGATATAACAAATTGTGTAGATGTAGACATCCAACAAGAAAATCTTCAAAAAATTAGTATCCCTAAAAACTATTTTAACAAGGCAGATGAAACACATGAAATTGACAAAGTATTGGATTTCATTTATGCCTTGTTCACTAAAGCACATCTGAAAATGATTTGGAAGCAACATCATCAATACATCAAATTCATGGGATTGCTTCCAAACAAAAGAAAGAAAAAAGATGATGTGTTCTTTGTTTCATATATGCCACCTTAACAGAAAGTGAGTCGTCGAGCCATGCGACGTTAAATGAAGCGCTGCGTGGGAGGCAACCGACGGATTTTAAGAATTGATGCTTTTCTTTTTGTTGTTATTTTATTTTTGCAGGAAGTAAATGAGAACTTGTAGGGACAAACGAGGAAGAAGCAAATTGGTGTTGCATTACCCGTCGACTTCTCTGTAAGGATCTATGTGAGTACATCTCTTCCTCTTTTGTTCTAAGACATTGAGGCAAATGTTTAGTGCAAGTTTGGGGGAGGAATTACTGTTTTGAATTTTCATTTTAAGTATTTTTTTTGTGTTTGTTAAAAATCGCTTTGAACTCTCCCCATATGAAGACCGTAAAAAAAATCTTGTGAATGCTATGATTGTGTGAGGTAGTCATGAAAGTATATAGAGTTTGAGTGAATAAGAGTTAGAACTAGGAATTTGGGAAAGTTTGGAAATTGAGGTATAACTTGAACACCCTAGGTTCCCCGAAGTAAGGAAACGAGTCCAACGTGTAGATTTGTGCCATAGTACTTGGATTTGAGTAGTATTCCTCTATTAGATCATAATGATAGTTCGACATGATTAAAGAGAATTGCATATATAAAATTGATTGAGAGAATGACTTGTGGCACTAAAAAAAATGATGAATAATGACGGTAAAAACAACTGGTCCTTCTAATTTGGGTAACCCTCACCCGGTTATTTAGCCTAATGGCGGTTGAATCTCTATAGTCGTCTAAAAAGTGGACTAATAAACGCCAATGAGCTAGAGAAAAAAAAGAATAAAGGTACCACAGAAAAAGTCTCGATCAAAATTTTGTACACGTGAAGGAAAGCAATCAAAAGTGCCTTAATCTGATTATCCGAATGAAAGGGGTAGAAAATCAAAGAAAATACTTAAGCCTAAAGCATAGTTGGAGATCTGGCCGAAAGGGGGATTTAGTTTCATGGTTTATCGCGGTGTGTGTTTGTGTAATACCTTCGTTAACAGACGATTACCAAAAGAACTAGTTTTAGCCAATCAGAACAAAGACTCATGTATGAGTACCGACACACCTTACATTCATAAGTCCTTCATTTGATATGTTGGTTGATCTGAAAATTATTTATCCAAGTTGGTTGCTTGAGGTCAAGCAATGGTTTAAGATTGGGGGAGTTTGATCAGTGGCTTTTATACGATATTTTACCATTAGTTTTAGTTAATCATTATATATGTTTAGTCACATTTTATTCGTTTTTATTGCATTTTACGCGTCAGTTTGGTATTTCCATGTTTTCTAGGTTCCGGTAAGCAATCAAGAAGAACCAGAGCAAAAACCAGGGAAAACAACATGAATTCGGAAGAGTTTTTAAAGTGAACCAGGGGGCTGACACGGTCGCCCATGTCAGCATGCCTGGGGCAAGAAAAGTTGATTTCAGATAGACATTTAGCCAACACAGTTGCCCGTGACAGCTGACGCGACCCGTGTTGGCTAAAGCACTTCATCATCTAATTTTCTTGGATTTTTGACCTGTGATTCCTAAGGGTATTTTGGGTATTTTACTATTGCTAGGTTGAACCCGAGACTATTTAATCTGTGTTTTGAGAAGGAAAAAGGGGACCTTTGGAGAAGAGAGGATTATACGGTTAGAATTAGAGAGATCAAGAGGATTGGAGAACTGAAGGTTTTCATGCGCGGAAGTAATTGAAGATCAAGGCAATTCGATTATCTTGTAATGTTTATCTTTTATTCTGTATTGCTTTTAAATGTTATGAATAGTTAAACTCCCCAATGCTAGGGGAGTGTCCCTTAATTGACTCTGTAATGACCTTATTTCCTTTGAATTAGTAATTTCACTGCTTTCTCATAATCATGGTTATCGTATAATATTCTTAAAACTTTTCTTATCTGACAAATAGGATTCGATTTATGGTTAACTTTAGGTTTGGAAAAACAATTGTTAATGCTTTTATACGATAATACTATAGTAGATATTTCCTAGGAATGAGGATACCCTATAGTAACCGTAATGTTTTAGATCAAACAAATTGTTTGATATTGTTCCTATACCGCCAAGGAATTGGGGTATAGGAAGAATACCAAAGGGTTTTCCTGCTAAGGAATTAAAGTCAACTAATCTTTAAAACCGGTAACGATTAAATTGAGCGGTGATTTTGCGACTTAGGATTATTGTTGTTGCAAGGAAGTTCATACACCCTATTGTCACTATTGCGAAAAAAGGTGTCGGCAATGACAGAAGAGTCGCCACCATTCGTTATTCATCCCAACGAGGGAAAGGAAATGAGCAGAGAAAACCTGACGAAAACGGGAGAAGACAGGTCATCGCAACCATGTCTCGGGTTCGGGAGTCGGTTACGCAAGGGGAAGGTATTAGCACCCCTCACATCTGTCGTACTCGATGGGATCCACGCTTTGTTGTCTGTCTGAAGGGGTGATTGACACTATCTACGCTAAAGGTCTGGGACAAAAGAAAATAAAAAGGACTCGGCAGAGCATCGCCGCTCTGGGCCTACGTATTCCCGTCTAGCAGGTACAAACAACCTTTAGTCCACAACCTTTAGGAATGGGTATACCCTTTGCTCCATGCTCGTTGCAAACCTAGGACCTTTGTTTGTTTATGTATCCTTATGTACTTACTTGTGTTTGTTGCACTCATATAGCATCATATTGCATTGGTTTCATGGAATCCCGAGTTTATTTATAAACATTATAGAACCAATAAGGATTACAAAAAATATTTTTTAGAGATATTCTTCTAAGATTCCTAACTTGGATGACCTAAGGAAGTAGGTGCTCAGATTGAAGAGAACTCGAAAGACAAATATAAGAGGCTTTCCTTTATTATTAAGGATCAAATGAGGTTTCAAAAAGCTATCATCAAAATTGAAGATCTAAGTAATCAAGAGCTTCCTTCTGTATTTTCCAACAAGGGATAGAGGATTTATTTTCCTCTATCACATTACTCCTTAAAAGATGATTATGGACCGCCTATTTTCAAGAAGATCCAAGTGGAGGAAAAAACCAATAAGCACGATGAAGGACTTCCTTAGGGCTTTATTTAGCTTTTATTTATCTATTATATTGGGACTCTTATAAGAATATTCACTTGTGATCCAATATCAAAAACTAATTTTACTTGGTATTCTGTAACGTTTATAAATACTTGAGTTCCATGAAACATTTTGTTTTGCATTCTTGCATTTTTGCATTTCGCATCAGCATAGCATCCTTTGCATTCCGGGGAATCTCACTCTTGCTTCATCTTCACAGACAATCTGAATCACCAATACAACACTTGAGCCAGTCGACGCCAAAAGATGGATCAATTGGAACAAGAGAATAGAGTGCTCCGTGACGAAGTTGCAAATCTGAAAGAGAGTTTGGAAAGGTTGAATGGTATAGTTGAAGCTCTGTCTAACCAGTCTACACTCAACAACCAAGAAATTCAAGGGACCGTTATCTCCAAAATAGTATCAACACCGATCCCAGTGGTGTCTACTGTTGCTAAAGTGACCTACAGCATGCCGCCAGGATTCCCGTGGGGGATGCCTCCTTATTTCACTCCGGCCGGTTATTGTCCACCTGTTCCCGAGGTCCCTGTCGTGACCACCGTTCAAGCTACTCCTGCAACTACTGCTGTAATGACTAGTGCACCTCCGCAAGTGAACGCTACTCCGTATATCTTAGACAAGCCAACTTTCCATAGGGTACCCAGCGAAACTGTGGGTTTGGAAGAGAGAATGGATGGATTCCAAGGCCAATTTTCTGAGATGCAAAAATAATTGAGAGCCCTTCGTGGGAAAGATCTGTTTGGAAAGAGTGCTTCTGACATGTGCTTGGTCCCGAATGTCAAGGTTCCACCTAAATTCAAGGTCCCCGATTTTGAGAAGTACAAAGGGAATACATGCCCTCAGAGTCATCTTATAATGTATGCTCGGAAGATGTGTGTGCAAACTGACAATGATCAATTGCTCATTCATTATTTCCAAGACAGTCTGACAGGCGCTGCACTCAAGTGGTACATGGGGTTAGATAGTGTGAAGATTCGAACTTTCAATGATTTGGGTGGAGCCTTCATCAAGCAGTACAAGAATAACGTAGACATGGCTCCTGACCGTGATCAGTTGATGCCCATGGCTCAGAAAGGCAAAGAGAATTTCAAGGAATATGCTCAGTGTTGGTGCGAGTTAGCCGCTCAGGTCACACCACCGTTAGAAGAAAAGGAAATGACCAAGATTTTTCTAAAGACTCTCGGTCCGTTTTTTATAAGAAAATGGTAGCAAGTGCACCCAGTGACTTCACCAAAATGGTTAATATGGGAATGCGTTTAGAAGGAGGTGTTCGCGAAGGAAGACTAGTCAAGGAAGGGAGTACCTCTAATAATGCTCGAAAGTATGGGAGTGGTTTTGTGAAAAAGAGAGAACATGAGGCAAGTGTTGTGCAGCAAGGACGATCCAAGAGAGGGTATCCGCCACAACATCAGGTTGATGCGGTTCATCAGCCACAACATCAACAAAATCAACAAAATCAGAGTCGTGTACACAAAAGACTGGACTTTGATCCCATCCCGATGACATACACTGACTTGTTCCCATCTTTGATTCAAAAGGGTCACATCCAGACGAGAGCTCCGCCTAAGGTACCCAAGAAACTTCCGTATTGGTACAAAGCTGACAAATTTTGCCTATACCATCAAGGTGCTCCAGGCCACGATACTGAGAACTGTTACGGTTTAAAGGCAGACGTTCAAAGGTTGGTTAAGGACGGAATTTTATCCTTTAAGGGTTTTATTCCTTATGTGCAAGGTAATCCTCGTCCTCAGCATGGTTCGTCCTCCGCGAACATGATCCAAGGGCATTCGGGAAGCCCATATCAATATAGTGCCTGAAGATGAATCTGAAGGCGACATATCAGACGATCCTGCAAGCTTCTTCATTCCATATAAAGACTGAATAAAATCCTGAGAAGGGCTCATCAGGGTGTTTTCTTTTCGTTTGCTTATGCGTATTTCATTTCTTTGATTAAAAGCATGTTTGGCTTGTATGGCTTGTTTATTTTGAATAACTAATGCAATAAAATGTTTGTCTTGAAGAAATCCATTCGTTTCACTCGTAAAACATTTCTCACAATTTATAATGCCGACTATACCCAATTCTCTCACTTTGGTGAATGATTGGAGGGAGGATGATAAAGTAAAACGCAGGATCTCTCGTTGTATGCTTTTGAATAAACAACCTTACTGATGATGTGAGGCATTCTGGTTTCAAACCTCCTAAAACACCACAAATAGTCAACCTTTCTTTAATCCTTGAGAAAAAGATCTTTCTTTTCTCTCCCAAATCAAAACCTCATTTTCAACCTGGGGCAGGGTATCAAAAACGAACATCTTTCAAAAGTTGGGTGGGCAAAAATATATTTTAGCCTTTCATTCCTATATTTTACAAATCAGAAACTAAACCCTCAAAGTCCTAATTGAAGTAAGGTTTAGTTTGAAAGCGTACTCGATGAGATATCGTTTCCTGACTCCTGTGAGCCACGCTCAATTTTTGTTGGCTTTATAAAATTAATCCATATCCTAACTAGTGATTCCGGTCACAAGTTATCTCTTTTCAAAAACTTCAAGACAAACATATATGTTGTATTAATAGTTTCAGAATTAACATGCCCGACTCGCTAACTTCGCTTGATACCTTGGAAATTTACATGTGAACATCAGTGACGAGTTCAGTCTATTGGAATTTGAAGACTCTGCTAAACTGGGGCAAGTTTGTTTCCGTTTGGTTCGCTCCGTACAAGTTGGACTTCCTAAAGAGCTATTTTCAAAGACTCAGTCATAGTACCGTCAATCAGGGGCAGTTACGTCGAGCTTCTGCGAATCTCTACAAGAGTTTGAAAATAGTGGGGCATTTAGACACCATGTTCTCTATAAAATCCTCTCGAGATGACCCTCTCTCATAAACCATGCGACTTGGGGAATGAGAGAGTCAAAGGGAGACTTCAGTTAGGTGACCTGAGAATTCCTAGTGGGATGAGTAGTTTCACCTATCCAGCAAAGCAGATGTTTATTTCATCCCCACGAAGCTCAACTCCGACATATTCAACAGCTTTGGTTTCCTAAAGCAAGTGTACATTCTCCAAGCAATGTTTGATCTGTGGAGGTTTTGCTTGAGTGCCCCTCTGTTTGAGGCGTTCATTTCGCTTCTCCCGGTCCGTCAACATCCGCATAGCATATAGATAGATAGCATGGCATATGCATTTTGCATCTTTGTGTTTGTTTGTTCCGTCACTTTAGTCGTGGTTATCCCTAAGTGACTGGGTGTGTCCTCTCCCTCAAAGTATAGTTGTCAGCCTTAGGCAGAAAGAGCACGATATTTCCATTTCCCCATGAAGCTTGATCCTCATGGAAGACGGTTGTTTTAGTACGTTCCCATTTGAGTTCATACCTCATTGGTCGGGCCTTGTTTGACAGTTTCTCTTCAGTTATTCCCTGAATTGAACTTCGGTCCTTGGCAATCACATTATGGACATCTCCAGCTCTTGGATATGGATTAAGCGCATTTATTTTGCACTTTACTCCCAAGGAATGGTCTTTATGAAGATAAATTTTGAAGACAGATATTTTTCCAAAGAATATTAAAAGGATTCCTCAACAATTTACATCTGGATTGCAAGCAATCTCTTTATTTGAGCAACTCGTTTTGACCAGGATTCCCTTCAAAACGACAAATGGCAGTCTCTTTAGGACAGTTTATCCATCCCTAGTGGATTTATCAAGATTATCAATTCATCAAATGGCATCCCTTCGAGAAGCTCACCGAAGACATTACAAGACACCTCTCTTTATTTGAGAGTTCACAGAACATTTTACAACTACAACAAGAAATACTCTCCGGGAATGATTTCCCCAGTGAGTTCATCACAAGAATAATTCTATCAAACGACATCTCTTTTGAAGATCCTTGTTGGAGCTTTACAATCTCCAGTACATATCATTTTGGTCAGACACTTTTTCTTAGGCTGCCATACGTTTGGTAGTAAGGTGATCTTTCCTCCTTTAGGTTATTACCTCCACTTACGCTATCATATGTTTGATAGTAGGTAATATACCATCTTCTTTTTGGTCAGACACTTTTTCTTAGGCTGCCATACGTTTGGTAGTAAGTGATCTCTCCTTCTCTGGGTTATTACCTTTGCTTAGGCTATCATACATTTGATAGTAGGTAATATACCACCCTTTTTTGGTCAGATACCTTTGTTTAGACTGCCAAGATTGGTAGTAGGTCATCTCTCCTTTTGTGTTTACCTTTTCTTAGGCTATCATATGTTTGATAGTAGGTAATACACCATCTTTCTTTTGGTCAGATACCTTTAGACTGCCAAGATAGGTAGTAGGTCATCTCTTCCTTTTCGTGTTCACCTTTCCTTAGGCTATCATATGTTTGATAGTAGGTAACACATATCATTTTGGTCATACACTTTTTCTTAGGCTGCCATACGTTTGGTAATAAGTGATCTCTCCTTTTGGGTTATTACCTTTGCTTAGGCTATCATATGTTTGATAGTAGGTAATACGCCTTTCTTTGCTTCAACCGGATACCTTTGTTCAGGCTGCCCCACGTTGGTATTGGGACACCCATCACTTTCAAGTTTATGTTTCACTGACGAGTTGCTGTACTCCTGTTGGTATTATTATATCTTATCTTCATTTTGGAGAGTCCACAATGCTGATTGTTGTCTCTTCTCGTGGCGTCTCGCGTCGTTGGGTCTGTTCTTTGGGTGTCGTGTCCAGTTATTCCCCTATGGCATCACTTCCTCACAGGACTTTCTGTCTTGAATTTTCATATCATTACATATCATTTGCATTCGGTGGCGTCTTAGGGCCAAAAATTCGTGCAATGTTTATATTTAAGTCCCTCCTATCTCATCGAGACGGAGATTTCGATCTCCATACCTCCGAATAGAAGTAACTTAAATAGGGGCATCTGTCGCACCCTAATTTTTGACCTTAATATCCCACCTCCTTGTGCTTATTTCCTATTTATTTTATTATTATTTTTATGCATTTATTATGGCTAACCAGACTACGCAGGTGCAATAGTTTCGAGCACAGATCGTCCACTCTCCCCTTCAAAGATATTGGGATGTTGAAGAGAAGGTTTTACTCAGATAAGAGGTCGAGTTTGGGTTCTTGCTGAGATGACAGGGTCGTGTTTTAAGGATCTCGCGAAGCTTAATTCATGCAAAGAGATTATCATAGTTTAAAGGCTTGTTTGGAATTTCGCTATTGGTTCATCAGTCTCAACCTCCTCAACGACATCAAGTGTTTGGAACATTTAATTTGGGCCAAGATTTAAATTGAAGTCTTACAGGAGGATTGTTCAAAGTTCGTCAATATTTACCACTTTAATATCTAAATGTTCTCTCTATTCAAGTTTAAATTTGGGCTAACATTTCAAGATTTGAATTTCACCGTGAAAGATACATTTCACTACGGGGAAATGAACTCTAAGACCAATCGATTCCAAGCTTGAGTAAACCGGTCGCCAGAGGAGATTCATGTTTTTGTTGAAAAGAGAGAGGAAGATGACACTACTAGAAAAGTTCATTTTAGCTGCGAATTTAGCCTCGGCAACCGACACCGAGGCTAACTAGCCTCGACAAAACCGAGGCTATTCAAACGCAAAAAAACCATTTTAAAGTTTTTCTTTTACAATTTTTTTTATTTAATTCATTAGACATGGCTAGGCCGAGGCTAGATATGTTTTAATTTTTGAATTAGTTTTTTTTAATATTAGACACGGATTAGCCGAGGCTAACTATTTTTAGCTGCAAATTTAGCCTCGGCCATCGACATCGAGGCTAACTAGCCTTGACAAAACCGAGGCTATTTAAATGCAAAAAAAAACCATTTTAAAGTTTTTCTTTTACAATTATTTTTATTTAATTCATTAGACATGGCTAGGCCGAGGCTAGATTTGTTTTAATTTTTGAATTATTTTTTTTAAAATATTAGACACGGTTGAGCCGAGGCTAACTATTTTTATTTTTTTCGAATATATTTATTTTATCTAATAGACACGGATGAGCCGAGGCTAACCATTTCCCACTTGTTTTTCATGTTTCCCTCTTAATTTCTTTTAGAATAAAGAACCCTAAAGTTAAACCTTCAGAAGAAAAAAAAACCCCTAAAATCAAACAAAATCGACACCTCTTCATGATTTACCACGTTTGAACAACACTCATATACTGCAAACTTCACTTAATATTAGATAAAAGGGCTTTGTTTTTTTCTTCACGTACTGCTTTTATGTTACCACCACCACCGCGCCTTAGTATGTCTTAGCTCATACTGCCGTCAAAGAAACCACCACCGTCGTGCCTTGGAATCTTAACAGGTTCTTTCTCAAACGCGAATTCATGTTATTGTCACTTCTGTAATCGCTAGCCATTTATGAACTCTATTATTGTTTGTGTTTTGATAGTTTTGCTGGTAAAAAAAATATTTTTAGGGTTTGCGTTAAATCTAAAAATTTGGTTGCGTTAAAAATGTTGTTTTGTTCTGCTTCACCAATTTCTCTTAATAATATTTCATGTGGTTTTGATGGGTCTTAGTTACTCTTTTAGCACATGCTTTGATTTTGCAAACAATGTGTTTGTTGAAAGGTCACAATGAGTTTCATAGTGCTGGTTTTAAGCTGAAACTTGTTCACATGCTTTGATTGTTAGCTACGTTTGGTCGTGATAAGAGATTCAGAGTTAAACTTTGTGGTATATTTAAGTTGTTGGTGATTCTTATGTGTATTGAAGTTATGAAATCTGCATGTTTTGGTTTGCAGTGTGTTGTGAGCGTGCGGTGCGGTTCACATTTTTTTATTCATGTTATAAGTTTATGACCACCTCTTTGTAAATAACTTGCAAGCTATATGAAGTCTTGGTATGCTGAAATTTGTGCAACATGCTTGTAGCTTTATGTGGAATTTGTTAGCATAGAGATAATTAGCGTACGGTCGAGATTCAGAAGTCTTAGCGTTATCTGCATGTTTTGGTTTGGAGTGTGTCGTGAGCGTGCGGTGCGGTTCACATTTTTTTTATTCATGTTATAAGTTTATGACCACCTCTTTGTAAATAACTTGCAAGCTATACGAAGTCTTGGTATGCTGAAATTTGTGCAACATGCTTGTAGCTTTGTGTGGAATTTGTTAGCATAGAGATAATTAGCGTACGGTCGAGATTCAGAAGTCTTAGCGTTATCCATATAGTTATGTTACTGTTGTCTGTTATGATTGATATGCACTTTGTATGCTGCCCTGCTTTTGGATTTCAAGTTTTGTTCCATCATGTTAATGAATGTTACGACATCAGTTAGGCCAAAGTTAAATATGAACCTATTTGTACTAAGTGGACTACAGAACGATGTGTTGTATTTTGATGGGTTGAAGATTGGGACTACAACAAAATTATCATTTGCGTCAGGTAATATAGCATTTTTTTATAAATATTTAAACAATGAAAAATAGGGATATGAAAAAGTTTCTGCACAGGTCTAAAGATTGTGTAGCTGATTAAGATAGTGATTTCATGAATGTTTGAATTGAGCAGTTAACAACAGACTTAGTTTATGCAAAGCACAAATATGCACCCTGCCTTATGCTTTTAATTACATGATTTGAAATCTGTTATTTTGCTTGGCTTTATCGTATATGTGTCTCTCCCATCCTCCTTATAAGTGAGACCATGGACAACAAAATCACTCACATAAAATTTTTTTTCTTATGCAAGCTGGAACTATCTAGCAAGATTTGTTTGTTTTGCTTGTTTTCTACTCTATGATGAATGTCATTGCAATTGATATAAAAATGTGTTATATATTTTATAGATGTCAAATAGATGTTCATCAAGAATGCTATGGAGCAAGAAATGTTCGAGACTTTACATCATGGGTTTGTAAAGCTTGTGAAACACCAGACATCACGCGAGAGTGTCGTCTTTGTCCTGTAAAACGTGTGTATCTTACACAATTTATAGATATGATGCAGTATTATATATGTCACTTTTATTTGTATGAGCTATACCTCCCCCTAAATATTCTATTTTTTGGAACTTATCATCTAAATTCTTGTAACCTTATATGCATCTATGAATTAATCTTGCTTTTTCGTTACCTCTTTTGACTGTAGAATTTAGGATAATATCATGTAGCTTTGGTAATGTTGTTTTTAACTTCATTTTGTAATTAGTGTCTATGATCTTAATACCTGAAATGTATTGTTGTACATTCAGGTGGTGCTCTAAATCCTACTGATGTTGATCCATTATGGGTTCATGTCACTTGTGCCTGGTTTCGACCTGAAGTATCTTTTTCTAGTGATGAAAAAATGGAGCCTGGTTTGGGTATCTTAAGTATTCCATCGAACTCTTTCATGAAGGTAGGGTATTTCTAACTCATCTTTTGTCTGTTCAGAAAATGTACTTTATATCACTTTTCCAAATAAGAAGTATAGTTTGATAGTATCACTACTAATGTGTGTATTTTATCATAATAAATTATGGTAATAACGGTGTTTGCGCCTAATTAATGTTAGTCACCAATTGACGTAGTTTATTCTTTGCATATGTCACACTAAGTTACATACATCATTCACTCATACCATATTACAAAGCCGGAGTGAGAATACTTGAAACAACCTAGGCTCCACTGCTCCAGTCCAGATTTCTTAACATATGAGTATTATTTAGGCGTCTCTTAGATTTGTTCATTCTGATTCAATCTAAAGTTTGCATTAATTCAATTTCATATTTGTGTTATTTGTAAGCAAATCCATGGCTTGTGCACTCAATGTTGCAAGTGTTCCACTTATTAACATGCCATGTGTGCATCAAGGGCCGGTTATCGCATGGAGGTGAGGCTTTACTTGAATCGACTTGGCTATTTTTTGCTGCTATGTTCTAATATGTACTTTCATTTAATTTAATTTATGAGATATACTACTTCTCATTATTTTTTTTGTATCATGGCTGACTTTAAGTTGGTAGTTTTCATTTATCATATGGATAATTTGTGATCCATGAAATAGTTATTGAGTTATCTCCTCTGTAAATGCAGTTGCATTGTTCGGAGAAAAATGGTAAACAGACAACAAGAATGGTTTCTTATTGTGCTTATCACATGTATGAAGTCCTTAATTATGATAATATTGTTTCTCCTTTCTCCATTTATATATTGTTTCCTCTATGGAGTTTGCTTTTTACAAATTACAAAAAAACTTCAGTACTTTTGGAATTGTATGGGTATGGGTGTATTTGAGTTCATCTTGTTCTTACTTTAGCTGTTCAACTTCATGATTTTTGTATTTCTTGCAGGGCTCCCAATCCAGACACCGTTTTGATTATACAAACTCCTCAAGGGGTCATTTCAACTAAAATCCTTATCCAAAAAAAGAGAAAAGTCGGGTCAAGATTAATTTCATCAAACAGAATAAAGGAAGAAGACACTCCTCTAGCAGATAACACAGAACCTGATCCATTTTCTGCTGCTAGGTGCCGAATCTTTGTAAGAATAAACCGCACAAAAAAGGTAACTTGGAAACTATTTTTGTTCTGATGAATGTTTGTAAGATAATCAACCGAACTTTGTGTCTTATATTTTTTAATACTTTTGAAAAATCGACCATAGTTGTGTGTGGCCACTATGTACTCTGATATTGGCCCACTCGTTTGCCTTTAGTGTGATGGTTTATATTTCCATGTCTCTTAGAGATTTGGCCTTTGTGGTACTGGTAAGGCTTGACTAGTCCTCACCTTACATTCTCACTTGTATGTGATTGTGATGTAATGGTGAAATATCATGCTTGTGGCGTATTGTTTTGATTCCTCGACTTCCATGCTCGCTTTTAAGGCCTTGTTAGTCACCATATCCTCTAATATGCCCTTTGATATCTTTATCAAATCTTGTAAACCAAAAATACATTTCTCATCTTCATTTTTTCTATTTTCCAGAGAGCAACAGATGAAGTTGTTCCTCATAAAGTGAGGGGTCACTGCCGTCATCCTCTAGATGCAATTCAGAGATTAAGTCCACGCAAAGTAAATATTTTACTTTGATATAAATGGGATTTTACTATTCTTTGTTTAAGGTTGAGTGTGAGGTTTGAAGTGTATTCCGTCATCCACTGGATTGTTAAAGCGAACATGTTGTTAATGGATTGTTAAAGATTAAACTAAAATTGAGCTACTAAATATGTGTGTTAAAGGCACTGTTAGTGATAAAATGAATTGCTGTTATGCTATGGGCCTATGGCATCCAAGTAATGTTGGAATGGAAGAGGCTAAGTACAGTAAGTTAGTTGTTAGAGAGGTGTTGATTAATAATGCTTTGATGTTAGTTGCTAAAAACGTAGGTTGTTAGCATTTGAACTTTAATGTTTTAGAACGGAAAATATTAGTCGACATTGGATTAATGGTGGGGTTCGAACGAATGAATTCCTACTGCGATGTTGAGATCTTGCTGTAAGATTTGTTAGAAATTGTTAGTGAATCCGTTGCCATATTGGAATTAGTTATGATTTGAGTTAGTGAATTAAAGTAATAGAAGCTAGTTATAATTGGGATAGTGTGAATTTGCATTAGAGTTAGTAACTTGTGATAGCTTTGAATTAGTTTAGGTTGATGTTAGTATATTTAGTGAATTGAATGGTTAAATTAGGATGAACCTGACAGCTAAGTATGGTTTGTTGAGTTGTGATAAAAGTATAATTGATGAATCAGTTAAAAGTTGATTGCAATATAAGACTGTATTGCCATGAAGTTTTCTATTATGGTGTGTGCATTTTGGCATTGCAAACATATAGTTGCTAGATGGTTTTGGACTATTAGAATTTGAATTGGATTTAATTTGATGTTTAGAAAAATAGAAACTGTTATGGAAATTAGTTAGTAAATTTGGTTATTTGATGTTAAGATTGGTTCATGTTAATTAATTGTTATGTAAGGAAATTGTTAGATTGAAATGGATGATATGTTAAAGTGTTATGAAAGTTAGTTTTGAATTTGAAGTCATGAACTAAGCTGCTATTGTATTGTTAATACAGTGAGATTATCATGTGAATGAATTGCTATGATGACTGAATTGCTTGAATAAGTATAGCCTTATGGGACTTTATTTGCAGGCTGTTGGTAACTTATTAGAATTGGTCATGGAAGTTAGTTAGGATGTTATTGTTAATGGTTGTGTTGAAATTTGATGCATAAGCTGTTATTGTTAATGTTATTGTTCATAAGCAACTCATGCTTTTCATGGCAACTTATATACTAACTTTTGGCCTTGATTTCCTTTTGAACAAACTTTCTCTGAAATGTGTGTTACTGTTATTTGAGATTGTTATCAACTTGTTATATTTACTATATGCTTTACTTTTATTCGATCTTGTGTTTAAGATGTGGTTTAGTTTCAAAATATTTTTGGTTGTTTTTTATTTCAGAAAAGCAACGCAAGGTTGCAGAATACTACAAACAACAGGAGAGGCTCCTTGAAGGATATAATGACATGGATACCATGACTGAAACAAGACTTTTCCCCGGAAGTCTTACCGAGGTACATTATTATATTATTACAATCATTATAGTGGCCGATACGGAAGCAGTTGCAGATGTGAACTTGATAATCTCAAACATGTGTTGATGAATAACTTATCTCAAACTGTATTCTCTATTCTCTATTTCCCTTTCAAATTGAATTTCAGTGATGCACGTATGGTGTTTGTTGTAACGCCCCATATTGCTTTCAGGATTACCGACTGACCCCACAAACCAACACGGGTCTTTTCAGCATGCTTTGTCCTTAATCACACGCCTTCTAGGAAACTTCCCAGAAGGTCACCCATCCCAGAATTGCTCCAAGTCAAGCACGCTTAACTGTGGAGTTCTTATGAACGGGCTACCGAAAAGAAGATGCATCTTGTTGGTATAGGTAGTACCAATTAATCCTTATAAGCCTTCATTCAACCATGCAGTCCCATACCTGCATAGCCTCAGGATCCCTCTCATTCGGATGTGAATTCGGTTTTTCCCCTAGAAGCTGCTAGGAGTGTCTCATTGTCATGCCTCATGACACCGACAACCACTCCCTCGCCCACGGGTGTTACATGTAACCACCGTCCTCTTTCACCTCAAGTGTTACATGCCCACCAACTTCCACTTGGTTCGTCCCCGAACCACATCGTACTGGGAGAACCAGGCTCTGATACCATTTGTAACGCCCCATATTGCTTTCAGGATTACCGACTGACCCCACAAACCAACACGGGTCTTTTCAGCATGCTTTGTCCTCAATCACACGCCTTCTAGGAAACTTCCCAGAAGGTCACCCATCCCAGAATTGCTCCAAGTCAAGCACGCTTAACTGTGGAGTTCTTATGAACGGGCTACCGAAAAGAAGATGCATCTTGTTGGTATAGGTAGTACCAATTAATCCTTATAAGCCTTCATTCAACCATGCAGTCCCATACCTGCATAGCCTCAGGATCCCTCTCATTCGGATGTGAATTCGGTTTTTCCCCTAGAAGCTGCTTGGAGTGTCTCATTGTCATGCCTCATGACACCGACAACCACTCCCTCACCCACGGGTGTTACATGTAACCACCGTCCTCTTTCACCTCAAGTGTTACATTTGTTGTAATGACTGTCACAGTTGGCCTTGGTGGGAATCGCAGTAATTTAGTTGGTTCTTTTGGAAGAGGTGATGTTGCTATTTTTTTAGAAATCTTCAGTTATTTTGATATTTCTATGTTTCTAGTTTTTTGGCTTCGGTTCAGCATAGTAGTGGCTAATCCTATTTTTAGGTTGCAGTACTCAGGGCATAGTTAAAGTTTTGCTCAGAGTGTAATGGTCTATTTTTTGTTTGGACAACTTCTTTTTAAACCAAACAATACTAACATCACCAAGCACTAGTTGAATCACAACTTACATCTAATTCACAGCAACCATTTTAATTCCTTACTATTTGAATGCCTGATATAGATTATACAATTGGAAAGCAGGCATAATTTTGTTGACTTTTACAATTTGACTTTAGCCTCGGTTAGGCCAAAGCTAAATATTTTGTTGACTTATAAAGTTTGAACTTAGCCTCAAAAAAGTCGAGGCAAAATGTTCCTTTAGCCTCGACCAAGACCAAGGCTAAATATTATGTGAGCTTATGGAGTTTGACTTTAACCTCGGTCAGGCCCAGGCTATTTTAAGTTTTTTGACACGGCTTTATCGAGGCTAAATTAGACACGGCTTCACCGAGGCTACATTAGACACGGACAGACCGAGGCTACTTTAGACACGGATCTTCTTGCCGAGGCTAAAAGTTAGCTTCGAGTGTTTTAGCCTATCCCCGACACCGACGCTACGCCGAGGCTAATTGGCTAGTAGCGAGGTTTTTTTGCCTTATAGCCTCGGAAACTGGCCGAGGCTAAATACAGCATTTCTAGTAGTGTGACCCTTTAAATCGGTGGGACTACTTTTATCATTTGGACGATATAAGTTTATGCCTTGATAATTGATGCATATTGATTATTTTAGGCTATAACATCTTGAATTATGTTCTTTATTTATTAAAGGAAGGTGCAAATATTTTGAATCATGCTAGAGGGTGACGGTTGAAAATGTACGGTTTTAGCTGGAGCTGATAGTTTTTTTTCTCTTCTCGGCCAAATTATTTCAAAAGGGATAGAACCTAGATCCATCCTTGTCCACATTCACCATGAATTCTCAAAGAAATTCACAAAGGCAATTGGAAAGCCTACAACGAGAGGAAAAGTTAAATGCAGGTACATATTGAACCATACACAAGGCAATGAAGAAAACAACACTGATAAAGCTCACACCAATACAAGACTCAGCGATAATTCACTTTTCACTATAATAATTGAGTCAGAGAGTTTTTCATGTATAATAAGCTCCATCCTCAATTCACATCAGGAATTCAGCGCTTCACCTTCTCCGCGTCGCCATCGTATTCCTTCCCAATTATCTTAACGACACCTTAATGAGGGTACCATACAGTTTCCTGTTCAGCTTAGTTTATTGGATCCTTTCGTGAAGCCTTGGGATAATTCGGTTGGGAACAGCGACCTACATTCAAGAAATTAAGAGATGAAATCGGTCAAAACCACAAGTTTAAAGACAAGGAAAGCACATAACAATACTCGATGTTAAAGCCTACCGTCATTGGGTCTGTTCTGGGTAAGTTCAAAAGTTAGCAGGAACCGTATCACCACATCGCCTAAGACCAGCTAAGTATGTTAAGGCTAAAACAGAAGAGGATCCTGTCATTTGAAATCCATTAATTAGTAGCAGTAACAAACATAAATTGGAAAAAGAACACAGTCTAATTCACAGCTTCTTTTAATAAATAACTCACTTCCAAGTAATCTTCACCTTATCATCAAACTCGGTGGGATGTTCTTGAGGTACCACTCTAAACAAAGTCAGCAGCCTATTTGAAAATATTTGCCGCAAACCGAGAGCTCCTTCACGGACCAAGCTGAGACTAAAAGAGATAGGAAAGACGGAATTGGGCCAACACGTCTTCACGACCTGCATTCACAATGATAAGGAGTCAAATAATCATTCAGCTCAGAGTGCATCCTCCACCCACATAAACCAAACCGCAAGCGTGGTCATCTAATTTTGAAGAGAATAAGAATATGATTCTGTCAAGATAAAGATTTTACCATCAAAATCACTTTGAAGACAAGAGTCGAAAATTATTAGCCTTTTGATTCCCGCGAGAAGGTCGTTGGTCTCAAAACAGTCACAGTGATAGTTGCCCATGCACACGGTTTCAGTTAAGGTCGGATTTCATCGCAGCCAAAATCCCGTGTTAATCCTATGGTTGAGCATTTAACTTACGGAAACACCATCGGAAGCACTACAACAGCGAATTGGTAACTACATGTGTGACCTTAAGAATATTTCACTAGGTAAACGCTGTTACAACCTGTTACCATGGCCCGTAAGCAAGAACTTCACTGAAGTGCGCTCTCTGCGAATCACTGAAAACAAAATGGAAAACAGTAAGTCGTATGGCGGAAAGACACGCATAACTGAACATATAACTGAATCATGACTTTGCAAATATAGTTATTCCAACATTTCAGTAATGGCTACCTAGTTTTATCGATCCATTTGTGAAGTCAGTGGGTGAACCTTGTTGTTCTACTCAAAGAAGACCGATAAACCAGACCCACCATTGAAGCTGAGCCTTTAGTTCTCACAAGAAGTACTCACGCCAACAACCAACAGCAACAGCAACAGTTCAGGAAATCTGCAATGCAAAGAATGGGTCAGATGCCAGGACAACATCAGATGCAACTTTCTCCACAACTTGGGCATCAACAATTTCAGAGTAGGCAGCAGCTCTCTTCGGCGCATATGCAGCATGGCCTTGGTCAAAACCAACTCAATCAAGGAAATCAGATGACTCGTTTAAGCCAGTTTTCTGGTCATGCCAACAGTGCATTATTTAGTGCTGCTCAAACAACACCAAATACCCAGATGATTCCCAACATTTTAGCCAGTATATCTTCACGGTCTCATCTGCCACGTATGCAGTTCGGATTATCCGGAAGAAATTCTCAATGAAGTCATCCTTCCCTAAATGTTGAGTGATCAAATGTTCAACATTGAAGGTGGCAACCCTGGTGGCACGATGTCCTCACAACAGAAGCAACACCACTCAGAGTTGAGAACACGCTCAGACGCCCAAACCAGTACCACGATAGACCTGTGCATGCAAAAGAGGAACAATCAAGTAAATCCAAAGGCAATCACATGTGTTGAATTAGAAAAGAAAATAATCCTGCAACAAAACAAAGCACTCAGAAAATCCACAGAACAGAGGCATTATCAGATGTAAATTCAATTCGACTCCAAAACATTTCTTTTCGGCATCAGTATAACATCATCCGGCTGGAAGGGGGATACAATTTGATTACCTATTGAAAGAATTATACGAACGAACTTTAGTCCAAAAATGAATATAATTAACATCATAGTCATGAGAGATCGAAGGTAACCAATAAATCATGAAACTCTTACCGAGAAATACGCGCTCAACAACACAAGCTGAAGCGGAAAATGTTTGATAGGCCGAATTAAGGGTTTGGTTCCAACGGAAAATTTCCAATTCATGAGGTACCTAGCGTGAGGGGTCATTCCAGAGGTACTTGAAAGGAACATTATGTTGAAATTGAAGAAGAATATCCTGCAAATCAGTATCAGTGGATTACCATGTTAGACAACAACAACTTTAGACCAGAATTTGGAGAATTAATGAGAGACATGTCTGAACATGTTTTAGTCTAAAAGGAAACAAAGTTATTACCATGTTTTGCAGTGGCCCGTTTCCTTCCAAAACACTCTCACCGACAGGATCCTCAACATATTCAAAGCTTTCCAAAACAGCTATCAGACATGTTCAGGCGGATTTGGAAGGCATTCATTGCAAACTAACACCTGAAAACTCAGAGCACCTATAAAAGATTAAGAACTGAGATGAGAAAGGGCCGAAAAAAACAGACAGAAATCCAACGCAAAACACACAACAGTTCGCAAAAACTCCCCCCATAATATCCCAAATCGTAAGAACCCTAAATTCGTAAATCAAAACGATCAGGAAACTTATCTCTTGAGCTCTACCGCCGTTGGCTTCAACGCACATCAAAACCTTCACATCACTATAAATCCTCCACCGCAAATCGCAATAAGCCCTAGTTGCTTCAAAACCTCAACCGCGAATCCACAGTATCGTCCATCAAAATCCCATCGGAGGCTACTACCGCCTGACCCCGTCACCGCTAATCTCCCTTCGTTCAACCCGCATCCGCGCCATCTCCACACCATTATCGCTACCTCCCCAGACTCGCAACCCGATCACGGTTTCGTTCGCCAGGGTAAAGATTTTCTCAATGGATATTTTGATTCGTTACTGATGTTTGCTTTGTGTTTTGACAGGTTTTTATGAGATTTGAGAAACATATCAGATTCAAGGGAAAAGGAAGAATTTGAGAACTAGATTGGAGGGAGATGGCAATCGACAGAGAGTTTGATTTTGGGAACTAGGGTTCCCTGTTCTGTGATTTTGTTTTTGCACACACACGACACCACTAATCCACTCATTATCTTTAATCCCCTTACTTAACCCAACTAACTTCTAATAAGCCCTTTTATTTAACAATTAATCTTTTTTTATTAATCCGTTTTTTTAAAAAAATAAAATCAACTAAACTTTTATTTCATAATAATATAACTTGTTCAAAAATCTATTTCTTTCAATCTAAATAATAAAAATCATATATTCAAACTTTTTATAATAACTTGCATTATTCAAAAATCCTTTTTTTCTTTTATAATAATAAGCTTTTTGTATATAGTTATAATTAAGGCTATTTTATCTAAGAGAACTATTTTATAATTAACTTGTTTCTATGATAATCATTTAAAACTTTTTTCTATTTAAATTTAAACTTTAATAATAAACTTTTTTCACAAAGAACCAATTTCCTGTTAATTCAATAACTAAAATTATGTTCAACAATAATAACTATCAAATTTTCTTTATTAAAACTAATCGACTTATAATCAAAACTAATATATACCATTTTCTTAAATTAATCTCCTAAGGAAAATAATCAGATAAACTCCCTAAAAATCAAGTCACCTAAACCCTTTTAAAACTAATCAATCAAATATTTCACTAAAAAATAATACAACTTCTCGCTTAAAATCAATCCGCCTAAAATAATCAACATAATTCAACCATCCAATTCAGGTGTACACTCACATGCACGACACCTTCACTTACACTTCAGCGTTTTCATGCGTACATGTATGTTTATTTATCTGCCTTTACCTTCAGCAATTTACATTACAGTAATCTTCATCATTATCAATTTATATTCACGCATCGCATTCCGTCCAAAGGAAAAACCTACACATGATTCAACAATCGTGTGTAGTGCACTCACATTTGCATCATTCTCCCCACATGATCCTTGATCCCATTCAAGTTGATCTCTAAGTTAGATCCTACCCCATAGGAGGACCTTTGTCTTTACTTTACAACTTAGACAAAACACATAAACACAATACAAAAAACTCAACACAATACAAACATATTCAAACACATTAGAGAAAGATGCCAAATCATCTTAAGCGAGATAGAATCTCCACCCCACAACAATACAATCAACATGTAGAGACTTTGCCTTAAGAGAGATAAAGGCGTACTCGTCAAACAATCCGAGTACTTGAGCCCTTTTCTTAAGACGATGCAAAGACTATTTTCCTACAACTTGTGGCGGTTAAATCTCCCTTAAAATGACAAGTCACCTTTTCTCCTAAAATCAATCAAACAACTACCCTAAACCCGTAGGAACTTTGACCACAGTCAAAGAACTCCTCAAACCCTTTAGGGGAACTACAAATACTTTGATTCCACTCCCGTAAGGATATGTAGGCATAAGATGCGATATCTTATCGAGTATACTTAGAAATAAACCCCTAGGTCTTCTACCTTTAAGCAGATAAACCATAGCAATAAACAACATAAAATAAGAGGTTCCTATAGAGTACTACAGAAACTTAGGATGCTAGTACCTTCCCTAAGTTTAACCAACCCCCGAACCTAAACTCTCTAAACCTTGCATTTGCATTGCATTGTGGGAATTTCGATCTTTATCCCTTCCTTTGGACAAATCAAAGTTCGGTTGCAAAATGAATTAAAGATTCAAACTAATCAATAGTTTGGTATCCAAATTTCACCGCGACACCTAGGACAAAATGAAGTTTGATCATTTGTTTTTGAAGTCTTTTAATGAGAAGTGTTTTGAATTGTTCGTAATTCATATTGCACTAGAGACTATGACTTGGGAGCGAATGCGTCGCACATCACCCAAAGGGTGAATACTAAACACTCTAGGTCATTAAGAGGAAACCCCCCAATAACCATTTCCCAAGTACTTAAGGCTCGTAGCGTACAATATTCATTAGCCTTTATTAAGTATTTTGAAGTTGTTTTGAGATGGGAAAGAGAGAGGACAAACTAAAGGTAACTAGTTCAAACCTAGTAGTTGTCATGCAATATGAACCTATAGTTGAGGTTAAAGGGAAATCCTACTTAATGTTCTCATACATGGTTTGAAACCGAGTGTCTATCACAATCATCCTTAAACAAGGAGATTGGAAGTCCTAAGGGAGCATGGTAAGAAAAGAACCACATGAAATAAGACATGAAATAGGAATGAATGAATATGCTATACAACACACGAGCAAAGGGAGGAAAAAGTGTGGGGGTAAACACCTCCACAAGCTCATCTCAACCTTTATTAATGCATAAGGGAAGAAAAGAAAGAAAATATTACAACATGCATACCTCAATCCTAATGCACAAAATCATACAACATGAAAGGGAAAGAAGGAGAGGATTGAATGAGATGATGGGAGGCAAAGTGAGAACCAAGGGAACTTACAAGGGCTAGTCAACCAAACATACTACATCCAATATGCACACAAATCACACCAATGGTCCTTAAAGGCTCACTACTTATGGAATGCCTTAAGTTCTTCCAAAGGAGGGACCAAGCTTCCATGAGTAGGATCCTAAAGTCATGGGATAGAAAGAGATGAGGGAAGAATGTATACAAAGTAAATGAAAAGATTTGCACCAAAGAATGCAAACAAATCATGACAAAAGAGTGTAAACATTCACATACATGCACATATGGAATCCTAAAAGATAGGTCAAAAGAAGTACAAACTTAAACAAGTTGCAAACCAAATTAGGACCTATAATCCAACATAAAAACACCTCAATATTTCTATAACATGAATACACCAAAATTAGAGGCTCATACAATGCACACAAACCAATTAGAACACAAACTAGCTCATGTATTAGGGTAAACATCACACAAGGATGACCAAAAGACGAAATTACACTAAAAATAGAAAACATATCCAAAAAAATTTCCAAATAAAATCCTAGATGACACCTAAGGTGTTAGGAACCAGGGGCCAAAAGTGTGGGAACTAAGTCCAAGCAACACTATGCAAACAAAATTGAAATTCAAAGGGATACCCTAAAAGCAAGGGTAAATCGAGGGTCCTAAAAATCAACCTAAAACCGTAACCAATTGTCAATAAAACTAGGGACAAAAAATGTCCAAAAATCATCTAACATTTCAAGAATATGATAAAGAAAAATCATCCATTAACATGAAGAACTCATCACAAAATAAAATCAAAAACATGGGATGTACAATTTTCAATCCAACTAAAATGCCTCAAAAGTAAAATCATTTTTAATTGGAAAATGGCTTAAAAAATTAAGTGGAAAATTTGTAAAATCATTTAACATGATAAAGTGTATAGAAATATTTTTTTCAAGATTTGTAGATGCATTGAAGTATTTTATTTGGATCAAAATCAAACACCAAATAAAATGGAAAAAAGAATGAAAAGAAAATAAAATGGAAAAAACGTGTGGCAAATAGCAAATATAAGCAGTTTTATTCTATGGACCAGCTTTAGGGGAGGTGTCAAAAGAAGTCTAAGGCCCAAGATCCAAAGCCTGAAGTTAGGTGAGTGAAACTCACCATTTCACTAATCCTAGGTGGATTCAACGTGAAACATGGCTGGTCAAAGAGGGATGAGAAGCAATCCAAACCGTTAGATCACTTCAGTCAAAATGTCAAAGGGATGAGATGGCTATACACTTAAGCGCCTGAGGAGAATAACCAGACGCCGGAGCAACCCTGCTCCGGTGGTCTTCTCCGGTTGAACAAAACCGCAGGTGGATCAAAACCTAATCTAAATCAATAATTCTTGAGTCTAAACTCATCTACGCATTGCACTGATCACTAATCCAGCTTTAGTTTTCATTAATCTCTCCTAAATCAAGCAATACGAATCAAATTAATTTCAAGCAACATCCAAGAATTGTCAAGAACAACAATCAAACCTATCCAGAAATGATCTATGGTGCTATAGGATCATGAATCTCTGAAAATGGAAGTTGATTGATACATAATAAGAGAGAATTTGTGAAGGATAACTTACCTAACAGAGTGCCTCTATTGGACCTTGATTTGTTGATGAAACTTAGGGGAAATCAACCAGAAAGGTTCAAGGAACTTCAATGGAGCTTGCTATCACCTTGAATTGCATTGAATTTGTTTGATTCTTGAAAACATGATTTCACTTTTCTCTTCACTTTTTGCAACTGAATTCTGCTCCAAATTCCACCAAAAATCCACTCTGAGCACTTGTGAAGCATCTAGGAATTATATGGAATGGATCCAGATTGAATGGAGGCCCAATCATGGCCTGTTTGTGTCAATTGGAAGAGTCCAAAAATTTGGTTTGAAGCTCCAAAATGCGCGCATGAAAATGGCTCTAACAGCTCTGAAACTGTTTCATACCCATTGCTTATGGTATTAGGTGATCTAAGGAACCGAATTGATCCCTTGAAACCATCTTGTGGTGGATCTTGGATGTGTTGCTTCATGGTGAAGTAACTTGGAATTTGGCATGATTTTGACCACCAAAACTCAATTCTGAAATCGTCATTGCATTTGATACATTCAAGTGACTCAAAAAATGCATAAACATGTCATGTGATGGTTCAAAATGAATTTAATCCAAATCATGGTTTTCAAGTGCTTTTTCATGGAAATTCCTTCACCATTCTTCCAATTCAAGCCAAACTCATGACAAGTGATGGTTTAGTGATAAAACTGAGCTCATTTGGTGCAAGTTTGAAGTTGGAAAAGTTCCATTTGAAGTGTGGAAAGTTGTGAAATTGACCTATAACTAAAATGACCCATAATCATAGTTACCCAAAATACCTCTGCCTTACAAGCTTCATATCTTGAGCTCTACAAATCAGATGGAGGAATTCTAGTACTTTTTGGAAAGCTAAGATCATAAGGAAAAACTTTCATGTTTGGGTCAAAGTGAGGAGAAACATCCTTCTAGGTCAAAAATGTGTTAGAAGTTGGTTGACTTTTGTTGACCAAAATCACATTCATCTGAGGATCCATAACTTGTCAGCATCATAACTTGAGTTCTAGAAACCCAATGGATGAGTTCTAGTACTTAAAAGAAATCTAGAAACATGCTCTACAAACTAACCTCATCTCTTATACTTCTCAAATATAACTTAGGAGGAGCTTAGAAACCTCTTCTCTAAGACTATTTGATACAGGGGGAACATATAAACCTCAGACCCTGAAATTTTTTTGATGTGTTATTATTTTTCCTAATGTTTTTGTTAATATATTGTGTTTTAGTTTTTACTCTTTTCTTGATAATGAATATCTTTCTCTCTATCCTCTTTGGTCTTTTATCCTTTATCAGTATCTATGTCAGTTACTTTTGTCTTGTTTTTTATACCTTTTTGATTTCATACAAAGGGGGAGAAAGTGAAATGATTTAGAAATACCTATTTTCAAATCTTAATCCCAAATACATATTTCAATATGCTTTTACCACTAACCTATGTTTAATAATTGATCAAGAACTTTGTAAAAGTTCACTGTCGTTTAGAACAAGTTATCATAAGATATGATCTAGAAGCAAGAAGAATGCTCAAAATGAGTTTGCTCTGATGAAATACATTATTCAATGAAGAATTGTTTTTTTACCACTCATTAATTAGAAGGAAAGGGCAATCTGAAAGAATTTTATGAGTGCTCTGATACCTCTGGCTTGTCAGAAGTCGTGAACTTTCTGAAAGCATGGTAGCTAGACTCTAGTACTTCAAAGGACATGGACCTTATGGATATCTGATCAAGACATGGTCTTTTAGAAGTTTTTCAAGATTTTGAACCTTCTGATTATATGTGATTTCTGCACCTTTTGGTGATATGTTCAAGATATTGAAAGAACTTATCTCTGATATATGATGTGAAGTATCAAGATAATTACTAATCAGGTTCTGATTATATCAATCATTTCTGATAGCAAGCCAGGTTCTGAGATAAAGACTAGACAGTTCTAGTCAGACTCTAATTTGACGTCTCTAAGAAGTATTCCTTCTTTGTTCTTATGCTCTACTTCAAAATTATTTAATGAGTCTTGGGATCAGGGGGGGACTCTAAACAAGCTTAAATGAATTTTGAAAGTAACACATTCAGGAGGATCTGGTTAGCTTCCCTCTAATTTTGTGGTTTATGGTTATTACCCTGTAAGAATTGCTCTATCAAAATAGATTGTTTGTCATCACCAAAAAGGGGGAGATTGGAAGAACAAGAGTGGTTTTGCATCTGGTCTTAAATTTTGATGATAACTACAAATGTTATTTTAAAGAACAATTTGATACTCTATGGTTTCTATCTAGCTTTTGCTAAGCAGAACCTAAATTAGATAGAAAGGTGTGTGACGTCATCAGACTCTGATCTAAATACTCTGGAAGAAAACATATGTTGTGTATAAGATAAAGTCAAAACTCGAGAATGCTCTTAATACAATGGTTCTGAAGAACATTTGTACTAAAGCTTCTGATTGAGACTTTGTTATTAAGCCTTTAAGGCTTTCTAAAAGATGTGCTTGCTACATGTTTCGGTGATTCTAAAGACATCAATTCTAAATTTCAACTTCTAAAGACTCTGTTGACAAGGTTTTTTGAACGAAGTTCTGAAGATTCTAAAGACATCATTTGTGAAGTTGAAGTTCTGAAGTTTCTGAAGACATGGTTTTATTAAACGAAGTTCAGAAGATTCTAAAGACATCATTTTTGAAGTTCAAGTTTTGAAGTTTCTGAATACAAGGTTCTATTGAACGAAGTTCTGAATAATTTGAAGACAAATATGTGCTGAATAAGTTTTGAAGATTCTAAAGACAAGGTTTTGTTGAACAAGCTCTGAAGTATCTGAAGACATCACTTCTAAAGACCAAGGGCTGAAGACTCTTTAGATAGTTCTGCTGAATGAAGATCTGAGATTCTGAAGTTACAGGTACTGATCTCTCTACAACATACTTCTTCAAATACACATCTGAAGCCTTTGAAGATTTCGAAAACAGAAGATAAAAAATGGTTGGATAAAACGCTGAATATAAAGGTGCAAAATAGTTTGTGACCTCTACCTAGACTAGGCGGCACAAGGACAACTTTTTGTATTATGATGTGACCATTCCTTCAATGAAAATTGGGAAGTTACAGTTGGTATTTGTTTCCACTTATACCCTCCAACAGATCTATTCTTAAACTTTATATATTGAAGATCTGAATGCTTGAAGAACAACTACTTCCGTAAGCCAAGTGACGAAGTGTTGTTGTGCAAAAAGCCAAAGCAACAAAGAGAATACACAAAGAGCTGAAGAAAACATGAGAATATATGTGCTAGTAAGAAGAAAGCACCAAACTGTAAAGCTCAAAAAAGATGCTTGAAGCTCTACAAAATTAGAGCGCAACTCTACAAGAAAATGAGAGAAGCATTAAAAGAAGCTTTTTAAGCTTACAAAACTCAAACTGATATGATGCAAATCTCTAGGAGATTATTCTTAAGATATTTTTGTAAAATAGCAAGGAGTTGTTGTTCATATCTTACTATAAAACACTTTTGTGTTATTGTACTTCAATTATGGCATCTGCTTGTTTAGAAACAATTTTATGTACACACCTTTATAACACTTTTCAAAGTGGAGATTCCTCAAGTGACTATGTCGTTAGTTTGGATGCTTGAGAGGGCTAAGTTGTTTTCTAACACTTAGAGCTTGTAATGTGTTGAGATTATTGTATTAAGTCCTTGTCTAAGACAAAATCATTTTGGTGGATGGACTGGAGTAACTTTCTTAACAATGAACCATGATAAAAATAGTCGTGTCTATTTATTTTTATTCTCTTGTTAGAATTGATATCTAAATTCTGCAAAAAAATATCATAGTTGGTGAAACCTAATTCAACCCCCCCCCCCCTTTCTTTTGTTTCTCACTCCTTCACTTATACCCTCAAGTATAAGACATTCATGCTCATACCTACAACCTAAGACTTCCTTGCTCAATCAGTGCCTGATCAAGGCTTCCTACTTAGATCCTCAGATCATAAGACTTCCTTGCTTAAACCTATTAGATTCAAGACTTCGCTATTTATACCCTCGAGTACAAGACTTCCTTGCTTAGACCTATAGTCCAAGGCTTCAATGCCTAAGCCCACGACAAGAGACTTATCTAAAATGACTGTTTAGAGAAGGAATAACTTATAACAACACTTGATTAACAATTAGAGGTGTTCAAATATAATACAACAAACTTTAACACAAATTTTTTTTAAGCTATACAAGAATAAGAACTCTTAAAAGATTAGCTTCTCTTGAGTTGATACAAATGGTGTGAAGTGCATGTATATTTCATTTGTAGTTGTAGTTTTATCTCTTAGTTGATCTTCAAATTTTTTTCTCCTTTTATATCTGAAGAAATAGAATCTTTGAAAGTTGAAATAACTTAACGACTATAATCAAATAAAATATTTTTGCAGGTTTTCTTTTTCAATAAAGCAGGTGTTGGAAGTCGTAGCGAAGAAATTGCCCACTGAATAAGGCCTTTGTCCAGAGGAATCTTCTGTGAAACAAGTACAGTACAATATTTTGAAGATAATGTCAACTACTCTCGAGTCCCGTGATTCCTGAGCTTGAGTTGACGTTGTCGCACCCTAATTTTTGACCATAAAATCCCGTCTCCCTGTTTTTTTTGCTTGTTTTATTATACTTTTTATGTATGTGTATTACGACTAACAAATGTGCGCAGGTGCAGTAATGTCAAGTATACATCCTTACAGTCAAATAATCCAAGGTGACTGTTAGATCATGGGGATTCCAGAGTTAGTCTATTTGATCGTCCCCTCGAGATTTCTCAAAGGAGAAAAGGTCCGATTTTGTTGATACGGCAAGTATGGAGAAGAATCATGATTCGGAGCTTGAGTACTTTGTTATCAGGACAAAGTTCATTTGACTCGTGGACCTACAAGTTCGTTAAATCGTGGAAGGATTCCCAAGATTTAGAAGATTTTCCCCAAAGGACAATTAATTCATTTGTTTTAGTTGTAATTTCAATTTGCAAGGTTTCAAGGCACCCTTCACCAAGATAAAAAAAGAAGATAAGGTGGACTCGTATATTGTTAAAGCGCGATCTGATGATACGATTGGAAAGTAGAGTCTAAAGCAAGCTGGTGTTGTAAGAGCACCTAGGAGAAGCATTCACACGTTAAGAACAATAAGGAGAAAAGGGAGTGGATGTACGAGCTGTTATTCATAGAAATATCCATTTTATTACAAAGTCTAAGTCATCAACAAGTACAATATTAAAACATTTTATTTGCAAGCCAAACAATATAGCAAGTGCTCAAAGACAAATTCATGTCTAACTGCTGCAGTTGTTGCATAATTCATGAGTCACTTTTGGAACCAGCTGCATACTCATAGCAACCATTAATTTTCATGCACTGAGAACATATCCAAAGCTTCTAACGACAATGTCTCACGGAACCAAACTTGGCCGGTACGCCACAACAACTTTAACGATATTTAGACCACCCGGAATTCGTAAGGCAGAGAACTCGACAACAAATCCGAACGTCACACCTACCATCCAAGGCTTGGTCGCTGCAGAGTACATGGAAATCAAGTAAAATTCAGAATTAACCATTTCTCACATTCAAATTTAGAAGTCGTTCATTATACAACCACATTTATCGGCAACATCGGTCTTTCATAATAAAGTTCTCTCCAGCACATCTAACTATCATCAAAATAATGAACTTGAAGCTGAACAAAACCTACAAGTAGCAGCCATTAGCAAGCATACAATGTTATAAATGCACAATCACAACCTTTGAGATTACCTACGGCAGGGTTACACAGCGCGTCATTACTCCGTGTTTCCTTCCTACGCAAGATTGGAATTAAGTCAGAGCATGGCATAATAAAGAGGTTATGTGAAAGCACCTACGGTAGAAGGCAGAATAACTAGACTTATAAGGTTGCCGACCACTGGTTTTCCTTGATAGCATTCCATTGAAGTCAAAATACCAAGGGACATTGCTAGCAGCAACAGCTGCCGATGCAGACGATGGTGTATTCCCTGTTGCCTTTGCTATTGTTGACGCTGAATCTGACGATAGTTGGCATTGGTTTTTGCTTCAACTCAAAACAAAGTTGTCAACATCTGTTCCCTTAACATTTGTAGCAGACAGAGAAAATAGGCTGAAAAATTCGATTGTTGAGATATTTGAAGGTACATTTCATTCATATTACCTGCGATACTTAACTGAGCAACTTTTTAGAGACTTGAAAGAGCAGTATTCTCATGAGGTAAAGCGACTCATGATTGAGGATTTATATGCTGCTGCTTATGCAACCAACCAGAAGCTACCACAGATCAACTAGAACTCACGCAGGAAAGTGTTAAACGCCAACTCCATTGAACTTTCTTTATCAGTGATCAGAAGCTTCAGGAAGAAGAGGATACACTTTGTGACAATAGGTAGCAGACCTTGTACCTGCTCAACCAACAACGAAGATCATCGTATAAGATAAACACGATTACCGGGAGTTTAAATTCTACAAAGCACATACAGAATAGTTGTCAGAATTTCATACCATCCTCAGCGGTATATTCATGGAGCGTGTTCGATACCCAAGATTGTTTCCAACACCAATTGATACTTTGGGCTTACCAAATCCCGTTACACCACAACTGTCAGAATTTACTCTGGACCGCAAGTTTCTTCCCCGGCCCAAAATAAATCGTTATCCACACCTGCCAAAAACACAAAATCCTTTGAGGAATATACCAGTGTGAGAGAAGATTCGAAAAGATCCCATCCAAATTTTCAAGACATTGAACCTAGACAGATGAGATTTTAAACAGAGTAATATCAGAGATTGAATTTTCATTTAACAAGCATTAAATGAAATTGGGCGAAAGAGGAAAGTTTTCAAATTGGTCTACACCAAAACGGAAAATCCAATCAGGCTTTCAAGGCATTTTAAATCAGATTTCAAAACATTTGATTCTCAGTAAAGCCTATAAAAGAGGGTCAAAGGGAGAGGGAGAACGGGGGATAGCTACCGTAAAGAAACCATAAGTGCGCGAACTGAGATTTTGAGTAAAAAAATAACTTATCTCTTTAGCCAACGAGATCATCTCTGGTCACCACAAACACAAATTGATGGAACATAATCTTCGGCGCCGCTACGATCAACCTTCGGTAAAATCCCTCTCTTGTAAAAGATATCGAACATACTGATCTGTTTTATTGTGTTTCATGTTTTACAGGGAAAGAAAGCCAAGGAGAAATGTACGAAGAATGAATCCGAGGGAGATGTGAGCGAGAGGGATCGAGCGATCTGAGGGAGGGAGACGGAGGATATGGGGTTCACAGCTTCCGTTGTTTTGCTTTTTTCTTTCTTTTTTTTCTGTTGTCTTTTGTTACTGTTGCCCCTTATGATCAATCCTGCTTCACACACACAGCATACCACAAACCCTCTTAATCGCTAATCACCCCCCCCCCCCCCTAATTCACCCTTAATCTGCCTTTTTTATTTTAATCACTTTTTATTTTATTAACCTTTAGTTTTTTTTTCTAATCAACCTTTATTCTTTTTATTAAACTAATTAATCAATTTTTTTCTAAATAAATTGATAATCTTATTTAATTAATTAGTCTTATCTTTTTTATTATCTTAAAAAATTTTCACCATGTTTAATAGTTTTTTTTATCCCAACTTAATTAATCTCATAATCTTTTTATAATAACTAATAATTTTTAATAATCAGTTTTATCATTTAATGTAATTATAGTTTCTTAGGTTTAAATATTTTATTTTATTTAATAATTTAGTTATTCCACTTTTCTATTTAACTAACACAAATTAACTTTTTTATCTTAATAAACAACCTTTTATAATAAATTACATTTTATTTAATAATAATAACAACCGTCAACTTTTAATTAATTCGTTCCATTTAACTAATTTGTTATAATAAAAAACATTTTTATAATAACTTAAGTAAGAGAAAAACAATTTTATATAGTAAAGGTCATTTTCATAATTTAAATAACATTATTTCACTTGTTAATAATAAAAACTAAACTTTTCTAGTATTAGAAAACCTTTTAAGTAAATTAACTTTTAATGTGATAATAAACAATTTTACTAAAAACGAATCTAATGCAACTGTCGCTACCGCGAAAATAAGGTGCCGGCAAAACAGAAGAGTCGCCACCTTTCGTTATTTATCCCTCAGAGCGGGAAAGGAAACAATCGGAAAAACCTGACGAAAAGGTATAAGACAAGGTCATCGCAACCATTGTCTGGGTTCGGGAGTCGGTTACGCAAGGGGAAGGTATTAGCACCCCTCACGTCCATCGTACTCGATGGGATCCACGCTTGTTGTGTTTGTCTGACGGGTTGGTGTTATCTATCTACTTATCAAGGCTGGCTTAAAAAGAAAAGAAAATGACTCGGCAAAGCGTCGCGCTTTATGCCTACGTATTCCCATCAGAGAATGAGAAATCAGAGTCAACATAGTTCGCCTAACTACGGGTGATGGGGGAAGGTGGCTCGCCAATACATCAGTATTATGCCTACGTACTCTCAACAGGCTTGAGAGATCAGAGCTTACGTAGTTCGAGATAATATGGCTTACGGGGGTTCAGATTCATCTGTTTTTCCGAGTAGGGTTAACAAACAGTTCCAGCAGTTTGGTGTATGCAGCTTGCTCATCAGAGACTTAGGCGTTACCGTTTACGGTAGAACTGGGAGTTAACAACACTCTTTTCTTCAGAAAAGCTTTCCTTTGAATTACGGGCCCACGGGGCAAAAAGGTTTGAAGTTTGTTTTCTGTCTTTTACGGAAGAACTATTTTTTACGGATGTTTGCAACCAATATCGCACTAGAGACTGTGACCTGAGAGTGAATGCGTCGCATGTCACCCAAAGGGTGCCATACTAAACATCCAGACTGTTGAAAGGAAACTCTCCAACAATCCTTTCTCAGGTAGCTTAAGGCTCGTAACATACGACATCAGTTAACCTTTATTACTGTAGTTTAATTTGTTTTGAGAGGAGAAGAGAGAACAAGCTCAACTAAGGGAAGACTATCAAGTCCTAATGTTGTCATGCCAAGGATTCATCCTATGGTTGAGGTTTGAAACAGGGAGCTCCTAGAAGTTATCATGCATAGGTTTCAACCTAAAGTTCTATCATCACTTCCTTATCAAGGGAAGTGAGATTCTTAAGGGATCATGTCACAGATAAAGCATCAGCTTAAACAGTAAACAGTAAACGACGGTAAAATGCATGCAATGCAAGTGAGGGAGGAAATGTGTGTGGGGCATCAGCCTCCACAAGCTCATCTCAACCTCAAGCCAAATATGAATAACTGTAATCATACAGAGGAAATAACATGCTATCAAGCAAAATATAATAACTGCAATCATACAGAGGAAATGAAATAAAATGCTATCAAGCAAATCACAAACCACATAGGCAAGGGAGCAGGGCTCTACCGAATACCCGCAAGCAAAGCCATACAGTAAAAAAAACAAGCAGAGGGAGCAACTCAACCTCTAGGGCAATGAATCTAAATATGAACTTATTCTAATGCATCAACCAAATCAAACAAGTGACATCAATACAGTTGCACAGCAAGCAAACAGACAAGAAAGGAAAGCAACAGCTTCCACAGCTTCACAGTAAAGCAATCCTTTGACAGCAGCTCAGTCCTCAGTCTGTAACTGTTCTTCAAGTCTATCCACTTTAATGGCAAGCATCAACTTGCCTCTCTGAACTTCCAACACATCAACATAAGTATCAACTTATCCCTATTCTTCAAGCCTCAGCTCCAAAGTAAATTCCACCTTCAGGCTTCAATCCCAGTAGCAAGTATCAACTTGTTCCTTCAGGAACTCAATGTATTAATCACACAAGTATCAGCTTGCTTTCCAATCTCAAGCTTCAGCTTCTTCATTCAATCTCCAATGGATTCCTCTCACATGTATCAACTTGTTCTTCATCTTCTTCAAGCTTCATCTCTTTCATCAATCTCAGCTTGATCTCCTTCCCACAAGTGTCAACTTGTTCCTCTTGATCTTCAAGCTTCAGCTCCAAGGACAGTCTTCAAACACAGAGAAGTAGCAACCTCTATCCTCTTCAATCTTCTGACAAGGAACTCCATCCTCTAGCAAGGGAGAAAGATTCATCTAACAAGAGCAAAGTTTGGATGATTGGTAGCAAAGTGAAGACCAAAGGTCACCACTAAGCATTCCATCACCAGAGAGAGGAACCCTCAAAGGTTCTACCAACTTGTGAAGAGCCACACATCCTACCAAAGGAGGGACTAGGACTTCACAAGGGGACCTTACATCATAGGGAAGAATAGAAGTCATCAACACTTTCCATGTTTATGAAATAAGAGAATCTATTTAGAAGCTCTGCCTACAAACCCTAATCTTAACACCTAATCAACACTACACCAAAAGGAGGGACATCTTCACATCCAAGCTTCTTCAAGCACTCTATGGTAGCACAAGCTTGTCTTCAACACCATCCAAGAGAAAGAGAGGCAAAACCCTAATCTAAGGGAACTAAAGAAGTCAATCTAGTTGAATTAGCAAGTTAGGATCACCTAAAACCTAGTACTAAAGTTAGTCCTAACTAAAATACTAAAACCAATTGTAAAATCCTACAAAAATAACTATGGGACCCTAATTCAATAATGAATCTACCATACAAAATCCAGAGGTTGAATCATCCACCAAGTCCTAGAAATAAAACCTAGATCACAAGGTACTAACCATAAACCCTAAAAATGGAACACTTAAAGTTTCAACTTAAAACTACCACCTATATTCATCAAAAAAATGTGAGAAAAATCTAAGGGGAACATGCATATCTATTCTAGCTACCCACAAAAAATAATGTCAAGAATCATTACCAAATGCTCAAACCAAATTCATCAAAACAATGTATCAACCATGGTTATTTTAATATCAATTAATATTCAAAAATGAAAATAAAATAAAAAATGCATGAATTATTAATATTTTTTATCGACAAAATTCTAGATTCAATCATGAATCAATGGAAAAAAAATTGGAATTAATTGAATTAGTCTTCAATTTTTTATGAATTATTTACTAAGTCACATGAAATGATGAAAATCAAAAGAAATTCAAGAAATTGATTAAATCAGCATGGCAAATAGCAAAAATAACCAGTTCAATCTTGGGTTGGGCCAGGAAGGGGGTGTGAAAAGCAACCAATGCTAAGGCCCAGGCGCTTGGATTCCTCTTGATTTCAGCTCACAAATAAATAAAAAGATGCATACGCGAGGACTTGAACTCGTGCACCCTTGGCATATGTAGCGAAGAAACAAGCTTGGGATTTTCATTTATCAAAACGAGGCGTTTAAGGGGAGGGGTATGTGGCGCAATGAGGAACCTTGGATCTAGGTCTGAGTCAAAGTCTTCTTCATGAATGAACGCCCCAGATTATCTCTTCTCCAATTCAAATGTCTGCAACTTCTTAACCTGCGCGCGCGAAGGTCACCGCCGGTGGCTTTTCCGGCCACCATCAAGCAACCCTAACTCCCTCTACAGACCACCATTTCACACAATTTCTACATGAATCTTGTCCTAAATTTCACCAGGAATCCAACTATACTAACCAATCGTGTTAAAAACGCCAGGATCAACAAATATCCATCTCAACCGAAAATGGCATCATCTCTAAATTGTCACTAATCTTCAAATTAATTATCCAGAAAGATTCTAGCAATGATCTACAATGAATCTGACCTATCAAAACCTAGCCAAACTATATGGATCATGCTACACTATGAGAATTACATACCTGCAAATTTTGAATGCACAGAACACTGAAACCTTCAAATCAACCTCCAAGAATCTCAAGATACCTTCACTAACACCAAAGGAAACTTTTGTATGCAACAAATTGGATTGAAACTCTCTGAATCCTTGAATTCAATTTTGACTTGCAAGCTATGAACTCAAAGTGCTTTCTCACGATTTTGCAACGATTTTGGCTTGAATTCTATCTGGAATCACTCATACACTCAAGAGGAAGATGTTGAAAGCAAGAATTTGGATTGAAATGGATCAAAACCGTGTAACTGAATTTGATTTGCAAGAAGAAAATTCAGTTTGCAATCTCTCTATTCTCTCTCAATTTCCATCAACCTTGGACTTGATCTAGTTCTGAAGCTTATATAGAGCCAGTAGGAATGATCTAGAAGTTCCTAGAACCATCTATATGAGATATCCAATATCTCTTGCTCTTGAATTTCTCATCTCATGCTCATCCATGACAGTTCTGCTTTGGCTTGTTGCAGCACCTCATTCTCATCCAAATTCTCCTCAAATGAGATTCTGAATGTGTTTGGATGGATTGGAACATTAGTCTTGCACTTGTGCATAGTTTGGCATATGTAACTTACATCATAAGCTACCAAATGCAAATCTTTGAATTGGGCCTCAAATGAAAAAAACCAACATTTCCATTGTCTTTAAAATGTATTTTCCAATCAAAATGACTTATAAGTTTGTCTCATTTGGTCACCAAATGAATTATTTGAATTTTTGACCATTAAATCCTTTTAATTCTTCCTTTTTTTCAAAATTTCTTGAACCAAGTCTCTCCTTGAGCCATTTCAATGCCTCATTAATGCATGGTCAAGGTTAAAACCCCATTTTGAGCAACTTTCTAGTTGAACAAAACTTCATTTGAAGCCTCTAAGTTGGTGAAAATGGCTTCTGATCACAAATGACCTATAATCACCAAATGTCCAAAATACCCTTGACTTGTCAAAGCCCTAACTTGAGTTCTACAAATCCTATAAAGGACTTCTAGTACTCTCTAGAAAGCTAAGAGGATAAGGAACAACATTCATGTTGACCAAGAGTTCATAGGAATCATCCTTCTTGGGAAAAAGTTTCATGCAACTTGGGCAACTTTCAAGCTCCAAATTCACATTCCTCAGATGACTTGTAACTTGTCAAAGCCATAACTTGAGTTCTACAAATCCTATCAAGGATTTCTAGCACTCAAATTAAAGCTAATATCATGCCATACAACAATCATGTTGGGGGTAAGATGATATGACAATCACATCTTGAGCTAAATTGCCTTGAAGATAGGGGTCAAACTAGGGGATTTTACACTGTCAAGCCTTAGAAACCCTAGCTTGAATCTTCTCAAACTCTTCAATCATGATGAGTTGACCTTGGACTCATCCTTATAAAATATAAATGTATCAATCCATGATCACATGTCTCTTGGATTAGGCCTAAACCTTCTTCAAATCATTAGTTGACTTAGGGTTGACCCAGTCAAACCCTAGCTGCACCAATCATGGCTGAGGCTTCTTAACCTTGCACAATGACCTGCCTAGGCCTCAAAGTGATCTTCAAAACTTCTCATGAGTTCTCTCAAGACCTCAAGTCTAACTTCATGGCTTCAGAATCATCTGATGACTCCCCACAACTCTCAAGTTAGGAGGCCTACACACTTGGCTTCAATCACCCTCTCTGAGGATCTTTTACTTCTTTGACAAGGATATCAACCCTTGAACACTTGAGTAACCTTCTTAACTAGCTTCATAGTCCTGTATAGCTCTTAATTGGTAATCATACCTCTTGATCTCCTGCACACATGTCAATGAAATGCAAATGATAATGCTAATGTGAATGAAATGAAACACAAGCTAGGTAAAGAAAAGTTGGGCAAATTTTGGGGTGCAACAGCAACCTCCTCCTTAAAAATTAATCCACCCTCCAATTCAATTTCCTTAAAAATCAATCTCCTCATAAAATCAACTCAACATTCCCCTTAAAATCAATTCGATTAAAATTAATCAACGTCGCCTAAAACATTTGCGCACGCTTACACCTCACATTCACATTCACATCACTTGCACTCACTTAGCGCTTTCATGCGTTTGTGTATGGATTTATTTATCTGTTTTTCCGTAATTCATATTTTCGCATTTATTATCGCATTGCATTCTGTCCAAAGGAAGAACCTACACATGACTTAACACTTGTGTGTATTGCATCTACATTTGCATCATTCTCCCCCGTGATCCTTGATCCCATTCAAGTTGATCTTTTAGGAGAGATCCTACCCCGTAGGAAGGACTTTGTCTTTTATCTTTTTACAACATAGGAAAACAAAACAATCAACAACTCAAAATAAAATTATTCAAACATTAGAGAAAGATGTTAATCATCTTAAGCGAGATAGAATCTCCACCCCCACAACAATACAATCTCTTACACTTATGGCGGTTAAATCTCCCTTAAAATGACAACTCATCTTTCCTCCTAAAATTAACCAATCAACTACCCTAAACCTGTAGGAACTTTGACCACAGTCAAAGAACTCCTCAAACCCTTTAGGGGAACTACAGATACTCTGATTCCACTCCCGTAAGGATATGTAGGCATAAGATGCGATATCTTATCGAGTATACTTAGAAATAAACCCCTAGGTCTTTCAACCTTAAGCAGATAACCCTTAGCAAATAAACAACATAAAACAAGAGGTTCTTGTAGAGTACTACAGAAACTTAGGATTCTAGCACCTTCCCTAAGTTTAACCAACCCCCGAACCTATAACTCTCTAGCTTGCATTTGCATTGCATTGTGGGAATTTCGATCTTTATCCCTTCCTTTGGACAAATCAAAGTTCGGTTGCAAAATGAATTAAAGATTCAAACTAATCAATAGTTTGGTATCCAAATTTCACCGCGACAGAAATGGCGACTTCACTGGGGACATTCTCAGTGGGTTTCCCTAACTTATTTATATATATTTGCTTATATTTGCTTAACTGTTTACTTGTATACTTGCTTGTTTGTTGCCCTTTAGTTGATGTTCTTGTGTGGTGAGACAAAGTCCTACACCCGGACTTGAGTGAATTTAAGATAGGATAGTGGTATGTTCAAATAGGCTTGTAGGGGGTGGAATCCCGACCAAGTTGACTTGAAAATCACGCTCAATTGAGGCCCTCTCGAAAGTTGTATTGTTGAACGAGTTCTTAATCGTGAAAACATGCACTATATTCAATATTGGAGCCTATGATATTGAGGACCTTAGTTACCTTAACCCTACTTTGGCCTTTATTAGGATGTAGTGCGGGGCTATGAGGGGGGTACCCCCGAAATAGTGCTACGCGATGCTACACTCAAAAGAAGTTCTCTTGAGAATATTATTAACCACCGAGTACTTGGGAAGTTGATAATATCCGAAAGATGGGCTAATGACTTTGGGAACCTTATTAGAACCTTGTTCTGCAGGTATAATCAACTTTTAGTCCTTGTCCTTTGGGAATGGGTATACCCTTTGGCTCCATGCTCGATACAAACCTAGGATTTTTTGCTTATTTACATATGTGTCCTTATGTGCTTACTTGTGCTTGTTGCATTCATAAAACATCATACCGCATTGGACTTCATGGGATTTACTTTTGTTTGTGAATATTGTAGGGCTATGGATCCCAATAGAAGACACACTTTGAAATACACTTTTAAAAGTCCCAAATTGGATGACCTAAAGAAGTTGGTTACCTTGATTGAAGACCAAGGGAAGTTCAAGACCAAGTATGGGAAAATGATATCTTTATTGAGTCGCCAAGTAGACGAAGGACTTCTTTCCACTTTATTACAGTTTTATGATCCGCTTTATCATTGTTTTACGTTCTCAGACTTTCAGCTATTGCCTATATTGGAAGAGTACTCCTTTTTGGTTGGTCTACCTATCTTAGAAGAATCTCCCTTCCCTTTCTTGGAGAAGGACCCCGAGGAAAGAGATATTGCTAAGGCTATTTATCTAAAGGTATCCGATGTCAAGGGAAATTTAATTAGTAAAGGTGGTATTTTTGGTCTGACTACGAAGTTCCTAATCAGTAAAGCTATGTTTTATGCCGATTATACGAACAAGACTCCATTCGAGGCAATCTTCGCCTTAATTATTTATGGAGTGTTCTTGTTCCCAAGTTTTGAAGGGTTCGTCGACCTTAATGCAATTAAGATTTTTTTTAAGAACAACCCAGTACCAACGTTATTGGGTAATGCTTATCATTTTGTGCATCTCCGAAACTTCTATGGTGGAGGAATGATCACCTGTTGTGTGACCTTACTCTACAAGTGGTTTATTTCACACTTTCCGAGGTCTACTTCCTTTTTGAATCTCGATAGAGGGCTCTGGTCTCCGAGGGTTATGGCGTTGACCCACTCAAACATTGTTTGGTACAACCGAGCGTATGATGGGACTTTAGTTATTGATGGTTGTGGTGATTTTGCTAATGTACCATTACTTATTTTTAATGGAGGGATCAGTTACAACCCAGTTTTAGCTCGTCGACAGTTGGGATATCCGTTGAAGGAACCACCTAAGAGCGTTCAAGTGGAGAGCATTTTCTTTAGGGATGACAAGGAACTCTGAGACAAGATTCTAGCTGCATGGAATCGTTTGCATAAGAAAGGGAAGAAAAGCCTTGGGAAACTTAATTGTGTGTCCTTGGAGCCCTACCTTCAGTGGGTCAGAGAGAGAGCAATCAAATTGAAGATGCCCTATTCCTGTTAAAATCCTATATCTCCGAGGAGAGAGCCCGCTTATGTCTTTATGTCTGAAGCTGAGAAGTTAGAGGTCACTTTGAGGAAATCGCAACGTGAGTTAGAGTCATGGAAGAACAAGTATCAAATAGGGGTTGCAGAGAACAATGAACTTCAGAAATAGAAGGATGAACTTCAGAAACAGAAGGATGAACTTCAGAAGCAGCTACAGTTGAGGGATGAAGAGTTACTTCCCCACAAGAAGAGGAAAGTCATGGAGGATTTATTTTTCTCCGACCCACAATGTACTATTTGGAAGCTGATTATGGACAACCTTATTCGTGAGAAGACCCAGTTGGAAGAAGAGCTCAAGCAGCAGAATTCGAAACTTCCTTAGTGTCTTTACTAGCTTTTATTTGGGACTTTTAAAAGCAATTATTTGTAATCCGTTTCAAAATTAATAAAACTTTTTTCTTTTACCGAAATATTTATAAATAGTTGGGATCCCATGAAGTTCTACTCATCTTGCATTGCATTCTTTCTTTATTTACTTCAAGAAACTCAATTTCATTTCACAGGTATTCTAACCATGGACTTCAAGAGAGAAGCATTGGGGTACACTTTTCAGAGTCCTAACATTGAAAGCTTAAGAGAGCTAGCAGATCTCATCGAGAAACGTCACGCTTTCGCAACAGAATATGGAGAAGTCTTCCGTTTCCTCGAGCTCAAGATGAAAGAAGGGCTGTTGGAGACTTTTGTCCAGTTCTATGATCCGTTGAACCATTGTTTCACCTTTCCGGATTACCAGTTGGTGCCGACTCTGGAGGAATATTCTGATTTCTTGAAGATGCCTGTGGCGGCCCGACCCATATTCACCGGCCAGGAAGAGATGCCCAGTCACCAAGAAATTGCAAATGCTACTCATCTCAGTCTAGCAGATGTTCAAACGCACTTAACCACCAAGAAAGGAGTCCTTGGATTCCCAGCTGATTTCTTGATCAAAAAAGTCTGTTACCATGCTGAAAGAAAAGAGGTCCTTATCTTGGAAGCTGCCTTTGCTTTATTAGTCTATGGGATTTTCTGGTTCCCAAAGATTGATGATTTTGTTGATATGGATTCGATTAAACGGTTCATACTCAAGAACCCAGTCCCTACCTTGTTAGCTGACACATATTATTCCATCCATTTGAAGAACGCTGAAGGAGGAGGACATATCGTTTGTTGTACCGCTTTGCTGTATTCGTGGTTTATTGTTTGCCTGACTCAACATCCGTCTATTTGGGATGAAGTAGAATCACCCCATTGGTCTGAGGTAGTTATGGCCTTCACTCACTCTGAGGTTGTGTGGTATGACCCTACTTATGTAGGTATATGTATGATTCCTAGTATCGGAGGATTTACTAACATACCGCTTATTGGGAGACAAGGATGCATAAGCTACAATCCCGCCCTAGCCCGCAGACAATTTGGGCATCCCATGATCGAAGTACCTGACCAAGCTCTGCTAGGAGGGATCTTTCTCAAGGAAGGAGAAGATCCAGACTTGAAGACTGTCATAATTTACGTGTGGAGATACGTCAATAAGGAAGGGACAACTGCTTTAGGGGTCCCTAATGACGACGCCTCTGAAGACTATCTAGATTGGGTGCGAGAAAGGGCTCTCGACCTCAAGATGCCTTTCCCTTTTCATGAACCTATAGTTTTGGCTTTTCATGATCCGGATTGGTTTGATGTGAGTGAAGTAGATCAGTTGAAGGCCGCTTTGGAGGAGGCTCGGAAACTAAAAGCCGCTTGGAGGAACAAGTTCTTCACCCTCAAAGTGGAGAAAGAGAAGTCCCAGAAGCTTCCAGAGTTAGAATTTGCAAAGAAGAGAAAGGCGCAAGAGGATTTATTTTCTTCTCACACCTCCTCCGGAATTGTCGCCAGAGATGATCTTCCCCCAGCTGCCATGGCTTGGAAAGAATGTGTCGATCGACTCATCAATGAGAGGGCCGAGTTACAAGAACGCATCAGCCAGTTAGAAGAGGAACTTCGTGCACAGAAGGAGCATAGGGAGTAGATCTCCGAGTTCTCTTTTGCTTTTGGTTCAATGTAATAAGCTCTTAAAAGGGTACTTTGCTTTGTAATTCCTCTCGAATATCAAAATAAAATAAGTTTTTTTCCCAATGTTACAATACCTAAGATGATTTGAGTTTCTTGAAGTTTCATACTCATCTGTATTTTGCATAAGCATAGCATTGTTTGCATTCCAGGGTCTCACTCTTGCTTCATCTCCGCAGACAAGCTGAATCACCAATACAACACTCGAGCTAATCAACCCCAAAAGATGGACCAACTTGAACAAGAGAACAGAGTGCTCCATGATGAAGTTGTGGTTCTGAAGGAAAGTTTGGAGAGGTTGAATGGTCTAGTGGAAGCTTTGTCCAATCAAGCCACACTCAATAACCAAGATGTTCAAAGGACTGTGATCTCCGAAGTGACACCAATACCGATCCCAGTGGTGTCTTCTGTTGTCGAAATGACCTACGACATGCCTCAAGGTTTCCCATGGGGGTTGTCTCCCAATTTCTTTTCGACCGGCTACCGTTCGTCTGTGTCTGAGACCCCTGCTGTGACCGCTAACCAAGCTACTCCTGTAGTTTCTGCTGTGATGACTACTGCATCTCCATATGTGAATGTTGTTCCATATATTCTGAATGAGCCAATTTTACAAGGGTCGCCAACCAAAACTGTGGGTTTGGAAGAAAGGATGGATGGGTTCCAAGACCAATTTTCTGAGATGCAAAGGGAGTTGAAAGCCCTTCGTGGGAAGGATTTGTTTGGAAAGAGCGCTTCTGAACCGTGCTTGGTCCCAAATGTCAAAGTTCCACCAAAGTTCAAGGTCCCCGATTTCGAGAAGCACAAAGGGAATACTTTCCCTCAGAGTCATCTTATTATGTATGCCAGAAAGATGTCTGCCCAAACTGATAATGATCAACTGTTCATTCACTATTTCCAAGATAGTCTGACAGGCGCTGCGCTCAAGTGGTATATGGGGTTGGATAGTGCGAAGATTCAGACTTTCAATGATCTAGGAGGAGCCTTTGTCAAGCAGTATAAGTATAACGTAGACATGGCTCCTGACCTGATCAATTGAGGGCTATGACACAGAAAGATAAGGAGAATTTTAAGGAATATGCCCAACGTTGGCGCGAGTTGGCCGCGCAAGTCACACCACCATTAGAAGAAAAAGAGATGAACAAGATTTTTCTGAAGACCCTTGGTCCTTTCTTTTATGAGAAGATGGTAGCCAGTGCATCCAGTGACTTTACTGAAATGGTCAATATGGGAATGCGTTTAGAAGAAGGTGTCCGTGAAGGAAGATTGGCTAAGAAAGAGAGTGCTCCTAACAATGCTAAAAAGTATGGGAGTGGTTTTGTGAAGAAAAAGGAACAGGGGGTGAACGCCGTGCAGGAAGGAAGACTTAGAAGGAGGTATTCACCATCATACCAAGTTGCGGCAGTATCACCAGTGTTTAATGCTCCAGCTTATCAACCTCAACAGTCTCCGCAACCGAGTCAGCAATCTCAGTCCCCCAATGCTCAATAGCCACAGCCTCAGCAAAACCCGCAGTATCCTCAGCAGAATCGGCCATTCAACAATCAAGGTCGTGTGTATAGAAAGATAAACTTTGAGCCTATTCCTATGAAATATGTTGATCTGTTTCCAGCTCTGATTCAGAAGGGTCATATTCAGACAAAAGCTCCACCTATGGTTCCCGCAAATCCTCCTCCTTCTTATAGAGCTGACAAGTTTTGTCCCTACCATCAGGGTGCTCCAGGTCACGATATTGAGAGTTGTTTTGGTATGAAAACAGATGTCCAGAGCCTCATTAAGTGCGGGATTTTGTCCTTCAAGGATTCTGACCCTAATGTGCAGGTTAACCCATTACCCCCGCATGGTTCACCCTCCGTCAACATGATTCAAGACTATTTGGCAGATGATGACCAGGAAGTTTCAGATGAAAGGGCTGAAGAGGTTTGTGTTATAGTGCCTCACTTTAAGGAAATGGAGCGTATCGAAATCGTTTATAATAGCAGAAGGTCGGTTGTTACTCCTTTGGTAATCAATGTTCCTGGACCCGTCCCTTGCACTTCTAGTAAGGCTATCCCCTACAGATACAACGCCACAATGTTGGAAAATGGAAAGGAAGTGCCTTTGCCCACTGTACCTTCAATAGTTAACATTGCAGATGTCAGTAGAGTAACAAGGAGTGGTCGAGTTTACCCGACTGTACCACCGAAAGAAAAGGAGGTCTCATTGGAACAACCAGGCTCAAGAGATCCAATTGTGGGGCAATCTGGTGGATCCAATTTGTCCAATTCAGATGAATGTCTAAAGGTGATCAAAAGAAGTGAATATAAGTTTGCAGATCAGCTCCTGCAAACCCCGTCGAAGATTTCTGTATTGCAACTGTTGATGAGTTCTGAGGCTCATAGAGAAGCGCTCCAGAAGATTCTAGAGTAAGCATATGTTGAACAAGATGTGACCATGGAGCAGTTCGACAACATCATTGGTAATATTACTTTGTCTGACAATCTGGGTTTTAATGAGGACGATCTCCCTGAAGAAGGGAAGAAACATAACATGGCTTTACACATTTCTGTAAACTGCGGAAATGATTCTTTGTCCAGTGTGTTAGTTGATACTGGATCTTCTCTAAATGTGATGCCTAGAACTACTCTATCTAAGCTATCCTATCAGGGACCGCCGATGAGGCCAAGTCATGTTATCGTCAAAGCTTTTAATGGGTCTAGGAAGATAGTAACTGGCGAGGTGGATTTACCAATGACTATTGGATTACAGACTTTTATGATCACGTTTCAGGTCATGGACATTCATGTCGCCTATAGCTGTTTGCTAGGGAGGCCATGGATACATGAAGCTGGGGCAATTACTTCCACTCTGCATCAGAAGTAGAAATATGTTTTTGAGGGAAAAACGGTTACAGTTTGTGGAGAAAGAGCTTTAGTGGTGAGTCACTTGTCATCATTCTCGTATGTTGAAGCCGAGGAAGAGGCTGGCATGCAGTTTCAGGCTTTGTCTATTATGGGCGAGGGTGTCCAAAAATCTCAAGCATCTATGTCATCATTCAAAGATGCACAGCATGTAGTGAACAGCGGTCCTCAGAAAATTTGGGGTAAGGTGTTGTCTTTGCCAGAAAACAGAAATAAGAAAGGTCTTGGTTTCACCAGTAGTTTTGCTCAACAAACTACTATAAGTCAAGGATTTCCGCTGATTAATAAAGTGTTCCATAGTGGAGGGGTCATCCATCACCCTCAAGTTAATGTTGTGTTAGAGGATGAGCTTGAAGGTTACATATCAGATGGTTCTGCGAGGTCCTCCATTCCTTATGAAGACTATGAGCCCTACATGGAAGATCCAGGTTATGTTTCATATGAGTTTGACTACAGCTTTGGAGTCTACACTGTGACCGAAGAAGATTCAGATGAGGATGTTCCAAACTTTGTAACCCCAGGTGTTTTGGTCAAGAACTGGAGTGTGGTTGAAGCCCCTGCTGTCGTTCATATATCTAAGTAAAGCATTTGTTTTTAAAATTTCTCGCTCTGCCCAAGGCGAAGACTGCATTATTAGGGCCTACTTTTTAATAATTCCCTTTGCTCTACCCAAGGCAAAGGCGACTTTGTTGAGCGTGTCTCTTTGGTCTTGCTATCATCAATAAATCACTTTCATTTTCATTTGGGTGTTTTTTTCTCATATTTATTTACGATGTTGGAAAATAATAAGTAGCATCTCGCGTACACATGTTAGATCCCAATTAGATTAGTTATTTGACTTCTTTTTAGTAGTATTTTTAATCATTCTCATCTAATAGTATTTGATTTAGTGGTCAAATTTGTTTACTTTCATTTTGATGTGATCCAAGCGAATGGTGTGTGTAATGTTGTTGTTAGTATGCAGGATTGACACTAATAAGAGCACCTTGGGATCAAGACAAAGCAGCTTGGAGAATTTTGCAAATCAAGGCATTCGCCTGGCGAAGCTCAGCGAGTGCCAGCGAATGTTCGCCTGGCGAATGTTGGCGAGCTGGAGCGAATAATTCAGAATTAACTCCCAGACTTAAATGATAGGAAGTTCGCCAGGCGAAGGTTCCAGCGAAGCTTCGCTACCTTTCGCCTGGCAAAGGTGCTGGCGAAGAAGTGGTAGCTTTCCTCATGCAGATTCCAGTAGCAAAACCACCCAAAGTTCGCCTGGCGAGTGAGGCCAGCGAATGTTCGCCTGGCGAGTGATTCGTTCGCCTGGCGAATACACGATACCTCAGGGGGCGGTTTGCTAACCTGAGGCACTTTGAAGTGCCAAGTTATTCTCGGTTCGCCTTGTGAAGGTCATGGTTCTCCTGGTGAATGTGCGCAGATAGCACATCTTTTGTACTTTGCTAGTTGCTTTATGTAGCCCATACTTGGCACCAGGGAAGAGAATTATCTTGTAACATTACAATAGAGCTCTAGAACCCTAAAAACATTAGTTCTTCTTCATTTTTGCTGATTTTGTTCAATCAAGGAGAAGTGAAATCACATCCTTCATCGATTCTTCAAAGTGGATGTTCTTCATCTTTTCCATTTTCTTCTACTTCAAGCTACCATGAAAATGAGTAGCTAAGTTCATCTTGTTGTCAAGGTTAGATGTAGGTAATCATCTAACTTTGTATGTGTATGGATGATCTTCATTTGTAAACTCTTGGATGATTAATATATGTTGAAAACCTTGTTTCATTTACAATCTTTTGTGTTGGTTAATGATTGAGAAATATTTCTCAACTCTTGACCTAGGTTTTCATCCTTTTCTTTTCTTGAGCTAGAGATAGTCTTGGATGGTTTTGTTCACTTAAAATGTTAAGCTTTAAAGTTGTCATTTTGATAGATTGTGTGAGAGATCAACAATGGATCAAAATGGTAAACATAACAATATGAGTTAGAGATAATCATATTGAGAGGATATTGTGAATGTGTTGATCATTAAAAAGAGTTTATAAAATGTTGATTGGAATTATGCATGCAAAGTGATTATCGAAACCTAACTTTGGCAATCTTTATTCAAACCGACAAATCCTAATTTTTACCATTGTTTATAACTCTTTATGCAAGATACCGACTTTAAAAACCAAACCCCTTTGATATTATAAAACTACGAATTTAACAACTGTCGAACGGCGGTAAAATCTTATATTCCCTGTGGAGACGATAATACAAACCCGACACTTTACCACTGTCCTAACAAAATGGCGCCGTTGCCGGGGAGTATAAATTGATATTGCACGCATCGCAATAGTTGCCAAATTTTTAGTTTTGAATCTTCCACTTGTGCTTGTTAATTTGTGTGGTTTAGTGTGCAGCTTCCGCTTCTGTTTATGCGAGGACAGATTCCCGAGGACCAACTCCTTTTCGATCCCGAAATTGAAAAGCCCGCGAGAAGATTGGATAGCAAAACACGGCGGAGGAGGAAATTTGCTAAACAAAGACAAGAACAAGAAGGAAGTTCTTCTACTACAACACCACCACATCATTTCACACCAATTATGGCAGCACCACCACCTCCACCACCAGTTTCTACTCCATGCACGAACAGTCCAAGACATACGGCTCAGTTTGCGCGGAATCTTCAAAATGGAAGACAAGCTGAGATGAAAATGGGAATCCTAGCTCTAGTTTATCAAAATCATTTCACGAGATTAGACCATGAGGATCCGTTTACTCATCTTACAAAATTCTATGAGATTGCGGGCGCAACTGGAGCTACCGAGGCTGATGAAGAGTCATTGTTTAGGAGACTATTCCCTCATTCCTTAATTGGGAAAGTGAAGGAGTGGTATCATGACCAATCGGAGACTATCATGACGGATTGGAATCTTTTAGAAGAGAAGTTTCTTGAACGGTTCTTTCCACATAACCGGTTCATGAAGGCTAAAACTGCGATTGCGGTATTTTCTCAAGGAGCTAGTGAATCACTCAATGAAGCTTGGGAGCGTTACAAATCTATGTTAAGAAAATGCAAAGGACACGGTTTCGATGAGCTCACTCAAGTTCATATTTTCCGCAATGGACTCCTTTCGGTTCACAAGACCTTATTGGATGCTATGGAGGGAGGTTCTTTGATGTCAAAAAGTGTCGATGATGCTACCGCAATAATTGATAAGATGGCACTTAATGATCACCAAGGGAACCATAACCGAGGGGTAGCTCAAAGAAAGCCGGGTGTGCTTGAGTTAGGGACGAATGATGCAATTCTTTCCCAAAATAATCTTATCTCACAACAAGTGGAACTTCTAACTCAACAAATCAAAGAGTTAAAGGAACCGTCAAAAGCTAAACAAATAGCTTGTTGCGAGCTTTGTAAGGGCGAACATGACACTGTATTTTGTCCGCCTCCCGGATTTGAAGAAGTTAACTACATGGCTAATCAACGAGATTATCAACAAAGGAAACCACAACAACAACCATACCAACATCCTCATCAACAACAACAACACCAACAAAACTATCAAGGAAACCAAGGGTACCAACCTAGAGGTAACTACCACAATAACCAAGGTTATGGGGTAGTAACTCTAGCCGTCAAAATCCGTATATACCTCAACAACCGCCGGTTGCAACTTCTAAGATAGAAGATACATTAACGCAATTCATGCAAATGTCTATGGCAAATCAAAAAAGCAATGACGCGGCGATAAAAAATCTTGAGACTCAAGTTGGTCAACTCTCTAAGCAATTAGCGGAACAACAAGCCGGACCATCTTTCTCGGCAAACACGCAAACAAATTCGAAGGAACATTGTGCCCGAGAAAAGTTTCAATCTGAGTGACACAGGAGACTACCGCACTATTGATGCTCTCTTTGTGGCAAAAAGGTGGGACCGTCTGATGACTCCATTTGACGGCAACAATGCTGAAATAGTGCGGGAATTTTATGTGAACGCCCTCCCCGACGACGGCGAAGTGTTCAGTTGGACCTCAATGGTCCGAGGAGTTATGGTACGGTTTGATAGGAGGTCCATTAATCATGTTTTGGGTAATCCTCTCTCTTTGACAGGTAGCCAAATTGACGACTACCACCGGGATCTGAATAAGCATCGTGATCAGGATGCTATGACCAGAGATTTATGTTTGGAAGGCCACGATGTAGTGCGGAATTCTTCTGGGGTAGTGATTCGGTACCTCCGTGCTGACATGAAACCCCTGGTACAACTAATCCTGTTATTTGTGCTGACAAATGTTGTACCCAGGTCCCACCACAGCTCTGTACCCTTGCCGATTGCATATCTGATCCACTCCATACTGCTGAATGTCCAGATAGACATTGCCCGCATCATTGCAGATGAGATGCATGTTGTTGTACTCAGTGGACGTGGCAGGATAGCGGCTCACAAAAATGCCCCGCTGAAACCTTTCCTTGCCTTATTATGTCTCTCTCTGCTCATGATGGGGTTGATATTCCTCTGAGACGACATGTCACTATCCCGGCTGCGATAGACGACAGGTATGTGGAGAAATTTTGTAGAGCTAAGCCTGCAGTTTGTGGGACTTCTTGTGCAGGTACTGCTGTCGACGGGCGTGGTTGTGGTTCTTCTAGTTCTGGTCAAGCTCCTCCTGTTTTTAACCCCTTTCAGCAGCAAATTTGTGAATATAACTGGGATTGGATGGCTGCTTAGCAGCGATCTACTTGTGATCTCCATGACTCGATGCAGCTGTTGCAGCTGCAAATTCGTGATCCTGCTGGGAGCCACCCGATGATGACAAGGGAGCAATTCCTTGAGCATGCTGCATGGCCTGTGGACAGGCCCAGTTTCGGTAGGAGGGATGATGATGATGCTGAAGATGATGCTGATGATAATGATAATGATGATGATGATGATGACGGTGAAGATGATGATGACTTGTTTGAGGAGGAGTGATTTCTTGTTTGTTCTGTTGTTCGCTTTGTGCTACAAAGTGAAGTTTTTCTTTTTTCTTGTAGTTCATTTGGTTATTTTGTGATGTACTTTGGATTTGTTTGAAGTTTTTGTACTCGTACCTTTCATGGTACTTTTGACATTTTTGGTGCTAGGCACCATTTTATAATTCAGCATTTTTAGTTATTTGTTTGAAGTTTTAATTATTTATTTTTGGTTTAAAGTTTTTTTTTTAAATTTATTTTAGTAAGTTTTATGTGAAGTTTTATTCAATGGTGGTTGTAAATATGTTAACACCCTATTGTTGATGTTTAGTTTTTGTTGTAGTTGTGCAAGTGTTCTTTCAAGTGGGATGGCGATGATATTATCGTTATCACAAAATTGTTTGACAAGTGTCATACCCTAAATTTGTCCTACCCATTTTTAAATATTTTCGCATTTTTATTTTGCATTTTCCATTTAATTTCATACCGCTTAGACACGTGTCCGTCCCGATTGGGCATTCTTCAAATCTCGACTTTTTTACCCAATAGGAGTGCGACACGTGGCCTAAGGGCATTCTTGTAAATTTTATATCCATGTTTATTTACTCATTCTTCTTTTCAAATATTTATTTCCCGTATATATTTTTATTTTGACTTTTTATTTTAATTAAGTTTAGAAATTTTATTAGTATTTAGTTGTATTATTATTATTATTTTTTAAATAGTTTAGAATTAGTTTAAATAGGTTTCTTTTTAATATTGATTAAAAAATAAGTGGATAGAACAATGTTTAGTGTATTTTTATTTTTAGGAATTAATTAGAGTTTCATTTTATTTTAATATAGAATTTTATTCTGTGTGAATTTTTTTTTTAAGATTTTTAGAATTAATTAAAGTTATTTAAATTTATTAGCTTATTTATTTATTTATTATTTTATTAGAATATTTAGTTTAATTAGAATAGATTATTTATTTAAATTATTTATTAATTAGATTTTTTATTTTCTTTTTTAATTATTTATTTAGATTATTTATTAATTAGGATTATAAGTTTTATTAGTTGATTTTTATTAATTTAGCTTTAGGTTAGTTTTAGATTATTAATCTTATTAAGATATTTTAGTTTATTTAGATTAGGAATTAATTAATTAGGGTCAATTGCTATTAATTAACGTTTTCCTTTGTCATTAATTACCGTTAATCATCATCAGCCAATTAATCACCATTTAAAATCCCCATCATGCCACGTGGTAGCCCTATATAGGGTGTGCCACTATTCACCTTCCCCAACATCAGACACAACCCTAAACCAACAAACCCTAGCCGCAAGACTCTCTACCCTTTCTCTGAACTCACCTTCATCAACATTCCAACGATACTATGCTCTTCTTCTCTCAAAATCAGACAATGATCATCTTCTTAAACTTCCATTAACAAATCTTCACAACCTCTGAAATCTCCTTCAATCACCGTTGTGATTCCGACACCAAAACACAGAAACCCAGCAAACTCGTGAAAACCAACTTCAAACAACCCATTTTCTTTCTCCAACCCACAAACGAAAACCCAGATTCACCACTGTTAGCATCCTCAAACTTTCTTCAACCCAACATCAGTCGCGAAATCCCTAAACCAGAACCCACTTAAAAACCATTCCAACAAACAACATCAGAAAACGGTGGATCTTCACAACTCCATCCCGAAAAACCCAAACCACTGTGAAACACCCACAACAATAACCTTCCTCAACCATTGTTCACTCTTTCAAACCACAATGACCAAACCCTTTCTTAAAACTAAGAGAAAATAACCCAGAAGAAGTTGAACAGAGAGTTGAAAACAGAAACGAGCGAGAGTGAGAAACGAGTGAAGATGAGTGATTGGAGACATGCGTGAACTGAAAACGGAGAGAGGAAGTGATGCTTCTGTTTGGTTTTGAGTGAGAAGAAACTGTGACGCTGAGAGAAAGCGTTTGAGAGGAAGACCATCTGTCTTCATTTTTTTTCTTTTCTCTTTTTTTCATTTCGTTTTTTAATTATTATGTAACTGGTTGTTTCTTTTTTATTTTATTTTGCTGAATATGGATGGGCCTCCGGCCCGTGTTCATTTGGACCCGCACATACCCTATGTTTCATCAAACCTCCTCCCGGTTTTTTTTTCTTTTGTGTTTTTTATTTTAAGTTTTGTATAAACATTTTTTAGTATATATATATTTTATAACTTTTGTATATATTTTATTGTATACTGTTATTATTATTATTATTATTATGTATTTTGTTAATAGCTTTATTTTACTTTATATTAGTTTCTAAGTTTATATTAGATTTTCAGTATATTATATTTAATTTTTATATTTTCTTATTATTCTCTATTAGAGTTATATCCATTTTTATTTATATTAGAGTTTGGCATACTTAGAGTTTTATTTATTTTCTTCTAGAATTTTGATTTATATTTTTTTATTTTAGTTAAATTTTATTCTTCATTTGTTATTGGATTTTTTGTCACATTTTCCTCGTTTTGGTCGATGACGACATTTCCATCGTTTAACCGTCAAATTATTGACGTGAAACAAAGGATCTGAGACCACCTCTTTTCTTTCTTATTTTTTTATTCCGATTCGATTTTATTTTTGACTTGTGGATCAATGAAGTCTTTTTATCCGCAAGCGTCAGATTTTCAGAGTTGATAACCTTCTCGATTTCAAATCTATGGTGAATAACCGTTGGGGTCATTTTCCGTACTTTGAGATCGTAATAGGCTACCTTCGATTAATCGGCATTATGTTTGCGATTAAGACGAGATCCATTCTTTCGTGTCCCGATTCGATTCACTAACCATTAAATTTAATTGCCGTTGAATATTATTGTGAATATTATTGTTATATTATTATTCATATTATCATTATTCATTCGTTCACCCATATTCGAAAATACCTAATAAATTATCGAAACTCCTAAAAGTCAAATTGGTGGACTGTTGGATCTTTGGTCATTTGCAGGTATCCTAACTTTGAGTCGTGCCCGACTCTGCTCAAGGCGTAGTTTAGGACACAAATGCACACACACGGCTTTCTCCTGGGCTACCTGACAATGAGACCCCTTTATTTCGTGCAATCCCGTGTAGCTTACATGTATCCCTTCCACATTCCGATGTATGTTTCGTATTTCTTTGATTATTAGTTTATCTCCTAGGAGCACCCATAGGGACTAGAGCGGATTCAAACTATTTTCAAACTAATTCTCGATTCATCATCGAGCCATTTTCAAACCTCGTAAGTCGAGTGCTCATACGCATTCGCCATCGACCTATTACAACTCGACCCTTGATGCGTAAGTCGAGTCGGTCTCTTTTTTCAAACAATTTCATTTTCAACACGCTTTGCACGCGATAATGTGTCAAACCCTTGATCCAACGTCAAGAGGATTTTCAAAACAAACTATCAATCAACTAACAACTATTCAATTCTTTTGCAAGGTGTAAAGAGTGGGTTCAAGTCTTTGAGCTTGCTTTCGATTGTTTGGATGCGAGTTATCTTATTCGTGTGTGAGCAATTGATGCCTTTAAATAATATTAACAAACTCGACAACATTCAACCACCTTTCAATTACTCATCCTTTCACTCATCTTTCAAACAACTTCTTTTACGATGAAAAAGAGAGTGTCCTAAGTCTTTGGTTCGCTCTCCCGACTACTTGGATCCGAGAAGTCTTTCTTAAGCTTCAAGTAGTTGTCATCCGAACAATCTCATCTTTCAAACGCCATTCAAACAATTCCTTTAGTGATGAAAAAGAGAGTGTTCCAAGTCTTTGGTTCGCTTTCCCAATTACTTGGGTCCGAGAAGTCTTTCTTAGGCTTCAAATAATCGTCATCCGTTCAGCTATTCAAACCTATCTTCTTGTCTAAACCAAAATACTTAACCAATCAAACTCTATTCCTCGCCCCCGTGCGATCCACAACTCAAACACACCTCTTACCAAGAACATTGTGTAATCCCTTCTTCCGCGCATAACAAACTCGTGCTTCAGCCTCCCCTAGCGAGCAAACAAGCCAACGTTTAGCAGTTAGAATGCGACCTAACCTCTCGTTCATTCCAAACATAAACCTTTTACCATAGTTAGCCGAACTACGACTGCTCTGATTCTTCATTCCCTCTTGAATGTAAGATACGTAGGCACAAGATCGCGATGATCTTGGCGAGCACAATCCCCTCATTTTCCCGTAGTCCCACGAACTACGAATGCTCTGATTTTCCACTTCTTACAAGTGAAGATACATAGGCACAAGGACCCCAATCCTTGGCGAGCACCCTATCTTAATAATCACCCCCTTTTCCTATTAACAAGCAAATCCCTTTAGAAGATACACAAACATAGCTAACTTCTCTCGCGAATTGATCAAGAGGTTCCCGTTGAGTACAACGGATGTAGAGGGTGCTAATACCTTCCCTATATGTAATCGACTCCCGAACCTAGAATATTGGTTGCGATGACCATGTTCTTATCCCTTTAAAGGTTTTATCGATATTTTCCTATTCCATTCTTGGAATGAATAAAGTTCGGTGGCGACTCTGTTTCGAACAGTAGTTTCCGCGGCCATCGCGAGGATCGTATTTTTCGAGGTACGACAGATGGCGACTCTGCTGGGGAAAACATGCATAGCCCTATGCTAGAGAGAGTCAAGCCTAACTTGACTCGATTCGCAAGAGTTAGATCCGCTTGTTTGTGAATTTTCTTTTATTTGTTTTCTTGTCTTATTTATTCGCTATTTATCTGCTTGCTTTTATATATTCTATTATTATTCCTTGTGATACTATTGGGGTTCTGATTGTGGGAACTTTGTGAGATGGCTCTACACCCGATTCTGAGGAAAACATAGGATTAGAATGGTGGTTGTGTAGTGGAATCCCTCGAGGAGTCTTTCTCGTTGGGAGGAAGCGAAAGCCCCGCTTAGAGTTGATTCACTTGAGGATGTTGTTGTCGTGGTGAGTCTTCACCATGGCAATGATGTTTTGAGTTTGAATCTATAACTCTAAGGACCTTTTACCCATTTACCATGGTGGTTAGTAGTGTTAACTCATGAGGGTCACTCCTTTTTGGGTTGATGCGAGCGCCCCAATCAGATGAGATCCCTCGAACGTATCGTTATTCTGACAATGATATTTTCAACCTCGATCTATGACTCTGAGGTCCCTGTAAGAAACCTTGGATTCGATGGTTGTGTAGTAGAGACTCACGAGGAGTCTTTCTCGTGGGACGACACGAAAACCTCACCTAGAAGAGATCCTTCGATGGTATTATTACTGGATGAATCTTTGTCATGGTAATAATATTTTCGAAAGGATCCATGACTCTAGACACCTATCCATTTAGAGCCTACCTATGGGGTTCCTTTAATCGGAGATATCTGTTATTTACCCTTTCTTCTGTCTGAGCTCAGAACGTGATGGAACTTATGATCCTGTTTGTGTTTACATTGCATTTGCATATCATTGAATCTGCATTTAACCAGAAAGCTTATCCAGCCTTGTCCATAACCCTCAGGTGATTTCTCGACACTCATACTAAACTGGTGGTAGCCGCAAAGAAGTTGAAGCGAGTTTAAGCAAAGTCAAGAGGAGCACAAACAACTCGAAGAGCTATTCAGACTAATCAAGTGGAAAACTCGGGTAGCTATGTCAGAGGATAATTTTCAACATGTTAGGATGGAAAACCTTAACTCCTCATCAGGTTTCACTATGTCGACCAATCCCTTGTATGATCATCTGGCTAGTTGTAATATTGTGCCAATAAATATTCCTGCCCAGTCTCAGATGATGCCATTGACTAAGTCTATAGAGGAGAGATTTTGTGCCATTGAAGAAAAGGTTCAAGCTTTGAAAGCGCGTGATAATTCTGGACTCGATGCTATTGCTATGTGCCTCGTGCCAGACCTAGTAATTCCTTCGAGATTCAAAGTACCTAACTTCCAGAAGTACACCAGTCTCAGTTGCCCAAAGCGTCATTTGGTAATGTTCTGCCGAAAGATGACTTCTCATGTCCTTGATGACAAGTTGATGATTCATTGTTTTCAAGACAGTTTGAATGGAGCATCTTTGAATTGGTACATGGATTTAGAGAGAAGCCGCATTCAATCATGGAAAGATCTAGCCAATGCTTTCCTAAAGCAATATGAGTATAATTTGGACATGGCTCCCGGTCGCACGTAGTTGCAAAGCCTATCTCAGAAGAGCGATGAATCCATTAAGGAGTATGCACAACGGTGGAGGGAGTTAGCAGCCAGGGTGCAACCACCACTCTCGGACAAAGAATTGATTGACATGTTTTTGGACAGCCTGCGTGAATCTTATCATGAAAGAATGGCTGGAAGTGCATTCTTGAGCTTCCCTGACCTTATAATAGTAGGAGAACGCATCGAGAATTACCTTAAAACTAAACAAATCCAGGATGCTTCGAGCAACCAGACGGGCGAGACTGAATCCTTTAGCAATCCTCAAGAGGAGGAGGATAATGAAATTGGTATGGTCATAGTAAATGTCGAGTATTCTCAAGGCGCACCAGAAAAACTGTATGCTTCATCCTCTTATCGACAATTACCATTTCCTGTGCCATATCATCATTATAGGAAACCGATCAGGCCTATGGCACCATACCAGAAACCCTGGGTTGCTCCTCATGCAAATCAACAAACCCGTGGCCGAGGTTATCAGAACCAGCGTCAGAATCGGCATGGGCCTCGAAACAACTTGGAAAGAAGGATTGTTCCTCTTCATCTAGTTCCTATGTTGTATAGTAAACTTTTGCCGCATCTGGTTCGAAACTCGCTGGTAGAACCCAAAGCTATCAAGCCTTTGCCAAAACCATACCCGCCTGGGTATGATCCCGATGCTCGTTGTGGATATCGTGCTGGATCAATGGGACATTCAACTGAGGATTGCAAAGCTTTTCAAGCCAAGGTGCAATAGTTGATTGACAAGAAATTCATATCCTTTCCAGAAGGAGATTTGGTTGTTCACGTCAGCTTCTCACCGAAATGAGTTCCAACACTTCAAGAGGCATTTGTTAAATTTCGTGGTCAGGACAAGAAGCCATCCTCAGCACTGACAGCTTCAGGACATTTTTATATCATTTGCATTTGTAATTTCTTTTATGTTTAGTGCTACTTGCTCTTAGACATTGTTTTGTATTAATGGTATTGTTAATGTGATAATCATGCATGTTTTGATCAAATCCATTCGTATTCACTCACAGTTTCTCATTTATTGCAAAAATCGCAAAAATATTTCACTTCCTTTGTCGCACTGCAGTTTTGAGGGAGGATGACGAAAACGAAATACCCATAACTGCTGATAAGTATGCTTTTGGATAAAATCACGCCGATGATGTACAGGCATTGCTTCAAATTCTCAAACACTGAAGAGATAAGGAGTTAGTCCCTAGTTAACCACTTCGAGCCTAGAAGTAGGAGTTTCCTTCGGATTTCTAAACCCTTACACTTAACCTGGGGCATGGGTAGTATTCAGTTAACTTGATTATGCACTCGAATCACGAAAGAAAACCCAAATACAAGATGGTTGTTCATCAATAGCCCTTGACATGGCAGTCACACACCCAAAAAAATAAATCAAAAGCCGACTAAGTCGAACACCTCAAAAAGAGACTTAGGCAAAATCAAGGCAATCCCGATGGACTTGAAAAGCGAGATCAGTCCATGCAAAAGTTAGGGATCAAAAGAAAAATGAAAGAGGTCTTCAAATCCTCAACAAAAACAATATATGATTCGGCGATCATCATACCAAACCAAAAGGGTCACCAACATCATGAAAAAAAGAGAAATAAGGTGACTACCGTTTCAAGCATACCTTGAATCATCAAGCTTACACCGCCAAGCTCTAAGTGCGTGTGTAGAATTAACTGAACGTAGGACTGGAGACCATCACGAAGAATGGGTGGGTTAAAATTAATTTTTGAGCCTTATATCCTTTGTTTCTATAAACATGAACCAGACCACGATACAACCCTCAAAAGACCTAATTGAGGCGGGTTTGTTCTGAAAGCATGCTACAGCAAGATTGCGTAAACTGACTCCTACATATTTGCTAATCATCTGTATTGGTGTCGTATTCTTCACACACCAGTAAATCAACACTACGTTTGGATTAATAGTCCACTCGTCATACACTTTCACATCATATAATATTTTAAAAACTTACATGAATGTTGCATTAAAATTATCATTTTTGAATGAACAATTTTAAACCGCAAATCAGTACTTAACATTATAGAAATTCCAACAAAGTGCAATCAAAGAGGAACTTGATCAATCATTGGTGTTGACCTGAATCGAGACTTTCTCATAATCCTGAGAATTTGGGGCAAGTCCTCCTGAGGTTTAAATAGGGGCAAACGGTTGCAAGGTTCAGACATTGGAGCAAATGGGTTCAGGCTTTATCTAGGTATAATCACTACCAAAGTTCTCATCCCAGAAGAAATCCTTCAAATACCCGGTAGACTGGGGCAGACCAGTTGAATTGGGGCAGACCATTTGAACCGGGGCAGATTAGTTGAACATGGGCAATTTCCCTTCATGCTTTCAAATTGGTCAAGCTGACCATGCCATAGACCAACAATGGTAGAGGTCAACAAGTGTCAAAATCCTTAGGGCTAAGCAAAAGTATGACTAACGTGCATTGGTTAAGTCGCTACGCTCGCGCAATCCATATGCATTGGTTAAATCGCTATGTTCACGCAGTCAACATGCTTTGGATAAGTCGCTCTGCTCAACATTTGTAAGTCGTCATGACATATCAGCTGGAAGCTAGGTTCTTACCAGAATGAGTATACCATTTCTGCGAAGGATCCAACTAGGGGCAGGCTACCCATAACTTCTTTTGATTAAGGGAGAGTCCCTCCAACGCTCAATCAGCACAGGTCATGTCACTTCGACGCTCATTCTGGAGCAGACTACCTCAAGAGTAATTGAAGCCAATTACCCCAAGGGTCGGTTAATCAAGGTCAAAACCCTTCATAACTAAAATTTGGAACAAACCATCTCGAGACCACCTCATGGTATATATACTTCCGAATTTCATTCATGACATAGAATTTTGGAACAAACCATCTCGAGTTCATCTCATGGTATAATTGTTTCCAACTCCCTTTAACGACTTGGAATGCTGGGGCAGGCCATCTCGAGTTCATCTCATGGTACGACTGTTTCCTATCTTCGTTCAAGGAAAATTTCTTCATGGACCCAGACTGGGGCAAGTTGAGCTACATTGGGGCAGTTAGTCAAGCAAGTTTATTATCGTCAGCAAGAATTGGGTGTCGGGGAATCATGCCATCACCCCACCAAATAACCTTAACCTCCTGAAAGAGCCTCTCTGTCATTGGGTTTCATCCCCACAACTTGGACCTGATACCTGTCAGAGCTTTGTAACCAAAATATCACTTCCAAAGTCCAGTTCCCGTCTGGCAAACTTTTTAAAGCCCAGTTCTCGTCTGGCAACCTTTTTAAAGTCCAGTTCCCGTCTGGAAAATCATTTTAAAGCCCAGTTCTCGTCTGGCAAACTCTTTAAAGTCCAGTTCCCGTCTGGCAACCTTTTTAAAGTCTAGTTCTCGTCTGGCAAATCATTTTAAAGTCCAGTTCCCGTCTGGCAAATCATTTTAAAGCCCGGTTCTCGTCTGGAAAACTCTTTAAAGTCCAGTTCCCGTCTGGCAACCTTTTTAAAGTCCAGTTCCCGTCTGGCAAGCCATTTTAAAGTCCACCCCGTTGGCACCCTCATGAAACTAAGGCCCAACTTCGTTTGGCACCTACCAAAGCCCAATCCATTTGGCAACCACTAGAAGTCCACCCCTGTTGGCATCCTCAATAACCAAAGTCCAATCTCATTTGGCAATTACAGTAACTAAAGTCTGAATTCATTTGGCAATTACCAAATCCAGTCCCTGGTGGTATTCCCACCAGAAGTTCATCCCTAACATACCTGATCATGTGCATTATCATAAGCATGGCATATAAGATAATATCATAGTCATATCCAGCATTAACACAGCATTTGCATACGCGTCTTACACTCCCTAGCAGTTGCATTTTTAGTTGCATGTTGATGCATCGTAACACATAGCATTGCTATCTCCATTAACATAGCATGGCGTAACAGCATAGCAGGATCCAGGATCGATTCGCGAGCATCTTGGCGAGTCCTTCATCAAAGTCGTCAATATTTCTCTGCAGAGAGTTGATATCCCGCAAGTTCAGGAATTTTACTCCCCAACAAGTTATTTTTCAAACATGAGTTGATGACAATAACCCCCAGTAGTTGTTGCTCTTATGATCCCCCAAGCAGAGGTTATCTTAAAAAGTTTCTTGAAGACTTTCCCCTGCAGAGTTTAGACAACAATGTTCCTCTAATAGGAATTTTTTCTCAACTATTCCCCAACAAATTCATCACCCGAGAAGCTGCTTTGGTATCATCGAAGAATCTTATTGGATAAGATGTTGCTTCGACCACCCGAAGAATCTCAAATTTTGTTCAGAGATACTGCTTTGGTATCATCGAAGAATCTTACGGATAAGATGCTGCTTCGACCACCCGAAGAATCTCAAATTTTGTTCAGAGATACTGCTTTGGTATCATCGAAGAATCTTACGGATAAGATGCTGCTTCGACCACCCGAAAAATCTCAAGTTTTGTTCAGAGATACTGCTTTGGTATCATCGAAGAATCTTATTGGATAAGATGCTGCTTCGACCACCCGAAGAAATCTTGGTGTTCAGAGATACTGCTTTGGTATTATCGAAGAATCTTATTGGATAAGATGCTGCTTTGACCACCCGAAGAAATCTTGGTGTTCAGAGATACTGCTTTGGTATCGCGAAGGACCTTAACGAATGAGGGACTGCTTCGACCACCCAAAGAGGCTCGTTTATACCACTTTGGTATCGCGAAGGACCTTAACGAATGAGGGACTGCTTCGACCACCCAGAGGATATCAGGTTATCTCGTTCATCTATTTTGCATCCTGTCATCCTGTTCTGGTACCTAATCTCTGCACTTTACTTACTTGTCCGACAAATTTCGGGGTCTTCTTGTATCTAATTGACTTCCACCTTAAAATGAACGCCTTGCGGCTGTTCATCTCTAAGGTTTAAGCCAATTAGATAGGGGCATCTGTCATACCCTAAATTTGTCCTACCCATTTGTAAATATTTTCGCATTTTTATTTTGCATTTTCCATTTAATTTCATACCGCTTAGACACCTGTCCGTCCCGATTGGGCATTCTTCAAATCTCGACTTTTTTACCCAATAGGAGCGCGACACGTGGCCTAAGGGCATTCTTGTAAATTTTATATCCATGTTTATTTACTCATTCTTCTTTTCAAATGTTTATTTCCCGTATATATTTTTATTTTGACTTTTTATTTTAATTAAGTTTAGAAATTTTATTAGTATTTAGTTGTATTATTATTATTATTATTTTTTAAATAGTTTAGAATTAGTTTAAATAGGTTTCTTTTTAATATTGATTAAAAAATAAGTGGATAGAACAATGTTTAGTGTATTTTTATTTTTAGGAATTAATTAGAGTTTCATTTTATTTTAATATAGAATTTTATTCTGTGTGAATTTTTTTTAAGATTTTTAGAATTAATTAAAGTTATTTAAAGTTATTAGCTTATTTATTTATTTATTATTTTATTAGAATATTTAGTTTAATTAGAATAGATTATTTATTTAAATTATTTATTAATTAGATTTTTTATTTTCTTTTTTAATTATTTATTTAGATTATTTATTAATTAGGATTATAAGTTTTATTAGTTGATTTTTATTAATTTAGCTTTAGGTTAGTTTTAGATTATTAATCTTATTAAGATATTTTAGTTTATTTAGATTAGGAATTAATTAATTAGGGTCAATTGCTATTAATTAACGTTTTCCTTTGTCATTAATTACCGTTAATCATCATCAGCCAATTAATCACCATTTAAAAACCCCATCATGCCACGTGGCAGCCCTATATAGGGTGTGCCACTATTCACCTTCCCCAACATCAGACACAACCCTAAACCAACAAACCCTAGCCGCAAGACTCTCTACCCTTTCTCTGAACTCACCTTCATCAACATTCCAATGATACTATGCTCTTCTTCTCTCAAAATCAGACAACGATCATCTTCTTAAACTTCCATTAACAAATCTTCACAACCTCTGAAATCTCCTTCAATCACCGTTGCGATTCCGACGCCAAAACACAGAAACCCAGCAAACTCGTGAAAACCAACTTCAAACAACCCGTTTTCTTTCTCCAACCCACAAACGAAAACACAGATTCACCACTGTTAGCATCCTCAAACTTTCTTCAACCCTACATCAGCCGCGGAATCCCTAAACCAGAACCCACTTAAAAACCATTCCAACAAACAACATCAGAAAACGGTGGATCTTCACAACTCCATCCCGAAAAACCCAAACCACTGTGAAACACCCACAACAATAACCTTCCTCAACCATTGTTCACTCTTTCAAACCACAATGACCAAACCCTTTCTTAAAACTAAGAGAAAATAACCCAGAAGAAGTTGAACAAAGAGTTGAAAACAGAAACGAGCGAGAGTGAGAAACGAGTGAAGATGAGTGATTGGAGACATGCGTGAACTGAAAACAGAGAGAGGAAGTGATGCTTCTGTTTGGTTTTGAGTGAGAAGAAACTGTGACGCTGAGAGAAAGCGTTTGAGAGGAAGACCATCTGTCTTCATTTTTTTTTCTTTTCTCTTTTTTTCATTTTGTTTTTTTAATTATTATTTAACTGGTTGTTTCTTTTTTATTTTATTTTGCTGAATATGGATGGGCCTCCGGCCCGTGTTCATTTGGACCCGCACATACCCTATGTTTCATCAAACCTCCTCCCGTTTTTTTTTCTTTTGTGTTTTTTATTTTAAGTTTTGTATAAACATTTTTTTAGTATATATATATATATTTTATAATTTTTGTATATATTTTATTGTATACTGTTATTATTATTATTATTATCATGTATTTTGTTTATAGCTTTATTTTACTTTATATTAGTTTCTAAGTTTATATTAGATTTTCAGTATATTATATTTAATTTTTATATTTTCTTATTATTCTCTATTAGAGTTATATCCATTTTTATTTATATTAGAGTTTAGCATACTTAGAGTTTTATTTATTTTCTTCTAGAATTTTGATTTATATTTTTTATTTTAGTTAAATTTTATTCTTCATTTGTTATTGAATTTTTTGTCCCATTTTCCTCGTTTTGGTCGATGACGACATTTCCATCGTTTAACCGTCAAATTATTGACGTGAAACAAAGGATCTGAGACCACCTCTTTTCTTTCTTATTTTTTATTCCGATTCGATTTTATTTTTGACTTGTGGATCGATGAAGTCTTTTTATCCGCAAGCGTCAGATTTTCAAAGTTGATAACCTTCTCAATTTCAAATCTATGGTGAATAACCGTTGGGGTCATTTTCCGTACTTTGGGATCGTGATAGGCTACCTTCGATAAATCGGCATTATGTTTGCGATTAAGACGAGATCCATTCTTTCGTGTCCCGATTCGATTCACTAACCATTAAATTTAATTGCCGTTAAATATTATTGTGAATATTATTGTCATATTATTATTCATATTATCATTATTCATTCGTTCACCCATATTCGAAAATACCTAATAAATTATCGAAACTCCTAAAAGTCAAATTGGTGGACTGTTGGATCTTTGGTCATTTGCAGGTATCCTAACTTTGAGTCGTGCCCGACTCTGCTCAAGGCGTAGTTTAGGACACAAATGCACACACACGGCTTTCTCCTGGGCTACCTGACAATGAGACCCCTTTATTTCGTGCAATCCCGTGTAGCTTACATGTATCCCTTCCACATTCCGATGTATGTTTCGTATTTCTTTGATTATTAGTTTATCTCCTAGGAGCACCCATAGGGACTAGAGCGGATTCAAACTATTTTCAAACTAATTCTCGATTCATCATCGAGCCATTTTCAAACCTCGTAAGTCGAGTGCTCATACGCATTCGCCATCGACCTATTACAACTCGACCCTTGATGCGTAAGTCGAGTCGGTCTCTTTTTTCAAACAATTTCATTTTCAACACGCTTTGCACGCGATAATGTGTCAAACCCTTGATCCAACGTCAAGAGGATTTTCAAAACAAACTATCAATCAACTAACAACTATTCAATTCTTTTGCAAGGTGTAAAGAGTGGGTTCAAGTCTTTGAGCTTGCTTTCGATTATTTGGATGCGAGTTATCTTATTCGTGTGTGAGCAATTGATGCCATTAAATAATATTAACAAACTCGACAACATTCAACCACCTTTCAATTACTCATCCTTTCACTCATCTTTCAAACAACTTCTTTTACGATGAAAAAGAGAGTTTCCCAAGTCTTTGGTTCGCTCTCCCGACTACTTGGATCCAAGAAGTCTTTCTTAAGCTTCAAGTAGTTGTAATCCGACCAATCTCATCTTTCAAACGCCATTCAAACAATTCCTTTAGTGATGAAAAAGAGAGTGTTCCAAGTCTTTGGTTCGCTTTCCCGATTACTTGGGTCCGAGAAGTCTTTCTTAGGCTTCAAATAATCGTCATTCGTTCAACTATTCAAACCTATCTTCTTGTCTAAACCAAAATACTTAACCAATCAAACTCTATTCCTCGCCCTCGTGCGATCCACAATTCAAACACACCTCTTACCAAGAACATTGTGTAATCCCTTCTTCCGCGCATAACAAACTCGTGCTTCAGCCTCCCCTAGCGAGCAAACAAGCCAATGTTTAGCAGTTAGAATGCGACCTAACCTCTCGTTCATTCCAAACACAAACCTTTTACCGTAGTTAGCCGAACTACGGCTGCTCTGATTCTTCATTCCCTCTTGAATGTAAGATACGTAGGCACAAGATCGCGATGATCTTGGCGAGCACAATCCCCTCATTTTTCCGTAGTCCCACGAACTACGAATGCTCTGATTTTCCACTTCTTACAAGTGAAGATACGTAGGCACAAGGACCCCAATCCTTGGCGAGCACCCTATCTTAATAATCACCCCCTTTTCCTATTAGCAAGCAAATCCCTTTAGAAGATACACAAACATAGCTAACTTCTCTCGCGAATTGATCAAGAGGTTCCCGTTGAGTACAACGGATGTAGAGGGTGCTAATACCTTCCCTCTATGTAATCGACTCCCGAACCTAGAATATTGGTTGCGATGACCATGTTCTTATCCCTTTAAAGGTTTTATCGATATTTTCCTATTCCATTCTTGGAATGAATAAAGTTCGGTGGCGACTCTGTTTCGAACAGTATTTTCCGCGGCCATCGCGAGGATCGTATTTTTCGAGGTACGACAACAAGGTATTTAGTTACCTTGTTCTAGAATTTAAAATGTTGTAGAACTTGTTATGCTAGGAACAATTTTTGTACCTTTGGTTCGTCTGCAACTCTTTTGATTGATATGTCATTTAGGTCCTATACCACAAATGTAAGAATCCTCCTGTTATGTGTACATATGCTTTGGATGGATGATGAATTTTGTGTATGCGTGTAATTCATGTTTTGTCTTTTGTTTCTTATAATTTTGTGGAGGTTCCAGAGAAGATCAAGGCACTTGTTTCTTTTGAGCACAACCATTTCCAAATACAAATATACCCGTGAGCAAAGAGTATTCGTAACCCATTTTTGAGCCTAAACAGTTGAATCCTTGCCTAAAATAAAGCGAGAGTTCAAAAATCTTGTTTTTGAAACCTTAGAAATTTTGATCAATGGATCTTTTATCGTAAAAAGTAAGAGCATTCACTTAGGGGACGAGAAGAGACAAGTTGGGGAGAACAAATTTGTAAAGTGGTAATTTGTCGCAACTCTTGAAAAGCTAAGTAAGCATTGAAAAGAAAATATGAAAAAGAGAAACACTCGTTTTTGTCAATACGGTGTAATAAAAAAAATGAAATGAAAACAAATGCTTGCTTGGTAGAAAAATATTGAAAAACAAAGTGAGTTGTGAAACATGAGTTGTGAAGGGTTCAAATGAGGAACTTGTGAAACAAAGTTGAAGATGTGTAAATATTTGTATAGCGAATGTCTCTTGTGCATCGGAAATTTTGTTTCAATGGCTTTAGATATATCCCTTGTTTGTTAACCTGACCAAGCTACAACCCTTTAAGTCCTATGTGATCTTGAGCTTCCATAATTTTGTTGTGAACATTTAGATATTGTATGAATTATATAGTATTGCATTATTCGTCATTTTAGTGAATCTTTGTCCCACGCTTGCATGCGTGTTTTTGCTTCAATCCTTTTTCGAAGTGGAGTGTTAGAATGACATGTCATGAGATTTAGTTGTTGCTTGAAGCATTGTGTAAATTGTTCTTAGAATTTAGTTCTTGAACATTATCTATTGTGGAATTGTGTAATTATTTGCCTTGTTGCACATGTCGTGTTTTTGAGCCGAATATTTTCACTTGGATTGAATTGGTCTTGAGCAAATCCTCCTTTTTGTTTTGAGAGGCATACTTTGCTTGAGGACATGCAAATAAGTAGTTGGGGAGAGTTGTTAGATCCCAATTAGATTAGTTATTTGACTTCTTTTTAGTAGTATTTTTAATCATTTTCATCTAATAGTATTTGATTTAGTGGTCAAATTTGTTTACTTTCATTTTGATGTGATCAAAGTGAATGGTGTGTGTAATGTTGCTGTTAGTATGCAGGATTGACACTAATAAGAGCACCTTGGGATCAAGACAAAGCAGCTTGGAGAATGTTGCAAATCAAGGCATTCGCCTGGCGAAGCTCAGCGAGTGCCAGCGAATGTTCGCCTGGCGAGTGTTGGCGAGCTGGAGCGAATAATTCAGAATTAACTCCCAGACTTAAATGAAAGGAAGTTCGCCAGGCGAAGGTTCCAGCGAAGCTTCGCTACCTTTCTCCTGGCGAAGGTGCTGGCGAATAAGTGGTAGCTTTCCTCATGCAGATTCCAGTAGCAAAACCACCCAAAGTTCGCCTGGCGAGTGAGGCCGGTGAATGTTCGCCTGGCGAGTGATTCGTTCGCCGGGTGAATACACGATACCTCAGGGGGCGGTTTGCTAACCTGAGGCACTTTGAAGTGCCAAGTTATTCTCGGTTCACCTGGCGAAGGTCATGGTTCGCCTGGCAAATGTGCGCAGACAACACATCTTTTGTACTTTGCTGGTTGCTTTATGTAGCCCATACTTGGCACCAGGGAAGAGAATTATCTTGTAACATTAGAATAGAGCTCTAGAACCCTAAAAAAATTAGTTCTTCTTCATTTTTGCTGATCTTGTGCAATCAAGGAGAAGTGGAATCACATCCTTCATCGATTCTTCGAAGTGGATGTTCTTCATCTTATCCATTTTCTTCTACTTCAAGCTACCTTGAAAATGAGTAGCTAAGTTCATCTTGTTGTCAAGGTTAGATGTAGGTAATCATCTAACTTTGTATGTGTATGGATGATCTTCATTTGTAAACTCTTGGATGATTAATATATGTTGAAAACCTTGTTTCATTTACAATCTCTTGTGTTGGTTAATGATTGAGAAATATTTCCCAACTCTTGACCTAGGTTTTCATCCTTTTCTTTTCTTGAGCTAGAGATAGTCTTGGATGGTTTTGTTCACTTAAAATGTTAAGCTTTAAAGTTGTCATTTTGATAGATTGTGTGAGAGATCAACAATGGATCAAAATGGTAAACATCACAATATGAGTTAGAGATAATCATATTGAGAGGATATTGTGAATGTGTTGATCATTAAAAAGAGTTTATGAAATGTTGATTGGAATTATGCATGCAAAGTGTAATACCCCAAATTTTACCCTTACATTTAGTCAGTTCATTTCACATAGCATTTCATTTTGCATCCATTAATCACTAACCAATCATATGAGTGCGTTTTATTTCAGGAATTACCACAGGGGCATTTTGGTCATTTCACGTGGAGTCTGTAATTTTTAGACAAGTGGGACAGTATTCCTGAGAGGAAGCAGATACTGCTAAGGTTATTTGGAAAGCAGGAACTCAGTTTGAGTTTTGGTCAGATTTAATCCGGTTACGGTAAGCAGTCAATTAATATAAAGAGAGTGGATCTCATTCATAATATTGTCCAATACAAAAAGGGAAATGAGTTTAGATATTTGTGAATATTACTCGTGAATATTTATAATTTACAACTAAGAGGTGAGTTTAAATATTTTTGAAGCTTTATTCATAAGTATTTGCAATTTACATCTAAGGAGTGAATTTAAATAATTTTCGAATTATTATTTACAAATAAGAAGTGAATAAATATTTTTGAACTTTATTTCATAAATATTTAGTTTACAATGGAAATGGATAAATAATTTTGAACTTTATACCCACTGGTTTACAAAAAGGTTCATTACATTGGCTATCTATTCTAAAAAGTTCTAAGTCCTAAGCTTCTAAGTGTTCTTCATAATCTTCCTCCCTTGAGTTCTTCACGCGACTCTTGATCACCTGCACATCAAAGCAAAAACAAACCACAGGAAAAGAGGTTAGAAGATTTGTTTGACACTCTCAGAACATTATCATCATCGAGTGTCGGGAGGGTACGACTAAAGCCGCATCCTACTCCCGTTACCAATCTGAGCCACCGGCGTCAGATCAGGTAGTCATTGTTCTTATCGTAAGGGACATCCGAGAGATAGAGACAATAAAAGAAGTGGGGCTGATTCGTTTTGCCGCGATTGGATTTCCAGACTGATACGAGAATAAGGCAACATAGGCAAGTTTTGATTCAGACCCGGATGCCGGCAGGTCTGAGTCACCTTGATTTCAAAACTTTCAATATCTGAAAAAACATAAGCATCATCAGAACTCAAAGCATAAAACAAAACTAGGAAGGGGTTCGCGCCAATACAGGTAGGAATAGCCACCAAAAGAAACAAATCTGTACCAAACAGAATGGAAATCAAGTCCACAGCAGAACAAGAGAAACCAAAATATGGTATCAAGCTGCATCAGTTCTGAACCATGTGCAGAAGAATGAGACACACAACAAACAGGCAACAAAATCATAGAACCAATATCAACTACAGCAAACCAAGAGAAGCAACACGAATTACAACCTGCAATAACAGGGTAGTATCAGCTGTAAGCATCACAGTGCAACAACAACAAGTTTTTTTTCACATCAACAATATCAGCTACGAGCAAGCATCATTCGCAAGCACCAACATTGCAACAATAGCCTCTAAGAAGCGGTTCAGATTCAAGAATCATCATCACCGTTTCAAGTTCCCCCCGACAATAGCAATTCCTGAGCTATAAGCAATAGCAGCAACAGATATCAGTTGCAAACAACGCCGACTGCAACACAGCGAGCAACACCAGTTCAACATCTGCAGGTATCAATTGCAAGCGAAACAAGTCGACTGGCATCTGCAAACAATTTCAAGAGCAGCCATTAGTAACACCAACAGCGGTACAATCAATATCAGTCACAAACAGGTAGCAAGTGAGGCGAGCTACGACAACGCCTATCAGAAGAATTGAGAAGAATGATTCAGTTTATCACGAAGCAGTTCAAATGGAATCAGAATAAAAATCCAGACGAAACAGATATACGGCAAAATCACAGGGGTAGCCACAAACAAACAAGTACACGGCACCAGCTCAACATAATAGCCAATCGTCCCCACCAATTCAATCAGAAGCAGTAACATAAGCAAAACTAGGATTGTAGCGTACTACTCCAAATGGTTCAGACTCATCGTCATCATTACCGCGTACCCGTCTCGGCGGCTAAGACCAACACAACATCAAGCTCTCTCTGAAAGAAAAAGAGGAAAAGAATCTGAGCTGCATCAAAGAAACAAATCAATCAACAAAGTGAATCAGTTCGAGATCGATAACAGAGCAGAAAAACGAATCCTCCAAGGAATTCTGTGAATCAAAATCAGATATCAATCAAATCCAATCTGAAAGCAAATCATATTAGAAAAACAATAGAAAGATTTTGATTCCCAATCTGAATCAATCAAGCAAATCAGTTCGAATTAATTCAGATATCCAACAGGTCAACAGAAATCCAAAGGCAATCCAATCCATCTGCAAAAATCCAACCAAATCGAATCAATCAACGAACTAATGTCAAATTCATACCAGAAAAATGAATTAAGATCCCAATCGTCTCAGAAAGCATCGCATTAGAACTCAATCTGGAAAATCAAAATCAAATAATATCACCACAAAATCAAATCTCAGAATAACAATAGTTTAAGGCCCAAAAAGAGAGATAAAAGAAATTATAAATAGGGGAATACAACCTGATGCAAAAGGAGAGAGGAGAAACCCTAGCGAAGGAATTACGCAGAAAACCCTAAACAGCGTGAGCTCAGACGAAGCAATCGTCATCATCGCTCAGAGATCACCATCACTGAACGCGAATCCATAACATCAGAGAGATCACCTTCATCATTCACAAAGAACGACGGGCGATCAACTCCACGGCCTCAGCTTCGGCATCATCGGCCAAATCAAAGGTAAAACGTATTATCTCACATAGTTTCGTGGTTCGTTTCAGGAACAGAGAAGGTCACGGCGTGAGGAAGAAGAGAGCATCGAGGAAGAAGAGAGCATCGAGGAAGAAGAAAGAGAAGAGGAACGATAATATGAGAAGAAGAGAAAAGATGTGCGCCGTTAGGGTTCTGGGGGGCGAACCCTAATCCCCTTCCAATTTGTGATCCGTTTGGGTTGGGTCCGGGGTGATGACCGGCCCAACCCCTTATGTTTATTTTTTTTATTTTTATTTTTAAATTATGTTTTTCTGTTTTTTTGAATTGTTTTATATTTGTTTAAAAAAAAAGTTTTTGTGTAAATATTATAAATAAACTAAATCTTTTCATAATAAAATAAAAAAAAACTTCTTTTTTAAAATAAAAATTAAATTTTCTATATAAAACTAAAACTTTTATGTAAATATTAAAAATAAATAAAACTCTTTTTTAAAAAATAAATAAGAAAAACTTTTCTTAAAAATATAAAAAATAAAACCTTTTAAAAGAGTAAAATATTTTTAAATTAAATCCTTTTTTTGCAAGCCAATATTAAGAATTGTAATAATCTCAAATTTGCATCTCTTTCTTTATTGTTCGTAATTAATTTGATTGCCGCTTAACTCTGCCCACTAACATCGTTTGTTCATTTTGCAGCTCATTACGCTTCCCATTATTTATGTCACTTTATTTTCTCACTCAAAGTTCATTATCATATTGTAACTGCTTCTCATATGTAACCTCGCGAATCTAATAATCGCGTTTTAAATTTCTGCCTTTAAACTTCTGTTTGCATGACTTTAACTTCTGTTTCATTCCCTATTTACAATTCATTTGTCTCACACATTTATAAGTATTCCAATCACACTACACACATCCGAAGGTTAGGTCTAACTTTTGGCCGCCGCGCCAATAGTCCTCAATTTCAAACCCTTTCACCTTGCAAACCCTAATTCTCCCAAACGCTTCGCCGCAGGCAAGATTATAATTTTGACCCTTAGCATTAGGTCAAAGAGCCGCCGCGCTCATTTTAGGGTTTCCCGCCGCGGAATCCCTAACTTAACCTAATTTAACCCTAATTACAACTTAACGTAGAGATTTGGAGTTTCTACACTCCCCGTAAGCGTGTCCTTAAGATGCGTTTATTCCCCTTGAGACCTTGACCACAGTCAAGAAGTCTCTAACCTCCCTTTTGAGGGGAACTACGATTACTCTGATTCCACTCCCGTAAGGATACGTAGGCACAAGACGCGATGTCTTGCCGAGTAAACTTAGAATTAACCCCTTAGGTCTTCTTTCTCACTTTTAACCCTTGTACATGTACCTTAAGCAAATAAATAAAGCAAGATAGTAAACATCTGAACAAAAGGTTCCTGTAGAGTACTACAGAAGTTTAGGGTGCTAGTACCTTCCCTAAATTTAACCAACCCCCGAACCCTAGATCTTTCCCCGCATTGTGTTTACGATGCAAAATAGTTTTTCCCTCTTTTGACCTTTTCCTTCGGATAAATCAAAGAGCGGTTGTGAACTGAATTGCGATTCAAACTCATTAATAGTTTGTGATCCTATTTCCACCGCAACAGAAAATGGCGACTTCACTGGGGAACGTCTTAACATTTGAGGGTTATCCCTAACTTGTTCATATTTATTACTATCTGTGTTATTATTCATTTGCATGTATATATTTGCGCTTTGATTGTGGGACTGTTCCTTGTGCTGTGAGATAGGTCCTAACCCGGATCTAGTGTACCTTAGGTAAATGGCAATAGACCAAGGAAACTGTACGACGTATATCGATACGGTTGATCTGGTGGCCATAGTTAGTGCGACTTCTTGGTTGGTGCTTATATTCCTTAAGTCAAGTTGAGGATAATATTGAGGCTGCCATATGTTGTCAATGCACTAACTGACTTTTAGAACCCTAATTAACTCATCTTGGCCTTTAGAAAGTAGTGAGGTAACCGGCTTTGGTGCAGACTGAAGTTGGTTGACACTCGATACTACGCTCATTGAGATCTTAAACTTGGAGGGTTTTGGTTGGCAAGTAAGTTGCCTTCTGAACAATCACCCTTGTGTAGGATCAATGATATTGAGATCCCTTAGAACCTGGTTACTTTTGTAGGACAGGATGAACCATCTAACTTCAGGGGAGGGTACTTGCCTTTGAACCTCATGCAAGCTTTTAACCTAGGACTTTGTGTGTTTTCATGCATTGCATCCATAAAGCATCTCATTGCATTGTATTTCATGGAGTTCAAACACCAGTTATGGATATCGCGGGATACCATAAATAAAAAAAATATATAAAAATGAAAAGACAAGAAAAAGATTTCTTTGGTACCCCACGACATTCGTAAATGTGTTGAATTCCATGAAACCTTCATTTACACTCACATTTAGCATCATACTTTTGCATTACATGTGTCTCCCGATTTCTCACACTCGGTTCTCTCACCTTCCAGTTTCGTCACCCTGAGTTCTCGGCACCAGTACAACACCAGAGCTCAAACTCGGAAAAGAATGGAGGATCAGGCAAAAGAGATTGATCGCCTTAGCAATGAACTTGAAGACCTTCGAGGGGGTATGGGGCGTATGATGGAATTGTTACATGTCATGAATGCTAAGATGGATACCCAGCCCACTGTTGTTTCTGAGATTATCGGCGTTACTGTGGACCCTCCACCAAGCGTGACCGTAGCAAGGGACCCACCTTATGGTCTTGCTCCAGGTTTTGTGCCTCCTCAAGCCACTGTCCCGATTAATCAACCTGTTCAGCAAGCCGTGCCTTTGTTTTCTGAAGTTTCTAGGGGGGCTCCTATCTTTGCACCACCTGTTGTACACACTCGTGCGCAACCGTACTTCAATGAGACAGCTTTTGATGATCTTGATGAGAATGTTGAGGGTTATGAGAGACATGATAAGCTTCGTGAGGAAGTAAACACTATCGTCCAGAGATTGAAAAAGGTAGAGGGTGATTAAATTTTTGGGACTGCTGCAAGAGATGTTTGTTTGGTTTCGGGTTTGGTTATTCCCCCGAAGTTCAAAACTCCGAACTTCGATCGTTATGAAGGTGCCACCTGTCCTAAGAGTCATCTGATCATGTATTATCGCAAAATGGCTGCCCATGTTGAGAATGATAAACTGATGATTCATTGCTTCCAAGACAGTTTGAAGGGTGCTTCTTCCAAGTGGTATTTAACTTTGGACCAGTCCCGCGTTAAGAGCTTTCAAGATTTATCTGACGCTTTCATCAAACACTACAAGTACAATATGGATCTGGCTCCTGACAGAAGACAATTGCTGAGTATGTCACAAAAGAATTCTGAGTCATTCAAAGAGTATGCTCAAAGGTGGAGAGAGACTGCTTCACAGGTAGAACCTCCTTTGACCGAGAAAGAGTTAGCTGATTGGTTTGTCGACACGGTCCGTCCAGAATTTTACGAAAGAATGGTGGGTAGTGTGACTTCAAATTTCTCCGACATCGTTGCTGTGGGTGTCAAGATTGAATTGGGTATGAAAAGTGGTAAAATGACAAATAATCATGGTACTTCTAAGGATCAGCCGAAGAAACCTCCGTATAGCTCCCAGAAAAAGAAGGAGAGTGAGACTAATGCTATATCCTCTGGTAGACCAAGGGAACGCTTTTATCGGCATCCGCAAGGTTATGCTCAACCTCAAGGGTACCCAGTCCAATATACTCAACAACCCTATGTGGCAGCTATTACACCTTCTTTCAATCAACAGGTTCCCATGTATCAACCTATGCAACAACCTCCTGTTTATCCACCTCCTGTCAACTATCTACAGGCACCCAATACTCCTGCTCCTCAACAGCCAAAGAGTCCGGCTCCTCGCCAGAATATGCCGAACAGAAGAACGTATAAACCTTGTTCGCCGATCCCGATGACTTTTACCGAGTTGTATCCCTCTTTGGTCAAGCAGGGTCTCATCACCACTCGGGCTTTGGGTCCGCCTCCTAACCCTCTACCCGCCAATTACAACGCCGCTGCTCACTGTTTATTTCATGAGGGTGCGCCTGGCCATGATCTGGAGAATTGTTATGCTCTCAAAAATATTGTCAGGGACCTATTGGAAAAGAAGATTTTGTCATTTGAAGATCCTCAACCAAATGTTAAGAAGAACCCTTTTCCTAACCATGAGAGTGTCAATGCCGTTAGTGTTGATTCGGGGGATGGTTATGCCCTTGACGTTGAACAGATTAAGACCCCTCTCAAATTGTTCCATTCAAAACTGTTTGAAGCTGGTTTAGTAGATACTTCCCACATTGCATGTGTAAGTTGTGAAGCCAGTACTAAGGGTTGTGTGGTGGTTCAAAATGATGTTCAGAGATTAATTAATGAGGGTGTTTTACAAGTGACAAGCCAAGCCAAGAAGGATGTAGTCGCCGTGGTTGAGCCCGTCTTCCATCAGCCTGAATCAAAGGGTAAGGTACCAGTGTTTAATCTATCAGGGGCAGGCTCCGCCAACCTCGTGTTCGATATACCAAGGTCGTTTATCCCTGAAGTGAATCAGCCTAAGCCTATAGTTATTCGAAGACCGAGTCCGTTTCCTTTCAGTGATCCTAAAGCTGTGCCTTGGAAATACGACGTGACGATGATTGACAAGGAATCCGGGAAGGTTATTCCAAATGAAGAGGTTAAGGGCACAGTGACCAATATCGCAGAGGTAAGCAGGATGACTCGCAGTGGTCGCGTGTATATTCCCCGTTCTAATGAGGATCCACCTAAGGAGATCACTAATATCCCAGTGCCTGCCAAAGATAAAGGTAAGGGAGCCGTTACGAATGATGAAGATGCCGAATTTTTGAGGATCATCAAGAAAAGTGACTATAAAGTTATCGATCAACTTCATCAGACTCCTTCCAAGATCTCAATTCTATCTCTGTTAATGAATTCACCCGCTCATAGGATGGCCTTGCAGAAGGTTTTGACTCAAGCACATGTGGATCAAGATATTAGCACCAGTCGGTTTGATAGTGTGATTGCCAATTTAACCGCTTGTAACACCCTCAGTTTCAGCAATGAAGAGTTACCGAAGGAGGGTCCAAACCATAATCGTGCTTTACATATATCGGTAAAATGTCAAGAGGACAATTTAGCGAGAGTACTAGTGGACACCGGCTCTTCTCTGAATGTTCTACCCAAGAGGGTTCTTGATAAGTTGGCTTGTAAAGAGACTGTGTTGAAACCTACTCCTTTGGTTGTCAAGGCTTTCGATGGCTCTCGCCGGTCGGTAATGGGGGAGGTTGAGCTTCCTATCCTGATTGGTCCGCAAGTCTTTAATATCACGTTTCAAGTCATGGACATTAATCCCAACTACAGTTGTTTACTCGGAAGGCCGTGGATTCATGCCGCTGGGGCAGTGACCTCAACGTTACATCAAAGGATGAAATTCGTGATCGAGGGAAAGTTGGTTATTATACACGGTGAGGAAGATCTGATGGTCAGTAACCTGTCTTCTTTCCGTTACATCGAGGCCGATGAGAATGCTTTAGAAATCTCCTTTCAAGCACTTGAGATCGCCAATGTTGTTCTGCTAGAAGTCGAAGAGACAGTGGGTCAGGGTAATCCATCTTTTGCATCTCTGAAGAGTACCAAATCAACAATTGACAGGGGCATCCCTGAAGGTTGGGGAGAGGTAATTGATGTCAAGACCAAGACTGATCGCTCTGGGTTGGGTTACAAACCAACTCAGAATGGAGCTGCCACCACTATCGAAGGGCGTCCGAAGGTTATCCAAGAAGTATTTGTCAGCAGAGGCTTCCAAGTCAATGCCATCAGTGAATGTGAGAAAAATGAAGAGCTGAGCAACCTGGTGTTTAAGGGTGATGCAGTCTTGAGCAACTGGGAGGCCGTAGAGATTCCTGTTATTTTTCCCTTGTCAAAGTAATTGTTTTTTAAGTTTCATTTACATTTTCAAATAAAAATCTGTAGCTCTGCCCAAGGCTATAGGGTCGTTTTGTCGGGCCACCTTTCATTCATAAAAAGATATTAATAAAAGTATTTTGTTCGATTCCACTTTGTTCATCTGCGTTTTTCGTTTTCACCTTTAAAAATGAAATTGGCAACCTTTCTTCCAAAAATAAAAAAAGAAAAAACAGCATTTCATTCTTACATGTCTTCGAGCATTTTAATTAAGTAAGCCTTCCATCATGCAGAGATATCGTAAACCTTGTTGGATCCAATGACTTTACTGACACTCCTGACTGGGATGCACCCATCAATCAAGCTGAGGACGAGGGTGAAGAAGATTTTGAAGTACCCGCGGAACTGACAAGATTGATTGAGTACGAGTACACAGAGCTTCAACCGCATAAAGAGCAGGTGGACCTAATCAATCTCGGTACAGATGAAAGCAAGAAAGAGGTCAAGATTGGTGCAATGCTTGGGACAGAGATTAGGCCGAGGTTGATTGAGTTGTTAAAAGAGTATATTGATGTGTTTGCATGGTCGTATCAAGATATGCCGGGCCTAGACACGGATATTGTTGTTCACAAGTTGCCGCTTAAGCCAGATTGTCCGCCTATCAAACAAAAGCTTCGAAGAACGAGACCCGACATGGCTTTGAAGATTCGAGATGAGGTTAAAAAGCAGTTGGATGCAGGTTTCTTGGCAGTCGCAAAATATCCAGATTGGGTTGCCAACATTGTGCCAGTGCCCAAGAAGGACGGTAAGGTTAGGATGTGTGTAGACTACAGGGATCTGAACAAAGCAAGTCCGAAAGACGACTTCCCTCTGCCACATATTGATACACTTGTAGACAATACAGCCAGTTTTGCGTTGTTTTCATTTATGGATGGTTTCTCTGGCTATAATCAGATCAAGATGGATCCCGACGATCGAGAGAAGACTACTTTCATTACTCCTTGGGGGACCTTCTGCTACAAAGTCATGCCCTTTGGTTTAAAGAATGCAGGGGCAACTTACCAACGTGCTATGACCACTCTTTTTCATGATATGATGCACAAAGAAATTGAGGTGTATGTGGACGATATGATAGCCAAATCTCAGAGTGAAGAGGAGCATTTAGACCATTTGGTGAAGCTGTTTGAACGACTCAGGAAATATCAGTTGAAATTGAATCCTGCAAAATATACCTTCGGTGTCAGATCCGGAAAATTGCTTGGTTTCATTGTTAGCCAGCGAGGGATTGAGGTGGATCCTGACAAAGTCCGAGCCATTCAAGATATGCCGGCTCCGCGAACAGAGACGCAAGTTAGGGGTTTTCTGGGACGTCTGAATTACATTTCCAGGTTTATCTTTAATATGACCGCTACTTGTGAGCCGATATTCAAGTTGCTTTGCAAGGGGCAGACAGTTGAGTGGAACCCAGATTGTCAGAAAGCGTTTGAGAAGATTAAAGGTTATTTGCAAGATCCCCCTATTCTGATCCCGCCCGTACCTGGAAGGCCGTTGTTTATGTACCTTACTGTTCTCGAGAAGTCTATGGGTTGTGTGCTTGGACAACATGATGAGACCGGGAAAAAGGAACATGCGATTTATTACCTGAGCAAGAAGTTTACCGATTGCGAAAACAGATACTCGCCATTAGAAAAAACTTGTTGTGCATTGGCATGGGCCGCTAAGCGCCTTCGGCAGTATATGGTCTGTCACACCACTCTATTGATTTCTAAAATGGATCCGATCAAGTATATTTTTGAAAAACCTGCTCAAACCGGGAGGCTAGCCCGTTGGCACATGTTGTTATCCGAATATGACATCCAGTATGTACCCCAGAAAGCGATTAAGGGTAGTATTTTATCCGATTATCTTGCAGACCAGCCAGTTGAAGATTATGAGCCTCTTAAGCTCGATTTTCCTGATGAGGATATTTTGTTGATTAAAAGAGATTGCGAAGAGCCAGATCCGAGCGAAGGCCCAGAACCAGGTCTTTGGTGGAAGATGATGTTTGATGGTTCCTCAAATTTCAATGGGCATGGTATAGGCGCCGTTTTGATGAACCCAAAAGGTGGATTCACTCCATTTACAGCAAGGTTGGACTTTGAGTGTACTAATAATGTCGCAGAATATGAAGCATGTATCCTCGGCCTCGAAGCGGCGATTCACCTCCGAATCAAACTTCTTAAAGTAAGTGGTGACTCAGCTTTGGTTATTTACCAAGTACAAGGCAAATGGGAAACGAAGAATGAGAAGTTAATCCCTTATAAAGACTATATTATTGAGCTGATCAAGTATTTCGACGAGATAGAGTTCGAGCATGTTCCTAGATCCGAGAATCACGTAGCTGATGCATTAGCCATGTTAGCATCCATGTGGAAGGTTAAATTCGTTAATGAAGCACATCTTATCCATATTGAGCGCAAGGTTGAGCCCGCTTACTGTCAGTGGGTCGAAGAAGTTGAGGTGGATGAAAAGCCTTGGTTTCACGATATCAAGAACTATCTCGTCAAGCAGGAGTATCCCGATGGTGCTAATGGGCTGGACAAAAAGACATTGAGAAGGTTGGCGTCCAAATTCTTTATCAGTAACGGTGTGTTGTACAAGAGAAATCACGACATGGTCCTGCTCAGATGTGTCGATAAACGGGAAGCGGACATGTTACTGCAGGAAATTCATGAGGGGACCTTTGGAACCCATGCCAATGGTTATGCTATGTCCAAGAAGATGTTAAGGGCTGGGTATTATTGGTTAACCATGGAAGCTGACTGCATCCAATACGCTAGAAAATGCCATAAGTGCCAAATTTATGCTGATAAAATACACGTACCTCCGTCACCGTTGAATGTTTTGTCTTCACCATGGCCGTTCTCCATGTGGGGCATTGACATGATTGGGGCAATCGAGCCGAAAGCCTCTAATGGACATCGTTTTATCCTTGTTGCCATTGATTATTTCACCAAATGGGTAGAGGCTGCCTCCTACACCAACGTGACCAAGCAAGTGGTCGCCCGCTTCCTCAGGAAAGAAATCATCTGCCGCTATGGGGTCCCAAGCCGGATAATAACTGACAATGGCACCAATCTGAATAATAAGACTATGAAAGAGTTGTGTGACAATTTCAAGATCACTCACCACAATTCTTCTCCGTACCGTCCTAAGATGAATGGAGCCGTTGAAGCTGCGAACAAGAATATCAAAAAGATCCTGCAAAAGATGGTTGTGACTTATAAAGATTGGCATGAGATGTTACCGTTTGCTTTACATGGATACAGAACCTCGGTGAGAACTTCGACAGGGGCAACACCTTTCTCACTGGTATATGGAATGGACGCCGTGCTCCCCATCGAAGTAGAGATACCTTCTTTAAGAGTGTTGATGGAAGCTGAACTTGAGGAAGCTGAGTGGGTTCAGGACAGATTGGATCAGTTGAATCTCATTGACGAGAAACGCTTGACAGCCATGTGCCATGGGCAATTATATCAGAAACGGATGAAAAGAGCGTTTGATAAGAAGATTCGTATCCGTGAGTTCCGTCAAGGAGAGCTCGTACTCAAAAAAATCTTGCCAGTACACAAAGATATGCGTGGAAAGTGGATGCCCAATTATGAAGGCCCATTCGTTGTAAAGACCGTCTTCTCCGGAGGGTCTCTAATACTTACGACAATGGACGGTGAAGAACTAGCACATCCCGTGAATTCTGATGCAGTCCGAAAATATTATGCCTAAAAACCCGCTAAGTCGAAAACCTGCAAAAGGCGACTTAGGCAAAAGTAAGGGTTGAAAAAAAAAATAATAAAATAATAAAAAGCTCGCTAAGTTGAAAACCCGAAAGGGCGGCTTAGGCAAAAAAGAGCGTCCCGGTGGATTGAAAACCCGAAAGGGCGGTCCAGGCAAAAGTTAGGGACAAAGGCATTTCATTGCATCAGAAGACACTGATTATCTCAAACACACTTTCCGCATGAGAGCCATGTTTCAGTTCCTCCATCCTTGCCCAAAGCAGGATTCTGGATTAGTCTTAGTTATTAGTGTCAGTAGGTGTTATTGGATTCGATGTAACCTTTTCCCATGTTGCCAATTTCAAAATGTAATCATCTGTGGAGCTCTGCCTTCAGCAAGCTATCACCCTTTAATAAAAGATACCATCTCGTTACTTACATTCCTTGGTGCATTGCTCTTTATTTTCTATTGTTATGCAAAATGCGTTTATTCTTAAAATTTGAAAATGAAAGGTGCATTGTAGATTTTTCAAAACTGTTTTTCAAAAAACAAACAAAATTGAAATGAAACAAATTACTTTGACTAGTGGAAATTCCGACAGGATCTCTTCATTCCCCGGAAATGTCATTATTGCAGAAACACTTTCAAACCATTGCCCAGTGATAGTCCCCAGAGAGACTATAAGCTGACAACTTCTTCTTGGGGTGACTTAAAAGTGTCCCTCAGGTTTTCTTCTCCCCATATGAAGACGTGATACTGTACGCCCGAGCAGATTATCTTCTCCCCAGAGAATTCGGAACTTTAAAACCAGACTTGGTTCTACCATTGATCTTTCTTACCCATGATTGACGTATTGGTTGCAGAGAACGCAGGATATTTCCGTCGAGATGTTTATTTCATCTCTCGTCCCGTCCCTAGTCTGTTTCGTCAGCATACGCAAGGGCCTAAGCATCACATGCCTATTTCGTTATATATTCATTACATATTCATTACATATTCATCCCATATTCATTACATATTCATTACATACTCATTACATACTCATTTCATTAACATACATTCACATTAACATACGCATTAGCATTCACAGGATCATTGCGTTTCACCATCATTTGGTTGTTACCACCGAGTAACTGGGTTCGTCCATTCTCTCCAAATAGATTGTCAGCCCTAAGCATAAAATACATATGCGTTTCCAGTTTCCCCACAGAGCTCGATCCTCGTGGATGACGGTTACTTCAGCTATCTTTCCTCACCAGGATAAGATATTTACCCTCCGAGGTCATTCCCTCGATGGAGTCTTGATTACCAGTTTTCTTTCTAGCTCGGTCCTAGATTGAATCTCAGTCGTGTCGGTCGTCGAGCCCCAACCGGACGTGCATTTATTTTGCACTATCTTTCAAGAAAATCAACTACCATCTCTTACAGGTACATGCCAGTTCATGCCTGGATAATTTATTATTACAATCCTACGTCTTACAGCATCAATATACAACATTTCTCACCTAAGAAGTCGATCATATCCTCGTCACGACTCGCAGCAAATGGCCATCTCCATAGAGCAGTTGGGCTTCCATTTACCCGCCGTTTTGAGGTACGAACCAATTCATATTCAGGAGAGCACGATTCTGAAGTTATGAAGAAGTTCATTTATCCTTTAGTAAAAGAAGGAACGGAATCATATTCAGGAGAGCACGATTCTGAAGTTATGAAGAAGTTCATTTATCCTTTAGTAAAAGAAGGAACGGAATCATATTCAGGAGAGCACGATTCTGAGTTATGAGGAAGTTCAGTTGGCCGTTTTTCAGGAGAGCACGATTCTGAAATATGAAGTATATTCAGTCATCCAGTTTCATATTCAGGAGAGCACGATTCTGAAATATGAATATCTTCAGTCATTCAGTTTCATATTCAGGAGAGCACGATTCTGAAGTATGAGTAAATTCAGTCAGCCAGTCTCATTCTGAAAGTATGAGGAAGTTCAGTTTACCCGTTTCATATTCAAGAGAGCACGATCTTGAAGCAGTTCATTTATCCTTCAGTAAGAGAAAAATCAGAATCGCATTCCAGGCGCCGACCTTAGAATGCGAGAAGATTTATTTATCAGATAAGCAGCAGCCTCTTTATTTGAGTGCTTATCCATTTTGGCATGTAAGTCCCTTCCAACGATAAGTGACAGTTCTCCCTCGAGAAGCTTATCAGGGCAATTCCCATCAAAGTCCATTTATTTTGGCATACAGTCGGTCTTTACCCTGTATATTTGCTACGGAGTTCCGAAAAGTCCGTTTGATCCTGTCACGAGGGGTAGTTTACAGAAGCTTGGATGTTATTCCTTGCTCAATGCTCCAGCATTCTGTAATCGATCTTACAATCGTACGTGATCCAGTTTTATTTTTAGATTCCCCAGTGGAGGCCGTCTCATAGGTACCATCTCCATTCGAGGATCTCGTTCCTTTTCTAAAAGTGACAATTGGTCATTCGCACCAGTTGACTATCATTTTTAGAATTCCCCAGTGATGTACTGTGTCTCAGCGCGTCATTTTCCCCAGTGTGTTTCTTCTCGTGGCGTCTGTCTCGGTGACGTCATGTTTCGTCAGCATTTTCGCATTCATCATCCCAGCATACGCATCATATCATATTCATGGCATGGTCTGCATTAGTCTGTTCTCGTTTTGACCATAACATTGCATATCATCGCATATAAGGGCAAAATTTTCGGTTATCTATATTTAAATCTCTCCACCACGATTCCTCGAGTCTTCGTCACTCAAATCATCCGGTGTAGCTATTTAAATAGGGGCAACTGTAATACCCCAAATTTTACCCTTACATTTAGTCAGTTCATTTCACATAGCATTTCATTTTGCATCCATTAATCATTAACCAATCATATGAGTGCGTTTTATTTCAGGAATTACCACAGGGGCATTTTGGTCATTTCACGTGGAGTCTGTAATTTTTAGACAAGTGGGACAGTATTCCTGAGAGGAAGCAGATACTGCTAAGGTTATTTGGAAAGCAGGAACTCAGTTTGAGTTTTGGTCAGATTTAATCCGGTTACGGTAAGCAGTCAATTAATATAAAGAGAGTGGATCTCATTCATAATATTGTCCAATACAAAAAGGGAAATGAGTTTAGATATTTGTGAATATTACTCGTGAATATTTATAATTTACAACTAAGAGGTGAGTTTAAATATTTTTGAAGCTTTATTCATAAGTATTTGCAATTTACATCTAAGGAGTGAATTTAAATAATTTTCGAATTATTATTTACAAATAAGAAGTGAATAAATATTTTTGAACTTTATTTCATAAATATTTAGTTTACAATGGAAATGGATAAATAATTTTGAACTTTATACCCACTGGTTTACAAAAAGGTTCATTACATTGGCTATCTATTCTAAAAAGTTCTAAGTCCTAAGCTTCTAAGTGTTCTTCATAATCTTCCTCCCTTGAGTTCTTCACGCGACTCTTGATCACCTGCACATCAAAGCAAAAACAAACCACAGGAAAAGAGGTTAGAAGATTTGTTTGACACTCTCAGAACATTATCATCATCGAGTGTCGGGAGGGTACGACTAAAGCCGCATCCTACTCCCGTTACCAATCTGAGCCACCGGCGTCAGATCAGGTAGTCATTGTTCTTATCGTAAGGGACATCCGAGAGATAGAGACAATAAAAGAAGTGGGGCTGATTCGTTTTGCCGCGATTGGATTTCCAGACTGATACGAGAATAAGGCAACATAGGCAAGTTTTGATTCAGACCCGGATGCCGGCAGGTCTGAGTCACCTTGATTTCAAAACTTTCAATATCTGAAAAAACATAAGCATCATCAGAACTCAAAGCATAAAACAAAACTAGGAAGGGGTTCGCGCCAATACAGGTAGGAATAGCCACCAAAAGAAACAAATCTGTACCAAACAGAATGGAAATCAAGTCCACAGCAGAACAAGAGAAACCAAAATATGGTATCAAGCTGCATCAGTTCTGAACCATGTGCAGAAGAATGAGACACACAACAAACAGGCAACAAAATCATAGAACCAATATCAACTACAGCAAACCAAGAGAAGCAACACGAATTACAACCTGCAATAACAGGGTAGTATCAGCTGTAAGCATCACAGTGCAACAACAACAAGTTTTTTTTCACATCAACAATATCAGCTACGAGCAAGCATCATTCGCAAGCACCAACATTGCAACAATAGCCTCTAAGAAGCGGTTCAGATTCAAGAATCATCATCACCGTTTCAAGTTCCCCCCGACAATAGCAATTCCTGAGCTATAAGCAATAGCAGCAACAGATATCAGTTGCAAACAACGCCGACTGCAACACAGCGAGCAACACCAGTTCAACATCTGCAGGTATCAATTGCAAGCGAAACAAGTCGACTGGCATCTGCAAACAATTTCAAGAGCAGCCATTAGTAACACCAACAGCGGTACAATCAATATCAGTCACAAACAGGTAGCAAGTGAGGCGAGCTACGACAACGCCTATCAGAAGAATTGAGAAGAATGATTCAGTTTATCACGAAGCAGTTCAAATGGAATCAGAATAAAAATCCAGACGAAACAGATATACGGCAAAATCACAGGGGTAGCCACAAACAAACAAGTACACGGCACCAGCTCAACATAATAGCCAATCGTCCCCACCAATTCAATCAGAAGCAGTAACATAAGCAAAACTAGGATTGTAGCGTACTACTCCAAATGGTTCAGACTCATCGTCATCATTACCGCGTACCCGTCTCGGCGGCTAAGACCAACACAACATCAAGCTCTCTCTGAAAGAAAAAGAGGAAAAGAATCTGAGCTGCATCAAAGAAACAAATCAATCAACAAAGTGAATCAGTTCGAGATCGATAACAGAGCAGAAAAACGAATCCTCCAAGGAATTCTGTGAATCAAAATCAGATATCAATCAAATCCAATCTGAAAGCAAATCATATCAGAAAAACAATAGAAAGATTTTGATTCCCAATCTGAATCAATCAAGCAAATCAGTTCGAATTAATTCAGATATCCAACAGGTCAACAGAAATCCAAAGGCAATCCAATCCATCTGCAAAAATCCAACCAAATCGAATCAATCAACGAACTAATGTCAAATTCATACCAGAAAAATGAATTAAGATCCCAATCGTCTCAGAAAGCATCGCATTAGAACTCAATCTGGAAAATCAAAATCAAATAATATCACCACAAAATCAAATCTCAGAATAACAATAGTTTAAGGCCCAAAAAGAGAGATAAAAGAAATTATAAATAGGGGAATACAACCTGATGCAAAAGGAGAGAGGAGAAACCCTAGCGAAGGAATTACGCAGAAAACCCTAAACAGCGTGAGCTCAGACGAAGCAATCGTCATCATCGCTCAGAGATCACCATCACTGAACGCGAATCCATAACATCAGAGAGATCACCTTCATCATTCACAAAGAACGACGGGCGATCAACTCCACGGCCTCAGCTTCGGCATCATCGGCCAAATCAAAGGTAAAACGTATTATCTCACATAGTTTCGTGGTTCGTTTCAGGAACAGAGAAGGTCACGGCGTGAGGAAGAAGAGAGCATCGAGGAAGAAGAGAGCATCGAGGAAGAAGAAAGAGAAGAGGAACGATAATATGAGAAGAAGAGAAAAGATGTGCGCCGTTAGGGTTCTGGGGGGCGAACCCTAATCCCCTTCCAATTTGTGATCCGTTTGGGTTGGGTCCGGGGTGATGACCGGCCCAACCCCTTATGTTTATTTTTTTTATTTTTATTTTTAAATTATGTTTTTTTGTTTTTTTGAATTGTTTTATATTTGTTTAAAAAAAAGTTTTTGTGTAAATATTATAAATAAACTAAATCTTTTCATAATAAAATAAAAAAAAAACTTCTTTTTTAAAATAAAAATTAAATTTTCTATATAAAACTAAAACTTTTATGTAAATATTAAAAATAAATAAAACTCTTTTTTAAAAAATAAATAAGAAAAACTTTTCTTAAAAATATAAAAAATAAAACCTTTTAAAAGAGTAAAATATTTTTAAATTAAATCCTTTTTTTGCAAGCCAATATTAAGAATTGTAATAATCTCAAATTTGCATCTCTTTCTTTATTGTTCGTAATTAATTTGATTGCCGCTTAACTCTGCCCACTAACATCGTTTGTTCATTTTGCAGCTCATTACGCTTCCCATTATTTATGTCACTTTATTTTCTCACTCAAAGTTCATTATCATATTGTAACTGCTTCTCATATGTAACCTCGCGAATCTAATAATCGCGTTTTAAATTTCTGCCTTTAAACTTCTGTTTGCATGACTTTAACTTCTGTTTCATTCCCTGTTTACAATTCATTTGTCTCACACATTTATAAGTATTCCAATCACACTACACACATCCGAAGGTTAGGTCTAACTTTTGGCCGCCGCGCCAATAGTCCTCAATTTCAAACCCTTTCACCTTGCAAACCCTAATTCTCCCAAACGCTTCGCCGCAGGCAAGATTATAATTTTGGCCCTTAGCATTAGGTCAAAGAGCCGCCGCGCTCATTTTAGGGTTTCCCGCCGCGGAATCCCTAACTTAACCTAATTTAACCCTAATTACAACTTAACGTAGAGATTTGGAGTTTCTACACTCCCCGTAAGCGTGTCCTTAAGATGCGTTTATTCCCCTTGAGACCTTGACCACAGTCAAGAAGTCTCTAACCTCCCTTTTGAGGGGAACTACGATTACTCTGATTCCACTCCCGTAAGGATACGTAGGCACAAGACGCGATGTCTTGCCGAGTAAACTTAGAATTAACCCCTTAGGTCTTCTTTCTCACTTTTAACCCTTGTACATGTACCTTAAGCAAATAAATAAAGCAAGATAGTAAACATCTGAACAAAAGGTTCCTGTAGAGTACTACAGAAGTTTAGGGTGCTAGTACCTTCCCTAAATTTAACCAACCCCCGAACCCTAGATCTTTCCCCGCATTGTGTTTACGATGCAAAATAGGTTTTCCCTCTTTTGACCTTTTCCTTCGGATAAATCAAAGAGCGGTTGTGAACTGAATTGCGATTCAAACTCATTAATAGTTTGTGATCCTATTTCCACCGCAACACAAAGTGATTATCGAAACCTAACTTTGGCAATCTTTATTCAAACCGACAAACCCTAATTTTTACCGTTGTTTATAACTCTTTATGCAAGATACCGACTTTAAAAACCAAACCCCTTTGATATTATAAAACTACGAATTTAACAACTGTCGAACGGCGGTACAATCTTATATTCCCTGTGGAGACGATAATACAAACCCGACACTTTACCACTGTCCTAACAACACACACTTTCCACTTTACGAAAACTTATTAAAAACCATATCACTTGCGCAAATTGCTACATAATTTACATCCTAGGAATGATGATCCACTGCCTTCTCCGAATTTTGAGTTTCCTGTGTACGAAGCCGAGGATGAAGAAGATGATATCCCATAAGAGATTTCCAGATTGCTTGAGAAAGAAGAGAAAGCTATCCAACCTCATCAAGAGCCAGTGGAAGTAATCAATTTGGGAACCAAAGAAATTCGTAGGGAAGTGAAAATTGGAGCTTTGCTCAAGCCTGAGGTGAAGAAATAGTTGATCATTCTGCTCTGAGAGTTTGTTGATGTGTTTGCTTGGTCATATCAAGATATGCCTGGATTAGACACTGCTATAGTTGAGCACCGTCTACCTTTGAAGCCAGAGTGCCCGCCAGTAAAACAAAAGCTCAGAAGAACTCGACCCGACATGGCTCTAAAGATTAAGGAGGAGGTACAGAAACATATTGATGCAGGTTTCCTTGTCACTGCCGAATACTCGCTCTGGTTGGCTAATATTGTGCCCGTTCCGAAGAAGGATGGTAAGGTTGGCATGTGTGTAGATTACAGGGATTTTAACAAAGCCAGTCTGAAAGATGATTTTCTGTTACCTCACATTGACATTTTGGTTGACAGTACCGCAAGATATGAGGTTTTCTCCTTTATGGACAGTTTTTCAGGTTACAATCAGATTAAAATGGCTCCCGAGGACAGAGAGAAGACGTCATTCATCACATCCTGGGGCACCTTTTGTTACAGAGTTATGTCGTTTGGATTAAAGAATGCAGGGGCAACATATCAGAGAGCTATGACTACTTTGTTCCATGATATGATGCACAAGGAGATCGAGGTTTATGTGGATGATATGATAGCTAAGTCAATGACTGAGGATGATCATCTTAAACATCTAGCAAAGTTGTTTGGTCGTTTGAGGGAATACAAGCTCCGCCTGAACTCTAACAAATGCACATTTGGAGTACGATCAGGGAAACTTTTGGGACTTATTATCAGTCAAAGAGGGATTAAAGTGGACCCCGACAAAGCGAAAGCTATCCGGGAAATGCCAGCTCCTACCACCGAGAAACAAGTCAGAGGATTTTTGGGACATTTGAATCACATCTCTAGTTTTATATCCAACATGACTGCTACATGTAAACCTATTTTCAAGCTTCTGAGGAAAGAACAAGGGTATGTTTGGACTGAAGATTGTCAAAAGGATTTTGATAGTATCAAAGAGTATTTGCTTGAACCTCCTATCTTGATACCGCCAGTTGAAGGACGACCTTTGATTATGTACTTGACTGTTTTAGAAGATTCAATGGGCTGTGTACTCGGTCAGCGAGATGAAACAGGAAAGCAAGATCATGTCACTTATTACCTGAGCAAGAAATTTACCGACTGTGAAACAAGATACGCTATGTTAGAAAAGACTTGTTGTGCTTTGGCATGGGCTGCCAAACGTCTGCGCCTGTATATGTTGAATCACACCACTTGGTTAGTTTCGAAGATGGATCCTATCAAGTATATTTTTGAGAAGCCCACTTTGACTGGGAAGATTGCTAGATGGCAGATGTTGTTATCCGAGTATGATATCGAGTACCACACTCAGAAGGCTATTAGAGGAAGTGTTTTGGCTGATCATTTGGCTCACCAGCCTATTTTGGATCATCAAACCTTAAACGATGATTTTCCAGACGAGGATGTTATGTTTTTAAAGATGAAAGATTGTGAAGAACTCGTGCATGGTGAAGCGCCAGAACCCGGATCTCAATGGGGTTTAGTTTTTGATGGAGCTGTCAACGCTCATGGAAAAGGGATAGGTGTTGTATTATGACTCCTCAAGGGTCCCACATCCCGTTTACTTCCAGATTAACATTCAAGTGTGCTAATAATGAGGTAGAGTATGAAGCGTGCATTATGGGTCTTGAGGAAGCAATATATTTGAGAATTAAGAATTTGGATGCGTTTGGTGATTCTGCAGTGGTAATCAACCAAATCACTGGAGAGTGGGTAACTCGACATGATAATTTGGTCCCATACAGAGATTATGCTAGAAGACTGTTACCGTTCTTTGATAGGGTCGAATTCCATCATATCCCTCGTGATGAGAACAGAATGGCAGACGCGTTGGCAACTTTGGCCTCAATGATTGTGGTGAACTTTTGGAATGAGTGTCCTTGGATTAAAGTAAAACGTCTTGACAGACCCGCCTACATCTTTGTCGTCGAAGAAGTTGAAGATGGCAAACCCTGGTACCATGACATTGAAGTATTCCTTAGAACTCAAGAATATCCTTTGGGAGCTTCCAACAAAGATAAGAAGACCCTGAGAAGGTTGGTTGGTAGTTTTCTCCTAAGCAACAATGTGTTATACAAACGGAACTTTGACATGGTCTTGCTGAGATGTGTTGACAAACAAGAAGCAGATATGTTAATAACGGAAATTCACGAAGGATCCTTTGGCACTCATGCCAACGGACATGCCATGGCTAAGAAACTCTTAAGGGCTGGTTATTATTGGATCACGATGGAATCAGATTGTTACAAGTTTGCTAGAAAATGTCACAAGTGTCAGATTTACGCAGATAAAATTCATGTGCCTCCAACTTTGTTGAATGTTATCTCCTCCCCGTGGTCGTTCTCTATGCGGGGAATTGATATGATTGGTATGATAGAGCCGAAAGCATCTAATGGACACCGATTCATCCTAGTAGCCATTGATTATTTTACCAAGTGGGTTGAAGCAACTTCTTACGCTAATGTAACTCGACATGTGGTTGTTAAATTTATCAAGAATCAGCTTATCTGCCGGTATGGCGTACCGAGCAGAATTATTACAGATAATGGTTCCAATTTGAATAACAGGATGATGAAAGAATTATGCGAAGAATTCAAAATTGAGCATCATAATTCTTCTCCTTACAGACCAAAGATGAATGGGGCTGTTGAAGCCGCTAATAAGAATATCAAGAAGATCATTCAGAAAATGGTCGTTACTTATAAGAACTGGCATGAGATGCTCCTGTTTGCTTTGCATGGGTATCGTACGACGGTGCGCACATCGACTGGGACAACTCCATTTTCACTTGTCTACAGTATGGAAGCAGTACTCCTGATAGAAGTTGAGATTCCTTCTATGAGGATTTTGATGGATGCAACGTTATCAGAAGCTGAATGGTGCCAGAACAGATATGATCAGCTGAACTTAATAGAAGAAAAGAGGATGGCGGTGCTATGCCATGGACAGTTGTATCAGAAAAAGATGAAGAAGGCATTTGACAAGAAAGTTCGACCCCGCGTATTCAAAGAAGGCGACCTCGTGCTTAAGAAGATTCAGTATTTCCTCACCGATGTCAGAGGAAAGTGGGCCCCGAACTACGATGGACCATATGTAGTAAGAAGGGTTTTGTCAGGAGGTGCTTTGATGTTAGCAACAATGGACGGAGAAGAAATCACTCGCCCTGTGAATGCGGACGCTATCAAGAAGTATTTCGCCTAGAACTCGGGAAATTCTCGTTAACTTAGGAAGAGCAAGATGTTATTCCCTTAATGTAATCTCTATTATTTTCCAACACTGTAATATTGGGGTCACGCCTTTCTGCTGACCACCATTCAATAAAAGTTTTTCATTTATCAAAATCTTTATTCTTGATAGCAAAATCCAAGTTGATTTTACCTGATATATGAATAACAAAAGGATGACCATGGACGTTTATTTCATCCATGGGGAAACGACAATCATATATGATTCCACTAGCAGGGGATATTTATTTTATCCAGAGATGAGGTAGTAAGAGGTCTGTGGAGATTTTGCTTGAGTACCTTTCCGTTTGAGACGTTTATTTCGTCTCTCCCAGTTTGTCAGCATACGCATAGCATATAGATAGATAGCACGTCATGTGCATTTTGTTGCATCCCTTTGTGTTGGTTTCATTCTATCACTTTGGTCGTGGTTACCCCCCCCCCCCCCCCAGGCGCTTGGGCGTGTCTTATCCCTCCAAATAGAGTTGTCAGCCCTAGGCAGAAAGAGCACAATGTTTCTACTTTCCCCATGAAGTTAGATCCTCATGGAAGGCGGTTGTTTTAGTACATCCCATTTGAGCTCATACCTCAATGGTCAAGTCATGTTTGACAGTTTCTCTTCGGATATTTCCCAAAGTGAACTTCGGTCCTTGACAACCATATTGTGGACATCTCCAACTTTTGAACATGGATTAAGAGTGCATTTATTTTGCACTCTATTCCCCAGAAAGAATATTCATGAAGACAGACATTTCTCCGACAATAAGTATCACAAGATTTTCTCGAACATCTACATTTGGACTTTAAACAATCTCTTTATTTGAGCAACTCGTTTTGACCAAGATCTTATTCAAAACGATAAAACGACAGGTTCTACAAGACAATGCATTCACCCTCGGTGGGTTCTTCAACATCATCAACTTGTCAAATGGCATCACTTCGTAAATCCAACGAAGAAGTTCGCCGAAGGACATTACAAAACACTTCTCTTTATTAGAGAGTTCACAACAGAATTTTCTGCAACCACAATTAAGATGTTTCTCACGAATGAGTTCCCCAGTGAATGCATCACACAAGTTTATTTCTATCCAGTGACATCTCCCCAGGGAAGTCAAAGAAGTTTATCTCAATAGTCCCTTTATTTGAGAAGACATACATTACAATCCAACCGGCTCACATCTCTTCCGAAGATCCCCGGTGAAGCTCTACAATCTCCATTACATTACAGATTACATTACAAATTATATCTACAACTAACTACATCTACATTGACACTTACATCTACAACTTACATCTACAAAGTTCTACAATTTACAACACATTATGGCTCACAGCCAAGAAGTTCCACAATCTACAGTGACATCTACCACAAAATCTACAGCTAAGACCCGTTCGTGGATTCCAAATCACGAGGCGTGGGGAGGCGTTCTTCAGAGCTAAGACCCGTTCGTGGATTCCAAATCACGAGGCGTGGGGAGGCGTTTTTCAGAGCTAAGACCCGTTCGTGGATTCCAAATCACGAGGAGTGGGGAGGCGTTTTTCAGAGCTAAGACCCGTTCGTGGATTCTAAATCACGAGGCGTGGGGAGGCATTTTTCAGAGCTAAGACCCGTTCGTGGATTCCAAACCACGAGGCGTGGGGAGGCGTTTTTCAGAACTGAGACCCGTTCGTGGATTCCAAACCATGAGGCGTGGGGAGGCGTTTTTCAGAACTGAGACCCGTTCATGGCACCCTGACCATGAGGCGTAGGGAGGTCTACACATTTTACTATTTTCAATTGGTTTATTAAGAAGCTGGATTATGTCTCAACCAAGAAAATTCATTTGGATTAGTACCGACCACTACATTTTGGTAATAAATCTACATTTCGATAATAAATTTCTCACCTACTGTTAAAACACCATATTCTTGGTGTACGTGCTATGCTTTTTACACGTTTGGAGATTTCCCATTGGCGATTGTTTCCTGTCCCCGTGGCGTCCCGCTTCGTTGAGTCTGTTGTTCCTGGTTGTCTTGCGTGTTGTGCCTAGTTTTTTTTCCCTGTGACACCTTTTCCTCACGGGATTGTTTGTCTTGCATTTCCATATCATTATATATCATGTGCATTCGGTGGCTTCTTAAGGCCAAAAATTTGTGCAAATGTTTGTATTTAAGCCCCTTCTATCTCGTCGAGACGAAGATTTCTATCTCCATATCTTCAGATAGAAGAAACTTAAATAGGAGCATCTGTCGCACCCTAATTTTTTACCATAAAATCCCATCTCCCTGTTTTTTTTTGCTTGTTTTATTATACTTTTTATGTATGTGTATTACGACTAACAAATGTGCGCAGGTGCAGTAATGTCAAGTATACATCCTTATAGTCAAATAATCCAAGGTGACTGTTAGACCATGGGGATTCCGGAGATAGTCTATTTGATCGTCCCCTCGAGATTTCTCAAAGGAGAAAAGGTCCGATTTTGTTGATACGACAAGTATGGAGAAGAATCATGATTCGGAGCTTGAGTACTTTGTTATCAGGACAAAGTTCATTTGACTCATGGACCTACAAGTCCGTTAAATCGTGGAAGGATTCCCAAGATTCAGAAGACTTTCCTCAAATGACAATTAATTCATTTATTTTAGCTGTGATTTCAATTTGCAAGGTTTCAAGGCACCCTTCACCAAGATAAAAAAAAGAAGATAAGGTGGACTCGCATATCGTTAAAGCGCGATCTGATGATACGATTGGAAAGTAGAGTCTAAAGCAAGCTGGTGTTGTAAGAGCACCTAGGAGAAGCATTCACACGTTAAGAACAATAAGGAGAAAAGGGAGTGGATGTACGAGCTGTTATTCGTAGAAATCTCCATTTTATTATAAAGTCTAAGTCATCAACAAGTACAATATTAAAACATTTTATTTGCAAGCCAAACATTATAGCAAGTGCTCAAAGATAAATTCATGTCTAACTGCTGCAGTTGTTGCATGATTCATGAGTCACTTTTGGAACCAGCTGCAGACTCATAGCAACCATTACTTTTCTTGCACTGATAACATCTCCAAAGCTTCTAACGACAATGTCTCATGGAACCAAACTTGGCCGGTACGCCACAACAACTTTAACGATATTTAGACCACCCAAAATTCGTAAGACAGAGAACTCGACAACAAATCCGAACGTCACCTCTACCATCTAAGGCTTGGTCGCTGCAGAGTACATGGAAATCAAGTAAAATTCATAATTAACCATTTCTCACATTCAAATTTAGAAGTCGTTCATTATACAACCACATTTACCGAACATCGGTCTTTCATAATAAAGTTCTCTCCAGCACATCTAACTATCATCAAAACAATGAACTTGAAGCTGAACAAAACCTACAAGTAGCAGCCATTAGCAAGCATACAAGGTCATAAATGCACAATCACAACCTTTGAGATTACCTACGGCAGGGTTACGCAGCGCGTCATTACTCTGTGTTTCCTTCCTACACAAGATTGGAATTAAGTTAGAGCATGGCATAATGAAGAGGTTATGTGAAAGCAGCTACGGTAGAAGGCAGAATAACTAGACTTATAAGGTTTCCGACCACTGATTTTCCTTGATAGCATTCCATTGAAGTCAAAATACCAAGGGACATTGCTAGCAGCAATAGCTGCCGATGCAGACGATGGTGTATTCCCTGTTGCCTTTGCTATTGTTGACGCTGAATCTGATGATAGTTGGCATTGGTTTTTTCTTCAACTCAAAACAAAGTTGTCAACATCTGTTCCCTTAACATTTGTAGCAGACGGAGAAAATGGGCTGAAAAATTCGATTACTGAGATATTTGAAGGTTCATTTCATTCATATTGCCTGCGATACTTAACTGAGCAACTTTTTAGAGACTTGAAAGAGCAGTATTCTCATGAGGTAAAGTGACTCATGATTGAGGATTTATATGCTGCTGCTTATGCAACCAACCAGAAGCTACCACAGATCAACTAGAACTCACGCAGGAAAGTGTTAAACGCCAACTCCATTGTCCTACTTTCTTTATCAGTTATCAGAAGCTTCAGGAAGAAGAGGATACACTTTGTGACAATAGGTAGCAGACCTTGTACCTGCTCAACCAACAACGAAGATCATCGTATAAGATAAACACGATTACCGGGAGTTTAAATTCTACAAAGCACATACAGAATAGTTGTCATAATTTCATACCATCCTCAGCGGCATATTCATGGAGCGTGTTGGATACCCAAGATTGTTTCCAACACCAATTGATACTTTGGGCTTACCAAATCCCGTTACACCACAACTGTCAGAATTTACTCTGGACCGCATGTTTCTTCCCCGACCCAAAACAAATCGTTATCCACACCTGCCAAAAACACAAAATCCTTTGAGGAATATACCCGTGTGAGAGAAGATTCAAAAAGATACCATCCAAAATTTCAAGACATTGAACCTAGACAGATGAGATTTTAAACAGAGTAATATCAGAGATTGAATTTTCATTTAACAAGCATTAAACGAAATTGGGAGAGGAAAGTTTTCAAATTGGTCTACACCAAAACGGAAAATCCAATCAGGCTTTCAAGGCATTTTAAATCAGATTTCAAAACATTTGATTCTCAGTAAAGCCTATAAAAGAGGGTCAAAGGGAGAGGGAGAACGGGGGATAGCTACCGTAAAGAAACCCTAAGTGCGCGAACTGAGATTTTGAGTAAAAAAATAACTTATCTCTTTAGCCAACGAGATCATCTTCGGTCACCACAAACACAAATTGATGGAACATAATCTTCGGCGCCGCTACGATCAACCTTCGGTAAAATCCCTCTCTTGTAAAAGATATCGAACATACTGATTTGTTTTATTGTGTTTCATGTTTTACAGGGAAAGAAAGCCAAGGAGAAATGTACGAAGAATGAATCCGAGGGAGATGCGAGCGAGAGGGATCGAGCGATCTGAGGGAGGGAGATGGAGGATATGGGGTTCACAGCTTCCGTTGTTTTGCTTTTTTCTTTTTCTTTTTTTTCTGCTGTCTTTTGTTACTGTTGCCCCTTATGATTAATCCTGCTTCACACACACAGCACAACACAAACCCTCTTAATCGCTAATCACCCCCCCCCCCCTTAATTCACCCTTAATCTCCCTAATAATTTTAATCACTTTTTATTTTATTAACCTTTAGTTTTTTCTCTAATCAACCTTTATTCTTTTTATTAAACTAATTAATCGTTTTTTTCTAAATAAATTGATAATCTTATTTAATTAATTAGTCTTATCTTTTTTATTATCTTAAAAAAATTTCACCATGTTTAATAGTTATTTTTTTTTTATCCCAACTTAATTAATCTCATAATCTTTTTATAATAACTAATAATTTTTAATAATCAGTTTTATCATTTAATGTAATTATAGTTTCTTAGGTTTAAATATTTTATTTTATTTAATAATTTAGTTATTCCACTTTTCTATTTAACTAACACAAATTAACCTTTTTATCTTAATAAACAACCTTTTATAATAAATTGCATTTTATTTAATAATAATAACAACCGTCAACTTTTAATTAATTTGTTCCATTTAACTAATTTGTTATAATAAAAAACATTTTTATAATAACTTAAGTAAGAGAAAAACAATTTTATATAGTAAAGGTCATTTTTATAATTTAAATAACATTATTTCACTTGTTAATAATAAAAACTAAACTTTTCTAGTATTAGAAAACTTTTTAAGTAAATTAACTTTTAATGTGATAATAAACAATTTTACTAAAAACGAATCTAATGCAACCTCCTCCTTAAAAATTAATCCACCCTCCAATTCAATTTCCTTAAAAATCAATCTCCTCGTAAAATCAACTCAACATTCCCCTTAAAATCAATTTGATTAAAATTAATCAACGTCGCCTAAAACATTTGTGCACGCTTACGCCTCACATTCACATTCACATCACTTGCACTCACTTAGCGCTTTCATGCGTTTGTGTATGGACTTATTTATCTGTTTTTCCGCAATTCATATTTTCGCATTTATTATCACATTGCATTCCGTCCAAAGGAAGAACCTACACATGACTTAACACTTGTGTGTATTGCATCTACATTTGTATCATTCTCCTCCGTGATCCTTGATCCCATTCAAGTTGATCTTTTAGGACAGATCCTACCCCATAGGAAGGACTTTGTCTTTTATCTTTTTACAACATAGGAAAACAAAACAATCAACAACTCAAAACAAAATTATTCAAACATTAGAGAAAGATGTTAATCATCTTAAGCGAGATAGAATCTCCACCCCCACAACAATACAATCTCTTACACTTGTGGCGGTTAAATCTCCCTTAAAATGACAACTCATCTTTCCTCCTAAAATTAACCAATCAACTACCCTAAACCTGTAGGAACTTTGATCACAGTCAAAGAACTCCTCAAGCCCTTTAGGGGAACTACAAATACTCTGATTCCACTCCCGTAAGGATATGTAGGCATAAGATGCGATATCTTATCGAGTATACTTAGAAATAAACCCCTAGGTCTTTCAACCTTAAGCAGATAACCCTTAGCAAATAAACAACATAAAACAAGAGGTTCCTGTAGAGTACTACAGAAACTTAGGATGCTAGCACCTTCCCTAAGTTTAACCAACCCCCAAACCTATAACTCTCTAGCTTGCATTTGCTTTGCATTGTGAGAATTTCGATCTTTATCCCTTCCTTTGGACAAATCAAAGTTCGGTTGTAAAATGAATTAAAGATTCAAACTAATCAATAGTTTGGTATCCAAATTTCACTGCGACAGACGTCCATCATTTTCAGAGGTAGGTTAGCACGCTTCTGATTCTGAAATATGAAAAAGATTTCTTTATGGTCATACTCTCTTACAAAAGCCTGATCAGAACCGAATCATTACTTGTTATCATGACATAACTAGCTTCATCAAGTAAATTGAATTTTGTACACAAGAACCAGCTAGTTAGAAATTCTAATTGTTCTTCAAATAATTTGTTATCATCAAAACCTTAGAGGATACATGGTATTAACCACATTTGTCTCAACAATATCCCCCTTTTGATGATGACAATCTTAAGTATTTTAAAACAATTAGTTACAAATTAATTACTCAACAACTTTCAGGGTTTGAGGTTTATAAGCTCCCCTGTGTCAAACAGCTTTAGAGATGAGGTTCGTAAGCTCCCCCTAAGTCCTACCTGTGAAGTCTAAGAGGTAAGGTTTGTAAGATCCCCTTTTATAGAATGATTATATCCACTCGAAGATTAATCTTCGTAGAATACTTAATCCATTTCTTCCCCTTTGTCATCAATAAAAAGATAACAATACATAAAAACAAGCAAGTAGAACCTACTGGTTAATAATGGTTTCTGAACAATTCATTTCTGGACACCGGTCAAGAACAAGTTTGTTAATTAACCCAACAACATTAAACAAATCTCAACAACAACAACAACAACAACAACAACAACATAACCATATCATTAAACATCCACAAAAAAACATAATCATAACATATCTTAACAAAACAAAATAATCACAACATATCTCAACAAAACATCATAACCATCAATAAACCAACAACAACACTAAATTTAACCAACAATTTAAACAATAATAACAACAACAAAAAATTAAATATCATTAACAACAACAATATAATCACAACATATCTCAATAAAACAACATAACCATCAATAAAAACAACCCTAAATATAACCATCATTTTACTCAATCACAAAAACAACAATAACATATCATTAAACATCACCAATATTAACAACAACAACATCAACAACATAATCACAACATATCTCAACAAAATAAATAAGATAAAAAATTCATTAACATTCTCACCAACAACATCAAATAAACCTTTAGGTTTTAGGCACTAAACACCAACATTAACAACAACAACATATCCCAACAACAATATTGTGAGATGCATGGTAGAGATATTTTATGTATCGAAAACGTGATAAAGAAGTCAAAGAGCTAAATTGTATGAGATTTGTTGTTCCTTTTTTGCAAGTATTGTTCGTGTTCCTCCTTCGTATTTTCTTTCTTATTTCATTACCTTGTACAACCTGAAGCAATATTGATGCTTTTGTTTTTTATTTTTACTAAAGAACTAGGTTGAAAATATATAGTGGTAAAGAAATGGATATGACACGATGGGGAACAAGTTGAATATGAAACATGTTTAGGGTTCTTTTCATTAATGGAAATGAAAAACTTGTTAGGATTCAAATGACTTTTCTAAGCGTTAAGTGTGTAGTTAATAACGCAATGAAAACAAAATAGACATGACAAGGTATGTTGAGTTTCTTGAATAAGAATATAACATTTCAATGAACCATGGTGAAATAAGCGTCGTGGTATGTAATTTTTGTAGTAGTGGCATAATTAAGTAAAATATTCAAGGATCCAATGAATTGCTTATATGATCAGTATTTATTATAAAGGAACTTGAAAGCTTCATATTTGTGAAAGAGAGGAAGCGTGAGAGCTCATCTGGTTGTGTTTGTTTGAGTGACCTTAGTCTTTAGAAAAAAGAAGAGTAACTCCTAAGATAATAATGGCACACACACACACACACACACACACACACACACACACACACACACACACACACACACACACACTTAAAGTATTTTTAAAACCTTTCTTTACTTAATAAAATCACATGCATTTTTTTAAGGTCTAGCCAGTTGATTAGGACATTGCCTACTTGATTGGGAGAATCTTTCAAACTTTCTAATTGAATATATTATATGTCAAATCAATTAAATGGTTCTTAATCAATTCTATAATCGATTGTGAAAGTCTCTTAATAATTGATAACGACTCTATATCAAAACCTTCCTTTTAGGGGCCATAATAACGGGTTATTTGATACACCTAATTTATTAGGCCATTAATTCAGCCCATGAATTGTTTCCATTTTAAGCCAAATTTTATCATATATATATAATAGGCTTCTCCTTACTTCATTTTACACTAGAATTTGGATTTTCCCAATTTTTCACATCTCTCTCTCTCTCTCTAAATATTTTCTTTCACCAAAATTGTCTTAGTGCGTTGTAAGTGAAACTACCATTTAGGAAAGAGTTGTATTAGTGTCGTATTACTGTTGTTATTTTCAAGAGTGTGATACTCTTAAAGAATTGAGTTTAGTTATTGAGATCAACCATTAAAAATCACTATTTGCTATAGAAATCAACTTGCAAAAGTTATGTTCGGCTATTGAGATCAGTTGGTGAAATCTCTACTCAGTTTGTGAGTTCATCCCTTAAAAATAACTCTATTTTGGTTGGGGGGATAAGCTAATGTAAAATATTTTGTTTTGATCGTATCTAGGGCCTATGGGCATAACCTGTAAAAACTTAATATTATAATGATATCTCATGAAGATCTCCTGGAGACGAGGCTAAGCCATCGTTTGAACAATCCTAAATAATTCTCTGGTGTCATCTTTCTAACCCTTATATCTTTAAATTTTGTCATTTACTTTACTGTTTTATTTTATTTTTGGTTTTTTTCTCTTCGATCTTGAAGATACTAATATAATATACTTTTTAAGTAATAAAATTTTTAAATTAATATCAAATTTTAAAGTTGATGGGTCAAAATAGACTAACTTGATACATTTTGAAAATTGATGGATAAAAATGATCGTTTTGATATTAAGATAGTAAAATGAATCTCAAATATAAGATAAGAGACAAAAAGATATTAAAATACTTTTTAATTATCGTTGCTATTAAAAATATTTTAATAGTATAATCAATTTGTAATAATATACAAATAAAGCATGTTGAAAAATGAAGCATGAATGCATGAAGATTCATGAGTGAGTCGTTAATTCACTATAAAAAATTGTTTGTTGTCACGTGATATTCACATCACAACGTGAAATATCACGTCACAAACTGATTTTAGTGACGTGACTATTCATGCGGCAGGAGCACGTGTGACAACTCTGTTGCCACGTGAAAATCACGTTGCAATTTTGCCACGTGATTTTCACGTCACAACAAATAAAACAGAGTTGCAAGTGTAGCAGGCGTAGTAGAAAAGGTGACAGACATATGTAAGAACCTTGCCACATGATATTCATGTGGCAAGTTGTGACGTGATATTCATGTGGTAAGTTGTGACGTGAATTTCACCTGGTAAGTTGCGACGTGAATATCACGTGGCTAAGTATTTTATTTTTTAAAAAAACTGGTTTATTTTATTACACGTTTAATAATAATAATAGTTTGTATTTTTAATTATAGTTTAAAATATTTTAGTTTGTATATTATAGTTTAAATTTTTAATTATAGTTTTTTTTAATTATTTTAAAATACAAAATTAATAATAAACTTTTTTTAATAATAATTTAAATTGAAAAGTTAATAAATATAAATACCAAAAATTAATAAATATAAATAAATACCAAAGTCAAGAATAAAATTTTTAAATAAAAAGTGTATAATATACTAAAATGTAATTAATATTTTACAAAAATTAAAATTTAAAATTAAAATAAATCTTTCGGATCAATTCGGATCGGGAAAGTCGTCAAGGTTAAAGTCACCGTCATCGTCGTCATCCATCTGTTGTTCACCACCAACTCCTTGTTTTCCAACAACTAGATTACCGTCATCTTGTGATTTTATAATTGGTACATCATCTACTTCAGATCAGCTTGTATTTTCTTCTTTGCCTCTATCTAACGTTGTTGCTTCACCATTTGGGTCTTTAGTGTCGCCTCACGTTGTGCCGACTCGCGTCTCGCCTCAGTTAGCGTCAATTGTCTTACTGTTTCTAGCATTTTGGGGGTCAATTGTGGTGGATGTGACATTTCTTTATCATCTCTAACTCTTTGAAATAAAGTTTTGTCCTTTTTTTCATATCACCGACCAAAGCTCCAGCACCAAATAAATATCCATTGGGTCCCTTTCCGTCAGTTACTAAACCCCAAATATAAAAATCCACTCATGGATTAAGCGGCTCGGAACCTCTTGAAGTATACTGAGGATTTTCTACCAAAAATTGTGTGAGCAACACCTGGTAATCCTTTTACACATACAATAAAAAAAATTCAGTTAAATATAAATTAAACAATTTAAGTTAAATTAAATAATTGATATAGCCACGTGATTTTCACACCACAATATCTCAGTTGCCACATGATAATTACGTCACAAAATTGTCATTAAATTAAAAAATATAAACAATACAAATAAAATGAAACGACTTACCAAAACTTTTTTGGTGCATTCGTTAACAAATTCTCCCGATTTTTTTGTTCTAGTCTTTACAATCAGCTCCGTCATGAGTAGAGGTCTCCTCAATCTCTTTTCATAAATAATAAAATTAACTTTAATTAAAAATATATAATAAATCATAATATAACTTAAAATAGTAGTAATAATTATCATGTGTCAAGCATGTTCGGCAACACTTATCTTTTCAACTGCATTAAGGCTACCTCCTTTTTCAGATGCTTTTATTTTCATTACTTTTTCAGATCTTGCCTTAAAACCAGAATCTGAATCCCAACAAATAAGAAGTTCATTGAATACTTCTTTGCCTATCTAGTTGGGACGAGTATTTTCACGTTTTCAACGGAGTCTAGCACGTCGTAGCATGTAAGAAAGTTGAATTGATATTCTACCAAAATAATTTTTTTAACCTCTTTCTCATTATTTTCTCTCACGTACATTTTTCTTACAATGTTGTAAGACATTTAAATAAAATAGTTAAATAATTATAATAAAAAAATAATTTAAACACAAATAAGTTAAAATAATTAGTTAGTATCTTGTCAACTAGAAACGAGGTAGGAGGGGTAGTTAAAGTGATTTAAACTAGTTGAACTAATGGTTAAAAGAGGTTGAGATTATGAGTTCAATCTATGATAAATGGAAAGAAAAAAAAAATAATATACTACAAACTAACTAGTAATAATTATAATTTGTCATTAAGAAAACATATATCAATTAGAAAGGAGGAAACTTTGGCTATATAAAAAAGGTTATCTATATATTTGATGTTTTAAATTTTTAAATAAATATATAGAATCCATGTCTTTAAGGATCCTTAAAATTTAACCTTGTTAAATTTCAAAATTTAGTAATTAAGTTTTACATCGACTAAAAGTATGCATGGAGAATAAAATTTTCAAAATTTATATACTTAGATTGTATAAATAAATTTAATGATGCCAATTTCCCACCAATATTTTCTATAAAAACATTTCCCATACAATTCTCTTCACTTTTTTCTCATGAAAAGTACTCTTCACTATTTAATGTAAGTATATCTTTCTTCAAGTCCTTTTTCTTTTCTCCCCACCAACATTAAAGTATTCAATCCTTCTATCAAAGCATGGCCAACTTTTCTTCAAATTTATAATGCAGTCATTTCATTTTCTGAAGAGACTTCTCACTCCCTTCAAACACTCTTTGTCCCAAGCATTAAACCCTTTAACTGCAATTTCACATTATGTGGTGTGGTCTCATTCCATATCATAATAACTCATAGAACATTATTGTTATCTCTCTCTTTCTATTGAACCAATGGTTAACAAACACACCTACAAATTTCCACATGGAGATGTTGAAATGAGAATCATAATGCTTAGTGTTAGTGTTGTCTACTCAAGGCTATTATTGCTTTGTGTCTTCTCCTATGAGATTATATATAACTATAGTCTTTTGTAGCTAAAACTCTTAAGTTCAATTATCTACAATTCTGCTATGTACAAGGGAAGATTTTGCACTTCTGCTGGGATTAAGGCTCCCCTTGGATACGTTGAAACCGATCCATCTGGTCGATATGGCCGTGTAAGTTCCTCGTCGTAATTCTTTCAAAATAAATGTAACTATGGTTGCAGTATATCTAAATAACTATGATTTTGGTGCATGTAGTTTAGGGACATTCTTGGGAGAGGAGCAATGAAAACTGTGTATAGAGCATTTGATGAGTTCCTTGGGATTGAAGTTGCTTGGAACCAAGTCAAGCTTGGTGATGTTTTTCATTCACCGGAGCAAATTCAACGACTTTATTCGGAAGTTCATCTCCTTAAGCACCTTGATCATAAATCCATGATGATCTTCTATGGCTCTTGGATTGATCTAAATGGCAAAACTTTCAACTTCATCACCGAATTGTTCACCTCAGGCACACTTAGAGAGTACGTACTTCAACTAATCAAACACTTCTTATTATAAACAAATGCACGTTTAAATTCACGGTGAGACTGACAGAATCACCAGAGGTCTACGTAATTTTGAATTTCTACCAAAATTACGGAGTCTTAGTAATTCTGTCAAACTAAATGTGAATCCAAACATTTGGTCATCTAATTTTGTGATAACATTTACACATATATAGGTATAGGCAGAAGTATAAGAAAGTAGATATTCGAGCATTAAAGAATTGGACACGCCAAATTCTAAGTGGTTTGGAGTATTTACACACCAATAATCCTCCTGTGATCCATAGAGACCTCAAATGTGATAACATATTTGTCAATGGCCATAAAGGAGAGGTCAAGATTGGTGACTTAGGCCTTGCAGCTATACTTTGCAAATCCCAACTTGCTCAAAGTGTCATAGGTAAAGATGTTTGGACTACAAAACATCTAGATTCGTAATATGTATTACATTTTTATAAATAAAAAGTTTATCCGTGATGTGACAAAAATATCAGGTACACCAGAGTTTATGGCACCAGAACTATACGAAGAGAAATACAATGAACTAGTAGATATATATTCCTTCGGAATGTGTATGATAGAGATGCTTACTCTCGAGTTTCCATACAACGAGTGTTCCAACCCAGCTCAGATATACAAGAAAGTAACATCGGTAAGCATAATCAAACGATAAACACTTTTGGTAATCAAGTTTGATCAAGTTCATTAACAAACTTTGTTGAATTCGATGAACTATAGGGGAAGCTCCCAAATGCATTTTTCAGAATCAAAGATTTAGAAGCCCAGAGGTTTGTGGGAAGATGTTTGGCCCATGTCTCAAAGAGACCATCAGCAAAGGAACTATTGTTGGACCCATTTTTAGCCACAGAACAATATGAAGTGCCGTTGCTAAACAAAATTACAAATCAAACTCTCAAAGTTAATTCCTCTCAAGAACTTGTCAATTATAAACATCTTTCTATAGGTGATCCAATAACAAGTACAAATATGAAAATCACTGGATCCATAAATGAAGAGGATAACACAATTTTCCTTAAAGTGCGGATATTCGATGAAATAGGTATGCACAATTCCTGGATATCGATCCTCTTATATAAGTAGTCGTTGAATCAATATCAGACAATCAAAATTTTAAGTCAATATTTTATGTTTTTTCTTCAAACTCAAATATGAATGTTTTTGATATACTGATTGCGTGAATGTCTAACTTGAAGTAATATTTAAATATAGGGAAAACAAGACATGTATTCTTTCCGTTTGACACGAAAAACGACACAGCTATTAAGGTGGCAATGGAGATGGTAGAAGAACTTGAAATTAGTCATTTAGAACCATTGGAGATTGCTGCAATGATAGATAATGAGATATCAAATTTATTTCCAACTTGGATAAGTATTCATGGCAAGTGTAAACATCAACTACAACATAGCTTTAACTACGAAGACGACGAGGATGTTAATAACCATAATCCTTTCGTCGTATCATCATCATCTTGTCCTTCATCTCCTCATGATTCTCTAAGCTCAATGAACTCTTACAAGTTTTCAAGTATCAGATATCATGATGAAGATGAGCATGTGCAAAGAACAGATGATCATGATGAAGCAAAACATAACAAGCCAAGAGCTTGTAGATGTGGTGGCCGTGATTCGAGGCGTCACGGATGGTCGAGGATGATGAAGAATGGTTTAAACATGGAGGAGCATAGGAGCATGCAGCTTCAGAGATGGGAACTATTGGAAGAGGTGTACAAGAGACGGATGTTCAACACCGTTGCTACCATGGAGGGGATTGGATTTCAACAGCCAGATGGAGGTGGACATCATCGTCGTGCCCGTTGAGGTTTTACGTGCAATACAACATTGAAATTTGAAAACCTTTTATCTGATTTTATGTGTTTGTGGCTGGCTTGAAACAGTTTGCTTTTTAATGTTTGATGTGTGAAAGTATCTATAATTCAAGTATATTTGTGTAATAAGTTTATGTGTTTGTTTAGTAAAAAAAGTTGATAAGACATATTCAAGTATTTTTCAGTATCTAAGAGATGCAGATGAACACTTTAACCATGTGATATGTTGTGTCAAACACATTTGTAGTGATGCTCGAAACTTTATAACTGATTTATAATCAAGTACTTTCATAATTGAGAATATGTGAACTAAACATGTCCATATTTTAACATGGGATAAATTTGGATATAATTGGTGGAGAAATTTTTAAAATATTAAATTTGCATAGTGTGAACTAAGTCATTTTTTTATTTTTTTTAATGCACAAGAATGAATGAGAAAATTTTATTTTGTAAAATATCGTTGATAGATATATTTAATGTGAATGTTCAATTCATGTTAAGGTTTCTAAAGTATCTTGAAGAAAATTCGCCGGTTAATCTTTTTGCATCTAATTTGTATAAATTGGTAGGGGAGAATTGAATCTAAAGTTTAGTGTAAACACATGCTTTACAATTTATTTTGTGCAACTTTCATCATAACATCTTCATCTTTTTCTTACTCAAATTTTGCAACGAACCCCCAACACAAGATCTAACATGTGCAAGAATTTTAAAATTAAAATGATTTATTTCATATTACATGTGCATCATAATATGAAAGTATTAGTTCTTATTTATCTTGATATTAAAAGTAATTTGGATATATTTTATTTTGTTGTAAGTTGATAAGTGTTCATCGAGAAACGTTACAAGAAATATTAGTGATGTTGGTTTATCGTTCATTTTGTGATTTTTATTTGGATATACCATAGAATATTGTTAAAAATGAAATATGAATTTATCACATAAAATTTGTTACGCATATTAGTTATCCAATAAAATTGTTTATTTTAAAATAATAGAAATAAAAATGTCATGATTATAATTTATCAAAACTATCAAGAATATAGAACATATGTTGTATATAGAAATTGTACTAGTATGGCAAAAGTGTTATTATTTGATGATAGATGGCAAATACTATAAAGAGTACATAAAGTAATCATATGCATGATTAGTTGAAAATTTGAATATTTGGAATTTATTAAAGTTTGGAAAAATATTGCAATTCTTTGACGAAAGGATTGACAAAGATACGATGTTTTTGGATATAATTTAATACAATGAAGACATCATTAAGGATGTGGAACAAGCTCGTATCTAATTAATCATCAATAGTGGAAACTCGACTCACACTTGATTATTGTTAAGTCTTGAGTTCAATGATGAAAGTACACTATTAGAGTGATTGAAGTACTTAATGATAAATACATCCAAAGGGGTAAAAGTACTTAGACCATTGTTGGAATGCATAATTATGGATGCATTTCTGATATAGTCTACTTATATGAGAATGAAGTGGTGTCGCTTCATAGAGTTCAAGGGCTTGACTCTTAAATTCTCATGAAAAAGATATGAGACACGAGACCTTATTAAATGGCCAAAATTTACAACTCTCTAGAATCGATCCAAAGACCTTATTGTGATAAGGCGCGTGGTCATAAGGTGCAACAATTAGATCAACACAACTTTTCATGAAATGGTTTGCTATTATTGATATACAATGATTCGCAAATGGTCATGTTGAAACCATTGAAACATTGTTTCTCCTCACCAATTAGTACAAGTTTTTTATATAAATAGAGATACTTGTTAGGCGTAAATATACACACAAAAATATTTGTTTCAAGTGCCAAAAATTATATCTAAGGTATTCTTTTATTTTCTAGTGCGTGAGAATAAATGAAAGAACTTTATTCTGTAAAATATCGTTGATAGATATGGTTAATGTGAATGAGAAATTCATGTTAAGGTTTCCAAAGTATACTGAATGGGATTCGTCGGTTAACCCTTTTGCATCCAATTGTATAAATTGGTGGGGGCAAATCGAATATAAAGTTTAGTATAAACACACGCTTTGAAATTTATTTTGTGCAACTTTCATCATAACATCTTCATCTTTTTCTTACTCAAATTTTGAAACAAACCCCCAACACAAGATCTAACAATAACTCCCCAAGTTCTACATGTATAATATTGGGGATGAATTTGAAATAATTCTCTAAGTCCTACATCTGTAATATGAGAAAGTTATATTTTATGGAAATCTCACTTTTGCCCTTACCAAATTTTTCTACATGTCAGCTGATATAAAGGTAATCTATGAAACACGGACTCTGATACAGATAATAAAAAAGAACACAACACAGATACTCTGACATTAGTAATGTCAAAAATATAGGACACTGATATTGAGACATACTATATGATAATATTTAAATTTCATTTATCTATCTATTATTCGATGAATTAAACACTATGCCAAAAAAGGCCTTTAGCAGCGCTTAAAAGCGCTGCTAAAGGTAAAGGCAACGCTTTTTTTATGGAAAAAGCGCTGCTAAAGGCTCCCTTCAGCAACGCTTTTAGCAGCGCTTTTGTTACCCTATAGCAGCGCTTCTAAAGCGCTCCCTATTCCCCATTCTCCTCCCTTCAGCAACGCTTTTAGCAGCACTTTTTTCACCCTATAGCAGCGTTTTTCCCTCCCCCCCTTTAGCAGCGCTTTCTAAAGCGCTTTCTTTGACCCCCCCCCCTATAGCAGCGCTTTCTTAGACCCCCCCCCCCCCCTTTTCCAACATATAGCAGCACTTTTTTTGCCTCTCTTTGCCCCCTTTAGCAGCGCTTTTTTTAAAAGCGCTGTCTATTCTTCACGATTTAAAAAAAAAAAATTTTAATAATCACATTTTTTATATATTTTTCAATAAACCTGCTTATAACAATTACATTTCCTGCTTATAATTCAGGCCTTTAATTCAACAGTTTGGCCTTATATATAACAATTACTTTGGCCTTATTTATGTGTATTCATCACTTTGCCCATAACAATTTTAATACACATAAACCTGCTTAAATATATTACAACATCACAAATACATCCAATTTACAACATCATAAATACATTCAATTTACAACATCACAAATACATTCAATTTACATATAATTACAAATTCGATAACTTTACAAATAGATACGTTATACAATTCTCAACTCAAGAATAAATTGACACTAGTCCTCCTTAATTTCTTCCAATCTTGCTTTCGAGTAAGTACCGCACTTGTATTCATCAAAGTACTACATAATATAACAGAACATGCACGATTTAATTTTAAAACTAATTACTAGATGAAATATCGGTTAATTATCAAAATGAATCATATAACTTATGAATTGATCCATACCATGATTGGAATCTCTATTTGACCTGAAAGAATAATTTCCTTCATAAAGCGCAATACAAAATATCCGCAGTCAATTCCGTTGCGCTGACGAGGACACTGTAAATGGAAAAAACAAACGAACATTTACCAGGATATATAGTTTAAATAGTTTTATCAAGTAGAACCACTATAATAGTCAAACATGGGAAAATATACCTCCACTCTGATCCAGCTGATGTTGTTAGCCTTGCTTTTTGGCACTGTTGCATCTATTTGTGCTCTGAATATTTGTATAACTCTAACATAATATAAACGCATATTTAGAACAATGTCACATAATAAATAAAGATATATAACTATTCAGAACAGTATATCTCATCACTTACGTATCAACCATGTTCTTCAGATCAGGATATTTTGTTGTATCGCCATCCAATAAATCTATATAATACACTATTTCTTTCATCGGATTAATCACAACCAACAACCAGTGTCCACTATAAAATAAGACAACAGTTTAGACGGAAATGTTATATAGGTTAATGGAAAAAAATCGAATAATTATAATAAATGAATTTAGAATAAAATCTAACCCATGGCCAGTATTATATGACAACAAGAACAACTTCTCTGTAGTCGCGGCCATAAATCTTTAGACCATGTAATCTTTGACTGTATCTGGTGTGTGCTCTTTTGCCCGTGCGTTGATACAGCTAGTAGATAAGAATGTGAATATGGAAGTCAAATCATGCGGGACCAACAACTTGTCATACAGGAGCCTGAAAGAAAAACATAATCAACATTAGAATATTCAGTTAAATGAGAAAATTTTAAAATGTTCAATTATTTAATTAAAATGGATCAGAGTACCTGATGTAGGAATGCATAACACCGACGCCTAATTCAGAATGTTGGAAAACCTGCTCAAAATCCTCCTTAGCAAGTGTTTCGGGATATTCAAAACCAAAAATACCTTCCTCCATAGGTATTTGACGGATGCCACCCTCAATCACATTTGTTGTTCCTAAATATGTTTCAAGGCACATCCTAAATCGAGGGACAGATGCTTTTTTTGACTCGGTCTTTTTTTTGTTGGGCACCTTGGACGTTTCAGGCATCTTACCCTTGCTGACTTGTTGCAACTGCTGATCATGAACCTAAAAGTCATATATAAGTTCAGTAATTAATGTATAATAAGATAATCATGTAACTGTATTAGTACCTGCCTTTAAGTTGTACAACTTTTATCCGACCATCTATTACCCGCTTTTAAGTTGTACAACTTTAATACCGCGGACAATCTTGTGAAAGTAGTGCAACCTTTATACAACGGTTTCTCTGCATCGCTTACCAACCTCTCAAACATCTTGGGACAATCTTGAAGATCTTCTTCAAGTGCTTCTACAATCTCTTCGAATCGATCATAATCATATGTATCCCTTCCATTGTCCTTTGAAGCACAGGTCGTATTATTCTGGGGTTCAACATTCTTGTTACTTATCTCACCATGTAATGTCCAACATGTGTAACTTCGATCAATTCCATGTCTCAATAAATGAGATTTCAACTGAACAGCGTCAATTCGACGCCCATAACAGCAACATAAGCAAGGACATGCGATCCTACTGGAGTCTTTGGCATGTTCAACGGCAAACTTAACGAATTTCGATACCCCATTCTCGTACTCTTTTGACAATCGACTGGCAGACATCCATTTTTTATCCATACTAATTGAGTAGTCTAAATTAAACTATGAAAGTTAAACAAAAACAGAGGATACCTGTAAAGAAATCACTAACTTCTAAGAAAGCTACACAGTAGGATGCTTGGAAACGATCACAACCTTGCTCTTCACAGGTAACCCCTATAACAGACAAAATATAAATTTTATTAAAATCATATTAATAATTAACCAAAACAAAAATACTAGATAATCCACCAAAACAAATCATATTAAAATGTTTAACGTTTAACAACCAATAATTTTTAGTATGAATAATCAAGGGATATATTGGCAACCGACTATGCGAACAGCCAACAGCTGTTCAATTGATCTGAACGGTGGATGGTGCATAAAAAGATAGAATAATCTACTTAAGTCCAACTCATTTATACATATCTCTAAATAACTAAAAGTAAATATAGATATTTGATACTTTATCAAATAATCTTAGGTGTTGATCTCTACTTTCGACATAAAAACTAACAAGAATAACCAATTACTCTTTAAAGAAAATCTGTTGTTTTGGTTTGGCAGAGAAATAATTCTTCTAGAAACAGTGCGAAAAATATGATAAAGAAAATAATGAACCAAAAAAATATATATAAACTATCTGAATTTATTAGTTCAATCAAAATATATAAACACCAAACAGTTCCCAGGGTAATTCATTGGTTTCAATCCAAACTCTTGTTTGTCAATCTAAAACATACAAAAGTTTTTATACGGTAACAATAGTGAAAAGATAAGTAAAAAAGAAAACCAGAGTAAAACTTCAAATACCGTAACAATGGCGGAAATGCAATGCATACGGACGGAGGTTGTCATAAACGGATGGTGAACGGCGGCGAAATGCAACGGAGGAGGCTGTCGTTAACGGACGGTGAACGGCGGCGAAATGCAACGGAGGAGGGCGATGGTCGGATTGGGTAGGGCAACTTTAACGTTCGCCAAAGGAGAAGAAGGAAAGAAATACGATGAGTAATGTTCTAATTCTTTTAAAAATTCTGGTGGGTATTTTAAATTTAATTCCAACTAAACCTACAGCAGCGCTTTTTAATGGCTTTAGCAGCGCTTTAGGAAAGCGCTCTCAAATGTGTGCCTTAGGAATGACAAATAGCAGCGCTTTCTTATGTACCACCATATAGCAGCGCTTTACAAAAAAAGTGCTCTCGTAGGTAGGAAATTTTGTTTCTTATGGACCACCTACAGCAGCGCTTTAGAAAAGCGCTTTCATAGGACACACCTTTAGCAACGCTTATTAAAAAGCGATGTCTTTGGTAGGCAATTTTTTTTCTTTTTTTTTTAATGACACTGTAGTAGCACATTTAGCAGCGCTTATCAAAAAGCGATGTCTTTGGTAGGCAATTTTTTTTCTTTTTTTTTAATGACTCTTTAGCAGCGCTTTTTTAAGAAGCGCGCTGTCTTTGTATGCGCTGCTAAAAGTCAATTCTGGCGTAGTGAAAATTAATCTTTTTTAAATTATGTATGATATTTGTGTTAAAAAATGTATTAAGTGGGTTGAAGTAAAGAAAAACAAACAAATTCTTTTTTAAAAATTTGTTTAAATTGTCCGACACATGTTGTACGAGTGTCAAACTGTTGGATCAAGAGAGAATATGTGGATCATCGCATCGGGTTTTAAAAGCAACCACACAAGTGAGAGAAATACCACATATTAACACAAAACCTTAAAGTATTGGGAGTAAGTTTAAAAAGTTAATTATCTCTTACATTTTTACTTAATTAGTCATTAGATTAGATTCAATTTAAAGACTATGATTTGGAGTAAGTTGAAAATTTTATTTTTGAAATAAGTTGATCTCATATATATATAAAAACATATCATATGAGAATGTCATTTTTATGTAAGAACATGAGAATGAATATGAACCATTAGATTTTTAAATAAATGGTGGAGATTAGGTGTGAGTTTTTTTCTCTTTCCTCCATCATTTATTTTAATAATGGATGAGAGAAAAAAAACTCAATATAATCTCCACTATTTATTTTAGAATCTAATCTAATGGTTAAATTAGTCTTGTTACTAAATAACCATTAGATTAAATTCAATTCAAAAACTATGACGTGAAATAAATTAAAAAAACTTACTCTTGAATTTAAACACCAAAGTTTTAGGTTGTAGTATATGCTTTTTTTTTTATTTAATTTTCCACCAATTTCACACACAATTTCACTTCCTCTATCAATATGTTTGCTTTTGAATAATTTTATGTTTCTTATTTTATAAATATACCACACACACGTGAATTATATCACTCCAACGTGATTTGAGATGGCACTAACTCCACCAATCAGCCCTTCAAATTTTTCTAGGTGTAATAGACATTCCTTATGTAAAGTCATATATTTGTTTAGCATCTTACAACAACATATCTGACTCCTATCAAAATTAGACACTTGAAAAATAAATGAGGCACTGAATCTTGAATTTTGCACTCTTCAACACATTGCATGGATCCTTGACTAATTACATCTATCATATATATATATATATATATATATATATATATATATATATATATATATATATATATATATATATATATATATATATATATATATATATATATATATATATATATATATATATATATATATATATATATATATATATATATATATATATATATATTATCTTTTGTGGCTATTTTGTTCTAAAAAATTCTCCAAACTAAACAATAGACTCTAGAAGGTATCGCTTTATGTCATGCCTTGAACCATAATAGGTTAGAAAGGTTAGGAATATGTGACATGCGGGCTTGATACACTTCCCTATCAGAGTAAACGTTTTGTTGAATACCACACTCCACTATTAAGGTTACATATGGTGTTTCACTTGCTAGAGTCAACTATACCTCAAATTTTAATGCAATCATATCTCATCGTGTATCTATTAATCAAATTGTTATTAGGAGTGTGCATGAATTATAAATCAAACTAAACCAAATCATATATATAGTTTGATTTGAATCTTAAAACTGTTTATATAAATTCGGTTTATTTTTTTAAAATCGATTTACAAGTGGATTAGTTCAGTTTCAAACCGGTTTTAAAAAAAAACAGTTTTTTTAAAAACCAGTTTTAAACCGGTGTCTCTCAAAACTAGTTTTTTATTTTCTTTAAAGAAATCAGTTTTGAAATCAATTTTATAATTAAAAAAATCAGTTTTAAAACTAATTTTTTAAAAAAATCAATTTTATTGCAAACTATCAAATAATTGATAAACCACCTGAAACATTTTAATTCTATACTTTGTAGTAGGAAATGATAATGTTCAAGCACGAGTATTTACAAAAAAATTGATTATTACATATATGGAAAATCTATATAGAAAATTAAACATGAATACAGTCAAAGTAATAAGACAATCATCATTAAAACCAATACTGAGAGTAGAGACATTTTCTATCCCTGATGCTTCATCTGGTCCAAGTTGTACATGTGATATGAATGTCATCATATCCACCTCTCATCCTCTTCACACCAGTTGAATGAAAATTTCTACTCACTATCACAACATAACAACACTGTCTTCCGATTAAAAAGTAGAAAACTAAGGATAACATCAATGTCTTCCAATTAAAAAGTAGAAAACTAAGGGTAATAAAGGGGAAAACTTAATTAATAATAGAACCAATCCATTTTTATGGTTATGGTTTATAAATCAAACCAGTTGTTCTAAACCGGTTTAAAATCGGTTCTAAATGGATTTTGATTTTAACCCAAATTATTTAGTTAAATTTAAATTTAATTTTTTTTAAATTATATCAATTTTTAAATTTAAATATTTAGATTTTAATATATTTTTTCTTTGAAAATAAATATTAAAAAAAAATTTAAAAATCTAAAAATTAAAAATATTTAAAAAATTAAAAATAAAATTAAAAATAAAAAATTCTAAAATAAAAAATTTCAGCAAATTATATTGACTTAAAATGATAACTAATATTTATAATACATGTATATGTATATTTCAAAACATCCATCTATTGGTGGAGAAATCTAAAATATTTATAATTATTTTTTCATAAAGCTTTAATAAACTTCGAGATTTATAAACGAAAATTAGAGTCAAATCCAACAAGTCAAGTTTTGTTATATTTTCTTACACATGCTAAATCAAACTCGATACACTAAGATCTATATAATTAATTACTGAAATTTCATATAATTAACTGATAAAAGTCCATATAATTTGTGAAGTATGAGTACACCATTTTAGGTAGTTAGAGAATTTGTAAACAATTTTTTTTTTCATTTTAAAATACAAAATTTTGAATCTTTTGGTTTAAAATATAAAATTAGTTTATAACGTGTATATGATAAAACATGAAAATAGACAAAAACATATTAATTTAACAAATAATGAAATTTGGATAACCAATAGATAAACCACATGAAAATCGGTTTATATTTGGATAACAAAATGGATAACCAAATTTATATTTTAACATTTGGTTTGTATTTTTAAAAGTGGAACAATTCGGATACAAATTTGGTTAACAATAACCGGTTTTTTTACACACCCCTAATTGTTATATCGTATACCACTGTTTTAAAAACTTATTTTCCACTCATCTCCCAAAATAGTGAAATTAAATTCCTTTAAATTTTTAATTCCCAAGCCACCATCTTGGAGGGGCCTATATACCTAATTTTAATGAACCCATTCTTTTCCTTTCATTCTCAATTCCTCTACATAGAAATTTCTTAAAAAGATATTTGAATTTTGAAATGATACATGCCATGAGTTTTAAAAATAGAGAAGGAAAATCCTACAAGACAGATTTTACTATAACCACATGACCACATAACCATATCCTCCATTTATCACAAGATCCCATCTTTTCCATCACGAGGTTTAAAAAGTTCCAATACACCAAATCACAGGCCTTCTCAAAGTCAACTTCAAACAAAAGGGCTTGCTTTTTTTTTCTTTGCTTCGTCCACGATTTCATTAGCAATTATTTTCTCCCAGTATGTCACACTCTATGTAAAAATGAAGAAGAAAAAAAATAGTTTTTGCGAATGTTTGTAGGATATCAAAGTTCTCTAATGGTACTCATCAAATGTGAAAAAACTTGTGTCAATGAATGATCTCAAGTTAGTTCGCTTAAAATCTCATGATTGTCATGTCTTGATGCAACAACTTCTACATGTGGCTATTCGTGGTATTTTACCTAGAAATGTAAGGGTAACTATAACCAAGTTGTGCTTATTCTTCAATGTTATATGTAGTAAAGTTATTGATCTTGGAAATTTAGACTGTTAGACGATAAGCTTTGATCTAGAGGAGGTGAATAGGTCATAAATTAAAAATTAAACTTTTGGCAAAAATGGTTTTCAAAAGTTTTATGGAACAACGGAAATAACCCAAATCGAATCGTCTAACCGAACCTACTATCGAAAATCTCAGATATGCGTAAAGATACACAATTGAATGATAGTTAACACAAATTGTTCAACTATGATTAATCACAACACAATTAAATGATAAGCTATGTGTATAGCTTATTTCCAATGATCAAAACCATACAAAAATACAAAATAGAAATTTATCGAACACCTTGTGTGCAATCGATATCGTTTGAAAAATTACTTTGTTTTGTTGATTTTAAAATAAATCTTAATCAACCGGGTTATGATTCTATCAACAAAACCTAATTCAAAAATGTGATAAAAAATAATTCCCAATCGAATTGATCAAACAACCAATGAATTCAATAATTTTCAAATCAAAAAATTAAAGAGAGAGTGAGTGAGAGAGAAATAAGGATTTGTTTTGGTAGTTCTCCAATCAGCCTCACTATGGGTACATCTGCCATCAATTCGAAATCGAATTGAAATACTTGCAATTAACCTTACTTTGAAAAGAATGTATATACAAGAGATGAAGAACTCTAACCCTATAAATGATAAGTGCCAAATTCTGTTAAATATGTGTGTAGTTTTGTGGCACTTATTGACTTGTTTCATTTGAATCTCTTATCAAAACCTAAACTTTTGTATATATATTATGTAGTTTGCATTTTCATGTAAATATATTTTAGTTTGAGCAATTTCATCTCTTTTTGTATGTTTCCTTGCATGGTTGAAGAATTGAACACTTGATAGGAAAAAGAAAAGCTTCATGATGCAATTTTGGAAGGATATCAAGTTCCTTCTATGGCTTAGCACGGTTCTAGTGCGCTTGGAGAGGCCATGGAAGTGGTGTTTTGTGTTCGTGAACGCGCTTAGTTCCCAGATCACGCTTAGTGCGAGTTATGACAGTTTGCTTCTTTTTTTTGTAAGCGCGCTAAGCGAGCCCTGCCCGTGCTTAACGCGATTTAAATTTTTGAGTTAGTACATAAACATTTCTTCATAGATTTTTTAGTTATAAACTTGGGATATTTTTTACCCATTTTAGTCAATACCATTTTTTAGAGATAGAGGCTTAGAAAACAACAATAGAGGTGCATCTTGAATATCCGAAGTCGCGTTGAAAATTGGATATTAAGCTATTGATTAACTTGAATCACAAATCATTTTTCACCACCGATCTTTAATTCATCCAATGGAAGGGAACAAGAACGAATAAACCCATAAATATGCAATGCAATGCAAAGAAAAAGAAAATTTAAGGTTCGGGGGTTGGTTATACCTAGGGAAGGTGTTAGCATCCTAAGACTCTATAGTACTCTACAGGAACCTCTTGTTTTATTATGTTATTGTTGTTTGCTAAAGGTGAACCTAGGGGTTTGTTTCTAAGTATACTCTCCAAGGAATCGTATCTTGTGCCTACGTATCCTGACGAAAATGGAATCAGAGCATTCGTAGTTCCCCTAAAGGGATTAAGGAACTTTCGACTGTGGTTAAGGTTCCAGGGGAGAAGTTTTTTGATTGATTGTAGGAAAAAAGACAAGTCGCCATCTTAGAGAGAATACTCGACTTAACCACCACAAACATGTAGGAGACGCTCTTTGCATCGCATTGAGAGAAGGGCTTCAACTCAGATCTATAACCGGAGAGTATGCCATATACCTCTCTCAAGTAGAAAGAATTCTACATCTTTCTCGAGTATGTTATGGGGTAGGAGAATTATATCTCGGCTACATAGGTGACTCATGTTTAATTCTCTTATGGGAGAAAAGAGGGTTTAATTTGTAAGTTGTCTAAGTTGAAATCCTAAGGGAAATCCTATTTTAAGATAAGGGCAAAGTTAAGTTGATCAACCTGAAAGGAAATCAGGGATCAAGCAGGGGAAAAGATGCAAATGAATAATGCATTGTGTATAACTATGACGTCACACGCAAGTTCTTCCCTTGGACATGACATGCAAATAATAATGTAATACCCCAAATTTTACCCTAAGATTTGTCATTTCATCTCGCATTCCATTGCACTTTTGCATTACATTTAACCGGTCACTAACAAGTTCGTGTAGTTGGTTGACTTTTGCAGGAAAATATCAGGTGGCGCGCTCTTTGGGCAACTGATATTTTTAGCTCTTGCACGAAAGGTAAAAGGGTCATTTGTTGACGGATGGTCGTCAGTTTACGAATTTGGAGCTATGGGCAGGAAATTTGGACTGTTTGATGTGGTTGATGTGAGTCAGGGCCGAAATGTAGTTGGAATGGTTTGATTGAGGAAGATTTAAGATGTTCAGAATTAAGTCGATTCAAGTTAGTGGATTGAAGCTGGCCAGAGAGCAGGATCATTTGAGTTAATCAGACGGTTTGGATTTATTCAGATAAGGTTGCTCAGAGACGGGATTAGTCAGACAAATTGGGATGAATCGGGGATTAATAAAATTTGGGAAATTTTAATGGTCTTTGTCTCATTTTAAAAGGAGCAGAAATATTTTCATTTCAATTTTAAGTTTCATTTCATATTTTAAATTAATTTCATCAATCATATTTCAGTTTTAAATTCATGTCTTTTTTTAACAAAAAACAATCATATTTCATTAATTTCCTCTTTAAATCCATCGTTATTTCATTTTGTTAAAAAAATCAATTTCGTTTCTATTTCATCTGTAATTTCTATTCTCACTTCATTTTTAAATAACTTTAGTTTATTTTTTAATTTTGTTCTTATTTTCATTTTAAATTAATTTTATTCCATTTAACAGTAGTTTCATTTTATATTTTTAACAAAAGCATATGTTTTATCATAGTTCTCATTTTCATTAATGAATTTTTTTAGTTAAAATTACAAAAAAAAAAATCATAAATAAATAAAATTACAAAAAAAGCATAATAATAAATTACATTGTTCTTTAAAAAAATTCCTAAATGCCTAATGTCCTAAGCTATTCCGTTTTTCTCGTCCCGATTCCGACTTTTCCGATCACCTCTTCCGAACCGCCAAATCAACGACAAAAAATGTTGAATTGAAAAACCACGCGTCAATACTCGATCCACTCGACCACCTATATATGACTTATGCTAATGCACTTTAATTCAAATTCCAATGACAGAAAACTTGAAATGCACCAGCAGTGCAACCAACTGAAGACGCACCAGCAGCCCCACATTCATTCATCTCCACGGTATCTCTCTGTTCAGTTACCTGTACAGGTCCTAGTTCAGATCCAGAAGACAGGTCCCTGTTAGTTTATTGTGTTTGTCCTGACATAACTGGGTTATCTCCTTGCAAATTACCAACAGAGTTTCTAAGGAGAGAATGAATTTCTGTTAAAATAGATGACAATGCGGCTGAATCAGGTGGTAGCTGTGAAATAGATATACTGACAGACTGTATCTGACCTCTTACACGTAGATCAGCAGAAGTCCCTCCTTTTCTTCATCTAAGCTTTTGTTTCGGCAGTTTGAAAAGGAATCATCTAGTTACAAAACATGAATCGAGAGTGGGAATACGGTTACGTCATGTTGTGAAAACAGAAACACAATTAAATGCGAAGAAATGTACGCCGGATTCTGCTCTTACCATACTACTCCATTGTTCCCTTACTCAACTAAAATCGTGAGTTTGCTTCGTCAGCAACAGCAAGGTGATACTCATGACTTTCCTCCCGACAGTGTCAACTAAAATCGTGAGTTTGCTTCTTCCAGCTGACAACGTGACTTCGAACTCGTTACACCAATCGTCATCTATTTGTACCATGAAGCCTTGATGATCCTGTGGAATGATATTGTCATAATTATTATTTCAACAACGAGAAGCTCAAATGAGGAAGAGATATGAAGTGGTCGAAAGTTATGCGAATTTGTTCATACCTCTTCAATCCTAACGTAAGCGCAACAAAGGGATTCGACATGAATCACAAAACCAGAAAGTTTCAAAGTCGAAATACTCGCGAAAACATTGATTATGGATTACCAGCAAGACCAAATAGAGGCGGCAGGAAAACGCACGCATCTCTATTCCTAATCCTCAGCCGTAAAGGTCGCAACAATCATCCCAGGTTTCTGCTCCAAGCAAATCGAACCGAAAAATCCTGAAAAATAGCAACAAACCCACCGTAAAGAAATCATCGAATCCAGGCCCAACAAAAGTTCAAAAAGAAAAGGGGTCACGCAAAAATATAAAGGAGGGAAGAACCCTAAAAGGAGGATAGACAACAGGGCAGAATTGACGGCATCATACGATTTCAATAGGAGAAGACTACGAAGTCAACATTCATAATAAAGCGTATCATCAATGTTGAAGACTACTGAATAATGACAACAATAGTCACGACAATGCACCCGATTAACCTCTCGCCGCCGATAATTTGATTTTAATTTCACAGCTTTTTCCGTTTCACTTTTTTGTTGTTGTTGCAATTGAAAGGTCGAAAGTTCATCGAGAACAGCCGCAAGACACTTTCGTCTTTGCTGCACGACGGACCCCTTGCCATGGGTGGAAGAGATTCGTAGTTGGTACGGGCGGTTTTGAATTTGAGAGAGATTGAGCTTTGACGAAAAGGGAGCGCCGGCGGCGAGAAAGATAAGGAGAAGAGAGAAGGTGTTAGTGAAGGAGACGAGTCAGCTGAGACGAAGAACAGTGTTGTTGCTTTGTTTTGCTCGATGGATTTGGTTTGGGTCAGACGGTCAAAAAAACCAGTTTAATGTTATTCTTTTTCTTTGTGTTTATTTTATCACTTCATGCTTTATAATTTAATTAGAATGTTAAACCACATTTTTACTTTTTAATTTATATAATCTATCTTAATTAGATGGATAAAGTTAAACTCACATTCTTTAATTAATTCCATTTTTATTGAAGATGATTAAAATTAAAACTTTCTTTTCCAAAATTAAAATTCATTTTTTAAAGAAAATTCACCTTAAGAAAAACTTAATAAACTTATTTCCAAGATTAAATTAAAAGTAAGGTTTTTGTAAATAAAAAAAAATTAATATTAAAGTAATTTTTCTTTTAATAAAAATTCCAAAAATACACCCTTGATTTATCCTCAATTTCTATCTAACCTTCATTATCTCCCGATTATCTCAGATTCTTAGTCCTTCATGTGTTCATATTGTCTTTTTTCCTTTCACGGATGTAATTTATGTGAGGCCATGATCGCAGTTACCCTTTTATTTTTGCATTTGTTTTTGGGATTTGTAATTTACGCGAGTGATCGTCGCGATGCATTCTTTACCGCTTTCTGCCGCATGATTTTACCGTCAATTCCCTTCTGAAGGATTAGGTCTAAATCGTTTGATCGCCGAGTCAATAGTCTAACCCTTTGACCGTTTCAAATCCTATTAGCCTAGGCGTCCCGCCATGGACAAAAATGCCCTTTACCTTAGCTATAGGTCAAAGAGTCGCCGTACTCTGTTTTAGGGTTTCCCGTTGTGGAATCCCTCCCTAATTTAACCCTAATTTTAATTCAAATTTTCAACGTAGAAATAGGAGTTTCAAAACTCCACGTAAGCGTTTCCTTAAGAAATGCTTATTCCCCATTGAAACCTTGACCACAATCAAGACGTTTCTAACCTCCCTTTCGAGGGGAACTACGGTTACTCTGATTCCATTCCCTATCCAGGATACGTAGGCACAAGATGCGAATCTTGCCGAGTAAACTTAGAACTAACCCTTAGGTATTTTTAGGTCACTCTATCCCTTAGCTCAGTATATATATTTCAAACAGATAATAAAATAAAATTTCAAAAATAAACAAAAGGTTCATGTAGAGTACTACAGAAGTTTAGGGTGCTAGTACCTTCCCTAAGCTTAACCAACCCCTTACCTAGGTCTCTCCCCGCATTGTGTTTACGATGCAAAAATAGGTTTTCCTTCTTTTGACCTTTTCCTTCGGATAAATCAAAGTCGGTTGTGAATTAAAAATTGTGATTCAAACTAATTAATAGTTTGATATCCTATTTCCACTGCAACAAGTAACAAACATAATTTCAACATATGCTTCTAGTTATACCAAAACGAACCAACAGACAGAAGAGTCACCGTCGAGCTTTATTTATCCCAAAAGAGAAAGGGAAAACATCGAGAAAACCCCAAGGAGAAAACAGATAAGATGGTCTCGCAACCGAGAGAAAGGGTTCGGAAGCCGGTTATGCGAAGGGAAGGTATTAACACCCCTCGCATCCTTCGTACTCGAAGGGACCATTTGTTTGTCTATGCGTGAAGTTATCTGCTAAAGGGTATTTCTTTAAAGAGTGTTCCAAGGGGAGAGGGAAAGGTTGGAAATAGGGGAAAGAGAGATAAAAGGGGGAAAAGAGACTCGGTATGGCCTCGCGGTCCTATGCCTACTTCAACAGATATGAGAAACTCAGAGTCCATGTAGTTTGGAGAACTAAGGATATAGATGGAAGTATGCTCGACAAAGATTGGGGCCCTTGTGCCTACGTATCTTTACTTAAAAGAAGTAAAGAATCAGAGCAGTCGTAGTTCGGCCTATGGTTGACTGATATTTTTATAGACGATGTTAGTGTGTGCATTCTAGCAGTTAGGTGTATTGCAGCTCGCTTGTGGAGTCTTAGGCGTTACCTATTTGGGGTAGAACGAACGTAACATATCCTTTTGAAAATAGATAGTTTCGCCATCGAGGCAAGATGTCACATTTGATTTGTGGAAGTTATTTTTAGGGTGAAATAGGTCATCGGATAGTAACCCCTTGCGGGTAGTACCCAATTCTTTATCTCAAAGGATTTATTGTGAAAATGGTGTGGCGAATATAGTCACGTCTTCATATTGAAAGACGAGTATCGAGACCACACATTCTACAGTGAGTATCCTGATACTCGGAGAGGAAGAAGTTGTTGGTGTAAGCCCTAGAGGCCAATACTTTTTGGTACTTGTATCAGATTATTCGTTTAATAATAAAAGGCATTTCTTTATTATGTTTGTCTTTCAGAATAATAAAGTCCCTAGAATAGTTAGTCTGTTTAATGAAATGTTAAGTGTGACTTAATCATGAGATCCCATTAAACATAAAGACATTACTCTTAAAATATCCGTAGTCAAGCTTTATTGCAAAGTGGGATAACATTAAAAGCATTGAGACTATTATGAAGATAGACTGATGATCACATCTCATGGATCATGGATAAAGAGTTATCAAGTCTTGACATAGGTATAAATATTAGGAGTAATATTTATACCGGATTGACCCGCTATGAGAATACTACATAGTATGTTATGCAAAGTGTCATAAGTTATTCTCATGGTGATAATGGTGTATTACCACCCTTCGACCTGAAACCACTATGGACCCTAGATGTAGAGTCGGGTGCTTTATTGCTGATCAAACATTATCCGTAACTGGATGATCATAAAGACAGTTGATAGGCACTCCACGAAGCATGCTGAGGGACATGAGTGTCCTAGATGGAATTTGCCAATCCTGCATAACAGGAGAAATGTCTAAGGGCCCAATATTGAACTGGACAAGGATGACACAGTGTATGCCTTGTGTTCAATATAGACATAGGGGCAAAAGGGTAATTGTACAAACATATATTATCACGAAAAAGGTTTTGTCAGATCACATGACATTTTCGTGACTTGGGTAGCAGTGATGTGTTGCTAGATACCGCTTACTGTTTATTATGTTAAATATATAATTTAATATAATTACCAACGTTACGAAATCCTACAGGGTCACACACATAAGGACAGTTTGATGAGAGATAGAGAAATCAAAAAGGAACACCGTAAGGTACGGTGCACTTAAGTGAAAAATAGAAATTCGGATAATATAATAATAATTATTGTTATTTTATAATGGTTATAAAATAATAATAAAATAAATATATTTATTATAATAATAGTTATTATAATAATATATAATATTATTATGGATCATGTGAATTGGGTTTTAGCCCGCAGCCCACAAGAGAGTCTATAAAAGGAACCCTTGTGATGAAGCTTTCACTTGATGCAATTTCGTTTTTGATTCTCTTTTCTCACTCAAATAATTCCGTTCGTAAGCAGCTAGCACTGTGACCGGAAGCTGTTCGTGTGGACTGAGTAGAGGCGTTGCACTTCATCAATGCTTGTGATCGATGCATCAAAGATCTGAATCGCCACAAAGAGGTAACGATTCTATCACTGACCATGCTCATTCGTGAGGATCACTAAAGGAAAATTTTTGTTTTCCGCTGCGTTTAGATCGCAATTTTCCTTCAGAAGTCTTCACTCAATCCTCTCTCTTTAGTTCAATACAAAGAGAACTTTATTCTCTTATTAAAGGTGTTCTGATCTTGAATGGTAAGTGCTTTACGACAGTGAACCCTAAAGGTAATGTCAAGCACTCAGGATAGGAGAAGGTCTTCGCCTAATCACTCCACAACCATCCAAGTTTGTTAGGAAAAGAGTTTTGAAAATGCACTTGGTATGGGACCAAGGTTTAAGAAGAAAAAAAGAAATGGAGAAAAGATGAAAAGAAAGGGTGGTGACTAGATCGGGATAGGTTGGTGGTGATGCGTGAAGCAATCAACTTACAAGGGTTGAATGCATACAAGGTTAGTGCTTTGATGGAAGGGGTGTGAAAAGAGAAGGAGAAACCCTAAGATAGTCCAAATTGAATGAGTTTGAAAATGACTTGACGTTGGATCAAGCCTCGGTTGTTCTTTATTTTGAAAATGTGTTCTAGCCTAATTCATTTTTATCTTTCTTAACAAGTAGCAAGTAAGCATGAAAAGAACTAAGCTATTACACTGTACGGGAGGGGGATACATATAAAATACAGGGGATTGCAAGAAATAAATGGTCTCATTGTCAGGTAGCCCAAGAGAAAGTCGTGTATGTGCGGGGTGTCCTAAACTAAACAATGAAAAAGAGTTCGGATAAAATATCCAAACTAGGGTTTATATATAAGGCCTAAACTCCAACACCTAAGATAATGATCAACAATCCTCCAATTAATCATTTTTAGGGTTTCAACAGTTTTATCATGTTTTTGGTATTTTTTGAATGAGATAACTAAGAAATGGGTTAGATGAACAATATATGAATAATATGTCATGATGAAATATGGACAGTGTTGCGGTGGAAATAGGATCACAAACTATTAATGAGTTTGAATCGCAATTCAATTCACAACCGCTCTTTGATTTATCCGAAGGAAAAGGTCAAAAAGGGAAAACCTATTTTTGCATCGTAAACACAATGCGGGGAAAGATCTAGGGTTCGGGGGTTGGTTAAGATTAGGGAAGGTATTAGCACCCTAAACTTCTGTAGTACTCTACAGGAACCTTTTGTTCAATGCTTACTATTTGCTTTATTTATTTGCTTAAGGTATATGTACTAAGGATTAAAAGTGAGAAAAGAGACCTAAGGGGTTAATTCTAAGTTTACTCGGCAAGACATCGCATCTTGTGCCTACGTATCCTTACGGGAGTGGAATCAGAGTAATCGTAGTTCCCCTCAATAGGGAGGTTAGAGACTTCTTGACTGTGGTCAAGGTCTCAAGGGGAATAAACGCATCTTAAGGACACGCTTACGTGGAGTGTAGAAACTCCAAATCTCTACGTTGAATTGCTAATTGAATTAGGGTTAAATTAGGTTAGGGATTCCGCGGCGGGAAACCCTAAAATGAGCGCGGCGGCTCTTTGACCTAATGCTAGGGGTAAAATTGTAATTTTGCCTACGGCGAGGCGCTTGTGGAAAATTTAGGGTTTGCAAGGTGAAAGGGTTTGAAGTTGAGGACTATTGGCGCGGCGGCCAAACGGTTAGACCTAACCTTCGGATGTGTGTAGTGTGATTGGAATATTGATAAATGTGTGAGATAAATGAATTGTAAACAGGAAATAAAACAGAAGTTAAAGTCATGCAAACAGAAGTTTAAAGGCAGAAATTTAAAGCGCGATTATTAGATTCGCGAGGTTACATGTGAGAAGCAGTTACAATATGATAATGAACTTTGAGTGAGAAAATAAAATGACATAAATAATGGGAAACGTAATGAGCTGCAAAATGAACAAACGATGTTAGTGGGCAGAGTTAAGCGGCAATCAAATTAATTACGAACAATAAATTTTTAATATTAGCTTGCAAAAGAAAGGATTTAATTTAAAAATATTTTACTCTTTTAAAAGGTTTTATTTTTTTTATTTTTAAGAAAAGTTTTTCTTATTTATTTTTAAAAAAGGAGTTTTATTTATTTTTAATATTTACATAAAGTTTTAGTTTTATATAAAAAAAGTTTTAATTTTTAAAAAAGAGGTTTTCTTATTTTATTATGAAAAGATTTTGTTTATTTATAATATTTACAAAAAAAATTTTAAAACAAATATAAAACAATTTAAAAACAAAATTTAAAAACAAAATAAATAAAATAATAAAAAAAATATAAGGGGTTGGGCCGGTCATCACCCCGGACCCAACCCGGTTGGGGAGTAACACAAAGCAAAATTAGGGTTTGTGAACCCTATTATTCTTCACGGCGCCGTTCTTCAATCCCTCTTCTTCTTCCTCTCGCCTTTCTCTCTGTGATTCTTTCTTCAATCATATGGAACCCTGAAATTAACCCGAACACTGTTAAAAGTGAAGATATTATGTTCCTGGCTTACCTTCTCGTTCGCAATCGGTGATGAAGGGAGGCGATGATGGTGGACTGAGCCTCTGTGGAGGGTTTGCCCGTCGTAGATGGAGGCGGCGCTGGTGGACCTTCCCCAACCTCTCGATGAGTGCTCGAGAATCTCCTCCTTCTTCTCGCGGTCGCTTAGGGTTTCTATGGTGGTTTCTCTCTCGTTCGTTCGTTAGGGTTTCTATGATCCTCTCTCTCTCTCTCCGCCCCTTTCATCAGGTCGTACATTCCTTTATATAACTAACTTCTGGGCCTTGGATTTGCAATACTTCTGAGATTCGATTTTATGTTGATATTATTTGATTTTGTTGTGATTTTCTCAGATATTGATTGGATAACGATTGGATGCTGATTGAACTCTGTTTCCCTTTTTAGGGTTTAATCGATCCTAGCTGATGTGATTATTCTGATTCGGTTCAAAGATTTCTATCTTCAGAACCTTGCGATTGAATGCAAACTGAACTGATTTGTTTGATTGATTCAGGTTAAGTGCAAATGGGGATTCGATTTGATTTGATCATTTGGTTTCCAGATTTGAGTTCCAATAAGGGCTTTCTGATACGATTGGGATTTCGTTAATTTGTTTAATTGCTCTCTACTGATTCGTTTTTGGCTGACTTGCTTTATTGACTTGTCTGATTGATTCAGATTGTCTCACATTGATTCAGATTGGTTCCAATGGAGATATTCCCTGATGCATTTGACTTGAAACTTTCCATTTCCAGCTTCGGCTTTGTTTGATCATTTGGATTGCTTCTGAATTTATTTGATCTGATTGATATCTGGATTAGTTCATTTGTTCTACTTGAATTCAATCTGGACTATGCTGATGCGTTTTCGATTTGATTCAATTTTAGTAGTCTGAACTGATTCGCTTTGATCTGTTTTGGGATTCATTATCAAATCGAAATCTCTCTATTTTTCTGACATGGTTTGCTTTTTTTGATGCAGCTCAGATCCTTTTCCTCTCCTTCTTTCAGAGAGGGTTGATGCTACGACTTTGGTTGAGTTGGGATGGCCGAGGAAGGCATACGGCAATGATGTTTATCTGAGCCCTCGACGCTTGTATTCTTCGATGATGCTGCGATTGCTTTCTGAGGATCTTCGCGTGGGGTTTACCGTTTATTCTCTTTGAATTGTTCCAACTGCTGATGATTCTTAGCTTGCAAACGTCTGTTTTTTCTATGATGTTTGATACTGAAACCTCTTGATATGGCTTTGCAGATGTTGATGTTGCTGGTGTACTTTTCTGATGAGCGATAGTTTGTGTTGAGACACTAATTGCTTGATGCAGTTTTAGCTCTGATTTGGTTTGATGGGCTTTTCTTACTTGTTTGACCTCAGAGCTGCTGCTAACATTATAACTTATCTGTTTTCTGATATTGAACCAAGTTTAATGGCCTGACATTCAGATTATTGTTGTTGGCTATTGTTGTCTGATAACAGGGCTTTATGTGTCGAAACTGGTTCGGACGGGGCCTTACCTTTACTGATGCTGCTGAGACCTTTTTTGATACTTTGTCCTATGTAATTTCGACGTAGCTTGTTTCGTGTCTCATTTCTCTGTTCGGTTTGAACTGATGCAGCTTGATACCATATTTTGGTTTTTCTTGTTCTGCTGTGGACTTGATTTTCATTCTGTTTGGTACAGATTTGTTTCCTTTGGTGGCTATTCCTACCTGTGTTGGTGCGAACCCCTTCCTAGTTTTGTTTTATGCTTTGAGTTCTGATGATGCTTATGTTTTTTCAGATGTTGGAAGTTTTGAAATCAAGGTGACTCAGACCTGCCGGCATCCGGGTCTGAGTCAAAACTTGCCTATGTTGCCTTATTCTCGTATCAGTCTGGAAATCCAATCGCGGCAAAACGAATCAGCCCCACTTCTTTTATTTTCTCTATCTCTCGGATGTCCCTTATGATAAGAACAATAACTACCTGATCTGACGCCGGTGGCTCAGATTGGTAACGGGAGTAGGATGCGGCTTTAGTCGTACCCTCCCGATACTCGATGATGATAATGTTCTGAGAGTGTCAAACAATCTTCTAACCCCTTTTCCTGTGGTTTGTTTTTGCTTTGACGTGCAGGTGATCAAAAGTTGCGTGAAGAACTCAAGGGAGGACCAATGAAGAAACTTGTAGTTTTTTCTCTTTTTAGGACTTTAGGACCTAGAGTAGATACCCATTGTAAATGTATAATCCTTTTGTAAATGAAAGATCATCATGAATAAAATCCAAAAATTACTTCCATTTCATCTTGTAACTCTAGATGTTTATGAAATAAAATCCAGTAAATATTCATTTCTATTTTCTCAATTATGAATTTAAATATCCATGAATAAACATCCATAAATTATTTAAATTCAACTTTGATTTGTAGCTTATGAATATTCATGAATAAAAGCTTCACAACTATTAAAACTTAACCTCTCCTTGGCCTTTTATACATGATATCCCGCCATATGATTATATCCAAACAAATTCACATTAAAAACCTCGTTGATCACATCACTTCTCAAAATGACCTTAACAGTATCCATTTCCTTTTCAACCCAACTTTATAAAAAGAAACAAAACTGTTTGGAAATGTTTCAGAATCAAACAAAGCACGGCCCCCGAGTCCAATCATATTTCTGACAAAACATACTGGCACCTTGACCCAAATGGCAAATAAATGCCTTAGAACGTAATAACAACCCTTTTTTCAAGAAATTAGCAGAATTTGCGTGAAACGACCAAAATACCCCTGAGACCCAATCTGCAAAACAAAAAAACTTTCATAACTTGTTAGTGATTAGCAAATGTACATATGAGATGATATGCGACATGACTGACTAAATATAAGGGTAAAATTTGGGGTATTACAGTTGCCCCTATTTAAATAGCTACGCCGGACGATTTGAGTGACAGAGACTCGAGGAATCGTGGTGGAGAGATTTAAATATAAATAACCGAAAATTTTGCCCTTATATGCGATGATATGCAATGCTCTGGACAAAACTGGAACGACTTAATGCAGATGATGCCCTGAATATGATATGCTGCGTATGCTGGAATAATGAATGCGAAAATGCTGACGAACATGACGACACTGGGGAAAATGACGCGCTGAGACACAGTACATCACTGGGGAATTCTAAAAAAAAAAAAAAAAAAAAAAAAAAAAAATGATAGTCAACTGGTGCGAATGACCAATTGTCACTTTTTAGAAAAGGAACGAGATCCTCGAATGGAGATGGTACCTGTGAGACGGCCTCCACTGGGGAATCTAAAAATAAAACTGGATCACGTACGATTGTAAGATCGATTACAGAATGCTGGAGCATTGAGCAAAGAATAACATCCAAGCTTCTGTAACCTGTCTCTCGTGACAAGATCAAACAGACTTTTCGGAACCCCGTAACAAATATACAGGGTAAAGACCGGCTGTATGCCAAAATAAATGGACTTTGATGGGAAATGCCCTGATAAGCTTCTCGCGGGAGAACTGTCACTCATCGTTGGAAGGGACTTACATGCCAAAACGGATAAGCACTCAAATAAAGAGGCTGCTGCTTATCTGATAAATAAGTCTTCTCGCATTCTAAGGTCGGCGCCTGGAATACGATTTTGATTCCTCTCTTACTGAAGGATAAATGTTCCCCCGAATATAAAAAAGGGTAAACTGAATTTCCTCATACTTTCAGAATGAAACTGGCTGACTGAATTTACTCATACTTCAGAATCGTGCTCTCCTGAATATGAAACTGAATGACTGAAGATATTCATATTTCAGAATCGTGCTCTCCTGAATATGAAACTGAATGACTGAAGATACTCATATTTCAGAATCGTGCTCTCCTGAATATGAAACTGAATGACTGAAGATACTCATATTTCAGAATCGTGCTCTCCTGAATATGAAACTGAATGACTGAAGATAGCAGGGAAATGGAAGCCCAACTGCTCCATGGAGATGGCCATTTGCTGCGAGGCACAACGGGGATATGATCGACTTCTTAGGTGAGAAATGTCGTACCGATGCTGTAAAATGTAAAGTGTAAAGGGTTGTAACATGTAGGATTGTAAAGTGTTGTACTGATATATTTTCCATGCGTGAACTGGCGTGTATCTGTAAAGGATTGTAGTTGATTTTCTTGAAAGTTAGTGCAAAATAAATGCACGTCCGGTTGGGATTGACGACCGACAAGACTGAGATTCAATCTAGGATCGAGCTAGAAAGGAAACTGGTAATCAAAACTCCATCGAGGGAATGATCTCGAAGGGTAAGTATCTAATCCTGGCGAGGAAAGATAGCTGAAATAACCGTCCTCCACGAGGATCGAGCTCTGTGGGGAAACAGGAAACAAGTAAGCATTTTATGCTTAGGGCTGACAATCTATTTGGAGAGAATGGACAAACCCCAATTACTCGGTGGTAACGACTAATGATGGAGACACGATGAACCTGTGCATGTTATCGCGTATGTTAATGGATATGTTAATATGAATGTATGTTAATGTTTATGTATGCAAGATGTTATGAAATGAGTATGTAATGAGTATGTTAAATGAATATATGACATAGGCATGTGATGCTTATGCCCCTGCGTATGCTGACGAAACAGACTAGAGACGGGACGAGAGATGAAATAAACATCTCGACGGAAATACCCTGCGTTCTCTGCAACCAATACGTCAATCATGGGGAAGAAAGATCAATGGTAGAACCAAGTCTGGTTTTAAAGTTCTGAATTCTCTGAGGAGAAGATAATCTGAGGGACACTCTTAAGTTACCCCAAGAAGAAGTTGTCAGCTTATAGTCTCTCTGGGGACTATCACTGGGCAATGGTTTGAAAGTGTTTCTGCAATAATGATGTTTCCAGGGAATGAAGAGATCCTGTCGGAATTTCCACTAGTCAAAGTAATTTATTACATTTCAATTTTGTTTTGTTTTTTTTGAAAAACAGTTTTGAAAAATCTACAATGCCCCTTTCATTTTCAAATTTCAGGAATAAACGCATTTTGCATAACAAATAGAAAATAAAGAGCAATGCACCAAGGAATGTAAGTAACGAGATGGTATCTTTTATTAAAGGGTGATAGCTTGCTGAAGGCATAGCTCCACAGATGATTACATTTTGAAATTGGCAACATGGGAAAAGGTTACATTGAATCCAATGATACCTACTGACACTAATAACTAAGACTAATCCAGAATCCTGCTTTTGGGCAAGGATGGAGGAACTGAAACATGGCTCTTATGCGGAAAGTGTGTTCGAGATAATCAGTGTCTTCTGACGCAATGAAATGCCTTTGTCCCTAACTTTTTCCTGGACCGCCCTTTCGGGTTTTCAATCCACCGGGACGCTCTTTTTTGCCTAAGCCGCCCTTCCGGGTTTTCAACTTAGCGAGCTTTTTATTATTATTTCTCTCTTTTTTTTTTTTTTTTTTTTTCAACCCTTACTTTTGCCTAAGTCGCCTTCTGCAGGTTTTCGACTTAGCGGGTTTTTAGGCATAATATTTTCGGACTGCATCAGAATTCACGGGATGTGCTAGTTCTTCACCGTCCATTGTCGTAAGTATTAGAGACCCTCCGGAGAAGACAGTCTTTATCACGAATGGGCCTTCATAATTGGGCATCCACTTTCCACGCATATCTTTATGTACTGGTAAGATCTTTTTGAGTACGAGCTCTCCTTGACGGAACTCACGGATACGAATCTTCTTATCAAACGCTCTTTTCATCCGTTTCTGATATAATTGCCCATGGCACATGGCTGTCAAGCGCTTCTCATCAATGAGATTCAACTGATCCAATCTGTCTTGAACCCACTCAGCTTCCTCAAGTTCAGCTTCCATTAACACTCTTAAAGAAGGTATCTCTACCTCGATGGGGAGCACGGCGTCCATTCCATATACCAGTGAGAAAGGTGTTGCCCCTGTCGAAGTTCTCACCGAGGTTCTGTATCCATGCAAAGCAAACGGTAACATCTCATGCCAATCTTTGTAAGTCACAACCATCTTTTGCAGGATCTTCTTGATATTCTTATTCGCAGCTTCAACGGCCCCATTCATCTTAGGACGGTACGGAGAAGAATTGTGGTGAGTGATCTTGAAATTGTCACACAACTCTTTCATAGTTTTATTATTCAGATTGGTGCCATTGTCAGTTATTATCCGGCTTGGGACCCCATAGCGGCAGATGATCTCTTTCCTGATGAATCGGGCAACCACTTGCTTGGTCACGTTGGCGTAGGAGGCAGCCTCTACCCACTTGGTAAAATAATCAATGGCAACAAGGATAAAACGATGTCCATTAGAAGCTTTCGGCTCGATTGCCCCAATCATGTCAATGCCCCACATAGAGAACGGCCATGGTGAAGACAAAACATTCAACGGTGACGGAGGTACGTGTATTTTATCAGCATAAATTTGGCATTTATGGCATTTCCTAGCGTATTGGATGCAGTCGGCTTCCATGGTTAACCAGTAATACCCAGCCCTTAACATCTTCTTGGACATAGCATAGCCATTGGCATGGGTTCCGAAGGTCCCCTCATGGATTTCCTGTAGTAACATGTCCGCTTCCTGTTTATCAACACATCTGAGCAGGACCATGTCGTGATTTCTCTTGTATAGCACACCGTTACTGATAAAGAATTTGGACGCCAGTCTTCTCAATGTTTTCTTGTCCAGACCAGTAGCACCATCGGGATACTCCTGCTTGACGAGATAGTTCTTGATATCGTGAAACCAAGGCTTTTCATCCACCTCAACTTCTTCGACCATCTGACAATAAGCGGGTTCAACTTTGCGCTCAATATGGATAAGAGGTGCTTCATTAACGAACTTAACTTTCCACATGGATGCTAACATGGCTAAAGCATCGGCTACGTGATTCTCGGATCTAGGAACATGCTCGAACTCTATCTCGTCGAAATACTTGATCAGCTCAATAATGTAGTCCTTATAAGGGATCAACTTCTCATTCTTCGTTTCCCATTTGCCTTGTACTTGGTAAATAACCAAAGCTGAGTCACCACTTACTTTAAGAAGTTTGATTCGGAGGTGAATCGCTGCTTCGAGGCCGAGGATACACGCTTCATACTCTGCGACGTTATTAGTACAATCAAAGTCCAATCTTGCTGTAAATGGGGTAAATCCACCCTTTGGGTTCATCAAAACGGCGCCTATACCATGCCCATTGAAATTTGAGGAACCATCAAACATCATCTTCCACCAAAGACCTGGTTCTGGACCTTCGCTCGGATCTGGCTCTTCGCAATCTCTTTTAATCAACAAAATATCCTCATCAGGAAAATCGAGCTTAAGAGGTTCATAATCTTCAACTGGCTGGTCTGCAAGATAATCGGATAAAATACTTCCCTTAATCGCTTTCTGGGGTACATACTGGATGTCATATTCGGATAACAACATGTGCCAACGGGCTAGCCTCCCGGTTTGAGCAGGTTTTTCAAAAATATACTTGATCGGATCCATTTTAGAAATCAATAACGTGGTATGACAGACCATATACTGCCGAAGGCGCTTAGCGGCCCATGCCAATGCACAACAAGTTTTCTCTAATGGTGAGTATCTGTTTTCGCAATCGGTAAACTTCTTGCTCAGATAATAAATCGCATGTTCCTTTTTCCCAGTCTCATCATGTTGTCCAAGCACACAACCCATAGACTTCTCGAGAACAGTAAGGTACATAAACAGCGGTCTTCCAGGTACGGGCGGGATCAGAATAGGGGGATCTTGCAAATAACCCTTAATCTTCTCAAACGCTTTCTGACAGTCAGGGTTCCACTCAACTGTCTGCCCCTTGCAAAGCAACTTGAATATCGGCTCACAAGTAGCGGTCATATTAAAGATAAACCTGGAAATGTAGTTCAGACGTCCCAGAAAACCCCTAACTTGCGTCTCGGTTTGCGGAGCCGGCATATCTTGAATGGCTCGGACTTTGTCAGGATCTACCTCAATCCCTCGCTGGCTAACAATGAAACCAAGCAATTTTCCGGATCTGACACCGAAGGTACATTTTGCAGGGTTCAATTTCAACTGATATTTCCTGAGTCGTTCAAACAGCTTCGCCAAATGGTCTAAATGTTCCTCTTCACTCTGAGATTTGGCTATCATATCGTCCACATACACCTCAATTTCTTTGTGCATCATATCATGAAAAAGAGTGGTCATAGCACGTTGGTAAGTTGCCCCTGCATTCTTTAAACCAAAGGGCATGACTTTGTAGCAGAAGGTTCCCCAAGGAGTAATGAAAGTAGTCTTCTCTCGATCATCGGGATCCATCTTGATCTGATTATAGCCGGAGAACCCGTCCATAAATGAGAACAACGCAAAACTGGCCGTATTGTCTACCAGTGTGTCAATATGTGGTAGTGGGAAGTCGTCTTTTGGACTTGCTTTGTTCAGGTCCCTGTAGTCTACACACATCCTAACTTTACCGTCCTTCTTGGGCACTGGCACAATGTTGGCAACCCAATCTGGATATTTTGCGACTGCCAAGAAACCTGCATCCAACTGCTTTTTAACCTCATCTCGAATCTTCAAAGCCATGTCGGGTCTCGTTCTTCGAAGCTTTTGTTTGATAGGCGGACACTCTGGCTTAAGCGGCAACTTGTGAACAACAATGTCCGTGTCTAGGCCCGGCATATCTTGATACGACCACGCAAACACATCAATATACTCTTTTAACAACTCAATCAACCTCGGCCTAACCTCCGTCCCAAGCATTGCACCAATCTTGACCTATTTCTTGTTCTCATCTGTACCGAGATTAATTAGGTCCACCTGCTCTTTATGCGGTTGAAGCTCTGTGTACTCGTACTCAATCAATCTTGTTAGTTCCGCGGGTACTTCAAAATCTTCTGCACCCTCGTCCTCAGCTTGATTGATGGGTGCATCCCAGTCAGGAGTGTCAGTAAAGTCATTGGATCCAACAAGGTTTACGATATCTCTGCATGATGGAAGGCTTACTTAATTAAAATGCTCGAAGATATGTAAGAATGAAATGCTGTTTTTTTTTTGTTATTTGTTATTGGAAGAAAGGTTGCCAATTTCATTTTTAAAGGTGAAAACGAAAAACGCAAATGAAACAAAGTGGAATCGAACATAATGCTTTTATTAATATCTTTTTAGAAATGAAAGGTGGCCCGACAAAACGACCCCATAGCCTTGGGCAGAGCTACAGACTTTTATTTGAAAATGTAAATGAAACTTAAAAAAAACAATTACTTTGACAAGGGAAAAATAACAGGGATCTCTACGGCCTCCCAGTTGTTCAAAACTGCATCACCCTTAAACACCAGGTTGCTCAGCTCTTCATTTTTCTCACATTCACTGATGGCATTGACTTGGAAACCTCTGCTGACAAATACTTCTTGGATAACCTTCGGACGCCCTTCGACAGTTATGGCAGCTCCATTCTGAGTTGGTTTGTAACCCAACCCAGAGCGATCAGTCTTGGTCTTGACATCAATTACTTCTCCCCAACCTTCAGGAATGCCCCTGTCAATTGTTGATTTGGTACTCTTCAGAGATGCAAAAGATGGATTACCCTGACCCACTGTCTCCTCGACCTCCAGCAGAACAGCATTGGCGATTTCAAGTGCTTGAAAGGAAATGTCTAAAGCATTCTCGTCGGCCTCGATGTAACGGAAAGAGGACAGGTTACTGACCATCAGATCCTCCTCACCGTGTATAATAACCAACTTTCCATCGATCACGAATTTCATCCTTTGATGTAACGTTGAGGTCACTGCCCCAGCGGCATGAATCCACGGCCTTCCGAGTAAACAACTGTAGTTGGGATTAATGTCCATGACTTGAAACGTGATATTGAAAATTTGCGGACCAATCAGGATGGGAAGCTCAACCTCCCCCATTACCGATCGGCGAGAGCCATCGAAAGCCTTGACAACCAAAGGAGTAGGTTTCAACACAGTCTCTTTACAAGCCAACTTATCGAGAATCCTCTTGGGTAGAACATTCAGAGAAGAGCCGGTGTCCACTAGCACTCTCGCTAAATTGTCCTCTTGACATTTTACCGATATATGTAAAGCACGATTATGGTTCGGACCCTCCTTCGGTAACTCTTCATTGCTGAAACTGAGGGTGTTACAAGCGGTTAAATTGGCAATCACACTATCAAACCGACTGGTGCTAATATCTTGATCCACATGTGCTTGAGTCAAAACCCTCTGCAAGGCCATCCTATGAGCGGGTGAATTCATTAACAGAGATAGAATTGAGATCTTGGAAGGAGTCTGATGAAGTTGATCGATAACTTTATAGTCACTTTTCTTGATGATCCTCAAAAATTCGGCATCTTCATCATTCGTAACGGCTCCCTTACCTTTGTCTTTGACGGCCACTGGGATGTTAGTGGTCTCCTTAGGTGGAACCTCATTAGAACGGGGAGTATACACACGGCCACTGCGAGTCATCCTGCTTACCTCTGCGATATTGGTCACCGTGCCCTTAACCTCTTCACTTGGAATAACCTTCCCAGACTCCTTGTCAATCATAGTCACGTCATATTTCCAAGGCACAGCTTTAGGATCACTGAAAGGAAACGGACTCGGTCTTCGAATAATTATAGGCTTAGGCTGATTCGCCTCAGGGATATACGACCTCGGTATATCGAACACGAGATTGGCGGAGCCTACCCCTGATAAATTAAACACTGGTACCTTACCCTTTGATTCAGGCTGATGGAAGACAGGCTCAACCACAGCGACTTCATCCTTCTTGGCTTGGCTTGTCACTTGTAAAACACCCTCATTAATTAATCTCTGAATATCATTCTGAACCAATACACAACCCTTGCTACTGGCTTCACAACTTGCGCATGCAACGTGGGAAGTATCTACTAAACCGGCTTCAAACAATTTCGAATGGAACATCTTGAGAGGAGTCTTAATCTGTTCAACGTCAAGGGCATAACCATCCCCTGAATCAACACTAACGGCATTGACACTCTCATGGTTAGGAAAAGGGTTCTTCTTAACATTTGGTTGAGGATCTTCAAATGACAAAATCTTCTTTTCCAATAGATCCCTGACAATATTTTTGAGAGCATAACAATTCTCCAGATCATGGCCAGGCGCACCCTCATGAAATAAACAATGAGCAGCGGCGTTGTAATTGGCGGGTAAAGGATTAGGAGGCGGACCCAAAGCCCGAGTGGTGATTAGACCTTGCTTGACCAAAGAGGGATACAACTCGGTAAAAGTCATCGGTATTGGCGGACAAGGCTTATACGTTCTTCTATTCGGAACATTCCGGCGAGGAGCCGGACTCTCTGGCTGTTGAGGAGCAGGAGTATTGGGCGCCTGTAGGTAGTTGACAGGAGGCGGATAGACAGGAGGTTGTTGCATAGGTTGATACATGGGAACCTGTTGATTGAAAGAAGGTGTAATAGCTGCCACATAGGGTTGTTGAGCATGTTGGACTGGGTACCCTTGAGGTTGAGCATAACCTTGCGGATGCCGATAAAAGCGTTTCCTTGGTCTACCAGAGGATATAGCATTAGTCTCACTCTCCTTCTTTTTCTGGGAGCTATACGGAGGTTTCTTCGGTTGATCCTTAGAAGCGCCATGATTATTTGTCATTTTACCACTCTTCATACCCAATTCAATCTTGACACCCACAGCCACGATGTCAGAGAAATTTGAAGTCACACTACCCACCATTCTCTCGTAAAATTCTGGACGGACTGTGTCGACAAACCAATCAGCTAACTCTTTTTCGGACAAAGGAGGTTCTACCTGTGAAGCAGTCTCTCTCCACCTTTGAGCATACTCTTTGAATGACTCAGAATTCTTTTGTGACATACTCAGCAACTGTCTTCTGTCAGGAGCCAGATCCATATTGTACTTGTAGTGTTTGATGAAAGCGTCAGATAAATCTTGAAAACTCTTAACGCGAGACTGGTCCAAAGTTAAATACCACTTGGAGGAAGCACCCTTCAGACTATCCTGGAAGCAATGAATCATCAGTTTATCATTCTCAACATGGGCAGCCATTTTGCGGTAATACATGATCAGATGACTCTTAGGACAGGTGGCACCTTCATAACGATCGAAGTTCGGAGTTTTGAACTTCGGGGGAATAACCAAACCTGAGACCAAACAAACATCCCTTGCAGCAGTCCCAAAAATTTGATCACCCTCTACTTTTTTCAATCTCTGGACGATGGTGTTTACTTCCTCACGAAGCTTATCATGTTTCTCATAACCCTCAACATTCTCATCAAGATCATCAAAAGCTGTCTCATTGAAGTACGGTTGCGCACGAGTGTGTACAACGGGTGGTGCAAAGATAGGAGCCCCCCTAGAAACTTCAGAAAACAAGGGCACGGCTTGCTGAACAGGTTGATTAATCGGAACAGTGGCTTGAGGAGGCACAAAACCGGGAGCAAGACCATAAGGTGGGTCCTTTGCTACAGTCACACTTGGTGAAGGGTCCACCGTAACGCCGGTAATCTCAGAAACAACAGTGGGCTGGGTATCCATCTTAGCATTCATGACATGTAACAATTCCATCATACGCCCCATACCCCCTCGAAGGTCTTCAAGTTCATTGCTAAGGCGATCAATCTCTTTTGCCTGATCCTCCATTCTTTTCCGAGTTTGAGCTCTGGTGTTGTATTGGTGCCGAGAACTCAGGGTGACGAAACTGGAAGGTGAGAGAACCGAGTGTGAGAAATCGGGAGACACATGCAATGCAAAAAAGTAAATGATGCTAAAATGTGAATGTAAATGAAGATTTCATGGAATTCAAAACATTTATTAATGTCGTGGGGTACCAAAGAAATCTTTTTCTTGTCTTCTCATTTTATATATTTTTTTTTTATTTATGGTATCCCGCGATATCCATAAATGGTGTTTGAACTTCATGAAATACAATGCGATGAGATGCTTAATGGATGCAATGCATGAAAACACACAAAGTCCTAGGTTAAAGGCTTGCATGAGGTTCAAAGGCAAGTACCCTCCCCTGAAGTTAGATGGTTCATCCTGTCCTACAAAAGTAACCAGGTTCTAAGGGATCTCAATATCATTGATCCTTCACAAGGGTGGTTGTTCAGGAGGCAACTTACTTGCCAACCAAAACCCTCCAAGTTTAAGATCTCAATGAGCGTAGTATCGAGTGTCAACCAACTTCAGTCTGCACCAAAGCCGGCTACCTCACTACCTTCTAAAGGCCAAGATGAGTTAACTAGGGTTCTAAAAGTCAGTTAGTGCATTGACAACATATGGCAGCCTCAATATTATCCTCAACTTGACTTAAGGAATATAAGCACCAACCAAGAAGTCGCACTAACTATGGCCACCAGATCAACCGTATCGATATACGTCGTACAGTTTCCTTGGTCTATTGCCATTTACCTAAGGTACACTAGATCCGGGTTAGGACCTATCTCACAGCACAAGAAACAGTCCCACAATCAAAGCACCAATATATACATGCAAATGAATAATAACACAGATAGTAATAAATATGAACAAGTTAGGGATAACCCTCAAAAGTTAAAGTTATTCCCCAGTGAAGTCGCCATTTTCTGTTGCGGTGGAAATAGGATCACAAACTATTAATGAGTTTGAATCGCAATTCAATTCACAACCGCTCTTTGATTTATCCGAAGGAAAAGGTCAAAAAGGGAAAACCTATTTTTGCATCGTAAACACAATGCGGGGAAAGATCTAGGGTTCGGGGGTTGGTTAAGATTAGGGAAGGTATTAGCACCCTAAACTTCTGTAGTACTCTACAGGAACCTTTTGTTCAATGCTTACTATTTGCTTTATTTATTTGCGTAAGGTATATGTACTAAGGATTAAAAGTGAGAAAAGAGACCTAAGGGGTTAATTCTAAGTTTACTCGGCAAGACATCGCATCTTGTGCCTACGTATCCTTACGGGAGTGGAATCAGAGTAATCGTAGTTCCCCTCAATAGGGAGGTTAGAGACTTCTTGACTGTGGTCAAGGTCTCAAGGGGAATAAATGCATCTTAAGGACACGCTTACGTGGAGTGTAGAAACTCCAAATCTCTACGTTGAATTGCTAATTGAATTAGGGTTAAATTAGGTTAGGGATTCCGCGGCGGGAAACCCTAAAATGAGCGCGGCGGCTCTTTGACCTAATGCTAGGGGTAAAATTGTAATTTTGCCTACGGCGAGGCGCTTGTGGAAAATTTAGGGTTTGCAAGGTGAAAGGGTTTGAAGTTGAGGACTATTGGCGCGGCGGCCAAACGGTTAGACCTAACCTTCGGATGTGTGTAGTGTGATTGGAATATTGATAAATGTGTGAGATAAATGAATTGTAAACAGGAAATAAAACAGAAGTTAAAGTCATGCAAACAGAAGTTTAAAGGCAGAAATTTAAAGCGCGATTATTAGATTCGCGAGGTTACATGTGAGAAGCAGTTACAATATGATAATGAACTTTGAGTGAGAAAATAAAATGACATAAATAATGGGAAACGTAATGAGCTGCAAAATGAACAAACGATGTTAGTGGGCAGAGTTAAGCGGCAATCAAATTAATTACGAACAATAAATTTTTAATATTAGCTTGCAAAAGAAAGGATTTAATTTAAAAATATTTTACTCTTTTAAAAGGTTTTATTTTTTTTATTTTTAAGAAAAGTTTTTCTTATTTATTTTTAAAAAAGGAGTTTTATTTATTTTTAATATTTACATAAAGTTTTAGTTTTATATAAAAAAAGTTTTAATTTTTAAAAAAGAGGTTTTCTTATTTTATTATGAAAAGATTTTGTTTATTTATAATATTTACAAAAAAAATTTTAAAACAAATATAAAACAATTTAAAAACAAAATTTAAAAACAAAATAAATAAAATAATAAAAAAAATATAAGGGGTTGGGCCGGTCATCACCCCGGACCCAACCCGGTTGGGGAGTAACACAAAGCAAAATTAGGGTTTGTGAACCCTATTATTCTTCACGGCGCCGTTCTTCAATCCCTCTTCTTCTTCCTCTCGCCTTTCTCTCTGTGATTCTTTCTTCAATCATATGGAACCCTGAAATCAACCCGAACACTGTTAAAAGTGAAGATATTATGTTCCTGGCTTACCTTCTCGTTCGCAATCGGTGATGAAGGGAGGCGATGATGGTGGACTGAGCCTCTGTGGAGGGTTTGCCCGTCGTAGATGGAGGCGGCGCTGGTGGACCTTCCCCAACCTCTCGATGAGTGCTCGAGAATCTCCTCCTTCTTCTCGCGGTCGCTTAGGGTTTCTATGGTGGTTTCTCTCTCGTTCGTTCGTTAGGGTTTCTATGATCCTCTCTCTCTCTCCGCCCCTTTCATCAGGTCGTACATTCCTTTATATAACTAACTTCTGGGCCTTGGATTTGCAATACTTCTGAGATTCGATTTTATGTTGATATTATTTGATTTTGTTGTGATTTTCTCAGATATTGATTGGATAACGATTGGATGCTGATTGAACTCTGTTTCCCTTTTTAGGGTTTAATCGATCCTAGCTGATGTGATTATTCTGATTCGGTTCAAAGATTTCTATCTTCAGAACCTTGCGATTGAATGCAAACTGAACTGATTTGTTTGATTGATTCAGGTTAAGTGCAAATGGGGATTCGATTTGATTTGATCATTTGGTTTCCAGATTTGAGTTCCAATAAGGGCTTTCTGATACGATTGGGATTTCGTTAATTTGTTTAATTGCTCTCTACTGATTCGTTTTTGGCTGACTTGCTTTATTGACTTGTCTGATTGATTCAGATTGTCTCACATTGATTCAGATTGGTTCCAATGGAGATATTCCCTGATGCATTTGACTTGAAACTTTCCATTTCCAGCTTCGGCTTTGTTTGATCATTTGGATTGCTTCTGAATTTATTTGATCTGATTGATATCTGGATTAGTTCATTTGTTCTACTTGAATTCAATCTGGACTATGCTGATGCGTTTTCGATTTGATTCAATTTTAGTAGTCTGAACTGATTCGCTTTGATCTGTTTTGGGATTCATTATCAAATCGAAATCTCTCTATTTTTCTGACATGGTTTGCTTTTTTTGATGCAGCTCATATCCTTTTCCTCTCCTTCTTTCAGAGAGGGTTGATGCTACGACTTTGGTTGAGTTGGGATGGCCGAGGAAGGCATACGGCAATGATGTTTATCTGAGCCCTCGACGCTTGTATTCTTCGATGATGCTGCGATTGCTTTCTGAGGATCTTCGCGTGGGGTTTACCGTTTATTCTCTTTGAATTGTTCCAACTGCTGATGATTCTTAGCTTGCAAACGTCTGTTTTTTCTATGATGTTTGATACTGAAACCTCTTGATATGGCTTTGCAGATGTTGATGTTGCTGGTGTACTTTTCTGATGAGCGATAGTTTGTGTTGAGACACTAATTGCTTGATGCAGTTTTAGCTCTGATTTGGTTTGATGGGCTTTTCTTACTTGTTTGACCTCAGAGCTGCTGCTAACATTATAACTTATCTGTTTTCTGATATTGAACCAAGTTTAATGGCCTGACATTCAGATTATTGTTGTTGGCTATTGTTGTCTGATAACAGGGCTTTATGTGTCGAAACTGGTTCGGACGGGGCCTTACCTTTACTGATGCTGCTGAGACCTTTTTTGATACTTTGTCCTATGTAATTTCGACGTAGCTTGTTTCGTGTCTCATTTCTCTGTTCGGTTTGAACTGATGCAGCTTGATACCATATTTTGGTTTTTCTTGTTCTGCTGTGGACTTGATTTTCATTCTGTTTGGTACAGATTTGTTTCCTTTGGTGGCTATTCCTACCTGTGTTGGTGCGAACCCCTTCCTAGTTTTGTTTTATGCTTTGAGTTCTGATGATGCTTATGTTTTTTCAGATGTTGGAAGTTTTGAAATCAAGGTGACTCAGACCTGCCGGCATCCGGGTCTGAGTCAAAACTTGCCTATGTTGCCTTATTCTCGTATCAGTCTGGAAATCCAATCGCGGCAAAACGAATCAGCCCCACTTCTTTTATTTTCTCTATCTCTCGGATGTCCCTTATGATAAGAACAATAACTACCTGATCTGACGCCGGTGGCTCAGATTGGTAACGGGAGTAGGATGCGGCTTTAGTCGTACCCTCCCGATACTCGATGATGATAATGTTCTGAGAGTGTCAAACAATCTTCTAACCCCTTTTCCTGTGGTTTGTTTTTGCTTTGACGTGCAGGTGATCAAAAGTTGCGTGAAGAACTCAAGGGAGGACCAATGAAGAAACTTGTAGTTTTTTCTCTTTTTAGGACTTTAGGACCTAGAGTAGATACCCATTGTAAATGTATAATCCTTTTGTAAATGAAAGATCATCATGAATAAAATCCAAAAATTACTTCCATTTCATCTTGTAACTCTAGATGTTTATGAAATAAAATCCAGTAAATATTCATTTCTATTTTCTCAATTATGAATTTAAATATCCATGAATAAACATCCATAAATTATTTAAATTCAACTTTGATTTGTAGCTTATGAATATTCATGAATAAAAGCTTCACAACTATTAAAACTTAACCTCTCCTTGGCCTTTTATACATGATATCCCGCCATATGATTATATCCAAACAAATTCACATTAAAAACCTCGTTGATCACATCACTTCTCAAAATGACCTTAACAGTATCCATTTCCTTTTCAACCCAACTTTATAAAAAGAAACAAAACTGTTTGGAAATGTTTCAGAATCAAACAAAGCACGGCCCCCGAGTCCAATCATATTTCTGACAAAACATACTGGCACCTTGACCCAAATGGCAAATAAATGCCTTAGAACGTAATAACAGCCCTTTTTTCAAGAAATTAGCAGAATTTGCGTGAAACGACCAAAATACCCCTGAGACCCAATCTGCAAAACAAAAAAACCTTCATAACTTGTTAGTGATTAGCAAATGTACATATGAGATGATATGCGACATGACTGACTAAATATAAGGGTAAAATTTGGGGTATTACAGACAGTGATGATAAGACGAGCAAGACAATATCAGCAATAATATAAACAAAAATATGTGCAAGAGTATATAAACAGTGATATAATGACTGAAATTAAATCGAGGGTATATTTGATTGAAAAGTAAAGCAAAAAATTAAAATCAAGAATTACTGATTGATTAAGTGAAAAAGGGTCAAAAGGAGTAGGATCTCGTCTTAATCATAAACTCGTGTCAATTAATCGAAGATAATTTCTCACGACCCCAAAGTATAGAAAAATGACCCAAATGATCATTTTCTACAGATTTGAAATGATGAAGAGTATCGACTTCGATAAGTCGACATTTACGAATGTAAAGACTTCATTGACCGATAAAATAAAATAAAATCGAGATGAAATTAAAAGTAAGGTTAAATCTCGTCTTAATCACAAACTCTATGTTAACTAATCGAGGGTAACCTCTCACGATCCCAAAGTGTAGAAAAATGATCCAAATGATCATTTTCTACAGATTTGAAATAATTGAGGTTTATCAACCTCGTAAACTAACTTTTGTGAATCAAAGACTTCATCGATTCGAAAAATGTAATAAAGTCGAGAATAAGAAAGAAAATGAGAAGTTAAAAATTGGGTGGTTTCGGTTTCATCACCATTTATCAATAATTTAACTAGTGGCAACTTTTGTGGTTTCGTCATCGATCTAATGAAAATGAAGATGAAAAAATCCAAGACGAAGTCAAGGTGGAGATAGAGAACACAATATACAAAAAATAAAAATAAAAAGAAAAATTCATCTAATGAACAAATCTTAAATTACTTTGTAAAATGTTTGACCTTAAAACAATACTAATCAAAATGATTAAAACTTTACTAAAAACCTAAAAGAAAATAATAAAATTTAATAAATAAAAGAAGAGAGGGGGGTTATGTAGAAAATGAAAGGTGTGTGGATGTGTGGAAATCATATGGGTGTAATCAAACCCATCATTCGCACAACTGAAGAGAAACAAGAGGGAGAATAAAAAACAATGCTATGGGTCAGAAGGCCCGTTAACCATCCATCCCATTCTCTTAAAACCAATACTCACAGTCACATCCTCATGTTGTTTAACCAAGGCAAATGGATGAAGCGCAGAGAGGCGAAAAACAAGTCATGGATACTCAGAAGAAGAGTTTCTTCATCATCGCTTCATAAATTGAAAGAAAAACAAATTTGGAAAAAAAAAACGACAATGATAAACAGAATCGAAGCGAGCAACCTCTCCTTGCGAACAACAACCTCCCTCCGTCTTGGTTTTGTTTCAAGGTTTGTAATTTTGATTTTGAAGGTTTTGAATTCACGTTTTAATCTATTCTTTCTTCTCACTTTATTTCAGCTTCTATTTTGTATGATTCTAGTTTAATGGGTTTTGAAGATTTGGGAGAGATATCAGTTACCAAATGAGAATGGAAAATTTGGGGTTGAGGAGATTCTCACGTTAATGAAGAAGGAAGTGGAGCTATGACTTTTGCCGATTGTTGTTGGTTTTCCCCCCGAACTTGAAGGAAGAGGGAGGATTATCGTCAGTTTTGTTTTCTTTTTCTTTTTTTTTCGAAAAAACCAATCTCCCTCTAAAGGTGAATTTCGGGCCTTCTTTATAGAATGAGAAGTTGGTGTTTTTTGGAGATGATTTGTTTTCGTTTTGACTCCGTTTTATGATGTTTTGGTCTTTCGAGGGACGCTCGAGTTGTACTGGCCGTTTGTGATGTGTTGCAAGTCATTTTCATTGTTGTTGTCGTTGAGGTGGGTGTGGCTTGATGTGCAGGGTGAGAGCCGTATTAAGGCCTGGTTAATTAGTATGTAACAATGCACAGTTTTATGGTGTTTGTACTTACGCGTGGGTCGTGGAAGTTTTCCAGTTTTATTTTGTTGCATAGCAGGTCATACCAGTCACAAACATATTCTTGTGCAGATTTTGGAGATTTTTGAAATAAGGCTAACAACTTTATGTGTTTTGTATAGCGTTGGCTTTGTTTATGGCTGATTTTGTGAGATGTTGGTCCGTATTGTTAACTGATGGAAATAGTTGGGCTTGGAAGTTTCTCCTTTTTTTGTAATCAATTTTTATGTAATGGGCTCAAAGCTTGGATTGATAACACATGGGTTTGCCCACTTTTTTTTTTTGAGATTGTAATGAACTTTGGTAAAAATGAAAATGGGCCTTGTATTTGTTTTTGCAATGTTTTTTTATAAAAAAATGGGCTTCTTAAATGTGACTTTTGTAGAAAGATGATAATAATAAAGAAAGGCCATGCATCTCATATGATGGTATATTTCTTGAAAAATGGTCATGACATATGACATATGAATATGAGATGGAAATTGGATGAGGTTTAGAATAAAGTAGATTTGAGCGTCATTTGTGAAAAGTGGACACTAGATGTGGGTGAATTTTTGAACTGAATAACGGATTTGTATATGTGAAAACAGATATGGATATGAAGGTCGGATAATAAATAATGGACAATGGATTTGGACCACGAAAATGAGATCTCATTTTAGAACATTGGAGGCACACTTAGACTGAACTTAAACCACCACTACATTCCACTAATCCTCGAACTAACCTTGACAAAACGAACATGAAACAGTTGAATCTCTAATGGTCTTTAATCGTGAAGCGCTGATGACGACTAGATCCATTCATAACTAACTTAACTTTGTACACAACCTCAACTGCAGCCCTAAACACACGCCATCTAAATTAATGCACCCTAACCTTGATCTTGAAACAAACCCTCTCTTGACCCAAACTAAATCCAAACCAGCTGAACTTCAAACATACCACACATACTTTTGATAAGTGAAAATATATACAGGTGGGACAAATTTGGGGTACGACAAGGCTGAACCTAGACAAGTGTACCTTTGAAGTACAAGTCGGGAAGTTCCTCAGATTTATGCTCACCAACCGAGGAATTGAGGCGAACTCGGATAAACTCTAGGCTATAATAGATATGAGAAGTCCAACCAGAAAAAAAGAGGTCCAACAGCTGACCGAGATACTAGCCGCATTATCACGATTTTTATCATGTGCAGAAGACAAAGCAATACACTTCTTTGTAACTATAAGGAAGTCTAAGGAGTTTGAATGGACAGAGGCATGTGAAGAAGCCTTTCAAGAAGTAAAGTGTTTTATGTCCTCGCCTCCTATCCTAGTAAGGCTCAAAGAAAACACACCTTTGGTCTTATACTTGTCGGTCACGGATAAAACCCTTAACTCAGTTTTAGTACAAGATGGAGAAGACAGAGAGCGACTCGTGTACTTTATCAGCAAAGTTCTAAAAGGGGCAGAGTGTAGGTACCAGAATATTAAACGGTTGGTGCTAGCAGTAGTTATCACAGCCCGGAAGCTGAAACATTATTTTTAAGGTCACCCCATCACAGTCAAGACAAATTACCCAATCAAACAAATACTAAAAAAAACCGACTTAGCAGGACGAATGGTCAAGTGGGAAGTAGAGAATTCCGAGTATGACATCAACTTTGTGCCCAGAACCAGTGTCAAGTCACAAACATTGGCCAATTTTATGGTAGATTTAAGTGCACCATCTGGAGAATAGATCTCAAATAGATGGATCCTTTATGTAGACGGATCTTCAAATCTTAAGGGAAGCGAAGATGAAATAATTCTGGAAGGGGTCAGAGATCTAACATTAGAATAATTTTTAGGTTTCAATTTTCAGGTTAGTAACAACCAAGCAGAGTATGAAGCTTTGATTTCCAGAATGAAATTGGCGAAAGAGGTCGGAGTAACACATTTATTAGTGAAGGCCAACTCCTAGCTAGTGGTTGGGCAGATGAAGAACGAGTACCAGACGAAGGATTCCACCCTGATAATTACCTTCAGAAAACTTCAGGAATATCCAAAGCGTTCTCAAAATTCGAAGTCCTCCACATCCCAAGAGAAGACAATGCTCGGGTCGACCTTTTATCCCAATTAGCAAGCTCAAAGAATTCAAGAATGAATAAGACTTTGATCCAAGAAGTTCTTAAAGCACCCAACATTAAATCAGAGCAAGTATTAACAATAGAGGATGTCCAAGGATGGATGAGGCCCATCATGAGCTATCTGACCCAGGAAATATTACCTAAAGATGTCAATGAAGCCCGAAAATTAAAATAATAGTCTCTCAATACGTCATATATCGGATGTGCTGTACAAGATGGGTAGGTCAACACTTATTCTCAGATGCGTGTTAGAGCCTGAGATTGAACTGGTAATTAAAGAGGTCCACGAGGGAGCATGTGGTAGTTACATCGGTGGGAGAGCATTATCTAGAAAAATCCTAAGAGCCGAATACTACTGGCCATAAATGATACGAGATTGCATCGAGTACGTTAGCAAGTGCGAAAAGTGCCAAGTATTCGCTCCAATTAAACACCTACCAGCTGAGTCGCTCCATTTGACTTTATCCCCATGGTTGTTCCATCAATGGGGAGCAGACATCCTAGGACCATTCCCAGTTGCTCCAGGACAACTCAAGTTCCTAATCGTTGTAGTTGACTATTTCAAAAAATGGGTGGAAGCCGATGTTGTTGCTCGGATCTGTGCCGAGAGGGTTCACAAATTTTATTGGAGGAATATCATATGTTGGTTCGGTTTGCCGGGAATCATAGTCTTGGACAATGGAGCCCAATTTGCAAGCACTTTCGTCATATACTTTTACAGGGATTATGGAATAAAAAATAGGTTCACATTTATGGAACACCCCCAAACCAATGGTCAAGCAGAAGCTGCAAACAAGGTTATTCTAGGAGGAATAAAAAAGAAGATGGAAGAGGCAAAAGGAATGTGGGCCTAGTACTTACCTGAGATCTTGTGGTCATACCATACAACACCATATTCTACTAATCAAGAGACACCCTTCAGGATGGTGTATGGAGCTGATGCAATGATACTGATGGAAAATAACACCCTGACTTGGAGGCATGAACACTTTGATGAAGTCACTAACATGGATAACTTGAACATCTCGATTGATCTAATAAATGAGGTTATAGAGACAACACGGGTCAGAGAAGTCACTGTAAAACAGAGGTTGGCAAGAAGATACAACCTAAAAGTCCGGAAGAGGGAGTTCTAGTAAGATGACATGGTCTTGAAGAAAATCACAGACCCAAAAAAACAAGGGAAAGCTTGCCCCCAACTAGGAAGGCTCATTCGGGGTACTTCAAAAACAAAACAACGAATCCTACAAGCTGGAAACATTAGAGGGAGTATAAATACCCAGGACATGGAACGTATCCAATCTTAGGCTATATTTCAGCTAAATATTATGTAATTCAATAATGAATAAAGGATCCGAGTTGTACTTTTTTCCCTTGCAAGGGCAAGGGTTTTTAACGAGGCACCTAGACTTAAATTTTTTTATGTCTTGTTTATAGGTATTCGGCTGAAGATGGTGAGTTATAACTCGGAAAACTTCTATAAACGTGTTGAATTGCTCCACGTTCATAGGTCGCCCATAAACGCCATGTGTGTAAGGGTTGATTAAACTCCTATAAACGTGTTAACTTGCTTCGCGTACATAGGTCGCCCATAAACGCTCTGCGTACAAGGGTTGATTAATCTCCTATAAACATGTTGACTTGCTCCACGTACATAGGTTTCCCATAAACATTCCGCGTACAAGGGTTGATTAAACTCTTATAAATGTGTTGACTTGCTCCGCGTACATAGGTCACCCATAAACGCTCCGCATACAAGGGTTGATTAAACTTCTATAAACGTGTTGACTTGCTCCGCGTAGATAGGTTGCCCATAAACGCTTCACGTACAAGGGTTGATTAAATTCCTATAAACGTGTTGACTTGCTTTACGTACATAGGTCGCCCATAAACGCTCCGTGTACAAGGGTTGATTAAACTCCTATGAACGTGTTGACTTGCTCCGCGTATATAGGTCTCCCATAAACGCCTCACGTACAAGGGTTAATTAAACTCCTATAAACGTGTTGACTTGCTCCACGTATATAGGTCACCCACAAACGCTCCACGTAGAAGGGTTGATTAAACCCCTATAAACGTGTTGACTTGCTCCGCGTACATAGGTCGCCCATAAACGCTTCATGTACACAGGTTAAACAAACACTTATAAGCATGTCAGCTTGTTCCGCGTACACAATCCGGATAGTCAATTACGAGAATGATGAAATACCCAAGCCTAAGCACACCAAATAAAACTTGGGGCTTGTAAGTATCAAAATCACACATGACCAACTGCCAAAGGCTTATAAAGAACTCGAAGCAAGTCTCGGACAAAAGGACACCTAAGTCAACATCATAATCAGCACCTAAGACTATAAGAGTTATGGACTCTCTAAAGTGTCAAAGCTATATAGCTTAGGGCTTTAATAAAAGATAGCCGGGAAACGAGCTACCCAAAAAGTCTTAGGAATCTAACTAAGCAAAGCAAAAAGGAAAAATAATTTCCGACACTTTATAATCGGACACCTTAAGTTATTTTAACTTAGTGCCTAAGGGGCTAGATATACGCACATGATTATTTTGTAAAGGAGTTAAAATAATGATAAACAGAAAAGACATTAAGAAAAGACACAAAAGAGCCAAGTATTGTGCATTACAAAGCCCGAAGGCTGAAAAGTCATAAGAAAAAGGGGGGACAACACCATGACCCCTTACAAAAACATAAAATTCATCAAAAGCATATCTAAAAGAACGTCTAATCAAAACAAGGAAAAACTTCAAAATCAATAAGCAACGGAGGTGTTATTCGCGTCAGCGTCATCCGGGTGTTCATCCCTATTATTATTGGCATGAGTAGAATATTTCTCCGGGTTCTTATCCATTTCTACAAGGCGTCCATCCTGCACCACCTTGAAATAATCCAACTCGGATAAATCCAGCCCGGGATGGAGGCATAAAACTTGGTCTTTGGCCCTGTTGAAAGCCTCGTCACCAGCCGAGAGAAATTCAATCTGAGCCTTCTTAAGGGACTTAGTAAGCTCAGTATTGGAAGCTAAAAGTTCTTGATGAGAAGCCTTGATTTGCTCCAACTCCTCGGTAACCTTTGATAAAGTCAATTTATGCTCGGATTCAAGGGCCTCCTTGTTTTTCCTCTCGCCGACTAGTTCTTTTCCAAGCTAGAAAGCTTATCTGACCGAGCCCTATGAGCTTCTTGTAGTCGGGTAATCTCTTCTTTCAGTTTCAGCTTTGTCTTCTTAAAATCATCGTTGGATTCAAATAACCCGCGAGTAAGGATTGTGCGCCTCATAAGATAGGAGCTTATATTCTGGGTGATCTTCTGCCTACCAATGGATTTCACTTTGTTAACGTCCTCGGTGGTGTTAAGATGGTCATACAGAAATTTAAGTCCATCAAAGCTGTTGGACCAAAATTTAAACTCCCCAAACGCAGAAGTTTCCCCGGGGACTCTCATAAGAGAAGTAATCTCCATCAGCTTGACAGACTTCGTCAGCCATTAAGGTTTTCAGCTTCTTCAGAGCAACCTGTGAAACCTCTTCTTAAGTTTGAGGAGCATTCAGTTGAATGTCACCCTTACTTGGAGGAGCCTTAGTATTTGTACTCCTTATTTGCTTTGGTTGACGGACTTCTAACCTGCTCGGGTACGACTTCGGCAATATAGAGTTCTCGGCTCCCTTTCGGGATGCTCGAGCTTTCTGCATTAACTTCTTTTGTTCAGCTATGGATAGACTCGTCATCGAAGTCTCTACAAAACCTAAGGAAGATGAATCAAGGTCAAAATCACTTTTAGAAGTGAGAATATCACCATAAATTTCATTTATAACCCGTTTATACTTTTCTGGTCCTAAAGCATCTTCCATTTTCCGCGTGCATTGCTCCAACAACTCCTTTCTCTCCACGAGATGGTCATTCCTTCTAAAAAAGCAAGTAGAAGAATAAGATAAATCAAGAAGGGTAAGGAAATACTTGTGATTAATGATAAGCTCAAAATTGAAATAGGAGTTTAATCGTTAAAAAAGATGATTCAGAGCCGAAATGAGACGAGCGAGAGAGGAAAGAAAGGCTTTTAAAGAACTCAGCACCCAAGGATAGCTAGGGAGTAGCCATTAGCAGTCATCATTACACTGGAGGAAATGAAAGGACGCGACCCTCCAAGGAATTCATGACATGTAAAGACCTGAGAAGAAAAGCCGGCCTATAGTACGACATCAGTCAAATATATTCGGGCTCATGTTACTGCCGAGTATTCTACCCTTCTAAATCGATATAGTACTCGGGAAGCTTATGTACATGCCAAATATATTTTAAGCCGAGTTGTGTAGCCGGACAAGGTTAAGCATGAACTAGATTATGATAGTAAGAAAGGTCGAGCAATGCTATAACCCGGACCTGTCACATTACCCGACTCCCATTAGAAAAGCTCCTACGGAATCGAGTACATACCCCATCAACCCAATACTTACGCAGGACATGAGCTCAATCAGCATATCAACAGTTGTAACGGTGGTGGCGCATCAATACGGATGTTACCAGAGCTTCAAAGCCTACATTCATGAAGGAGAGTTACAACAATGATGGCCATGTAACGTCAAAAGGTTAAAAGACTTCTCTTAATGACATATCTTAATGGAAGACTATAAAAGAGGCTCCCACATGAGGGTTAAGCAAGACACAATCATCTTGAGACAATACACAACACAAATGTAGCTCTCAAATCCTCAAATATCCCTCACGATATAGACAACGTAGTTCTTCTTATCCAGGACAAAGAGAATTAGCACTTTTAGTGTATCTAACTATTTTTGGTTAAAACAAATATAAAAAAATATTAAATAAATATTCAATTATATTATTTTAAAATGTTAAATCATAATAGTATTTTAAAAATAAAAATAAATATTTTAGGTGTATATTCATTTTTCTCTAATATTATTTCAATAGAACTTGCCCCTTTTAATAGGAATTAAATCTCAAATACATGTTTGTAACAAAAAAGAAACTCAAATACATGTGGCACGAGAAGAGATGGATCTCCATGAAACACAATGGTTCTCCATAACATGAAAGCACGTAACTCAAAAGTTGTGCGCCCCACGCGAAATAGAGTAACAGCGAGAAAGGGTCCCTCGCGTTCCAATTTTTCAGCCTTCCACAAAAGCTCTTTCTGACTCCAACAACAACGATCATCATCATCACCATTGCAAAATTCTCATCCATCTTCATCATCACAATTCCCCTCTCTTTCTTCAAACGACATCGTATCATCCAATCCTCCTTCTTCCTTATCATAACTACCATTTCCTCATCCTTATCATAACCACCATTTCCTCATAACGACGCTCTTATAATAGCTTTGAGATTTGAATCGGCGATCATCGCTACGATCATTATTGCAACGAGAACAAAGACGTTGTAACGACGTCGTATACGTTTTCGTCGCAATGCCAATCACACCGTGCGACAACCAGATTCCTCTCCCGTCTCCGATTCCAACCGGAAGAGGATCGCGCTCCGCCGCTAACGAGATCTTCAGCCAGTTCCTTGAAAAGAAACTCCACTTACCGGAACTTACACTACCGGAACTTCATCCATCAACATCACCGGCTGAAATTGACCTCTGGTCTCTCCCTCTTGCCTCCGCTCCTCTGCTTCTACGCTCCGCTAAGGAATTCGGCGTGTTCCGGATAAGGAGCCACGGAATCTCTAGCTACGATCTTGAAACTATAGCGACGGAAGCCGAACTCGTTTTCAAAGACTATAAAAAGGTCTACGTTGAGCGTAATGGACGCTGCGGAGGGATGATTCCATTTGTTCGATCCAGCAATGGAGAACTGAAATTCACAGCTCATAACCAAACGCATCGGAAATTTTGGTATACATGCAATTTTTTGTTTCTCTCATAATATGCAGATTTTTGTATTTGATTTTTCAAAAGTATGAGAAGGTGCTGATACTGACAGTATTATTTACAGTTTTGTGATTAAAGATAAATTGTAGTTAATTCAAATTGCAAAGATGACTGAAATCAATGTTGCAACCCTGCTCAGACTGAATTGAAATGGCGAAAGTCTTTATCCCTGACGACACCACCATGACTGTTAAAACCTTGTTGGGATGCCATTTGTTGAATGTTAAACTTTGTGCGCTTACAGTACTACTTTAAACTATATAATATATTGCCAAAAATCAAATAACCAACTAATATGTTGCCGATATCTTACCTAAAAAAGTCCCATGATTTTTAATAAAGTGGAATTACTTTTTTTCGATGATGTAACTGGATTATTGATCCTGCATAGTGCATGTTTAGAATCGATGAAACCACAATGGCATTGTGGTATTATTGAAATTGACTCCTTTGCAGTCTGCATTCGGGTTATTAATGACAATTTGATTAAAATCTGATGGTTTAGTAAAATACATATTTTAATTTTTGTTTTTCAATATCAAATATCAAACTTAATGTAAACCGTCCGATCTTGATCTAACAGTCATTAGTAGTCCGAATGCTTGAATGTGTGGTTTGCTGACTGCATGTAAACTCGGTCCTCTATTATTGAAGCTTTAAAGGATATAGTTCATCAAAACATGCACATGATGAGTTGTTTGATTGTTTTGAGGTTTAAGTTTTACCCTTCAGCATGTATATAGCTCTGATCATAGAAATAGACAATTGGTCATATACATTGTCATGCATCTCCAATGGAGACAACAATGTGCTAACTTGTTTTTGTTACACAAGCAGGGTTCATATGGGGTACGTAGCAAGTATATTGGATACTATAGTGGATCAAGTGACTCTGGCTCTAAAACAGAACGCATCACAAGATTTTAAGGAGCGGATTCAAGAGACAGAGTCTGCAATTTGTCTTTGCAGGTATCCCCATGACAGTACCCCCAAACGAAATGACAGTGTCTCGGATAAGACAAAGGGCGTGTTATGTGAACATGCTTTGCGCTTCTACCTTCCCATGGAGCACTGCATATTTTACGTCCAAACTGAAAGAGGTCCTCTGTCTTTTGATGCAGGTCCAGAGCATGTAGTTGTCATTGTTGGCAAGCAACTAGAGGTAATTAATTTCATCCTTTGTTTACGAGTATCTTAATGAATTGGACACTTTTATACTCGGAGCGTAAGTTATATATGCAGCAAGTGTTGTATGATTGGACTAGAAATTAGAATCATGTGGTTCTCACAATCTTAGAGAAGTAGATGAAAAAAGAGTATTAAAGAATGCTATTAGCATTGCTCTTGATAATATTTACTCACGAACCAGGTTTCACAATCTGAATGTCTTTTATTTGATCTTTAGTAAGCCCAAAATATCAAATATGATACCAGGATAAGTAAAGACCAGAAACTAACCAAGAATCTCACTTATGAATGTAGGAATGGAGCAACGGTGTATTCAAATGTGTTCCGGGGGAAATGATTTTCATGCCGAGTTTCCATAGTAACAATGCCTCTTTCTCCGTAGAGCTTACATGCTTGGCCTCTTCAAATCTAAATCTCATATTCAACAATTTTGACAAGATAATATCCTTAAACGATCAAATTCTTATTGTATTATGTCTCGTGTTTTTATACAAATTTCTATACTTCATCTTTTCCTGATCCTCGGAACATGGTTGTACCTGTTTTGTTTGGGTGTCTTTTGCGTGGTCGTGACTCAATATGTTGTTCTACCTAATTCTGCTATACAATTTTGTTGTACAGTTTTAGTGTGAAGGTTGTGAATTTTTGTTTAAATTAGAAAAAAATGGTGTACGCATACATATTGAACTTCACAAAAGCATACATATGGTAATTCCTGTATTCTTTCGTGCATATGATCTTGATGAATGAGATATCCGAAGGAATTTGAGGAGATTCAATATTCAAATTACTGTTTTGTTAACAGTAAAAACATTATAAATAGATTTGTCTATATATGTTGAGGGATACAAATAGCCAAATAAACAAAAGCTTGAACAACAATACACTTCCACAAATATCTAAAACCGAACACCCAAATTAATTTTTTCAGCATGTGACCATTGATAAAAGAGCATTGTTTGTTAGAATGATATTTTATACTCTCGAAAAAGTTTACTATTGAGATCATGTTTAGATTAACATATAGTTAAAATACATTTATTTTTTAATGAACTTAAAACAATTTTTTTGATTAAAGATCAGAGGTTGTATTATTAAATAGAATATTTTACAAATTTGTTTACCCTTCTATTTGTTACTAGTTTAGTTTACAAATAATATATATTTCTATCTATTGACTATTCTAGACATTTTAAAAAGAGAGATTTACGCACTTCTGTCTATTATATACATTTATCATTATGGCTCTGTCAATTTACTTCGACATTTCTCTAGAACTTTCTCTAGACTATACCACTAAAACCAAAATGTATAACAATTTATTTGTCTAATTAATTAAATCATATTTATAATCCAACACTCCCTTTAACACTTGATTTGTCATTCCAAGCAAGCCCTTTAAATTGATATAGCCTTCATTCATGCTTGGGTTGTTTGATGAAGTTGTCATCTACTTGATCTTAGAGACTTCATATATTAAACCTGCATATCCTTTCTACCTACTCACTCCCTTATATAGTAATAATGTGTATCAATATGTTTGCTATGATCATGAAAAATATGATTCTTACGTGACTTGCTATCCACACAAATCTTGGTCGGTTCCTCTTGTTACATTCCCAATTCCTTCAAAAAAATTCCTAAGCCACGCGACGTAAAAGACACATGATGTAGTTGTTAGGTATTCTATCTCACTAGTTAAAAATGAGACAATTGATCGCTTCTTCAACATAAAACTGCTAGTACTATTCTGATCATCTCTATCTTTAACTCAATGTCCTTATTTGACGAGAACTGTTGTGAATAGGATACCGTTAAACAAAGTATACACGGTTTCTTATCAAGAAACACACAAGGGTTAGGGTTAATAAAGAAAAAAGCAACAAGGAACAACAAGGATTGGTTATTAAACTACTATTCTTTCTTTTCTCTTAGAATAAGATTACAAGTATACAAGAATAACAAAATAACCTCTCTCCCTTGAAATTAGGATTTTATCTTCCTATTTTTCCTTATTCTCAAGATTGAGAAACTAGCATCCTATTTATAATAAAATAGCATACTAACCTAATGGGCTTTTTAACAATTACCCATTACAAGCTAACTTAGGGTACAAGCTAACTTAAACAATTGGGCTTACAAGCAAGACCCAATTCAACATGCTAACAACCCTAGCAATATTTACTCATGCTAACAACCTTAGCAATATTTACTCATGCTAACAACCTTAGCAATATTTACTCATGCTAACAACCTTAGCAATATTTACTCATGCTAACAACCTTAGCAATATTTACTCATGCTAACAACCTTAGCAATATTTACTCATGCATGTTAGAACAAACTTCGACTACAACACGCATTACTTGCGAACAGACTTCGACCACACTAGAGTTCGATCCAATGTCTCACAAATCTCCACCTTGGATCTAACTCTATAACATCAAGAAACTAGCTTTCTTCATGCAAATTTATTAACTGCATACAGTGGAAAAACTTGCAACTGGGCAATGTCTTGGTGATCATATCAGCAGCATTATGATCTGTCGAAACTTTCAGCACTTGGACTTCTCCACGCTCGATTACCCCTCTGATGAAATGCAGCCTCACATCAATGTGCTTGGTTCGCTCATGATAGGCTGAATTCTTCGACAGGTGTATTGCACTTTGACTATCACATTTAACAGTGATAACTCGACCTTGAAGTTTTAGCTCCTTTGCAAAACCTTCAAGCCACAATGCTTCCTTCACAGCTTCAGTTAGGGCAATATACTCCGCTTCAGTGGTTGATAGGGCAACGACCTTCTGAAGTGTTGCTTTCTAACTGATTGTTGTCCCAAACATAGTGAACACATATCCAGAGATAGATTTTCTGGAATCCATACAACCTGCATAATCATAGTCGACATATCCATCAATTGCTGCTTTACTATCTTCACCTAAGGCTCCACCATAAATTTGGACTCTATTTAGAGACCCATTTATGTACCTTAAAATCCACTTCAATGCTTGCCAGTGAGCCTTTCCAGGATTCGCCGTGTACTTGCTTACAAGACTTACTGCATATGCTATGTCGGGTCTAGTACAGACCATAGCATACATCAAAGACCAATTTGTCTTCTTTTGATTCCTCATAACTTCCTTATAGTCTCTAGGTTCTTCGTCTAGAACCTCACTTGCAGAGATTAAGGCATAAGCTATAAGATCTGCATACCCAAGTCTCTGAGGTGGCTTGATGACTCTCCTCGACCTGTCTCTTGCTAGCAGGTAGTCATTATCAGTCTCCTCATCTTCGACAACATCTTCTGTGTCTTCTTCGACTTCATTTGGGGTAAGCAATTCAGCATCAACATGCTCCACCTCAACAAGAATCTCTCCCTGTTCCAGCTCTTCGTCAGCATCATCAGTTTTCTTGAAAGCCATCTCTGCTTCGTTGAAAACTACATCTCGACTGGTGATACACCTTCTGTGACCTAGCTCTAGGCACCATAGCCTATAAGCTTTGACTCCTTCAGGGTATCCCATGAACATGCATTTCAGGGCTCTAGGTTCGACCTTGTCTTGCCTAATATGAGCATAGGCCACACAACCAAATACTCTCAGTCTGTCGAGACTAGGTGGATGTCCCGACCAAACTTCTTCAGGTGTCTTCATTCCCAAGGCAGTCGAGGGACATCTATTTATCAGGTAAGCTGCTGTCGAAACAGCTTCCGCCCAAAACACCTTCTTCAATCCAGCACTAACCAACATGCATCTAACCCTTTCAAGGATTGTTCGATTGAATCTCTCAGCTAAGCCATTTTGTTGAGGAGTACCTGCTACAGTCTTATGCCTTGCAATCCCAGACCCAACACAGTAACTGTCGAAAGCTTCGTTGCAGAATTCAAGGCCATTGTCAGTTCTCAACCTCTTAACCTTTCTGCCAGTCTGAGTTTCAACTAGAATCTTCCAACTTTTGAAATTCTCAAAAGTTTCATCCTTCGTCTTCTGAATGAATACCTATAGTTTTCTGGAATATTCATCAAAGATGGATAGAAAATACCTTGCACCTGAGTGTGAAGGATTCCTTGTAGGCCCCCAAAGATCAGCATGAATGTAATCCAGGGATCCATGTGTTCTTTGCTTGCCTTTGTTAAACTTTGCCCTACAGGATTTACCAAATACACAAGATTCACAAAATTCCAGCTTTTCGACTTTGTCACCTCCTAGCAGGTTCTGCTTCCCCAATTCGATCAGGCCTCTTTCGCTGACATGGCCCAATCTCATGTACCATAATTTTGTCTTCGACATAAGTTTCGTGGATGCAACATTTGTCGAACCACTTACAACCTCAGCCTCAAGGGTATACAAGCCTTGTTTCTTCACTCCTCTCAAGACTTCCTTCGACCCCTTCATGACTCTTAGGATACTTTTCTCTCCTTGAAAAACATATCCTTTTCTGTCGAATTCACCAAGAGAAATCAAATTTCTCTTCAAGTCAGGTACGTACCTGACTTCAGTCAATAACCTTATTGACTCATCATGGAGCTTGAATCTCATAGATCCAATACCTGCAATTTTGCAAGATTTGTTGTTTCCTAACAACACAGATCCACCATCTTGATCACATAGCTCCTCGAACAATTCTCTGTTTGGAGTCATGTGTCAAGTGCAACCTGAATCCATAATCCACTATTTCCTCGAGTCGGCACTTGAAACCACAAGAACATCAGATGAGTCGAAGTCATCTTGAACAATGGCTGCATTGCCATTACCTCCATGATCTTTCAGGCGTTCAGGGCACAACTTTCTTATGTGACCCTCCTTCTTACAGTGGTAACATCGAATACTAGATGTTTCGCCACTATAAGACTTCTGTTGACTTTTACCTTTTTTCTTGTCGAACTTACCATCCTTTCGCAAGAATTTTCCCTTAACGGCCAAACCTTCGTCCACCGTCGAAGGTTTATGCTCCTTTCGTTTGTTCAAGTCCTTAGAATACAAGGCTGATTGAACTTCTTCAAAGGTCAGGGACTGCCTTCCATACAAGAGAGTTTCTTTGAAGTGAGCATGTGTTCTGGGCAAAGCACACAGCAGCAATAGTGCTTGATCTTCATCATCGATCTTCACATCAATATTTTCAAGATCAAGAATCAGCTTGTTGAACATATCCAACTGCTCAGCCAACACTTTGTCTTCACTCATCTTGAATGAATATAAAGCTTGCTTCAGGTATAGTCGATTCACCAGAGATTTGGTCATGTATAAACTTTCAAGTTTCACCCATAATCCTGATGCTGTAGTCTCCTTTGATACCTGTCGAAGAACCTTATCACCAAGGCTCAATAATATTGCGCTGTGGGCTTTCTCGATCATGCTCGTCTTTTCTTTTTCCGTTAACGCAGCGTCCATGGCTGCCTCACCCTTCAACGCTTCCAAACAACCCTGCTGAACCAATAGGGCTTTCATCTTCAAGCGCCACAGACCGAAGTCGTTCACTCCGGTGAACTTTTCAATCTCATACTTTGTTGAAGGCATCTTTTCCACGCTCACCGCACCAATTTGTTGTGAATAGGATACCGTTAAACAAAGTATACACGGTTTCTTATCAAGAAACACACAAGGGTTAGGGTTAATAAAGAAAAAAGTAACAAGGAACAACAAGGATTGGTTATTAAACTACTATTCTTTCCTTTCTCTTAGAATAAGATTACAAGTATACAAGAATAACAAAATAACCTCTCTCCCTTGAAATTAGGATTTTATCTTCCTATTTTTCCTTATTCTCAAGATTGAGAAACTAGCATCCTATTTATAATAAAATAGCACACTAACCTAATGGGCTTTTTAACAATTACCCATTACAAGCTAACTTAGGGTACAAGCTAACTTAAACAATTGGGCTTACAAGCAAGACTCAATTCAACATGCTAACAACCCTAGCAATATTTACTCATGCTAACAACCTTAGCAATATTTACTCATGCTAACAACCTTAGCAATATTTACTCATGCTAACAACCTTAGCAATATTTACTCATGCTAACAACCTTAGCAATATTTACTCATGCATGTTAGAACAAACTTCGACTACAACACGCATTACTTGTGAACAACTTCGACCACACTAGAGTTCGATCCAATGTCTCACAAGAACAATACGCCAAAGTACATTTTTAATCTCATAGCATATCTAATTTATCCATAAAAAACAAAAAGAAATGGTCGTCACAATTAGATTGGATTCGAGAGTCGATTATGCAAAGGAAAGATATTAACACCTCTTATATCTAGTGTATTTAACGGGACCCATTAAATTGGTTTCGTTAAAGAGTGTTAGTGTGATATTAGCTTACAATCTTCTACTTATCGAGCGATAAAAGAGAGATAAAAGAGAAATGAAAAACATTTTTATTAAATTGGTTCTTTTTATTAAGGTGTGCCTAACAAGATTTCAAAATCTTGTTCCTAGATATCTCCAGGTGCTATGAGAACTCAATGCTACGTAGTTCTTGGTAACAAAGAACTATTGGGTTGATTGCTTTAAAGGAGTGTTCCTTCAGACATATCAAGTGACTAAACATTTGCTTGCTGCTCGTTCTTAGAGGCGAAACCTTTTGTTTGTTTCACGTTGATGTGGATAAAACATACTCGTTTCTAAAAAAAATCTGAAGTCGTGCAAGGGCGAAAAAAATTTTGATTGGTTAAGTTGCTTTTATCATGAAGATTTGATCTTTGCAGAAGGTGAGTAAACATTTGAGCATAGGAGTGCCCCAAGCGCGCATTTACTCAGGATTCACATGGACGTGTTTTCATTGTCCCTTTATTCTAAGTTTTGTTAACGTGTTTTTGATTTTGAAAGACCAATAGTCGTTTGGAATCCAGTATGCTCCGAACGCTCAACTATTAAGGGGTCTAAAGAGATATGTATCTCTTGATCCTTTGTCATTCAATTTTTATTATGAAAAGGGTTTGCATCAACAATTTGACGTTGGATGAAGCATTGCAAGTTGATTACGAAAAGAATTTGAGTTAATTGAAATAGATAATCAACGTTTGATCAAGCACTCGTGTTGCATTCAATTTGTATTTGATTCAGTAAATGAGCTCGACGTTGGATTGAGCGTTATTATTTTTCTTTTTAAAAAGTTGTTGATTTTAATCTTGAGTTAACAATCAACTAAGACAATAAAAATAAAAATAAAGGAAAACAGTAAAATTATTACACATTACAGGAATGGGGGTACAGTTTGTCAAATGAGGATATAATAAAGAGACTAACAATACAAGCTCAACAAACAAATGTAAACAGACAAGGAACTCGATGTAAAAATGCACAAGAGAAAGACAAAAGATCAGAAATAAATCGGGGTTTAAGTACTGAATTTTGTTATAAGCTAACTTAAGGTGAATTCATGTAGGAATCACTCTATAAGAAGTCTAGCAACAAATGTTATTACAAAATTGAACGTACAACGCAATAATAAATCTAAAAATTTGATAAACTATATACACTTATTTACAAAGGTAAAATAAATCGAACAACGTAATGAATTTAGCTCTATGTTAAGCCAACTTAAAGAGGATTCATGTAGGAATCACTCTATAAGAAGTAAAAAAACAAAATCTATGTGTTCAAGTGGTTTCTGAAAGCTAAACTGAATTTAAGCTTCAAAACCGCAACACGATGAATTAAACGAAGTTTTCATAGATAAAATAAACAAAAAATTAAAGTAATAAATTTAGCGATATGTTAAACTAACTTAAAGTGAATTCATGTAGGAATCACCCTATAAGAAGTTTGGCGACAAAATATATGCGTCTAAGCGATTTCTGAAAGCCAAATTGGATTTAAGCTTCGAAATCACGACACAATGAACCAAACAGCAGTAACTCGATGTAAATTATGTACAACATTTACAAAGGTAAAATAAACCGAAATTAAAGTAATGAATCTAGCGCTATGTTAAGCTAACTTAAAGTGAATTCACGTAGGAATCACCCTATAAGAAGTCGGGCAACAAAATATATGCGTCTAATTGAATTCTGAAAGCTAAATTGTATTTAAGTTTCGAAATTGCGACGCAATGAACCAAACAGCAGGAATTTGATAAATTATGCCCAATATTTACAAAGTTTAAATCAACTAAAATTTAAAGTAATAGATTTAGTGATATGTTGAGCTAACTTAAAGTGAATTCATATAACAATCACTCTATAAGAAGTTCTGCAACAAAATTTATGCGTCTAAATAATTTTTAAAAGTTAAAATGAATTTAAACTTCAAAATCGCAACGCAAAAAATGCAACAATCACTTAGTGATAAAAAAAACATATAATTAATTCATATCTAATTGACTAATTAAAACTCATCAATTTAATAAAACACTAAATCAATTAATTAATAAAATAATAATAATAATAATAAATAATAACACAAAGAAGGTGCAAATGACATGGAGTGAGCAAAAGAAATATGGGCCTAAGCTCAATCCAAACTTAATTAAACCAATAATAATAATAATAATAATAATAATAATAATAATAATAATAATAATAATAATAATAATAATAATAATAATAATAATAATAATAATAATAATAATAATAATAATAAAAAGAAATAAATGAAAAACAAAAACAAACAAATGAGAGAGGTGAGGCGGCAGACATTGTCAAAAGAGAGAGAATGGATTTTTCTTCTCAAAATTTTGGGTGTTGCACGCTGGTATCAACACGTGGTCAGGGGAGTTAAGACAAACAATTTTTTTCTTTCTTACTCCTTATTCATTCTTTACAGCATCAACACCCTTCTATTTAAAAGAAATACAAAATTCATTCCCTTTAATCTCTCATGAAAAAAAAAGCAACAATCATAAAGAATATGTTCTGGACTGGGCTTAGGGCTGGCACAATGTTGGGCACGGCCCAACCCAGCTCCATGTAGGGGATGACTTAACACAGAGGCCCAAATGCTCATACCCATTAGAGGCCACGCACCACACACGTTCTCCACATGCTCCCCACGCGGGAACATGTCATCAGCCAACTACTCACGTCCGAAAGAGCTAGTTGTAACACCTCAAATTCTTGAAATATTTATTTAATTTATTTAAATATGAAAATTCGTATTTTTTGTGATTTTCGGTGGTTGGTGTGAATATTGAGAATTATGGATTTTGAGTTATTTATTTAAGTAATAGTATATAATATGAATATATTGGTATTATTATTAATTTAAATAAATATAAGTGAATTGAGGGAAAAATGGACTTTTGAGGAGGAGTTAGTGAGGGTGAAATTGGAAATCTCATTTTAAGGTCCAAAGTTAGGTTTAACAAAAAGGAATTTTGAGGGAATGAGGAATTATGATTCATTCTTGTTAGACCGTGAAAACGAAAGAAATAGAGGACAAAGCTCCGAGGAAGAGGATTAAGCCAAAGCTTCGCGAGGTTTCTAAGAATCAAGGAGAAAGGCTTAGAGTCGACAATTAAAGTGTGAGAGTATTGCCTTCATTGTTTTCAATATGCGATTCAATGTATTTAAAGTCGATTTAAGGATTTAGGAGGTTTTTGAGTTTGAGGAAATTTAGACCTTCGTGGCCAAATCTGTTTTTAAGGTTGTTTAGGTATGGGGAGTATTGCATTCATTGTTTTCAATATGTGATTCAATGTATTTAAAGTCGATTTAAGGACTTAGGAGGTTTTTGAGTTTGAGGAAAATTAGGCCTTCGTGGCCAAATCTTTTGAGGTTGTTTAGGTATGGGGAGTATTGTCTTCATTGTTTTCAATATGTGATTCAATGTATTTAAAGACGATTTAAGGATTTAGGAGGTTTTTGAGTTTGAGGAAAATTAGGCCTTCGTGGCCAAATCTATTTTTGAGGTTGTTTAAGTATGAGGAGTATTACCTTCATTGTTTTCAATATGTGATTCAATATATTTAAAGGCGATTTAAGGGTTTAGGGAGTTTGAGTATTGAATTGTTATTGCCTTTCTGGTGAGCTTAATGAGTTTGAGGGATTTGAACTGATGGTCTGATAGGTTTGAGGCTGATTTGGGAGTAAGGGAAATTAGGCCTTTGTGGCCAAAATCTGTTGTTGAGGTTTTAACCGTATAGGGTAATTGATTATGAGAACTCTAATGAATGTGCAAAAATTGTAAGGATTTTATGGGAATTGAAGGCGTAAAAATGATACGGATTGGCCTAATAAGTCGTAGATTTTGTGCCTTTATCGATGTAATACCTTAGGAATGATTGAGGGATGTTTTTGGGGTGTTGGGGAGGGAAATCGTAGGGAATTAAGGGTTGGTTTTGCTACTGGTGCATAACAGCATTTTGCTGTAATCGCGATTTCGCACAACGAAAAATCCTTCGCACGACGAACACTCGCCCCAGACTCGCACGACGAACTGTCCAGTGAACGTAGCAGAGTTTCGTGAATTGTGTTCTTGTGCAGTTCTGTCTTGATGCTTTGATGGTTTGATTTTCTTGATGAATTACCTTGAGTATGAATGTGATTCATATGTGATTAATACATGATTGTATGATGATTCCTATGAGTAATGATGATGAGTTATGATGTTGATGCCATGAGTTTTTGATGATTATAAGATGACATGATTACTATGATGATTTTGATGAATGATGATGCACCCAATGAGTTTATTATGAGGATGATATTGACATGCGCATCATGCATTCATATGCACTCCAGACTTCGGTCTAGTGTTTGATTCTTGTGGCTTCAGTCCCATTGTGCGGATGTGAAGTACTTTGTAGTGTTGCAGTTCTTGTGTAGAATTGATCCTATTGATGGGGATCTATGGAGGGTTGATGACCCAGTGTCTATCAAACTTTGATGAATTGGTACCACATGCATGAGTCTTGTTGCATTTGCATTTATGTGACAATTTGGTGTAATTTATGATATTATGGCTTTTTGATATTTCCTTGATGATTATGATGATGTTGAATACAAAAATAACGCTATTTTATATATTAATTCCAATATTAATTATTATGAATCGTTTTACTCACCCTGCCTGTTTGAATGTTGCCTCCACGTGGGTAACATGCAGATGACCAGGGTTAGCCATGGATGTCGTCGAGGACTTTTGGTGTTTTTAACTTTTGGTTGACTTAGAGGGTCTTGCTCTGATAGTGTAACATCGGGTTAGGGTGTTTGAGTTAAACCATGTTTTATTAATTATTGTTATTTTGATTATGTTGCTGCATAAGGAAAACTTTAGATTTTTCCTTTTTGAGTTCCGCTACCTTTTGAGCAATTTTTGAGTAATTTTGGGAAAACTCGTTGTTTACGAAGCATTGAATTTTATTTGAGTTATTGAGAAACGTACGCCCTTTGAGGTGATTTTTATTGTATTTAATATTTTACTCTGATAAATGTGGTTGATTTTTCATTATATTTATGGGGTAGAAAAGGGTGTTACATTAGTCTTCCACTCCTCGTAGTTCGTGGGGCAATTAATCCAGGACTAAGACCGCACGCGGGTCTTCTCTACCGCCAAAGCAGATGACCATTGGCCCAGCGCTTAGGGCATGTTATAAATACCCTCCACCACTGGAGATTCAGGTATGCTAACTCATATCCAATTTTCTGCACTTGCTCTCTCTTTGCTTCATTCCTTACTTTGGCATCATAGTGTCTTACAGGTACACCCCTCCTCTTCTCCACCACCGAAGAACTTGGAGCCCATGACGTGTTGCTGGTTGTTGATCCCCTTTTTGATCCGATAAAAAGGTCGAGGATGAGACAACTCCCTCTGACAACACTGACCTACAGGTCTCCCTTTGCATCTCTCAGCCTAAGGACTTCTACGTCCCCGACAAGGTTGGCACACCCATCTTCGCTCGCAGAACCTATGAGAAATTTCCCTCTATTATGGTCATATTCGACGGGGGATTCAACAAGCTCACCGTGGGGTCGGTAAAAAGAAAGTTCGACGAGCTGATCGAGGTGAGCTCCACCCAAAATGCGACCCTCGACAGGTTCAGGGGGAAATCAAATCCCATAAACTTTTACCTTGAAATTCAGTCGTGAGGTGCCCCTAACTCCAACATTCCTTTACTCATTAAGATGCATATGGTGAACTTCAATGTCCGCCGCATCCTAGTCGACCAAGGGAGCTCTGTCGATATAATGTATGCTCACTTGTTCACCAATCTCTAGCTCAACGAGAGCCATTTGACACCATACGTAGACTCTGACCTACAGGTCTTCAATAGCACAACTACTAAGCCACGAGGCTACATCAAGCTTGTTGATACGCGAAAAATGACACAAAGTCGCCACCGAATTTTATTTATCCCTAGGAGGGAAAGGGAAATAATGATAAAACCTTTAGGGAAAGAGCATGGTCATCGCAACCAAGTTTTAGGGTTCGGGAGTCGGTTATGCGAGGGGAAGGTGTTAGCACCCCCTCACATCCATCGTACTCGATGGGAACCTTCTAGGTTGTTTAGCTTGAATGGGTGTTTTAATCTAAAAGTTTGCTTGCTTTAAAGAAAATAGGGGTTGGTTTTTTTATTAGAGTGCTCGCCAAGGATTGTGGCCCTTGTGTCTACGTGTCCTCACTTAAAAGAAGCGAAGAATCAGAGCTTTGTAGTTCGGAGGCTTGTGAAATGGTTGTTTATTGATTGATTTTATACCTTGAAAAAAGGTTTTCGTAAAGATGCCCTAAGGCGAAAAAAAGTTTGATGAGTTGATGTTATTTTTAGGTTTTTGAGAAGAGATTGTTTTTGATTAGGATCACATTAAAGACTTCGGATAAAGATGAATGTTTCGAATAACCAATTCGAGCGTCTTGTATTCAAAACATTTGAAACGAGTGTAGGAGGGGCTCCATTCGCATTCCTTCTCCACCATTTTAAAGCTCATGGCGTATAACCCTAATTGTATCTTTATTTTATTTTGGATTTTTTATGAGAAAAATACCACTTGATGTTGGGTCAAGGGTTTTATTGCTTGTAAAAATATTTGAAGTGATACGAACAAGGTTGATGGCGATGCACAAGGCAATCGACTTACAAGGTCAAAAATGGCTCGATAAGAATCGAGAGTTTATTTTTGAAAATATTTTTTAGAACTGAAAGTCAAAAATGACCATAACAACACACAATGGTCGTACAACCACATCAGGTTAGTCGGCTTGAAAAACACAAAACATGAAGGAAAAAAAATAACATGAAATGCATCAAGGAGTTCTCCGTGCGAACCCTGTAGCAAAGCTACTCAGAAAACAACAAGAAGTTCGCTGTGCGAACTTTCATGAGAATATGCACTATTCACAAACAGAAGTGAAAGGCACTAAAGTTAGTTGTGCGAATCTTGCAGCGAAGCTGCCCAGCAAAAACAACAAGAAGTTTGCTGTGCGAACTTCCTAGCGAATGAAAACAGAGGCAAAAGGAGCCAATGTTCGCTGTGTGAAGGTGCCAGCGAACAACCCGCTGGCTAAAAACAAAGGAAAACTGGCATTTTGAGTGCCACGAACTGATGTTCTCTAGGCGAAGGACGTGTTCGCAGTGAGAACATGACAGTGAAAATGAGTATTTTTCAACTCACCTCACTATGAAAACTACACTATGTTCTTTCTTTCTTTCTTTGTTTTTTTACAATGATTCTTGGTCATTCTTAGGACCTTATTACAGTATATACAATACAAAAATCACATAAATGTAAAGCATGCAAAAATATGTAAAGAGATAAAGGTTTCAAAGAAAGGATACCCAAGAGCTACTATCTTCCTTCACCAATGGCCTTTGTGCTCTATGATCCACTTCTTTCTTCTGGTTTTCTGTCCTTCTCTTGTTCTCTCAATGGTTAGTGAATGCTCTCAATGTTTTCTCCTTTTTTTCTGTTTTTCCTCTTACTCTCTTTTTCTGATTTTTCTCAATGTCTCTTGCTCTCAATCCCTCTATGTTTTTATGTCTCCCTTTTGTTTGCAGCTCCCTCTCTTTTATCTCAGCACATTAGGGTTTTCTATCCTTTCAAAACTTCAGATTTTCAATGAGAAAGGCATCTTACCACTTTCTTGATGTCACTCTCTTTCTTTCCATTTTCATGTATGTTACTTTGTTGTGTTTTTGTTGCACTAGCCTAAGCCTATTTTTCCCTGAAGCTCTTTGTATCTTGTACCCATTTGTTGGCTTGTGCTTGGACAGCCCTTGTGGTCAATGTTACTACCTTGGACAGAATTTTGAAATTCTGATATTTGTTGGGTAGATGCATCACCATGAGTTTATTCCTTTGGGTCTTGTGACATGAAATGTTTGGTTATGAGGCAAATTGTCACTTCTTGCATGGGACTCTTTTGGATTACATTAAAATTGCCCATAACTAAGCATGCATAGTCTTGCTCTTGAAATGCTCTAATTTTAAGGTGAATCTTAATTATTTCCCTTGTAAGCATAATAAGGAACATGTGGACTTGATGAGGCATGAAGGGTACCATAGCATGAATTTGATTAGAAACTTGAATGAAGATTAGAAATAGCTTAATTCTCTAAGCATTACTTAGAGTTAGAAACTTTGTAACAAATGTGACATTCTTGTAATGTAATGAAATTTCTCATTGTAATATTCTTGAATCTAATCTTGAATTCATGACTCTTGAATTTGGAATGGTGTATCTCCCTTATGTCATTGAATTTGAAATGAATGAATTCTTGAATTATGAACTTATGATCTTGACTTATACCTTGCACATTTTAATTCCACTTGAACATAGAATTTGAACCAAAGTTGGATGAAGAAATCTTGAATTAGGCCTTGCACTTCATGTTCATTAGGAATATTGATCTTGAATATCCTAATATTTTTCAAGTAACTTCTTCTTGAAGGAATCTACATGAGTAGACTTTCCAACTTGAACCAAGCCTTAAATGATGAACCTTTTCTTCCATGTAGCCCATGGTAAGCAATTTCTCTTATTTGAAATGGAAAACAAAGGACCGACCCAATCCTTTCCTTGCGATCCTACATGCTCGATATGCAATAGAACGATGTATGATATGACAAACGTATGATATGAAAGGCTATGGTGAAAATGAGGGTGTGACAAAGTTGCTCGTCACTTTCGGCGCCGAGGAAACATCCAGGCAGGTCAAGATTTGTTTCCTGGTCATAGAGTGCCCATCTCTATACCAATGCATTCTAGGAAGACCAAATATGGGTGAGCTGACTGTTGTGCCCTCCACGGTCCACCTGAAGATGAAATACTACACAACCAGGGGACAGTTCGTCACTCTTCATGGAGAAATTGAGGCCGCAAGAAGATGCCTCGAGGCAGCAAGAAAGGGGCTGAGTTCAATCAACCTGACACCCAAGACTGCCAGCAAGCCATCTCGATCCGAAGAGTAGAAGCCATTTCCCCTCGTTAATTTAGTCAATCTGGATAGCTGCTTCAGCGATGAGTAGAAGCAGCGCAGAGCAACACCAGACGCATCTCCAACAATTGGGAACAACGGGGAGCCTCTCCATCCAACGCACCCCATTTAAAATGCCGACTTTGAGATCATTCTCCTCGACGATGATCCAGACAAACGTGTGAAGATCGGCACGGGACTCCCCGATTTAGCAAGGAAGTAACTAAAGGCATGCCTCGGGGAGAATGATGACTTATTCTTATGGACTACTGCAGAGATGCCCCACTTGGACCCCGGTGTCGCTTGCCATCAGCTGACCATAGATCCGACCGCTAGGGCCATAGTACAATGTAGGCGTAGGAAGTCTTCCGAGAAAGCAGAGGCTTCTAAATTAGCAATAAAATACCTCCTAAAGGAAAATTTTATTTCTGAAGCCCAATATACAACCTGGCTATCTAATGTTGTACTTGTTAAGAAATCTAATGGAAAGTGGCGTATGTGCGTTGACTATACCGGTCTCAATAAGGCATTTCCCCAAAGATGCATATGCTTTACTTAACATCGACAATTTGGTCGCCAATTCCATAGGTTTCAAACTTCATGGCAAAAATCGACAAGTAATACACGGCTTTCAAGATCGAGTCAGACAACTATTACTACAACGTAATGCCCTTCGAACTAAAAAACGTCGGCGCTACATACCAACGGATGATGAACAAATTCTTTCAGGGTGAGATCGACGACATGCTCGAGGTGTACATGGACAACATGATCGTGAAGTACCAAGAAGAAACCAACCACACCTCCACCTTAAAAAGGTCTTCGACACGGCGAGGAGATGTCAGATGAGGTTCAACCCGGAGAAGTGCACCTTTGGTTTCCAAGCAGGAAAATTCCTCGGTTACTATCTAACAGAACGAGGAATTGAGGCCAACCCGACAAATGTAGGGATTTCTCCGAGTTCCCAACACCGATCTCGAAGAAGTCGATCTAATCCTTGAAAGGGATGCTCACCTCTTTGTCTCGCTTCGTAGCCAAGTCTGCCCAACATACACTTCCTTTTTTCAAACATTTGCGCAAGGAGGCCACGTTCTAATGGAAAAACGAGTGCAAGCAAGCCCTCTTCCACCTCAAACAAGTTATGCAACAACCCTCAGTCCTCTCATGGCCAGAAGACAGGGAGACTCTATACTTTTACCTCGTCGTCAGAACCGAGGCGGTCAGCGCGACTCTCATTCGTGAGACCCCCGAAGGACAAAAGCCAATTTATTTCACTAGAAAGGCCCTGCAAGGCCTCGGGTTTAGGTAGCTCTGGCCCTCATTAACATGGAGAGGAGGCTGAGACGTTACTTCTTGGCCCACACGACCGTGGTACAAACTGACGAGCCCATAAAGCAACTACTTGGCTGTCCGGACATGGACAACATGATTCTCAAATGGTCGCTAGAGATATAAAAGCTCTCAGAGCACAAGTGCTAGTCGATTTTATGGAAGAGAGCACCGACCTCCTTGGCCAACAGAGCCCACAAGTAGACCATTTACGTGGACGGTGCGTTGAACTCAACAAAAAGCGGTGCGGGCATTATTCTAGAGAACAAAGAGGGCATCCTGATCGAAGTCTCCCTCACATTGTCCTTCCTAACCTTGAACAACCCGTCCGAGTACGAAGCCTTCCTCACAGGGATACACTTAGCTAAGGAATTTGGCGTGAAGGAGATGAAGATCTTCGTCGATTCAAAGTTAGTCGCCTCTCGAGTACGGGGAGAGTACCAAGCCAAAAATGACAATCTCATTTAGTACTTGACCCTGGTCAAATAAAAGATGAAAATGTTTGATTCTACGGAAGAGCAACACGTTTCCTGTGAATATAACACTCGGGCAGACATCTTATCGAAGCTCGCGAGCATGAAGAAGAAGGGCCGAAACAATTTTGTCATCTAGGAGGCACTATCTCGACCAAGCATTTAGAAACCCACCGCGACCACCAACGTGAACGCCATCGACGACATCGAGTGTTGGATGACCCCAATATACACATATCTCACCACGGGGGAACTACCTCCGATTCGAAAGAGGCCATCACAGTCAGGTGCAGAGATTGCTCTTATGTCTTAATCGAGGATATATTATACAGACGAGGATTCTTCATCCCTCTTCTCAAGTGTGTCGAGGAGACTAAAGTCCCCCACGTACTTGAGGAGATCCACGAAGGAATCAACGCCCAGCACCTCGGAGAGCGATCCCTCTCTCGAAAGGCCCTGCGAGCAGGATACTACTGGCCCACCATGCAACAGGATGCGAAAGAACTTGTCAAAAAGTGCGACAAATACCAACGACATGGGGACATGCACTTGGCACCGCCCAACGAGCTAAAAACACTCGTCTATTTCCCTTGAAAATTGGAAAACAACCGCTGATCTTCCAAATCTAACTTTGGTGACTCACAGGATCGATCAGATTGATCCTAGGACATGTGCTAAAAGAATTATTTTTGGTTTTAAGAATTTATCCAAGTTCCACACTCGAATAGGGTTGGGATAAACAGAATCCTAAAAGAACATCTATTCGACTACGGGTTAATTTGAAGGTAAAATAAGGCTTCTAATAAAAGAGAAGAAAGTTTGTTGGTAAAGGTGAATTTAGATTGAGGACAAAGAGAAAAGAATTGCGTAAGAAGAAGAGGGATAAGGTAAGGAGTAAAAAGGGTAAAGACAATAAAGGCAATAAAAGACTTTGTAAAACTTAAAGTAAAAAAACAAGTAAATTGCATTAAGTTTAAAAGATGGTGTGTTTACATCACGTACATTCTCTTACAATACTCTCTTTCTCTACACTCGGATACTTGGAGTAATTTCAAGAGTAATTTGTACAATAGTAAATTACAACACACCTTGGATATGTCTAAGACACTCTATTTATAGTAACAAAAAATAACCTCTAATAACTTCCACCATAATCTTCTTCCGCCACTTGTCTCAAATGCATGGATCCATTATTCATAAGGTGACACGTGTCTCCCTCAATTTTCCACAAGCAAAACCGTTCCCTCCAACATTCAAATTTCAAATACTTTGACGCACCATTCATTATCGGCAGGCGGTCGAACCCTTGGCCTCTGGGTGAGTCCTTCAACTTAGCTTCTTCCTTCTTTCGACCATTTTCTTGCATTCAAGGTATTCTCCACCCTTTTTTCTTAGACACCTTCTTTCTATCTGAGGCGTCGAATTTAGGAGCTAACAAATTGCCCCCAAAAAATGTCTTTTCAACTTCAACCGTGGAAAAACACATTTTTTGACAGTGTATGACCTTCGACGCCGCTTTGCCCTCGTGAGTGTCGTCTGATACTCTTTCCACCAATGTAAGCCTGAGAAGTTGAAAGGGAATGAAAGAGAAAAAGAAAGATAGCTATGAACACGCAAGCTACTGTTTCGCCGCCTTGATGCACGTTTTATGACGTCATTATCATCATGGCTATTTCCTCGGGACTCAACAAAATCGTGGACCATCATCACCCTACCATCCTCGGGGACGTGATTTGCAACTACTACCTCTGTCATTCCACATCCAGGCATACACGTGGCCCACTAACTCTAGCCCTTCAATGATGGAAACTTTCAATCTTCCACTCACTACATAAGTAATTTCCCTTTGTTGTTTTCATTTTTTTACAACTTCTCTAACTCCCCATAACTTTCCTTGCTTTTTCTCTAATTCTCTGCTTTCAACCAACCAATTCTTACTTCTTTCAACAATGGCTGATCATCAGAAAAAGAAAATGCAACCTAAGGGACAAACTTTTGCATCCATACTTCCTCCCTTTGCTAGTTTGAGTAGCCCTCAGGCGGTAAAAAATCAACATTTCATCCGCGAGCCCCTGACGGAGGAGAAACGCCACATCTACGAATCTCAGGTAATCATTCTTGTTAATGTTACAGGGAGGCCTTTAGCCATGTCTGGGCCTTTACCCCCTTCCGGTCTCGACTACTCCGCCATCAAAGGTTTCTTCCCTTCTTACAGAACCACTAAACCCCTAGGGCAAAAAGACTTCAACAAAGCTTCCACTGATGGTCCTGATAATCTGAGCCTTTTCGATGTGGACTTTAGGTATCTTCATGATGGGGCCAGATTGTTTAGGGCCACCCCCTATTTCAAAGATTCTGAACTCTATCTCAATTAGCTGACGAAAATAGAGAAGGTAAAAGCCCAGGAATGGAAGGAAACTGGGATTTACGATCTGATTATGATGTTGAAGGTAGGCCCTTCGTATTGCTCTCTCATGTTGACCTCCTCCTTATTCTTCTGGGATAGGACACACAACACTTTTCACCTTCCTTGTGGGATGATGACACCCACTTTACTCGACGTAGCTGCCATTGTAGGCCTAAAACCCTATGGCCTCGTTTATGATCCCGAGATCGATAGTCATGACAGTATTGGTTTTGCCAATACTAAACACACTTATACAGCTTTTGTCCAACACTACCACAACAAAACTAGTACCTCTGTTGATGATGAAGAACACATAGCCTTCTTGGCCATGTGGTTATCACGCTGCGTATTTTGCACCAAATCTTTGCAGGTGGCGAGAAAGTATCTGGTCCTGGCCAACCAACTGCACCTGAAGAGAGGCATTTGTCTTAGTAAAATGATCCTGGCTAGTCTTTACGAAGCTTTAGGCGAAGGTGCAGGTAAACTGAAAGATCCTGACAGTCATGGCAACTTGCTGTTGTCGGGCCCCTTCTGGCTCCTTCAGTTGTGGCTTAATGCCACGTTTGAGCACAGTCTCCCCAACAAAGGTGAAGTTGATAAACATTTGCCTGCAGTTGCTAAGAGGGGAGTCGAATGGCCTCTCCTGGCTCAACTTACTCCTAGCGAGGAAGGTCATTCCCTTCGATCCAAATTGTCCAGCTTTGTTCATATATTTACAAAACAACATGAGTTTACCGCGAACATGGCTCCCTTCGCAGAACGAAAATGTGGGCCAAAATGGTTTACTAGACCCTTCCCCGCTCCCTTAAAGAAACACGAGGAGGAGTCAAAGCTGATGTGGGAGAGGTTCCTCATTCCCCACCTACTGATCCACAAACTAAACCTCGTAAAAGGTCACTCCAGCCTGCTAGTCTATCAGCCTAACTTGGTCTCTAGACAATTTGGGTTAATTCAAACCTTGCCCAAATGCTTGTACGATAAGAAGTCACACATCATCCTTCCTTTTACTGTGCTGTCTCCTCTGGATTGTTCGATGCAACTGGCACGCCATGCTCACAAGTCTTACCTCACACATGTTCACTTTAAACCCTCTTATTTTTGCTCTCAAAATTTCTATGACTGGTGGTCGAAGCATTATGCTTCAGAATTTCTCGATGCTCCTAGTTTTACTCGCTTGATTGACCAAACTTTCATTGATGTGCAGGAGAAGGTCAAGAAAGGTACATCTACTCATATCAAAGAGATCCAAGCCTTCCAAAAATATTTCGAAACTGCCTATCGACCAGATGATGTTAGTCGAACCATCCGCGAGGCTGCTGTTACCTTAAAAGAAAAATTTTCCAAAAAACTGGATAGTTTAAAGATTCCCTCTTCTGTTCCTCGTGAGAAACGGTATGAGGTTTCCTTTAAACTTTTTCCCCCAAAAATCCCTCGATTACCAACCGCTGGTTTTGGCGTGGCTCTTGCCCCTCCATTTCCAGATTGGTTTATTTGTGGGGATGCTATAAAAATTCTTGACAGCAGTCCAAGCCTAAGGCACAACGGGTGGTTCCGACTAAACATACAATCGATACGTTTAAAGGGAACCTTCATGTCAGTATCAAAGATGCTCGCATCGAATCCTACATTCTTGAAGGTCTATCCCCCTTCGATTTGGACTTCCCTCTCTGAGCTTTATTGTTGCTAACTGTTTTAAGTATCATCTCTTTTTTCAGCTGCTCCAAAACGTGTTGCCCCAACAACTAGGACTGAGGTCAAGGACGAAGGTCAAAAGGTAGCCTTCCGCAGCTTTTACTATCTCGATTTCCTTACTCAATCTCACCATTTCATGTTGTTTTCAGGCTAGTCGAAAACCACCTACACCTCAAAGGCGATTAAAAAGGGCTTCTCCCCAAATTATTCTTGATTCTGATGACGAAGACGAGTCTCCTCGTGAGAGTCTTCAAGTGAAAAGAAAAAGAAAGATTATTCATGATGTAGATGCTCCTGATGCTCCACCTGCTCCTACTGCTCTAACTGCTCCTGTTGTGACCAATACACCTCAACCTACCAATCCTCCTCCAGAACCTACTCCTGCTCCCGTAGGGGATGCTTTGCTTCAAGCGGCTGTCCCTATGGAAAGTGATAATTCGAGTCCCGCTGACGAAACTGTCAAGGTATATCACACATCCACCTTTCCTTGGGTCTTTGCATTGAATCTTTAATCTTCATTCTCTCTAACATCCATCTTTTCTAGGATGATGCTGGAACTTCAAGATCTAATCCCACCGCGATTCCTCTGTTGCTATACTCCTTGAATAGCCAAGGTGAGCCTACCTATCATCCCACTTCTGATTTGGGTTCTGGTGTGAGTTCACTTGGAGAAATTAATAAACCTGATTCTTTCACAACCCCTCAATCTCCTGCAAAGACCACTACCCAGCAGTCTCAGACTGACGAGTCTGATTATGAAGACGATAATCCTCAGGTTGATCCTATTACAGTGGATGATGAGGCTGACGCTTCGGAGGAGAAAACAACTCTGGCTGATACGACCAACTCCCCTTTGAGCCAGACAGTAGCTGTGGATGAAACAGTTGTCGAAGGTAATCAAGCCATTGAGGGTCAGGCTAAGCTCCAGCCTGAATTGCATGAATCTAGTGACAAAAGCACTGGGGATGCCATGGAGGAGGATGTTGAGAAGACCAAGGACAGCAAAGATAAAGGATTACAAATTATGTACACTTCTGTCAAAGAACCTGAAACTGCTGAAACAGCAAGGACTCCCGTTCCTCCTACCCCAAAAGATATTCCAACAAGCTCTTTCCTAGACGAAACTCAACTGACTCCCGCCGAACTGGATGCGTTGAAGGTTTCCAACCCTCGACAATATATCAGGCTCTTGTTGAGTAGGAGAAGTCGTTCTTCTAGCCGTACGCTCAATACTTCGACTTCTAAAGGGCAAACCTCGAAGCCACCAACTGACAGTGCCCTCGACAAGGTCAAGCAAAAAATATTCAAAGGGGATCTTTTTACCCTCCTGCAGATGGGCCCTGCCAGCCATCTTCCCCTCAAAGCTCTCCTTCAAAAAGTGGACATTAAATCTCTTACTCCTGAGGCTGCAAGCGTTATTCGAGAGGTTGATACCTTGATCGACCAAGTTTACAAAGACTATCGACTGCTGCCTCAGATTGAGGGTGAGATTGAGACGAAGGCTGGCAGCGAAGCTGCCGCTTGGAGCGCCGTTGTATATTCTGAGGAGAAAATTGCTGAGTTGGAAGAAACCAAGGAAAATAATAAACAAGAGGTTCTGACTAACGAAGCGAACATCGCCTGTTGGGAACGGAAAATTAAAAAGCTTCGTAGTAAGATAGCGAAGGCGAAGAAAAGGAACACTGAATTATCTTCTTTCGACGATACCTTCTTAACAGCTGAGCTTGAACACGCCGTCACCTATGCTGAGGAAGCCCGTCGTTTAGAATCTGAAGTTGCCCAGCTAAGGGCAGATAAAGCTCAATGCCAAAGCCGTCTCGACTTTCAAAAGTAGACTTACCTTAAGATGAAGGCGAATCTTCCCTTTTGATTTGTTGGGTTTTTGTAATAGAGTAGATTATGCTGGCCTTTATGAGCCATTTCTTTGTTTGTAAGACATTGGGCCATTTTGTCATTTTTTTAAATTACCATTTATGGCTTTGCTTCACCTTTAACAATTATTCTGTTGATATTTTCACCTCTCGAAGTGCAGGCTTATACTTCTTTAGATATTTGCCATTTACTTTTAATACTCTCTCATCCTTACTCAGCTATGTCACTTCATATGCCCCATTGAAGAATACCTTTGATACCTGGAATGGTCCTTCCCACTTCGGGGACCATTTACCTAGAGATCTCACCTTTTGATCCATAGGCAGGATTACCCTCCATACCAAATCTCCAACCAGGAAAGTCTTTGCTTTGAACTTCTTGTTATATGATTTCTACACTCTCCTCTTTTGTCTTCTCAAGAGTTCTAGAGCTTTTATTCTATCTTCGTTTAAGTCGACTAACTCATCAAGCATCATGTCCCAGTAAATCTCTCGAGGGATTTCATGATGTCTTTGAATTCTTACTGACTGTATGTGTATCTCGACTGGCAATACTGCGTCATGTCCGAAAGTAAGTCGATAAGGGGAAGTGTTGGTTGCTTCCTTCGAGGATGTTCAACATGCCCATAGGACCTGATCCAATGTCTTATGCCAATTCCTAGGCTTGCTTCCAATCTATTTCTTTATCATGCCAATTATTACTTTGTTTGCCGCTTCGACTTGGCCATTGGCCTAGGCATAGTAAGGTGTCGAGGTAAGGAGTTTAAATCCCATTTCTTTAGCAAACTCCTGCATCTTCCTGTTGCACCCCAAAATTTGACCAACATTTATTTACCTAGCTTGTGTTCACTAGCATGATCATCTGCTTCTCATTGATATGAGTGCAGTAGATCAAGAGGTATGATTACCCAGCAAGAGTTATAGGAGACTTTGAAGCTAGCCAAGAAAGTTATTCAAGTGTTCAAAGGTTGATATCTTTGTCAGAGAACTCAAGAGATCCTCAGAGAGATTGGTTGAAACCAAGGTTGTGTGTCTCATAACTTGAGAGTTGTGGGAGATCCTCAGATGATTCTGAGGCTATGAGGATGGACTTGGAGCTTTGATAAAGCTTATGAGATGTCTTTAAAGCCATCATGAAGCCTAGAGAGGTCATTGTACAAGAATTCAGAAGATTCAGCCATGAGTGGTGGAATTAGGGTTTGACTGGGTCAACCCTAGGTCAACTGATGATTTGGAGAGGGTTGAGACCTAATCCAGGAGCCATGTGATCATGGATTGATGCATTGAGATGCTATAAGGATTATTCCTAGACCAACTCATCATGATTGAGGAGTTTGAGAAGTTTCAAGCTAGGGTTTCTAAGGCTTGACAGTGTAAAATCCCCTAGTTTGATCCCTATCTTCAAGGCAGTTTAGCTCAAGATGTGATTGTAATCTCATCTTCCCCACAACATGAATGTTGTAGAGCTTGTTCTTAGCTTTAATTTGAGTACTAGAAGTCCTTGATAGGATTTGTAGAGCTCAAGTTATGACTTTGACAAATTACAGGTCACCTGAGGTGTGTGAATCTGGGTCCTTGAAAGTCACCCAACTTGCATCCAACTTTTGCCCTAGTAGGATGATTCCTATGAAATCTTGGTCAACATTAATGTTGTATAGAATCTTCTTAGATTTCTAGAGAGTACTATAAGTCCTTGATAGGATTTGTAGAACTCAAGTTATGGCTTTGACAAGTCAAGGGCATTTTGGTCATTTGGATATTATATGTCATTTCAAGCACAAGGCCATATCTCCTATTTCCAAGCTTCAAATGGAAAAATATTCAACATTAAACTTGCTTAGAATGATGTTTTAAGGCTAGAAGGGAGGTCATGAGATGTTGAAAAGGCTTGTATCAAAAAGTGATAAAAATGACCTAAAATGGAGGCATAAGTTAAATAAGTTGAAATTGAAAATTGGAAATCATAAGTTACACATCCAAACCATGGCATATAATAGGTCATTTTGACTCTAAAATACATTCTAAAAACAATGGTTCAGCCACAATTTTGATTTGAGGCCTAGGTCATGGGGCTGCTTTGGAAATTGGTTGCTTGCATCTTAAGGCACCAAAGCAAAACTTAAGGAAACTCAATGTACAAGTTAGTTATGCATTTCAACACATCATATATCTCATATGGGGAGAATTTCAAGTCATAATTGGTGGTTACAAGGGCTATGGCATGAGATAGCACATAAGGAGAAGTGAATTCATAATATCATGACATGAGATTTCCATTTTCTCATGGGAAGGTCCTAGAGGGTTCTAGATGATTCTAAACCACTCTATATAACATGCAGAACTTGCTCAGATGCAAGGTTGGTGTAAGATTTGAGAGAAGAGAGAGTTGGTCATTTCAATTGCTTCCATTGCAAGTTGAAAGTGAATTCCCTATTCTGAACCATTTCCATTCATTCTTTCCATCTAAACACACTCCATTGATGATAGTGAAGCTGTGCAGATCAATTTGAGAGCAAATCCATGGTGAATTGAGGAATTGGCAATTGGATTTTCAAGGTAGCAAGTCAGAAGCGAATTCTGAGATTCAAGCACTCTCCCTCAAAGTTTTTGCAAACAGTAGCAAGATTAGCATCCAAGGAAACTTTCTGAAGAATTTCAAGGCTTGAAGTGAAGGTTTTCACCATCTGTTGATCAAGAAATACCAGGTTTGCAAATGCTCCACTACACCATAATTTATGCATTGCTAGGTAGAATTGTTAGTGTAGAAATGTTAGAGACCAATAGGAGATAGATTTTGAGAAGTTTGAGAAGGATTGGTGAAGTTTCAGTATGGACACCATTTCTTTGATGATCAAGAACTCGTGGTATAATGAGACATAGCATGAATTAGATAGCTAATTTCATTTAGTGTGAGTTGGTGAGTAGTCTGATGCAAGAAAATCCAAGAATTATTGAAGTTGAGGATGGACCATAATTTCAATCTTGAATCGTGTTTCATGTTGGAGGAGGTTTCAGTGTAATCTAAGATCATGGTTAGATTCAGCATGAAATTCTAGGCAAGATAGGGTTTTGAATTTTGATTTTCCATGAAGAATTGATGAGGTTCGTGTGTGAGGAAGATGGAGTTTGGTGCTCTGCATTTCCATGGATTCTCTAAGAACCCTAGCTGGAGGTAGAAGACAAGTGCATGGCCATTAGATTCAGGGAGACCCATTGACTGAGGCTGAGATCTAAGGGCCAGGATTCAATTCAATTTGAAGAGGGAAACTCTGAAGAGTATGAAACGCAGCATTTCATTAAAAGAACTTTGGGCTGGATTGCTAACAACACCCCATCTTCGTGGCCCACTTGGTTTTTAACTGAATTTTGTTGCTATCCGCACCGTTTCATTTTCTTTTTTCTTTTCATTTTATTAATTGATTTTCTGATTAATTGGGCCCAGCACGCATGACTACCTGCACCCCCATTTTTAGCCCATTGATGAAATGAACTGCATCTGGTTACTATCTGCACCTCAGTTTCATATTTTAATTTCATTTTCTTCCATTTTATGTTAAACTTTGAAAAATCATAATAAATGGAAAAATAATGATTTTTAAGTGGGAATTTTTGCTCCCATTTCATATTCATGTCTAAAAAATTATCAAATAAAGATATTTTAATTTCATGCATTTTTAATATTTTTTGTATATTTTCCATTTTAATAGCTTTTTAATTCTTTTATGTTGATGCATGAATTTGTAGAATTTTGTTTAGCTAGTTCCCTTAGTATTTTTAGGCCATTCTTTTTAGGATAGTTAGATTAGGACCTTAGCTCCCCCCTGGATTTATTCCATAATTTTGTGATGAATTTTAGAGTAGTTTTGCTTAGATGATTCTAGGTTGTATAGAACTAGGTTAATCCTTAACATAGGTCCACAATAACACTAGAATTTTGGGTTTCTAGGTCAAGTTAGATATTGGGGAATATAAGGGTATTAAGGGTAGATATGTAGGATCTCCTAGAAATTATATTAGGTTTTAATATAGTAGTATACTATTTTTAAGTGATTTTTGTAGTTGATGATTGTTTGTGTTGCCCTTGTGGGCTTGTATTTGTGTTTGCTTTGTTTTGTGAGCTTGGTATTGCTTGGAGTAGCATTGAGGAGCATAGTAGGAACATTGAGGAGCATTGAGGAGCTTGAGAGCTTTATCCTTTTTGTTTTGTTGATTGTTTTAGGGTTAGGGATTAGGAAGAGTTTAGACCTAGTTAACTTCTTTCTTAAGCATGGATCGTATCTTTCACCTTCATTCCTCCCTATGATTCAAAGTCCTTCCATGGTATACACCTCTCTCCTTTGGAGGGATAAGTGATGGTACCTAGGAAGTAGAACTTTTGAGGGAACCATTCCTTTGATGTTGAACCCTTATAGGTCACCTTTGGTGGTCAATAAGCAGTCCAATATCCCCAGCTTATCCAGTAAGTGATTTCCTCTGGTTTGATTATCTTGAGAAATGTTGAGCCTGAAGGTGAAGATGAAGATTTCAATGAAGAGTGTGGAAGAGGATGAATCCTTGATTATTGCCATTCCAGTTGAAGCTTGAAGAGCAACAAGAGCAAGTTGATACTTGAAGACCCCTGAAGATTAGGTGAAGCCTGAAGGTGGAACTGATCAAGAAGCTGAAGCTTAAAAGAGAAGATAAGTTGAAACTTATGTGGAAGGGTTGAAACCTGGGAAAGCAAATTTATATTTGTCAAGAGTGATGGAAGTCTGAAGACTGAGTTGCTGTTGGAAGAGCTGAAGCTTGGAGTTGAGCTGTTTTCTTCTCTTTTTTCTTTTCTGTATTGATGTGTTTTGTTTGACTTGCTTGATGCATTAGAATAAGTTCATATCTAGACTAGGTATAATCTAGGAGCATGATTGCACTATAGATTGAGTTGCTCCCTCTGCTTGTATTGTTACTGTGTGGCTTTGCTTGCGGGTATTCGGTAGAGCCCAGCTCCCTTGCCCATGTGGTTTGTTTGCCTGATGGTATTTCATTTTATTTTCTCCTATATGATTGCAGTTTACTGTTTTGCTTGATAGCATGTTGTTTATATTTCAGTATGATTACTGTTATCCATTCTGGATGGAGGTTGAGATGAACTTGTGGAGGCTGAAGCCCCACACACATTTCCTCCCTCACTTGCATTGCATGCATTTTACTGTTAAGTTGATGCTTTGTCTGTTTTGGTGTATCATTGACATGATCCTTTAGGACTCTCATTTCCTTTGATAAGGAATTGATGATAGAACTTTAGGTTGAAACCTATGCATGACAACTTCTAGGAGTTCCCTGTTCAAACCTCAACCATAGGATGAATCCTTGGCATGACAACAGTAGGACTTGATAGTCTCCCTCCTAGTTGGGCCTGTTCTCTTCTCATTTCAAAACAGTTTAAGATACAGTAATCATGAATGATTTCTTTCGTACGTTACGAGCCTTAAGCTATCTGAGAAAGGATTGTGGGAGAGTTTCTTTTCCACAGTCTGGATGTTTAGTATGGTACCCTTTGGGTGACATGCGACGCATTCACTCTCAGGTCATAGTCTCTAGTGCGATTTAAATTGCAAACACTATAAAAAAAACACTTCTTTCGTAAAAGACAGGAAATAAACCGTAGTGTCCCGAACTACGTGAGCTCTGATCTCTCATACCTGTTGAGAGTACGTAGGCACAATACTGATGTATTGGCGAGCTACCTTCCCCCATAACCCGTCGTAGGTCGAACTACGTTGACTCTAATTTCTCATTCTCTGATGAGAATACGTAGGCATAAAGTGCGACGCTTTGCCGAGTCATTTTTCTTTTCTGTTTAAGCCAGCCTTGATAGGTAGATATATAAAACCAACCCGTCCAGTAAACACAACAAGCGTGGATCCCGTCGAGTACGACGGACGTGAGGGGTGCTAATACCTTCCCCTTGCGTAACCGACTCCCGAGCCCAGACAATGGTTGCGACGACCTTGTCTTACCCGTTTTCGTTAGGTTTTTCCGATTGTTTCCTTTCCCGCTCTGAGGGATAAATAACGAAAGGTGGCGACTCTTCTGTTGTGCCGGCACCTTATTTTCGCGCAAGCGACACTTCCTACCCGTAAATACTGACCCTTGATCTGTCGCTATTGTCTCTGGTAGGCCAAACCTGTAGATGATATACTTCTGAATGAATTCGATAACATCTTCTTGGTCTACCTTCGGTAGAGGTATAGCCTCGATCCCCTTGGTAAAGTAGTCTATCCCTACCAGAATGTATTTCTGGTTTTTGGAAGATGCTGGTTGAATCTCTCCTATAAGGTCTAAAGCCCAACCTCTAAATGGCCATGGCTTGACTATGGAATGCAACTCGCTTGCTGGGACATGCTGTATGGCAGCATGAATTTGGCATTCCTAATAATCTTTGGCGAACTCGATACAATCTTTCAGCATCGTAGGCAAGTACATCCCCTGGCGAAACAACAACCATTTCATCTTATGGCCCACTTGGTGCGCTCCGCATGTCCCACCATGGACTGAGGATAATGCTAAGTATGCTTCAGATTTACTGAGGCATTTGAGTAAAACTCCCTCAGAAGTTTTCTTAAATAACTCGTTCCCCAACAGGACGTAGCTTAGTGCTTGGTATTTTATCTTTCGCTCTGTAGTCGATGAAGGATTTTGAAGGTATTCGACCAGAGGTTTCCTCCAATCTTTGTCTGTCAAACCTTCGACTGTAAAAATCTCAAAGGTTTCCTCGTCGGCGTAGCCAAATTTCGTGATTTCTAAGTCTGATGGTCTCAAGCCCACGGACACCACCTTACCTCTGGCCTCAATTGCCTCCTGTAAGTTCTCCTTCGAGACCCTGTATCCTGAGGCAACTTGCGCCAGGTCGTTGGCTATCTGATTGTGTATTCGTGGTATGTGTCGAATGGTACATAATTCCAATTTTTTGAGCAGTCTGTTAGCTATTACGAAATACATGATGAGATTTTCTTTAACGCATATATATTCCTTTGTTAGCTGTTTTACAACCAACTCTGAATCTCCCATTATTTCGACTCGGGTTGCCCCTAATTCTAACAAAATTTCAAGTTCGGCGATCAAAGCTTCGTATTCAGCCTCATTATTAGAACATAGGCCCTTGACCCTATACTTGAATTTTGTTGGAATTTTGTCAGGCAAAATGATCAATAGACCTATGTTTGTCCCGTTCTTGTGACTAGACCCATCAAATATAGCTTCCAAGGCTCTAGTTCAACAATGTTTAGGGTATTTTCGTTTATAGAGTGCTCGACAATAAAGTCTGCTACTATTTTCCCTTTGACCGCTTTCAACGGTCTATAAGTCAATGAATACTCAGTTAATGCTAATGCCCATTTACCGATTCGACTATGCAAAATAGGTTTGGACAACATGTGCTTAATAACATCAAAATGTGAAGACACGTAAACATCAACTGGCTTTATATATTGCTTCAACTTCATACATGAGAAATACAAACATAAGCATAATTTCTCTATTTCACTATACCTAGTTTCTGCATCATTTAAAACTCTACTAAGGTAGTAAATGGCCCTTTCGACACCACTCTCATCCTCTTGAGCAAGCATGTTCCCTAGAGTTTTGTCTGATGCGGATATGTATAATCTTATGTTTTTGGTTCGACATGGAAGTGCAAGGACTGGAGGATGAGTCAAGCAGTCTTTGATCTTGTCGAAGGCCTCTTGCTGATCTTTCGTCCATTCGAACTTCTCCTTAGTAGCTCGAAGCAATGGCGAAAAGGCTTGTGTTTTTCTGCTGAGATTCGATATGAACCTTGTTAGGAAATTTATTTTGCCCAGCAAGGACTGAAGTTCCTTCTTGTTGGATGGCGCTTTCGCTTCCATGATGGCCTTCTTTTTGTTTTGGTTGATTTCGATCCCCTTCTTGTGGACTACGAAACCCAAAAAATCTCCTGCTTGCACACAGAATGCACACTTGAGGGGATTCATCTTGAGTCCAAATTTCCTCATTCTCATGAAGGATTTGTGCAGGTGTTCCATATGAGCCTTTCCTGACACAGATTTTATCACAATGTCATCAATGTAAATTTGCATAAAGGACTCAATGTAGTCATGAAAAATCAAATTCATCGCCCGCTGGTACGTTGCCCTAGCATTCTTTAGGCCAAAAGGCATCACTACCCATTCGTAAGTGCCTAAGTCCCCTGGGCAACGGAACGCTGTTTTAGGAACGTCATCCTCAGCAATGAAAATCTGGTTGTAACCAGAATATCCATCCAGCATGCTAAGGTATTTGTGGCCAGCAGCTGAATTGACTAACATTTCTGCCACTGGCATCGAATACTCATCTTTAGGGGTTGTTGAATTCAGATCCCTAAAGTCTATACAGACCCTTAACGATCCGTTTTTCTTTATGACTGGCACAATATTTGCTAGCCATTCGACATACCTGGTTGTACGGATGAATTTGCATCGGAGGAGTCTTTCGATTTCCTCCTTTATTTTTGAGAGGATCTCAGGGGCGAAGCGCCTTGGATTCTGCTTGACTGGTTTTTTTGCCAGGCTTGATTGGTAGCCTATGCTCGACTAGATCTCTTTTTAGACCTGACATTTTGTCGTAGTCCCAAGAAAAACAATCCCTGTACTCTCGTAGTAACTGAATGATTTCGACCCTAAGTTGGGGGTCGAGGTTGGCGCTGATATAAGTTGGCCTTGTGATTGCTCCATCTCCCAGGTCAACTTCCTCCAGTGGATCTTGCGCCAACATTTTGACATCGCTGGCCAAAGGATCCTTTTCGAAACCTAAAGGCTCATCTTCGTATATGGCGTCGAATCTTTTCCCCTCGTATTGAATCTTAGGGTCGAAATACCCAACTGGACCTGCTTATTTGGATTTTTCATTGGCTCCTTCAGCCATTTTGTTATTAGCGGCCTCCAAGGCCGTTTATAGTTTAGTTTTGGCCACGTAGGCCGAAATCTTTTGAAGTGTTGCGGCTTCAGTCATCATCGTCGAACTCACTTCCCCAGCCAGTGGGGTCTACGGGAAGTTCGCCAAGGTATGGTAACCTTTCTCCTGGAACTTCCTTGTCCCGTCGGAAACCCTCGACGGGATGCAGATACAACGAACAATACACTTCGTCATTAGGCGTAAAGTCGAAGTCTGCAGGTTCACATGGCCCTATACTGGCCAAATGTCTGTCAAACTGTCCTCTATCAATTTGATTTATAGGTGCTTTAAAGTATCCCTGATTTGCTTCGATGTTTTTGACAATACCATCTGGTCTCCAGATAGCAATCCTCTGATGCATCGACGATGGTACTGCCCCCACTCCATGGATCCATTCTCTTCCAAGTAATAGATTATAATTGGCAGTGGTCTCTACCACCATGAAGACAGTCGGACAGGTGATGGTTCCGACCGTGACATTCACCTGAATGACCCCCATAGTCGAACCCACCTTCCCTTCATAATTTGATAACACCATGTTGTATGGCTTAGTGTCTGTCTCACTTTTCCCAATTTTGTTCAGCAAGAAATGCGGCATCAAGTTCATCGTAGCGCCGCAGTCCACCAGTATTTTGTTGACTGGGACCTTCTCTATTTGTGCTGTAATATAAAGAGGCTTCAGATGGTTTTTCATCGCCTCCGTTGGCCATTTAAAGAAAGCATTTTGCTCCTCGACGCAGTCGTTGTTCATTACATAATAGCATACCGGCTTATGAGCCGTTATTTCCCAGTCCGTATAGGCGTCTGAGTTCTCGACCACTGAAACCCTGTCGAACTCCCTGGGCATCACTGATACTATGTTGACCAGAATATCCAACGTGTCATCAGAATCTTCATCAAAGTTATCGGTCATTTCATCGTCGACCAACTTTATTTGTTCTTCAATCCGTGTTGGAAACAACTTTCTTCCTACGGGTGTCTTCCCAAAAGCCTCTGTTCGACCTTCCTGCTTTGTGGTAATATTGGTGCTGGACTGTGGTTGGTCTTTATGTGCACCTTCTCTATGTGCTTTCCTTCTTCTCTGCTGACGTCTCCATTGGGATCGAGACATGGGATTTTTCGCTTCGTAATTTTCTGATACATGAGCAGCCTTCGAAGACTGAAATTCTTTTTGATAGCTTAACGAAGATCCCCTTTGTACTTCGAAATTTTTCCATCTCTTCTGCCCTTGCTGCTTGTTCTCATTAGGCTTCGTCCACTTTCCATCAGTGGCCTCAGCATTGGGCTTGAAGCTAGTGGGCTTGTTCATCGGAGGCCTTATGCGAGGGTCAGATCTCTGTTGGAGGCCTCTTCGAGGGTCGAATCTTAGCCTTTCGCTTTCTTGCTTTAACCTTCGTGTCCCCTCCAACTTTTGTGCAGCCTTCTTGTCGAATATGGCGCTGCATCAGGGACAGAGCATCACACTAGAACCCTTTTGCTGGCAGCGGTGAAGGAAAGAAACGATGGATTCCTCCTGTTCTGGGTAGGCTTCCCTTGTGTGTGTTTCCTGGTAGTTTGACTCACTATCCGCTACCTCCTCATGTTGAGTGATTTGAACCATGTTAATCTCAATTTCTTTGGCCAGGTTAAGCTTCTTCAAGCTTAACTCCACGCCTTTGGTGGCTTCATCGATCTTAATGAATTCATCAGCTGCTTCCTTGGTCACTATCTCCCAACCCAGATTGTTCCTGTTGCTTGGGCCTTTGGTTTCACCCCTCTGGTCACAGCTATCAACTTCCATTTCGACACAGCTCTCCTGTCCGAAACTAATGTAACTTTCGCCATTACAGCTTCGTCTATGGGATTGCCAGCACCCTCTGTTACTTCGATTGCGAAGTCGCAACCACTGACAACTTCGATCATATTAGCCTCGACTGGCTTTGTGTAATTTGAGTCTGCCGTCTGCAGAGGATCTGAGTCGACCTTCATTTGGCCACCAACTTTCTCTCCGAACTTTAGACGTCCCTCTTGGATCGCATTCTGAACGAGGTCCCTGAAAAGAAAACATTGAGATGTTTTATGACCCAAGAAGTTATGATATTTACAAAACCCTCTTTTCTTCCTTTGCTCTAGGGACGGCATTTTGGCGCCAGGAGGCGCTATCATTTGTCCATCCTTAACTAACAAATCGAAGATTTCATCACATTTTGTGATGTCGAAGGTATATGTTTTCTTTGGGAACCTATCATTCTTTTCAGATTCGACATAACTCTTCCCTTGTGGGGGAGCTAATACTTTGCATAAGTAAGGTGGCCCTTGCTTGAGTTCAGCAAGATCCACTTCACCATCGTCGAAACTCATGGACTCGTCACACAGACCTTCGACGTTATCATTAAATTCGACAAAAGCTATCTTTTTATTTTTATTAAACTTAGCCTTTTCATCTTTGAGTCTTTCGAGTTGCCGAACCCGATCGGCTAATTGGGCCATGTCCCTTAGGTACTGGGTGTCCAACTTTTTCCTAATAGAGTAGTCGAGACCACCAGCGGCCATTTCGACCAACTCATGTTCAGGGACCTGCGTGAAGCATCTGGCCTTGAGCAAACGGAACCTATTAAGGTACTCCTCTATTGGTTCAGAAAATTTACGCTTCACACTAGCTAGTTCCTTCAAGCTAATTTTTGTCTGACCCATATAGAACTGTTGATGAAACAAACGCTCTACCTGGGTCCAATTACATATCGTGTTAGAGGGAAGCGTCGTGAACCAGGTGAAGGCGTTCTTAGTAAGAGAACTTGGGAAGTATTTTATCCTAAGGCTTTCGTCGTTCGCTATCTCTCCAGCCTCAATTAAGTAACGAGCCACATGTTCGACGGTGGATTCCGTCGTATCTCCTGAAAACTTAGTGAATTTAGGTACTTTCGTCCTAGGAGGTAACTCCGCCTGAAGGATATAGTCTACCATAGGTGAAGTGTAATTTGGCCTAGTAAAACCGGTGTTTAACCCATTTCTGGCCATGATTCTCTCGACCATGGCCGCTAGATTATTGTCTATGGCTATGTTGTTTCGACGAACGCGCTGGACTACATTATCTGCGTCTTGGTTTTGATTCACAACCACCACTCCTGGATTTATTTCTCCCAAGCCACGAGGTTGGTTTTGCAAAGGCTCTTCCCTAAGCTCTTCGACTACCGGAGGGACTATCCTTCCTTGGTTTCCTACGTCGACTTCTATCATATTCGCCAGGTTATCTCGTGAGGCATTCGCTACCACGACTTGGTTTCTGGCCAAGGGAGGTACCCCCATGAATTCAGCCAATCTTGTTAATTGTACCGCCAATTGTTGATTGGTCTGGGTTGTATTTTAGATTAATGGCTGAAATATTTCGCCCGTGGTTTGTGACAAAGTCTGAACCATCTGTAGGTTACTTTCATCCATCTGCTGTCTCAAACACGCAACTGAGGTGTTGGTCAAATTGGGGCCTTGTGTCGAATACCCTAAACTCTGGGGGTTTCGACTCATGTTCACACCTAACCCCGACCCTTGCAGTGGCGAAGCCATCGCCTGATCCGAGAATATAGGGGGTGCACTTTGGAGCCCTTGCATCATAGCAGTGAGCATCCCATATGAGGGGTTTCTTGGTGACTGTGAAAAACCAGGAGGCACAAACTGCCTGGACGTCAAACTTCCTCCTAACAAAATCTGAGGATTCGATGTCTGGTGACCAATGTATTCTAACACTGGCTGAGTATAAGGCCTTATCACTGTCGATCCCACCCCAAGTACTGAAGGCGTCGGCACTGGCCTCACATGAAGCACCGTTTGTTTTCCAGTCGATGGTATCGGAGGGGGAACTCCCTCGTCTCTTATTCCTTCGATGGTACCGTCTCCTTGTTGGTTGGAGTTATCTGGCTGGTTTGTATCCATAGCCATGTTCTTACTGCTTCGTCTTGATCGCGTCTCTTCGTTTATAGCGGTAATTTTACCACTTCTCAGTGACATAAAAGTGTATTTTCTCACGAAAAGGGACCAGTATAACTGCAGAATTTTTTATAAGTTTAGTTTTATAAAATATATTTTCTAGCACTGTCCCACTGGGCGTGCCATTTTGTTTCCCTTGAAAATTGGAAAACAATCGCTGATCTTCCAAATCTAACTTTGGTGACTCACAGGATTGATCAAATTGATCCTATGACATGTGCTAAAAGAATTATTTTTGTTTTTAAGAATTTATCCAAGTTCCACATGTCGCACCTCGAAAAATCATCTCATTCGAGAACACGACTCTCGCGCGAAAGGCGCGGAAATACGGTTCGACAGAGTCGCCACCGAACTTTATTTTTCCCGAATGAACGAGAGAGGAAAATATCGAGAAAACCTCATAAACGCGGAAGGAACACGGTCGTCGCAACCATATTCCTGGGTTCGGGAGTCGGTTACGCGAGGGGAAGGTATTAGCACCCCTCACGTCCGTCGTACTCGACGGGAACCTCTTAATTCGAGTTAATAGACGTTAGCTAAACTTAATTCTTCTCTTCTTGCTACTAAATGCTAAAGGATATTATAAAGGGACAAAGACGCTAGGGAAAAGGGGGTGGTTAGAAGATAGGGTGCTCGCCAAGGATTGGGGCCCTTGTGCCTACGTATGCTCATTCGGACGAGAATGAGAAATCAGAGCGTCGTAGTTCGACTACGGGAAAGGATGGGGGGAAATTGAAGATGGAGGGGATTGTGCTCGCCAAGATAATCGCAATCTTGTGCCTACGTATCTTACATTCAAGAGTGAATGAAGAATCAGAGCGTTCGTAGTTCGTGGTTACGACCACGAAAGAAACGGGTTTGAATTGGATTTGAAGTAGGTACGGATGACGATTACTCGAAGCTTAAGAAAGACTTCTCATACCCAAGTAATCGGGAGAGCGAACCAAAGACTTGGAACACTCTCTTTTTCATCTTGAAGAATAACGTTATGTTTGAATGGTGTTTGAACCGATGACGATTACTTTAGCTTTAAGAAAGATTTCTCGGACCAAAATAATCGGGAGGGCGAACCAAAGACTTGGAACACTCTCTTTTTCATCGTAAGAGAAGTTGTTTTTGAAAGGATGAATTTGAAATAATGACGATTAATTGAAGCTTAAGAAAGACTTCTCAATCTCCAAATAATCGGGAGAGCGAACCAAAGACTTGGAACACTCTCTTTTTCATCGAAAGGAAAGTTGTTTGAGCTTGAAACGATGTTTGGAATGATAAGTACTTGAAGGATAGTTGAACAATGGTAGAATGTTGTCGAGTTTGTTAATGTTATTTAAAGGCGTCAATTGCTCATACACGAATAAGATAACTCGCGTATAAACAACCGAAAGCAAGATCAAAGACTTGAACCCACTCTTTACACCTTGAAAAGAATTAAATAGTTGTTAATTGATTGATATTTGTTACGAAAATCCGCTTGACGTTGGATCAAGGGTTTGACTCATTATCGCGTGCAAAGCGTATTGGAAAAAAAAAGATCGACTTGACTTACGCATCAATGGTCGATTTATGAGGTTGATGGCGAATGCGTACAAGCACTCGACTTACGGGTTGTCTAAAAATGGCTCGATGATGAATCGAGAATTAGTTTGAAAATAGTTTGATCCGCCCTAGTCCCTATGGGCGCCTAGGTGATATACTAATAATCAAAGAAATGCGAAGCATACATCGGAGTGGGAGAGGGGTACATGTAATTTACACGGGATTGCACGAAATAAAAGGGTCTCATTGTAAGGTAGCCCAAGAGAAAGCCGTGTGTGTGCATTGTGTCCTAAACTACGCCTTGAGCAAAGTCGGGCACGACTCGAAATTAAGATACCTGCAAATGACCAATGATACAACAGTCCACCAATTCGGCTTTTAACGGTTTCGATAGTTTATTATGTATTTTCGAATATGGGTGAAATAAATATGAATAAATATGAATAAATATGACATGATAATAATAATATGAATAAATAATATGACAATATGAATAATAATATGTTAGTATATAAATATAACAATAAAAATAAATAATAATAATTATATGAGTAAATATGAATAATATAGTAAGATAAAATAACAATAATATCCACAATAATATTTGACAGAAATTAAAGTTAGTGGTTAGTTTAACAAAATAAAATCGAAAGAACAGAGGTGGTCTCGGATCCTTTGTTTCACGCCACTAACGTGACGGTTAAACGGTGGAAGTTTCGTCATCGACCCAAAACGGATGAAACGGGACAAAATGCCCAATGATAAATGAGAAACAAAATTCATGTTCTAAAATAAATTCTAGCAAAAGCCATATACAAACTTCCAAAAAAAACTATATAATATTTACATCTAAAGAAATGAATAATAAAAAAACTATATTACTAAACTAATATTTTAAAAAAAAAAATTATATAAACAAAACTGCGTATAATATATTTACATAATCAGAACCAAAGTCATATGATGTAAATAAAATAATACTTAAATAATATATATATGAAAAAGTTAAAAAATATAAAAAAAAAAAAAAATAAACAAAAACGGTGGATCACCTCTCACTCTCAAACGAGCTCCCTCTCCCTCTGTTTACTCTTCTCACAAACTCAACCTTTCCCTCTCGCGACTTATACTTTGTTTATCATCAAATCTCATCCCTCTCTCTGATTCGATTCAAACCTTTATGTCTCTCTCTCACTCTCTGTTTGTGGTTGATTTGGGATAATTGATTTGGGGGTTTGAAGGAGGACGGTTGGGGTTTTGATAACGAGCTCGTATGGTTGATGAGAAGGTGGAAGCTTGAAGTTGGTCTCTGCAGTTTGTGAGGTTTAACTGAGGTTCGAAGTTTTTGAAGTTTTTGATGTTGGAGGTCGAAACGGAAACGGCGTTTGGGGATGATGTTGATTCTGAAAAACGAGTTTGAGTGGGAACTTGAGTTTTACCGGTGGTTCGAATGTGAGATGAGCATGGTTCAAAATTTGAGGCTTTCTGAGTTCATAGTGAAGTTGATGAACAGAGGGTTGAAGGATTTGGAATGGAGGCGCCGCTATCACTAGGGTTTCTTTTTGGAAGATAATGAATAGTGCGGCTAGGTCCCCTTTCTTGAGACCTCTCATATGGTTTTATATGGGGAATATGTGGAGGATTGAGGTAATTGACTTAATCTCCTCTTTTGTCTGTAGTAAGGTAAAAATTTCAATTGATTTTCACTGCGGTAACTGCCTCTTTTCCTTACTTTTTACTGTGGTAATTGATTTGTAACTAAATTTAAAATGATGCAGGGGTTTTAACCATTTGTGGTTTTCAGGATGGTGTAAGTTTGACAGAAGTTGTTTGGGGTGAGATGGAGAGTTTTGAGCTGAGAAGTTGTTGCTGGATAGGTTGAAGGCAAGATTTCTGGGTAGGTTAAAGGTGTGGTTATGGTGTGAAGTGGAAAGGCCGTGAATGGTCGTTGGTTGGTGTTGATGATGATGGGGTTTGTGCTGACACGGGTGGTGATTCCTACATCAAGTGATTTTGCCATTTGGTTACAGCAGGTCGTGAAATGCAAGGTCTATGAGGCGGGTTCTTTATCGTTATAACAGGTACTGCAGAAAAACGCCATAGAGTGAGGGTCTTTGGGGGTTTCTGTTGGCTGTGTCATTTGCAAGTTATACATGTAATGGCCTTTTGGGTCAGCTATGCGTCTCGTACTGCTATTGTATTTCCATTTGAATTTTTTTGTATGGTGCAGATGGGGACTTCAACATTGGTAGCAGGCCAATTTGTTGGATTGAGCGGTTTCCGTACGGTATATGTAGATTCGCGGGAAGGCAAGGTTGAAGCAGCGGGACGGTGCTTGCCATGGCTTGAGGTGATTTGTGTCGTACGTTCAACACTTGTCTGTATTTGCTGCTTGTGGGTTAGTTGTTATAACCAAGATGAATTGCGAGCATCACCGTAATACACGTTCTGCTGGAAAGTGTTGTTTGTTTTAATATTATGCTCATGCTCTCAAACTTTTTGCGCAGGTGCAGTTTGTTATGCACAAGGTGCCGTGAGCGGTCATTATGGTAACGTCTGGCTGAAGGTGTAAGTACTCTGCTGTTTTACATTTTGAATCCTCCTCTTTGGGCCCAAATAATTTATTTTATCCATGCTGCAGGAATCTTGTAATGTGGTGGAAAGGCTTGCGTGAAACAGTTTTGTGATGCTTGCGTATGATGGTAATGCTTCTTTAGCTACAGAATGATGCAGTATTATGCATCATACACATATAAGGCTCCACACGTAAATCATCGGGTTGTTTTTGATGCAGGTCATAAAAATTTGTGGCATGTCGTCGGTACAGGTGAAACATGGAGGCGCTGGGAATAACGTAACACGCGACTGACCGAGCCAAAATTTTTGAATGATAAACTATTTCTGTTTTGTAATTTTGCAGGTCTAAGGATTCCAATCTTTGCCAGCAAGCATGAAAGCTAATCAAAAAATTGTGATAAGGATGAAACACGGAGATAATCCAACATTCGGGTTCCTGACGCATGATCTTCATCCATATTCTAGGTTTCTTGTTGATCGTCAAGAACTTCTAAATGTTGAAAACGTTGGTGTAGATTCAGCATTGGACAAGAATAGAGGTCAAGGTCCGAATCGAACAAGTGACACTTTGTCTTTGCTTGGATCTGTCTATGCATATGGAACGGATGAGGATAGTACAACAAAAATTAGTGATCTTGATAGAAACACACATGTGGGAGTTGTTGGTTCCGCTTATGCCTTTACAAGGATAGAACAAGCAGAATCATTCTTAGCTTCAAACATGTGTTCTACCGGCTGGTGTAGTATGATAGCATAGGTCGTGCGTTTGGCATTCTCTTCGATGTGGTTTGTGACAGATAATGATGTATTGCTTACAGAGTGACATCCTACTGCTTTTGCGAAAAAGGAAATGCGGCTGATCTCTTCATTTCAATGCTCTTCTTTTCCATTTTTGAATTCTGCCCATTGTATTGTATTGGTACCAGCCGAACTCAAGTCACGATTGTTGTTGTTGCAGGTCTAGATGTGGGCTGTCTTTTGTGTTGTTTTCATGACAACAAATTGAACCAGTGCTGTGAGTTAATCTCTATAAACTATGAAAACGGTTCATACAATTTGTTTTTGCATTTCAAAATTATTGTGCATGTCATGTTTTCAATACAGTGAATCATGGGATGGGTGGATCAGTGTATACAGGAGGTGCTACCATCATCATGGATTTTTGCAGCCGTACACGTCTTACGCATAGGAAACCCCATGCATAAATTGTTTTCTTTTTGTGTGCAGGTTCCATTTGTGAATCGTGGGTGCGTACGAGATCAAAGCTGTTGCGTAACATCTTTCTGTTGGTGTGGTTTTATACTGCTATCTGTATCTATCAATTGTGAGGTTTAATCACCGTTTTCTCGGTCTGTTGTGAGATCTTTTTTCGCAGGTGAGGCTGCACAAAGGGAAGGGCGTGAGCTAGAAGATTTGCCGCTGCCGTGGGTGTGCAGAGGTTTTGGCAATGCGGTACACTGTGGTGCGGTTTGTGCAGGTGTAGGATGGTGCGAGAAGACCGCAGGTTGTGCACTGCATCATGGTTATGGGGCTGGGAGGGTTGCAATTTTCTTTCCATCTTTGAAATATGAACCAGTGTACAAATAGTTGGTTTTGGTCACACCTTTTCCCTCAAAATCCTTGTTGTTGGGAAAACGAAACCAACTACTGCTATGTGGCAATGTAATGGGAAATCAAAGCTAGTTATCACCTTTCAGATGTTGCTTGTATCATGATTCAGCTTTGTAATTTTTAAACCCTGTCATAACTTGTATCCATGATTTTGCACCAATGGAGTTCTTTTGAAGTTTTTCCATTTTGATGCTCTTTACCATAATACGTGATGTTAAATTATTATTATGGTTTTGGATCCCTTTCTACTACCATTTGTGAAATATGAACCATGACACTTTGACTCAAGAATGATACTCAAACGTGTTCAACTTCGTGTGCAAAACATGACTCAAGTTTGGCTTTAAAATTCTAACAACCTGAAGTCACATTCTTAACAAAAATAAGACCTTAGAAGGATGTTAGTATTTTAAGAAACAAAAAAAAAAAACCATCTCATAATGATGGATCCCTTTCATTATGGCTTGCAACAAAAATCAACTCATAACATGAATTAAGTCCCACATAATTTGAAAATGATCCAATCATGGCGCATATGGCTTGATCTCAAGTCGATTGTGCCTTGGGAATTTACAATCACACCTTATAATCACCACTAACGATTCTCCCAATAATGACTTGTATATGTGCTTGAGTCCCTTTAAACTTGGCTTGAGTACGACCAGAAATTCTTTAGGATGGGCCTTGAAATCATTTAATCATATCTGGACCAATATGTCGTGTTATATATCTTCCCTCATCCTCTTATGATTCAACACATTTTCACGTGCCTAAAAATCATGATGGACACAAAAACAATCCTCCATGATTAAAATTTATAGGATCATGGCCAAAGACCCAAATGACCCACCCATAGCAAGTTCGTGAAGGCACAAAAAAACTTGGTATCAAAAAGTTGAAATAGTAGGACAAATTTGGGGTATGACAGATGCCCCTATCTAATTGGCTTAGACCAAGTAAGACGAACGGCTATGTCGTTCATTCTTTCAAGGTAGAAGACAATTAGATATGTAGAAGACCCTGAATTTGTCCAAAAAGAAAAGGAATGCCCGAGAATTGAAATACTGGATGAGGTGTACCTCCGAGTAAACTGTAAATAACTGGAAAAAGGTCCACATCGCCAAAAGGATGATGGGAGAAAACACACACGGCTACTACCACCAAAAGCATGGTAGAGCAAAATACAATTGCTCAATCTGACATTAATGACTATGCCAGACCCCCCACCAAAAGCATGACGGAGCGAAATACAAACAAACTATCACACAATCTATCATTAATGACTATGATAGACCCCCCCACCAAAAGGATGACAGAGCGAAACACCAATAAACTATCGCATAATCTGACATTAATGACTATGATAGACCCCCCACCAAAAGGATGACGGAGCGAAACACAAAACACATCGCACAATCTATCATTAATGACTATGATAGACCCCCCACCAAAAGGATGACAGAGCGAAACACCAATAAACTATCGCATAATCTGACATTAATGACTATGACAGACCCCCCACCAAAAGGATGACGGAGCGAAACGCAAACAAATTATCGCATAATCTATCATTAATGACTATGATAGACCCCCCACCAAAAGGATGACGGAGCGAAACACAAAACACATCGCACAATCTATCATTAATGACTATGATAGACCCCCCACCAAAAGGATGACAGAGCGAAACACAAAACACATCGCACAATCTATCATTAATGACTATGATAGACCCCCACCAAAAGGATGACAGAGCGAAACACCAATAAACTATCGCATAATCTGACATTAATGACTATGACAGACCCCCCACCAAAAGGATGACGGAGCGAAACACAAAACACATCGCACAATCTATCATTAATGACTATGATAGACCCCCCACCAAAAGGATGACAGAGCGAAACACCAATAAACTATCGCATAATCTGACATTAATGACTATGACAGACCCCCCACCAAAAGGATGACGGAGCGAAACACAAAACACATCGCACAATCTATCATTAATGACCCTGATAGACCCCCCACCAAAAGGATGACGGAGCGAAACACAAATAAACTATCGCACAATCTGACACCAATCCAAGTGACAGACCCCCCACCAAAAGGATGACGGAGCGAAACACGCACCAGTCACTACCACCAAAAGGATGATAGGACAAACACAATCGCACAATCTGATATCGACGAAATGTCAGACCCACCACCAAAAGGATGACGGAGCGAAACTCACACCAACAGGTCGCTATCACCAAAAGGATGATAGGACAACACAAATTTGAAGTTTACCAACACCAAAAGGATGCAGGCTAGGTTGAACTGACGAGGTTCGACTATCACCAAAAGGATGATAGTAAGGCAATTGACAACGGTCACGCTTGCTGAATACAACTCATTAGGGAACACCTAAGAGGAAGATTAAATTGAAATGAGTCAACAGGGTACGCCCACCGTCTTGTTTGGAGATCATAGTTTTGCCGAAATAATTTCATGGTTACGCCCATGAATTCTGAAGAGGATGCCCCTGACTGGACTGAGTTGGCCTTGATGTCTTGTCTTGTTCAACAAAAGGCTGCTCACGGCTTCATGAGGAACGCTTACGGTTTTGCTGAAGATGCCCCTGCTCGGGTTGGATCTTGCACTGAACTTCTTGGATTTGCCCAACAAAAGGTTGAACAACTTCGTGGGGAGTGCCCACGGTCTTGAATGATATGCCCCTGACTGGGCTGGATATTAACTTGAAGATCTGATCAACCACGGGGTTGAAATACGTCATGGGAAATACCCATGGTCTTGAAAAGAATGCCTCTGACCAGGCTGAATCTTACTTTGAATATTTAGAAATTTTGTGGGAGAAACCCACAATCGCAGAAGATTGCCCCTGACTAGGCTGATGATTGCTTTGAAGCTCTTGAAAATCGTGGGACAAACCCACAATCTTGCAAAAATGCCTCTGATTAGGCTGATGATTGCTTTGAAGCTCTTGAAAATCGTGGGACAAACCCACAATCTTGCAAAAATGCCCCTGATTAGGCTGATGATTGCTTTGAAGATGTTGTGGAAGATGCCCCTGATTGGGCTGATGATGGTCCTGGAAACCTTCGAGATTGATCCTGGACCTTGACTTGCATATGTGAATGCTTGATGATATGATATTCCATAACGAATGAAAGTGCAAATGCAAATGCTGACGCGCGGAGATGCAAAAGCCGGGGAAGTATGATATGGTTGGGTATGCATATGATGCAAGATGCTTATGATAGCGAATGTAATGCATATGATGCATATGATTGCAGACGGGTAATTGAAAATGCAGGTGGAAATGCCAGCGTGGTGGCCTCTGGTAGTTGCCAATGCGGATTGGACTTCGGGTGGTGGGAGAGATTGACTTCCTCGACACGCAGTTTGCTGAAGACACCATGATTAAAGTAGAAGATGCTCTGGATGCCCCAAGTCTGGGTACTTGGCGATTTGTTGTGTATTTGCTTCAGAGAAGGCTGCAACTCTGCTTGATAATCAGGGTAACTTAATTCTGCCCCAGTCTGAATATGATAATGGTTTGCCCCTGCTCGGGCTCTGGAGCGATTTGCCCCAGTCTGTGGGTTTTGAGGTAGTCTTGCTTTGTGCCAACCACTGGAAGTCAAGTTCCTCCTTGATGTCTTTTGTTGAGATGTCCTTGAATACCTAACACTGATTTGCAATTAACATTGTACATTCACAAATGGTAATAATTAATGCAAAGTTTGATGCAAGTTTGAAAAAGTATTGTTTATTTGGAAGTGTCGTGATGGTGAGACAAATGGACTGCTAGCCCAGATGCTGTGCTAATTTGATTGGTGCGAAAGATATAGCAAGCAAAATGACACCAATGCTGATGATTAGAAATCACGTGAGGAGTCAGGTTACACAACCTTGCGATAGCATGCTTTCAGAAGAAACCTCGCCTCAATTAGGTCTTTCGAGGGTTGTAACGTGGTCTGGTTTACGGTTATGAAACAAAAGGTTATTAGGCTCAAAGTACGATTTGTACCCACCCTTCTTCTTAATGATCTCCAGTCCTACGCTCAGTCAATCCTACACTTGTCTTGACGGTATAATCCTGATGATTCAAGGTTTGCTCGACGTGGCAGTCACCTTATTCTAATGGACGTCAGTGACCCTTTTGACTTGGGTGACCATTGAATATTATTGGTTTTTGTTGAGGGTTTCGAGGTCCTCTTTTGCTTTTGTTTTTTTTGACCCCTAACTTTTGCATGGACTGACTTTGCTTGTCAGATCCATCGGGATTGCCTTGATTTTTGCCTAAGTCTCCTTTTGAGGTGTTTGACTTAGCATGCTTTTGAATTTTTTTTGAAGGATTGTGACTGCCATGTCAAGGGTTATTGATGAACAACCATCTTGTATTTGGGTTTTCTTTCGTGATTCGAGTGCGGGATCAGATTAACTGAATACTACCCTGCCCCAGGTTGAGTGCAAAAGGTTTGAATATCCGAAGGAAACTACTACTTCTAGGCTCGAAGTGGTTTACTAGGGACTAACTCCTTATAACTCCGGTGTTTAGGGGAATTGAAACAATGCCTATACATCATTGACAAGATTCTATCTGAAAGCATACGATTTGTAATTATGGGTATCTCGTTTTCATCATCCTCCCTCAAACCAAACAACAGTGAATAGAGTGGAGTGAATAAATGTGTCGGTGATAAGTAAAAATGAGTGAATACGACATAACTAATTCAAAACATGCATAAACGATACATTAATGAAAACCAAATACGAATGGCAATTGTTCAAAGCATACAATCAAAGACAAAACATAAGAAATGAGAAATATGAAATGGCAACATGACTGCCTTCTTCGGGGAATGAACTTGACTGAAATCGATCTGATGTTGGCACTAGTTGACTGGTGGCATCGGATTGTTGATGATATTCGGAGACTTCCCATTGAAGTTGATAGCATCCCTATCGATCATGTCTTGAATTATGTGCTTGAAAGCCCTGCAGTCCTCGATGGTGTGACCCGGAGCGCCCTTATGAAACTCACAATGAGCATTTGCATCGTAATCGGCAGGAATGACAGTTGGAGGAGCCAGATCTCTCGGAACAACAGCTTTCTTCTCCATCAACTGAGCAAAGATTTTAGCATATGACATTGGTAGACGATCAAAGGCTCTATCTGGTCTCCATGTTCTCTGCGGACGCTGTGGGCGAGCACCTTGTCGTTGCTGAGTAGCTTGCATCTGCTGTTGCTGAGGAGGATACTGATATCCTTGCTGGTTGTAGGCTTGTTGCTGAGGAGCCTGTTGCCGTGGTATCTGAGCTTGCACTGCTTGAACAGCTGGCTGATAAGGCATTGGAGCATATTGCGCAGCAGCAGCATACGGATACTGATAATAGGGAACTTGATAAGGCATAGGAGCAGGAGCTTGTTGAGAAGCTTGCCCTTTCTGCGAAAAGATGGCATTTGTTTCGCCTTCTTTCTTCTTGTATCCGTTAAAAGGCTTCTTGGCATTAGCCTGGCTGTTAGAACCTCCTGGGATCTTCCCACTCTTCAGCCCTTCTTCAATTCTCTCACCGACGATCACCAAGTCAGAGAATCCAGCGGAGACACTACCGATCAGCTTTTCGTAGTACTGGCCTTGCAAAGTGCCCATGAAGATGTCAATTAGTTCACGGTCAACAAGAGGTGGATGCACCCTTGCGGCTAGCTCTCTCCATCGTTGTGCGTACTCCTTGAAGGATTCGTTGTCCTTCTGAGTCATACTTTGAAGTTGAGTACGATTCGGAGCAAGATCGGTGTTGTACTTATACTGCTTGACAAATGCATCGGCTAGCTCGGCCCAAGTGCGCACACTGTTACGTTCCAGCTGCATATACCATTCGAGTGATGCCCCAGACAAACTGTCTTGGAAGCAATGGATCATGAGCTTTTCGTCTCTGGCATAGGCAGCCATCTTGCGACAGTACATCTTCAAATGAATGTTTGGGCAACTAAGACCTTTGTACTTTGAAAATTCAGGCACCTTGAACTTGGGAGGAATGACAACGTCAGGCACCAAGCACAATTCCAAAGCACTGAAAGAATTTGAGTTATGCCCCTCCATGGCTCGGAGTTTCTCGGCTAGATCTCGGCACATCTTCATGGCTTCTGAATCCTGAGCGGCAACAGGACTGGCAATGGGGATAGCAGCATGATAGTTCTGAACGTCGTCATACTGATCCATCAGAGTATCTTCGGTATGGGGAGCTGGGATCTGCACGACAGCAGGTTGGGCTTGCGGGATAGCTCCAATAGTAACTCCAGGCGCTGGGATTGGCTGAGAAGTGGTCCCTTCGGCGGCGTTATTGAAGTTCAGCGGCATCCCATGAGGATTTGGAATTGGGACCAAAGGGATGGCAGTAGACCCTTGTCCTTGACCAATGTTGTTGACGATAGCAGCGGCTTCACGTTGTTCTTCCTCTCTTCTGGCTGCGAGGATGGCTTCGAGGATCTGGTCGATCTTTCCTTTCATAGAATCCAACTCTTCCCTGAAGGTAGCTTGCTCCTGTTGAATCTGCTCCATTATTCGTCTTGTATTGGCTCTAGTTGCGTACTGGTGTCGAGGACTCAGCTTGATTCACTGGAGAAGAAGGAATGGAGACATGAGAAACTGCTGAAGGAAGGAGAATGCAAGATGCACTACAAATGAGATGCAATGCAAATGATATGCAATGCCAGATGCAAGATCCAGGATCACAAGATCACAACTTCAAACAGCTCTGCGAATTAGCCGGGTGAACGGTTTCAAGGATCACAGTCACTGCTCAAAGAAGCCCCCCACAGGTAGGATTCTAAAATGGGTAGGTGCCTAGAGTCATGGATATCTTTCAAAGATATTACTGCCATGACAAAGCCTCATCACGACGATAATATCCTCAATAGAATCTCCTCTAGGTGAGGTTCTCGTATCTTCCACGCGAGAAAGACTTCTCGGAGGCATCAACTACACAACCATCGACACACGGGTTCTAGAAAAGGTTCTCAGAGTCATAGATCGAGGTTGAAAATATTACTGTAAGAAAGTAATACGTTCAAGGGATCTCATCTGATTGGGGCGTTCATATTAATTCACATAGAATTAACACTACCAACCACCATGGGTAAAACGGTTTATGGTCCTTGGGATCAACGATTCAGACTTGAAAACATTATTGTTATGGCAAAGACTCACCACAACAACAATATCTCCAAGGAATCTACTCCAAGCGGGGTTTTCGCTTCAACTTAACGTGAAAGACTCCACGCAAGTCTCCACTACACAACCACCATCCTAATCCTAGGGTTATACTCGGACTCGGGTGTAGAGCCATCTCACAAAGTAACTATAAGCAGAACAACCCCATAATGCCACAAGCATAAGTAACCAAGACAAGGATACCAACAAATGAGCGAGAAGAAAATAAAAACAAAAAGCTAACAACTCAAACTAAGATAGGCTCGACTCTCTCTTGCATGGAGCAAAGTCCCCAGCAGAGTCGCCACCTGTCGCGCCTCGAAAAATCATCTCATTCGAGAACACGACTCTCGCGCGAAAGGCGCGGAAATACGGTTCGACAGAGTCGCCACCGAACTTTATTTTTCCCGAATGAACGAGAGAGGAAAATATCGAGAAAACCTCATAAACGCGGAAGGAACACGGTCGTCGCAACCATATTCCTGGGTTCGGGAGTCGGTTACGCGAGGGGAAGGTATTAGCACCCCTCACGTCCGTCGTACTCGACGGGAACCTCTTAATTCGAGTTAATGGACGTTAGCTAAACTTAATTCTTCTCTTCTTGCTACTAAATGCTAAAGGATATTATAAAGGGACAAAGACGCTAGGGAAAAGGGGGTGGTTAGAAGATAGGGTGCTCGCCAAGGATTGGGGCCCTTGTGCCTACGTATGCTCATTCGGACGAGAATGAGAAATCAGAGCGTCGTAGTTCGACTACGGGAAAGGATGGGGGGAAATGGAAGATGGAGGGGATTGTGCTCGCCAAGATAATCGCAATCTTGTGCCTACGTATCTTACATTCAAGAGTGAATGAAGAATCAGAGCGTTCGTAGTTCGTGGTTACGACCACGAAAGAAACGGGTTTGAATTGGATTTGAAGTAGGTACGGATGACGATTACTCGAAGCTTAAGAAAGACTTCTCATACCCAAGTAATCGGGAGAGCGAACCAAAGACTTGGAACACTCTCTTTTTCATCTTGAAGAATAACGTTATGTTTGAATGGTGTTTGAACCGATGACGATTACTTTAGCTTTAAGAAAGATTTCTCGGACCAAAATAATCGGGAGGGCGAACCAAAGACTTGGAACACTCTCTTTTTCATCGTAAGAGAAGTTGTTTTTGAAAGGATGAATTTGAAATAATGACGATTAATTGAAGCTTAAGAAAGACTTCTCAATCTCCAAATAATCGGGAGAGCGAACCAAAGACTTGGAACACTCTCTTTTTCATCGAAAGGAAAGTTGTTTGAGCTTGAAACGATGTTTGGAATGATAAGTACTTGAAGGATAGTTGAACAATGGTAGAATGTTGTCGAGTTTGTTAATGTTATTTAAAGGCGTCAATTGCTCATACACGAATAAGATAACTCGCGTATAAACAACCGAAAGCAAGATCAAAGACTTGAACCCACTCTTTACACCTTGAAAAGAATTAAATAGTTGTTAATTGATTGATATTTGTTACGAAAATCCGCTTGACGTTGGATCAAGGGTTTGACTCATTATCGCGTGCAAAGCGTATTGGAAAAAAAAAGATCGACTTGACTTACGCATCAATGGTCGATTTATGAGGTTGATGGCGAATGCGTACAAGCACTCGACTTACGGGTTGTCTAAAAATGGCTCGATGATGAATCGAGAATTAGTTTGAAAATAGTTTGATCCGCCCTAGTCCCTATGGGCGCCTAGGTGATATACTAATAATCAAAGAAATGCGAAGCATACATCGGAGTGGGAGAGGGGTACATGTAATTTACACGGGATTGCACGAAATAAAAGGGTCTCATTGTAAGGTAGCCCAAGAGAAAGCCGTGTGTGTGCATTGTGTCCTAAACTACGCCTTGAGCAAAGTCGGGCACGACTCGAAATTAAGATACCTGCAAATGACCAATGATACAACAGTCCACCAATTCGGCTTTTAACGGTTTCGATAGTTTATTATGTATTTTCGAATATGGGTGAAATAAATATGAATAAATATGAATAAATATGACATGATAATAATAATATGAATAAATAATATGACAATATGAATAATAATATGTTAGTATATAAATATAACAATAAAAATAAATAATAATAATTATATGAGTAAATATGAATAATATAGTAAGATAAAATAACAATAATATCCACAATAATATTTGACAGAAATTAAAGTTAGTGGTTAGTTTAACAAAATAAAATCGAAAGAACAGAGGTGGTCTCGGATCCTTTGTTTCACGCCACTAACGTGACGGTTAAACGGTGGAAGTTTCGTCATCGACCCAAAACGGATGAAACGGGACAAAATGCCCAATGATAAATGAGAAACAAAATTCATGTTCTAAAATAAATTCTAGCAAAAGCCATATACAAACTTCCAAAAAAAACTATATAATATTTACATCTAAAGAAATGAATAATAAAAAAACTATATTACTAAACTAATATTTTAAAAAAAAAAATTATATAAACAAAACTGCGTATAATATATTTACATAATCAGAACCAAAGTCATATGATGTAAATAAAATAATACTTAAATAATATATATATGAAAAAGTTAAAAAATATAAAAAAAAAAAATAATAAACAAAAACGGTGGATCACCTCTCACTCTCAAACGAGCTCCCTCTCCCTCTGTTTACTCTTCTCACAAACTCAACCTTTCCCTCTCGCGACTTATACTTTGTTTATCATCAAATCTCATCCCTCTCTCTGATTCGATTCAAACCTTTATGTCTCTCTCTCACTCTCTGTTTGTGGTTGATTTGGGATAATTGATTTGGGGGTTTGAAGGAGGACGGTTGGGGTTTTGATAACGAGCTCGTATGGTTGATGAGAAGGTGGAAGCTTGAAGTTGGTCTCTGCAGTTTGTGAGGTTTAACTGAGGTTCGAAGTTTTTGAAGTTTTTGATGTTGGAGGTCGAAACGGAAACGGCGTTTGGGGATGATGTTGATTCTGAAAAACGAGTTTGAGTGGGAACTTGAGTTTTACCGGTGGTTCGAATGTGAGATGAGCATGGTTCAAAATTTGAGGCTTTCTGAGTTCATAGTGAAGTTGATGAACAGAGGGTTGAAGGATTTGGAATGGAGGCGCCGCTATCACTAGGGTTTCTTTTTGGAAGATAATGAATAGTGCGGCTAGGTCCCCTTTCTTGAGACCTCTCATATGGTTTTATATGGGGAATATGTGGAGGATTGAGGTAATTGACTTAATCTCCTCTTTTGTCTGTAGTAAGGTAAAAATTTCAATTGATTTTCACTGCGGTAACTGCCTCTTTTCCTTACTTTTTACTGTGGTAATTGATTTGTAACTAAATTTAAAATGATGCAGGGGTTTTAACCATTTGTGGTTTTCAGGATGGTGTAAGTTTGACAGAAGTTGTTTGGGGTGAGATGGAGAGTTTTGAGCTGAGAAGTTGTTGCTGGATAGGTTGAAGGCAAGATTTCTGGGTAGGTTAAAGGTGTGGTTATGGTGTGAAGTGGAAAGGCCGTGAATGGTCGTTGGTTGGTGTTGATGATGATGGGGTTTGTGCTGACACGGGTGGTGATTCCTACATCAAGTGATTTTGCCATTTGGTTACAGCAGGTCGTGAAATGCAAGGTCTATGAGGCGGGTTCTTTATCGTTATAACAGGTACTGCAGAAAAACGCCATAGAGTGAGGGTCTTTGGGGGTTTCTGTTGGCTGTGTCATTTGCAAGTTATACATGTAATGGCCTTTTGGGTCAGCTATGCGTCTCGTACTGCTATTGTATTTCCATTTGAATTTTTTTGTATGGTGCAGATGGGGACTTCAACATTGGTAGCAGGCCAATTTGTTGGATTGAGCGGTTTCCGTACGGTATATGTAGATTCGCGGGAAGGCAAGGTTGAAGCAGCGGGACGGTGCTTGCCATGGCTTGAGGTGATTTGTGTCGTACGTTCAACACTTGTCTGTATTTGCTGCTTGTGGGTTAGTTGTTATAACCAAGATGAATTGCGAGCATCACCGTAATACACGTTCTGCTGGAAAGTGTTGTTTGTTTTAATATTATGCTCATGCTCTCAAACTTTTTGCGCAGGTGCAGTTTGTTATGCACAAGGTGCCGTGAGCGGTCATTATGGTAACGTCTGGCTGAAGGTGTAAGTACTCTGCTGTTTTACATTTTGAATCCTCCTCTTTGGGCCCAAATAATTTATTTTATCCATGCTGCAGGAATCTTGTAATGTGGTGGAAAGGCTTGCGTGAAACAGTTTTGTGATGCTTGCGTATGATGGTAATGCTTCTTTAGCTACAGAATGATGCAGTATTATGCATCATACACATATAAGGCTCCACACGTAAATCATCGGGTTGTTTTTGATGCAGGTCATAAAAATTTGTGGCATGTCGTCGGTACAGGTGAAACATGGAGGCGCTGGGAATAACGTAACACGCGACTGACCGAGCCAAAATTTTTGAATGATAAACTATTTCTGTTTTGTAATTTTGCAGGTCTAAGGATTCCAATCTTTGCCAGCAAGCATGAAAGCTAATCAAAAAATTGTGATAAGGATGAAACACGGAGATAATCCAACATTCGGGTTCCTGACGCATGATCTTCATCCATATTCTAGGTTTCTTGTTGATCGTCAAGAACTTCTAAATGTTGAAAACGTTGGTGTAGATTCAGCATTGGACAAGAATAGAGGTCAAGGTCCGAATCGAACAAGTGACACTTTGTCTTTGCTTGGATCTGTCTATGCATATGGAACGGATGAGGATAGTACAACAAAAATTAGTGATCTTGATAGAAACACACATGTGGGAGTTGTTGGTTCCGCTTATGCCTTTACAAGGATAGAACAAGCAGAATCATTCTTAGCTTCAAACATGTGTTCTACCGGCTGGTGTAGTATGATAGCATAGGTCGTGCGTTTGGCATTCTCTTCGATGTGGTTTGTGACAGATAATGATGTATTGCTTACAGAGTGACATCCTACTGCTTTTGCGAAAAAGGAAATGCGGCTGATCTCTTCATTTCAATGCTCTTCTTTTCCATTTTTGAATTCTGCCCATTGTATTGTATTGGTACCAGCCGAACTCAAGTCACGATTGTTGTTGTTGCAGGTCTAGATGTGGGCTGTCTTTTGTGTTGTTTTCATGACAACAAATTGAACCAGTGCTGTGAGTTAATCTCTGTAAACTATGAAAACGGTTCATACAATTTGTTTTTGCATTTCAAAATTATTGTGCATGTCATGTTTTCAATACAGTGAATCATGGGATGGGTGGATCAGTGTATACAGGAGGTGCTACCATCATCATGGATTTTTGCAGCCGTACACGTCTTACGCATAGGAAACCCCATGCATAAATTGTTTTCTTTTTGTGTGCAGGTTCCATTTGTGAATCGTGGGTGCGTACGAGATCAAAGCTGTTGCGTAACATCTTTCTGTTGGTGTGGTTTTATACTGCTATCTGTATCTATCAATTGTGAGGTTTAATCACCGTTTTCTCGGTCTGTTGTGAGATCTTTTTTCGCAGGTGAGGCTGCACAAAGGGAAGGGCGTGAGCTAGAAGATTTGCCGCTGCCGTGGGTGTGCAGAGGTTTTGGCAATGCGGTACACTGTGGTGCGGTTTGTGCAAGTGTAGGATGGTGCGAGAAGACCGCAGGTTGTGCACTGCATCATTGTTATGGGGCTGGGAGGGTTGCAATTTTCTTTCCATCTTTGAAATATGAACCAGTGTACAAATAGTTGGTTTTGGTCACACCTTTTCCCTCAAAATCCTTGCTGTTGGGAAAACGAAACCAACTACTGCTATGTGGCAATGTAATGGGAAATCAAAGCTAGTTATCACCTTTCAGATGTTGCTTGTATCATGATTCAGCTTTGTAATTTTTAAACCCTGTCATAACTTGTATCCATGATTTTGCACCAATGGAGTTCTTTTGAAGTTTTTCCATTTTGATGCTCTTTACCATAATACGTGATGTTAAATTATTATTATGGTTTTGGATCCCTTTCTACTACCATTTGTGAAATATGAACCATGACACTTTGACTCAAGAATGATACTCAAACGTGTTCAACTTCGTGTGCAAAACATGACTCAAGTTTGGCTTTAAAATTCTAACAACCTGAAGTCACATTCTTAACAAAAATAAGACCTTAGAAGGATGTTAGTATTTTAAGAAACAAAAAAAAAAAACCATCTCATAATGATGGATCCCTTTCATTATGGCTTGCAACAAAAATCAACTCATAACATGAATTAAGTCCCACATAATTTGAAAATGATCCAATCATGGCGCATATGGCTTGATCTCAAGTCGATTGTGCCTTGGGAATTTACAATCACACCTTATAATCACCACTAACGATTCTCCCAATAATGACTTGTATATGTGCTTGAGTCCCTTTAAACTTGGCTTGAGTACGACCAGAAATTCTTTAGGATGGGCCTTGAAATCATTTAATCATATCTGGACCAATATGTCGTGTTATATATCTTCCCTCATCCTCTTATGATTCAACACATTTTCACGTGCCTAAAAATCATGATGGACACAAAAACAATCCTCCATGATTAAAATTTATAGGATCATGGCCAAAGACCCAAATGACCCACCCATAGCAAGTTCGTGAAGGCACAAAAAAACTTGGTATCAAAAAGTTGAAATAGTAGGACAAATTTGGGGTATGACACCACACTCGAATAGGGTTGGGATAAACAGAATCCTAAAAGAACATCTATTCGACTACAGGTTAATTTGAAGGTAAAATAAGGCTTCTAATAACAGAGAAGAAAGTTTGTTGGTAAAGATGAATTTAGATTGAGGACGAAGAGAAAAGAATTGCGTAAGAAGAAGAGGGATAAGGTAAGGAGTAAAAAGGGTAAAGACAATAAAGGCAATAAAAGACTTTGTAAAACTTAAAGTAAAAAAACAAGTAAATTGCATTAAGTTTAAAAGATGGTGTGTTTACATCACGTACATTCTCTTACAATACTCTCTTTCTCTACACTCGGATACTTGGAGTAATTTCAAGAGTAATTTGTACAATAGTAAATTACAACACACCTTGGATATGTCTAAGACACTCTATTTATAGTAACAAAAAATAACCTCTAATAACTTCCACCATAATCTCCTTCCGCCACTTGTCTCAAATGCATGGATCCATTATTCATAAGGTGACACGTGTCTCCCTCAATTTTCCACAAGCAAAACCGTTCCCTCCAACATTCAAATTTCAAATACTTCGACGCACCATTCGTTATCGGCAGGTGGTCGAACCCTTGGCCTCTGGGCGAGTCCTTCGACTTAGCTTCTTCCTTCTTTCGACCATTTTCTTGCATTCAAGGTATTCTCCACCCTTTTGTCTTGGACACCTTCTTTCTAGCTGAGGCGAAGCTGGTCGAATCTCTCCTATAAGGTCTAAAGCCCAACCTTTAAATGGCCATGGCTTGACTATGGAATGCAACTTGCGTGCTGGGACATGTTGTATGCCAGCATGAATTTGGCATTCTTGACAACCTTTGGCGAACTCGATGCAATCTTTCAGCATCGTAGGCCAGTACATCCCCTGGAGAAACAACAACCATTTCATCTTATGGCCCACTTGGTGCGCTCCGCATGTCCCACCATGGACTGAGGACAATGCTAAGTATGCTTCAGATTCACTGAGGCATTTGAGTAAAACTCCCTCAGAAGTTTTCTTAAATAACTCATTCCCCAACAGGACGTAGCTTAGTGCTTGATATTTTATCTTTCTCTCTGTAGTCGATAAAGGGTTCTGAAGGTATTCGACCAGAGGTTTCCTCCAATCTTTGTCTGTCAAACCTTCGACTATAAAAATCTCAAAGGTTTCCTCGTCGGCATAGCCAAATTTCGTGATTTCCCATGGCCTTTCACCTGGTGGGTGATGGATATCCTCGGGCCGTTCACCACGGGATCATACCAGAATAAATATTTGATAGTCAGCATTGACTACTTCACAAAATGGATAGAGGCCGAGGACCTCGCCAAAATCATTACGCATAACAACAACCTTCTCTTTTAAAAAAACACAAAATTCATTCCCTCTAATCTCTCATGAAACAAACAAGAAACAATCTTAAAGAATCAAAACAATAAAATTTGGTTACTAATCCCTCTTTCCCACTTAGTCTCTAACTAAAAAATCTGGCGATGGTTACAGAGGTGTATGTATCGTTATTCCGATGAGTTTCAAAATGGAAGGAGTATGAAAGAGTAGAGGTTTTGTGTGGTGGGTTGATAATGGTGTTGTGTTGTTGTTGGTTGTTGATGATGTTTTGTTGGTTGTTGTTGGTCAAAGAATATGAGATGAATATGGTTATGTTTTAATGTGAAGAAAGGAAGAAAGAATGTTTTGATGGAAGTGAGTGTTGGTTGTTGCTGTGTGTATTTCGATGATGATGATGTTGTGCATGAAGAGAGGAAGAAAGTAAAGAAAAGTTTAGGTTGTTATAGGAGAGAGAAGAGAGTTGAGTTGGAGGAGAGAAAAAGAGTAAAGAGAAAGAAGGTAGTGAAAAAAAAGCGCGTGGTTGGATGATGACGACGCCTAAATCTATCATTTATTTGACCTAATTTATGTTGTTTTCCTATTGTTTTTAATTCATTTTTATACTATTATGCTAGTTATTTAATTTTTTTAGGGAATTCACTAATCAGGAGTTGCTTATAAAGAAACAAGGCAAAATGGACAAAAAGCGAGGGAATGGAGCAGACAAGCACCTCTAGCAACCCCCATGGCGTTCATCTTAGGGGTGCCATGGGTTGTCCATGCACCAAGTAGTGGGATGACCTATTCATTCCCACTTTGTGAGCATGGCAGTTACCATGAAGGTATGGCGGTCTCGACCCTTTGGAATGATCAAACAGTTACAAACCAGCAAAGCTTTATCTCTAAGGAACCACAAATGGTTCCTACTTTTTCTCCACGAAGTTAAAGAGTTCCTAGGTATTTTCTAGGGTTTTGGACTCGTATAAATACGCTTTTCCATACCATTCTTCAGGAATCCAAGTTTTGTGAACACTTAGGCCATACTCTCTCCAATTGTAAGCATAACCCTTCATACCGAAGAGTTATCGCGTCACGAATAGAGTTTGTATAAAGTTTGGATCATCCCTGTACAAGTTTTATTTCCATCAAGATTACTTTAGCATTTATCGTACCAGTTTCAAGACTCTGTTTGGAGTAGGTTTTTAATTTATTACGCTTTTATATTTACTTTGTCTTGCTTTTACTTTTCTATTTTATTTACCTCACAATTATTCTCTTCATCTTATTTACCTCTATCACAACTTTATTTCAAAACGCTTTTTACCAGTCATTATGTTTGCAATTAAAACCCTTTATGTTTTGTTTTCAATAACCATGTCTGGCTAACTTATTAGTGTTGGGATGTAAGGATTGTCAATAGACGGTGCTCTAGATGTTGTGTATTTATGATTACCTTTGTGGGTTGTTTTGGTTTAAATACAGTTTTTTTGAATTCATGTTAATCTGCCTCTACAAAAGTGGGGCAAAGAAAACATCGGGTAAGATCGAAAGTCGTCCGACACTAAAGACTAAAATTGGTTTGTTTTTTATTAACAAATACCGTGAAAGCACTTTGTTAATTAATCAGAGATTCTAATATTTCTAGAAAGATATTTTTAAACTATTTATGAAAGCGCGCCGTTTATAGGTTTAGGATTCAGTTACTTGAGTGAAAGCCTAAAACCCTTTTAAGTTAAACTTTCGAATCAAAATCACTTTTTGACCGAGTTAAGAGTTTAATTTCTTAAAATAGGTTTACTACTTTAACGCGATAAGCACCTTTCATAAGTGACAATTGACGACATTAATTAGAGAGTAAATTCGGTTTTGAATACGTGAAAGCAAAAGTTCCAATTAAATTGATTCTTTTTGAAGTGAAAATAGTGCCCTGTAAGTAACCTTAGTAGAGACGTTTAGAGTATTGTTGATTGATGTGAATTACATTCCATTATTATCATTCATCTGAATTTATTAAAGTTATTTACTTCATCATTCTTATTCTTAATTCAATCGCCTTAGATAAACACCATAACAATTAAGTAATGATAGGTTTGACGATTGGTCTCTGTGGGTCGATATCTTTTAAAACTACACGATAGGATGTGCACTTGCATTTAGTTGGTTTACACCTGATCAAGTTTTTAGCCCCATTTCCGGGGACCACTTTCATCAAATATTGTACATTGTTGTTACACCGTCTAGACTAAGGCATTCTTGTCTCTATTACAATGTATTGCCCAAAATTTCCCTATAATTACCACTCCCAGTATTTTGAGGAACCACAAGATTCCCATAAATTGAAACTCGAAATACTAATGGAGGATTTTATTGCGATGCAAACTCAATTTAGGCTCAAATCTATGATGAAGTGCTATGTAGAGACACAAACTCTCCAGAATGAAGAATTTAGAAAACAATGTCTCCACATTAATGAAAACCTTAGGAAGCTTAGCACTATGGTCGAATCCCTTGTGACTAACAACGAGGCATTGGAGACTCAAATCTCCCTGCTTGCATAAAAAACTCTAGGACCCTTCCTTGAGGAGCATGTGGATGTTGTAACAACCAATAGTGAAAAACAAATTGAAAATCCTAAGGAGAGTGATATTGAGGTTGCGGAGAGTTCTGGTGAGAAAAGCGTAGAGATTGAGAAAACCCCATCGACACCACCCAAAAGGGACGTTGTTGAAGAGGTAGAGAAGGAAGTATCTTATGTGATTCCTCCTCCTTATACCCCACCGATTCCTTTCTCGTAAAGGTCTGTGGAAGCTAAGGTAAAGTCCCAATCCATAAGGTATATGGAAGTATTGGAAAATACCTACACTAATCCACCTTTATCTGAGGCCTTGCATGAAAAGAGAAAGTTAGATGACCTTGAAACTAGAGAAATCATTATTACTAAGAGGGGAATGTTAACCTTTGAAATGGTGGATGAAAGAACTAAACTCAAACCTGAGAAACTGATACTCAGGATAGGGCCAGAACCATCACCACAGGTTCAAAAGAATTAACCACCCTACAGAAGGAAGAAAAGAAAAGGTGAGGGATATGTGAGATGGCTTGATAAGTGGCCATGGAAATCGAAGATTATTAAAAGTTCGATCAATGAATCATTCTCAAGAGAACCACCATGAGTACTTACACTCCTGGGCTGTCGAGCTAACAACGTAAAAAGAAGCGCTATGTGGGAGGCAACCTACGAGCTTTTAATTTAATGTTTTCCTTTTATTATTTGTGTTTACAGAAAATAAAGAAATGTATCGCTTTTCGTGTCTCAGCTACTTCTAGGCGAAAAATCTCTAGATGACAATCTTGGAAATGAGCTGGTGCCCACAGACATTCCTGCGAATGTCGCTGCTGGTGGTGACACGAATGATGAGTATGATAGGAGAGAGCATGTCCCTCCCGTCCATAACTCACCCCCTCATTCTTTGCATGGTTAGGTTCCACCCGCACACACTGCACCGTATTTTTCTAACACTTTTGCAGGTACTTCCTCCATGAACGGGCACATGGTGAGCTGCTTCAGGAAAGATAAGTTTCAACAAATGAAGGTATCTCAAAATGCGCACCACCGAAGCAGATATGGTCAGCAAGGACATGGACAACAAGAGCAGGATCAGAGAGGATTTGGCACGCAGTAGCATTCATACATGTTCTATCATGCCTTTTTCACCTTATATCAAAACATTGGGGACAATGTTTGGTTTAAGTGTGGGAGAGAACTTTTATTTGATTTCTAGTTAGATTTATTGCTTTCTCTTTTTTTATCAGTTAGTTATCGAGTCATTGCATGCCTTGTTGAGTCATTTATGTGTGTTTTCTATTGGTTATTTCACTTTTCCCTCTTTCTGAGCCATACCGAATTTTTTTGCGAGTTTGGAACAAACAGAGGACAAGTTACAAATACTTGGGAAAATTCCTAAAAGATCGGTATCATCCTAACACCGTAACTCTCCTGATTATAAAAATCAATTTGCATAATTATTATTCAATGGCCTTGAATTCTCATTTCTAAAGTAGTCTTAAGTAGTTTATTTCAGCAGCCAGCACCATCTAAGTTACCACTAAGTGAGTAAATCGATGCAAATAAGTGAATGATCCCGTGAAAAGAAATAAAGAGCAGAAAAATAAGTGATAAAAAGAGAATAATTTAAAAAGAGAATCCGCTTTCTAAGTCAGGTAACCCTCACCCGGTTACTTAGCCCAATGGTGGAGGAACCTTTAAAAATTGTGCTACTATGTCTATGTTGAGAAATAGAAAAAATGTTGAAATTCGACACGAAAATTGGGATCATAATCACTATCAGGTTTATTCACCATGCGAGTACATGATAACGAGGATTAATGTGAATGCGCCTGAATAAAAAGAGATGAGTAAGTTTGGTCTGAGCATAATAATATGATGCAAATCGTAAGTATAGGAAGGAGACTTATGAGCACAAAAATGTAGAGTGCGTTGCTATGATATCCTTAGTTTTTGAATTAGTACATATCGATGTGACCATGTCCGAAGTAAAGTCCATTCTTTTGAGTACGCAGGTCTTGCTTAAGGACAAGCAAGGATTCAAGTATGGGAGAGTTTGATGACACCTAAACCTACATTTATTTGATCTGATTTACGCATGTTTTCCTATTGTTTTTAATTCATTTTTCTACTATTATGCTAGTTATTTAGTTTGCTTCAGGAAATTTACTAATCAGGAGCTATTTGCAAAGAAACGAGGTAAAATGGACAAAAAGCAAGGAAATGAAGCAGACAAGCACCTCTGGTAACCCCCATGGTGTTCATCCTAGGGATGCTATGGGAAGTCCACACACCAAGTAGTGGAATGACCTAGTCATGCCCACTTTGTGAGCATGACGGTCGCCATGAAGGTGTGGCGGTCGCCACCTTTTGGAATGCAAAAACAATTACCGTCGTGGTGAGAATTAGATATCAAACTATTAATTAACTTGAATCACAAATCATGTTCACCACTGGTCTTTAATTTGTCCAAGGGAAAGGAAAAATATCGAATAACCCATGAGTGTGCAATGCAATGCAAAATTAGAGAATCTATGGTTCGAGGGTCGATTATACCTAGGGAAGGTGTTAGCATCCTAAGCATCTGTAGTACTTGTCATACCCTAAATTTTCCCGCTAGCTTTTGTAAATATTTTTGCTTTTTTTTCCACTTAATTTCATGCCGTCTAGACACGTGTCCACTTTGAGCGTTTTTCAAATCTTGATTGATTTTGCCTAATGGGAGCGCGACACGTGGCCTAAGGGCATTTTCGTAAATATTTCAATCCTTTTTAATTTCTCTTTTTCCTTGCAAATATTACTATTTTGTTCTTTTTTTTATTTTTATCACCTATTTAATTTAATTAGATGTAGAATTTTATTTTATTATATTTTTAGAATTAGAATAGTTATTTATTTATTTCTTTAGAATAGATTTTATTTTAATAGTTTTTAAATAGATTTTTTAAATTCGTTAGAATTTTTATTAGGAATAGTTTTTTATTTATTTAGAATAGAAATAGATTATTTTTATAGCATAGATTTAATTTGTTTTTAGAATTATTTTAATATTAGAATTAATTAGATTTGATTTAATGTTAGAGATTTTTTAGGATTTTAGAATTAAGTTAGTAATGTTAGAGATATTTTAGGATTTTAGAATTAAGTTAGTAATGTTAGAGATATTTTAGGATTTAAATAGTTTTTAGATTTTGATTTTTTTATGAGTTTTAACGGTTTTTGATTTTATTAAAAATAGTTTTTATTTTTTTTAATTATATAGTTTAGAAATAGCTTCTAGGTTAAATATAATTTTTAGTGTATTTTTATTATCAGGAGCTAAATAAAGTTTTATTTTGTTTTTATATAGAATTTTGTTTTGTGTGAATTTTATTAAGTTTTTTTTGAGAATTAGTTAGAGTTATTTAGAGTTTTTAGCTTATTTATTTATTTGTTATTTTATTAGAATATTTAGTTTAATTAAAATAGATTATTTAATTAGGGTTAATTGTTATTTATTATTTAGATTTTTATTTTATTTTTAATTATTTATTTAGATTATTTATTAGGATTTATGGTAATTATTAGTATTATTAAATTAGGATTAATTTGTTTTATTATTAATAGTCAGATTTTATTTAGTTAAATTTTAATAATTTATATTTTATTTTATTTGTTTATTTAGTTTAGTTTTTTTAGGTTTTCGTTTTGATAGTAGTTAGAATTATTTAGGTTTATATAAGTAAATATTAATTAGTTTAAAATAGTTGTTAATTTATTATTAGGATTGTTTATTATTAGCTTTTTTATTATTATATTAGAATAGTTTAGATTTTTCTTTAGATTTATTTTAATGAATGGTTTAGTTTTAGTTATCTAGCTAGATTGTTTAGTTGAGGTTAATTAGAAATTAATTGTAGAATTATTTAGTAATTAGATTATTGATTAGTTAGAAGTTTAATAGGATTATTTCATATTATTATTAGTATTAATATTATTTTTTTTTAGAGTCAGCATATTCATTTAGTCATCCACATTTTTATTTAAGTTCTTATCAGCAATTACCGTTACCTTGTTAATTAATCAGCACATTATATCATTAACCAGTATCATTAAGTTAATCAAATTCAGCCTTTAATTATAATCAACTGCCACGTGTCGCTCATCCCCATATAAAAGTTACTATTCATCTCCTCCCTCACTCCATCAACCCTAATCTCAGTGACCAAACCCTAGCCGCTAACATTCAGCAGCCACAACCCTAAATCCCAAACCGGCCGCCGCTACAGTGCACGACCCATCTTCATCATCCTAGCCTCCATCTTCATCTTTCCTAACTCACCTCCTTCAAAACAGATTCACCCTCAAACCACTGAAACATCCAACAGCAAACCCGGATACAACCATCAACCACTCTTCACCAACAACTATTCTTTCTCCTTCCGTTTTCGAACAGCAACAACACAAACCGCCATCAGACAAAATCTTCACCTTCATTTCTTACCCGTGAAAAAACCCAGGAAATCCAACAACCGTCGAAACCGCTCGCGATTCACAGCACACCGAAAACTAAAACCCAGAAGTCCACTTTATTCCTACAAACGGAAACTTAAACCATCCAATACCCCTTCCAATCTCCGAATCCACCATTAAACATCAACCAAACCATTTTCTTCAAATCCTTCAATCTCAACCGCAAAAACCTCTTAAACTTCCGTCATCTTAGGATCCCAACCCGAAAATACCCAAAACACTCCTCCAACTCACCGTGAAATCAAAATCGCAACACACTTGAACAAATCTCTTGCAAATCTCTAACCAAAACCCACAACAAGCTTCATCAAAGCTCCAACCAGGAAACCCAACTTCCACATTCCAAATCGACCAGAGACGTGAAAACCAGAGAAAGAGATGAACAGAGAGATTTGTGAACGAAACCGAGAGAGAAAGGCGAGAGAGATGAAAGAAAATGAGCTGAGGCAAAAAGCAGAGAGATGAATAGTGAGAGAGTTGAAACGCACGAAGAAGATGTTTTTTTTCTTTCTCTTTTATTTTTTTATTTTTTTCTATTTATTTTTTTATTTATTTGGATTTTTTTTCTGATCTTGGGCCTAACCGTGTCCAACCCCCATTTTTAGTAGCCTTTTTTTTTCTTTTATTGAAAATATGTAATATATGTTCTTTATATAATATGTTTTTTAAAGAGATTTTTAAATATTATAAATAAATTTTCAGATTTCCATATTATAACTAGCTTTTAGTTAAGGTTTACAATATACTTTTTAATAAGTTCCTTTTTTAAGGAAAATGTGTTAATATTTTATATTTTAGATTTTTTATATAATTTTCTTTTAAAAGCTTTAGTAATTTTTTTATTTAGAATTTTATTTTTTTTTATTTTTTTTTATTTATAGAAATTAGATCTCTCATTTGTTATTGGGCATTTTGTCCCATTTTTTTGTCGTTTAGGTCGATGACGACGCTTCCATAAATTGATTACTAAGTCAATATATTGATAAGTATCGTTGGATCCGAGACCATCCCATTCTCTTCTCATCTCTTCTCTATTTAAATTTCATTTCGACTTATGGATCGATGAAAGCTTTTTATCCGCAAGCGTCAGATTTTCGAAGTCGATAACCTTCCCGATTTCAAATCTATGGGGGATGACCATTGGGGTCATTTTCCTTACTTTGGGATCGCGATAGGCTACCTTCGATTAATCGACATTTTGTTTGTGGTTAAGACGAGATCTTATTCTTTCGAGTCCCGATTCAATACACTAACCAACTGACGACTAACTTTAATTTTCTGTAAATATACAACTGTTTTATTTTCAGTCATTTATATTCTTGTACATATTATATTTGTATATTATTACTATCTTGTAAATATTCAACACTTGTACATTCTTCCAAAAAATACCTAATAAAATATCGAAACCATTAAAATTTAAATTGGTGGACTGTTGATTATATATCTTGTATATTATCTATTTCTTGTATATATTCGAATTTATCTCATCTCTTTGGTAGGTTATCAAATCTCTTCAATAAACAAAGAAATTCTTTGTATTGAATTAAAAAGAGAGGATTGGGTGTAGACCTCTTCTTCTTCGAGTGTTGGGATGCCCACTGTAGTGAGGGTGGTTTCGACACTCGTCTTTCAATACGAAGACGCTTCCACCCCTTTTCCTCCTAAAACCTCGGCTCCGCACCGAGTGCATTTTCAAAAACCTCGGTCTCGTACCGAGTCCATTTTCAAACCATCTTTAAAATAAATTTCTCTTTGTATTGAATTAAAAAAGAGAGGATTAGGTGTAGACCTCTTCCTCTCCGAATGTTGGGATGCCCACTGTAGTGAGGGTGGTCTTGATATTCGTTTTTCAATACAAAGACGCGACTTTATCCACCATCTCGCTTTCACAACTTCCTTCCACAATTTTCACACCTAAAACCTCGGTCCTGTACCGAGTGCATTTTCAAATCTTTTCATAACAAAAACTTGAATGGTCGTGGAGTGGTTAGGCGTAGGCCTTCTCCTATCCCGAGTGTTGACGTTTACCGTAGGGTTCTCTGTCGTAAAGCACTTACCATTCAAAACCAGAAACATCTTTAATAAGAGAACGAAGTTCCCTTTGTATTGAATTAAAGAGAGAGGATTGGGTGTAGACCTCTTCTTCTCCGAGCGTTGGGATGCCCACTGTAGTGAGGGTGGTTTCGACGCTCGTCTTTCAATACGAAGACGCCTCGTTCGCCACACCTTTTTATAACAAAAATTTTGAGACAATGAATTGGTTACTACCCGTAGGGGTTACTATCCAAGGACCTATCTCGCCCCAAAAACAATCTCATCAATCAAACATGATACCTTGCCTCGCATGGCGAAAACCAACCTTTCAAACAGGATATGTTACGTCCGTTCTACCGCAAACAGGTACGCATAAGTCTCCAAACGAGCGAGCAGCAAAACACCTAAACTACTAGAACGCGTACGATAACATCATCCACAAAACACACCGGTTATCCGCACCGTAGGCACGAACTACGTTGCTCTGATTTCTCTTGCATGTTGAGAATACGTAGGCATAGGATTGCAACAATCCTAGCGAGCACCCTTTTCTATTTCCACCCTTTCCCAGAAAGGCATGCTACGTTTGTTCTACCGCAAACAGGTAACGCCTAAGTCTCCAACGAGCGAGCAGCAATACACCTAACTGCTAGAATGCGCACGATAGCAGCGTCTACCAAGACTTCCCCGCGCACCGTAGGCCGAACTACGGCTGCTCTGGTTCTTTACTTTCTCAAGTAAAGATACGTAGGCACAAGGGCCACAATCCTTGTCGAGCACCTTCCCCCTATATCTGTAGTTCCCCGAACTATGTCGACTCTGACTTTCTCATGTCTATTGAGAATACATAGGCATAGGACTGCAAAGTCCTACCGAGTCTGTTCTTTCACCTTTCTTCCCCGTTATTCTCTCTTTCCTTTATTTTTAACCCTTTGGAAAACCCTTTTCATAGCATAACATTTAAGCAAGTATATTCACACATCGACAAACAAAAGGTTCCCATCGAGTACGATGGATGCGAGGGGTGCTAATACCTTCCCTTCGCATAACCGGCTTCCGAACCCGTTCTTGCTTGCGAGACCATCTTATCCGTTTATTTTCTTAAGGTTTTCTCGATATTTTCCTTTCCCCTCATGGGATAAATAAAGTTCGGTGGCGACTCTTCTGTCCTTTCTTTTCGCCTCCCCGTCGTTGCACGATGCATTTTTCGAGTAGCGACAGCTGGCGACTCTGCTGGGGATTCCTAGCGAGCCAAGCCTAATTTGTTGGTCGCGTGTGTGATTTTGTTTGCTTTTATCTGTTTTTTTATGTTGTGTTCACTAACCTGTTGGGTTTATTGGATTGGTTTGTGAGGATAAAAGCTTTCTACCCGAGCTTTCGAGTATACACTAAGTTAGGAGGTGGATTCTTTCTGATTTGCGAGACTTAGGACTCGTTGAGTTGGATCGAATTCCACCGCTCAGACGAGACCTCTTTGGGATGATTATGTCTTACGTGTAGTCGTAATGGCGTCTTTATTTCCAACTTGGGAGTCCGTGACTCTGAGGACCTTTTGTAGAACCTTATTCCGAAGGTTCCTAAAACATAACTCTGTGTTCATCCTTTGAAGGGAATACCGTCTTACGAGTAGTCGTTCTGATGGAAAACTTTTGAGGTTTAGTGCATGGGACTTTGTTTAAAGGCCTTTGGGATACCCTCTTATTAAACCAATAGATTGCCCACCCGAGGGGAGAGATACCTTTTGTTGTTGTCTTGCAGGATCTGTGACTTTAATCCTTGATATGGATCTGTTCTCGTGTGCATTCATTGCATTGCATTGCATTTGCATAAACATCTCTGCATCATTTTGCATTTTCTTCCAAGATACCCAAAGCTTACCCATCCTCTATTCATAACCCGCAGTTGATTTCCCGACACTCCTGCTGAACTCGTGAGAGCTGTGAAGCGTTTGAAGCAAGAGGAACGTAGACGCCTTGAAGGGCCCATCAAACAAGGAAAGTCGAGTTAGCTATGTCAGAGAATGACCGCCAGAATGTTGATCCCCCACAAGGATTTACTGTAACGAATAATCCACTGTATGATCTTCCGCAAGTAAACGTTCCTACTCGACCCCAGAGGATGCCAACGACTGATCCGATGGAAGAAAAGCTTCGTGCCCTTGAGGAGACAATTCAAGCTATAAGAGTGTCTGACATGCCCAGACTCGATGTTGCTGATATGTGTCTAGTGCTAGACTTGGTGATTCCTCCAAGATTCAAGATACCCAACTTCGAGAAGTACACAGGCTTTAGTTGCCCGAGGCGTCATTTGGTGATGTACTGTCGAAAAATGACCCCCTATACTCATGACGATAAGCTGATGATCCACTGTTTTCAAGAAAGTCTGAGTGGGGCATCATTAAGTTGGTACACAGATTTAGTAAGGAGTCATATCCAATCATGGAGGGACCTAGCCAATGCTTTTCTAAAGTTTTACCAGTTTAATCTAGACACTCCTCCCACCTGCATGCAGCTGCAAAGCCTATCTCAGAATGAAAACGAACCTTTTAAGGGATATGCACAGCGGTGGAGAGAATTTGCAGCAAGAGTGCAACCACCACTCTCGGACAGGGAACTGATTGACATGTTCATCAACAGTTTGCAGGGCTCTTATTTTGAAAGAATGGTTGGTTGTACGCCATCAAGCTTCTCTGACCTTGTGATTGTAGGAGAGCGCCTCGAAAGCTATCTCAAAAGTGGACAAATCCAAGACGCCTCAAGCAGTCAGGACAGTGAGCTTGAATCTTTCGACGATTTCCATGAGGAAGAGAAGGATGAAACTAGCGCACTCATAGCAAACATTGGGTATCCTCACGATGTACCAGCAAAACTCTTTGGTCCCTCATCTGCTCAACAAGCATCATTACCAGTGCCATGTTATCCTTATAGGAAATCAGCCATGCTTAAAGCTTCATTCCGTAAGCCATGGGTCGCTTATCATGCAAATCAACAAGCCCATGGCCAAGGATATCAAAATCAGCACCGTAATCAGAATAGGCCCAGCAACAACTTGGAAAGAAGGACTGCTCCTCTTCATCCAATCCCTATGTCGCACAGTCAGCTTCTCTCACATCTGATTCAAAACTCATTGGTGGAGCCTAAGACTCTTAAGCTTATGCCAGAACCTTACCCTCCGGGGTACAATCCCAATGCTCAGTGTGGATATCATGGAGGATCCATGGGGCACTCGACCGAAGATTGCAAAGCCTTCCAAGCCAAAGTGCAACAGTTGATTGACAAAGGGTACATATCTTTTCCTGAAGGGAATTTGGTCGTTCATGTCAACCTTTCAGCTGTCTAAGCTCGAAGATTTCAAGGGTCATTTCAAGAAGCCAGTGGTCCAGACAGGCAGACGTCCTCAACATTGGCAGTCCTTGAGCGCTTTTATCATTTGCATCTTGTAGTTTATTTCCTGTTAATTGCTACTTGTGTTTAAACATTGTTGTTTTGAATGGTAATATTAATGAAGTGATTATGCATTTTCTGAATCAGTCGCGTCGTATTCACTCATTATTTCCACAATCACAGACACATGCTCCACTTCATCACTGTTGTTTTAGCAAATATTGGAGGGAGGATGACGAAAACGAAATACCCATAATAGCAAACTGTATGCTTTTAGACATAATCTCGTCAATGATGTACAGACATTGTTTCAAATCCCCTAAACACCGGAGATATAAGGAGTTAATCCCTAGTCAACCACTTCGAGCCTAGAAGTAGGAGTTTCCTTCGGATATTCAAACCCTTACACTCAACCTGGGGCAGGGTAGTTGTTCAGTTAGTCCACTATGCATAAAGCAAAATCCAGAAGACGATTGTTCATCAATGACCCACGACATGGCAGTCACAATTCGCCAACAAAATCAGAAAAAAATATCAAAATCCTGCTAAGTCAAGCACCTCAAACGGGACTTAGGCAAAAAATCAAGGCTATCCCGATGGATCTAACAAGCAAAGTCAGTCCATGCAAAAGTTAGGGATCAAAATAAAACCAAAAGAGGTCCTCAAACCCTCAACCAAAAACAAAATAAGATTCAGTGGCCACCCAAAACAAGGGGCTACCGACATCCAGCAAAATAAGGTGGATGCCATTTCAAGCAAACCTTGAACCATCAAGATTACACCGTCAAGGTAAACATGTTCAGAATTAACTGAATGTAGGTATGGAGATTATCAAGAAGAAGGGGTGGGTATAAATTATACTTTGAGCCTAATATCCTTTGTTTTATAACCGTGAACCAGACCACGTTACAACCCTCGAAAGACCTAATTGAGGCGAGGTTTATTCTGAAAGCATACTATTGCGAGGTTGCGTAACCTGACTCCTTACATATTTGCTAATCATCAGTATTGGTGTCAATATTCTTGCTATAATCGAATTAGCACAACGTTTGGACTAACGGTCCATTCGTCTCACTGTCACGACACATAGTAAAAGACATTTCTTTCAAAACTTGCATGAACTTCGCATTAAGATTACCATTCGTGAACAAACAATTTCAAATTGCAAGTCAGTAGTTGGCATCAAGGAAATTCCAACAAGAAGCAATCAAGCAGGACTTGACCATTTCAGCAGTCTGGATCAGAATCGAGCATACTTTGTAGTCCTGTGGAACTGGGGCATTGGCATCAAAAATGTGGAATCAGCCAACTTAAGGCAAATCCCCAAACGTCAGTTGATTATGGGGCAAATCATTCAAGAAGCGGTTGATTAAAAGTGAATTATACCAATCAGGGGCAGGCCACCCAGAGTTTCTTTGACTTGAGGATAGATCCCTCCAATGTTTAATCAGGATAAGTCAAGTCGCTTCAATTCTCTTTCAAGAGCAAGCTACTCCAAAGAGTATATCGAAGCCAACCACCAAGAATTGATTAAACAATGATAAATCCTTTCGTGGTACAAACTCTGGGGCAAGCCATCTCGAGGTCGTCTCATTGGCAAGTTATTCAAGCAAGTTCATCCTTATCAACAATTGTTGAGTTCAAAACGAGTGTTGGGGAATCATACCATCACCTCACCCAAATAACCTTAACCTTCCGAAAAGGCCTTGCTGTCATTGGGTTCTTCATCCCACAGCTTAAACCTGTTAAAACCTTGTAACCTTCAAACCTCCAAAGTCCAGTTCTTGCCTGGCAAACCTTCAAACCAGTCCCATCTAGTAAACCCTTCATTTTGTACCAGTTCCATCTGGTCAAACCTTTAAACCCTCAAACTAATCCCGTCTGGTCAACCTATCGCTGAATACCAATTCCCGTTCAGTATATGTCAGCTTTCAAACCAGTCCTCGTCTGGTCAACCTTTCGCTGAATACCAGTTCCCGTCCGGTATATGCCAGCTTTCAAACCAGTCCCATCTGGTCAACCCTTTGCTGAATACCAATTCCCGCTTGGTATATGTCAGCTTTTAAACCAGCTCTCATCTGGTCACCTTTCCTTTTAGCCTACCATTTCACCAGTTCTCGTCTGGTAAACCTCATTCCAAGTCCAGCTCCCATCTGGCAAACAACAAAATTAGCCCTCCTTTGACAGCTTAAGCTTTCGCCACCAGTCCTTGTCTGGCGGTCTACTCTCCGAATACCAGCCCTCATCTGGTACTTCCAACCCAAAGTTCAGCCTGCATTGGCAACCACCAAAGTCTAACCTGCGTTTCCATCACCCATCTGCAATCATGTGCATCATACGCATCGCATTCGACATCATCAGCATCTTGCTTCATAAGCATCTCGCATCATATGCATACCTATAATCATATCATAATTTCCTCAGCTCTTGCATCTCCGCGCATCAATATTTGCATTGGCATTTCCATTTATGGAACATCATTATCATCAAGCATTCACATATGCGAGCTCAGGTCCAGGATCAATCTCGAAGATTTCCAAGACCATATGCAGCCCAGTCAGGGGCATTCTCCGCAAGACCGTTGGTGTGCCCCCACGAAGTTGTGCAACTCTGGTTGGACAAAATTTTGAGCTTCAAAGCAACCATCAGCCCAGTCAGGGGCATTATCTGCAAAGACCGCGGGTCTCCCCGCGAAATTCAAGAATATCAAAGCAAAATTCCGCCCAGACAGGGGCACCTTTTCAAGACCATGGGTGTATCACATGATGTATTTCAACCCCATGGTTAATCAAATTTTCAACGACAAATTTAGCCCAGTCAGGGGCATATCATTTAAAGTCAGCGATAAGTGGCAATCTCTTCGGAGAAGCTTATCTCCCTACATCCTTTTGGGTGTCAGGTTTGTCTGTATTTCATTCCTCAAATTTTTGTTTTCCTTTTTTGGACAAATTCAGGGTCTTCTTTGTATCTAATCGACTTATACCTTGAAAGATGAATGCTGCAGTAATTCATCTTACTCGGTCTAAGCCGATTAGATAGGGGCATCTGTCATACCCTAAATTTGCCCGCCAGCTTTTGTAAATATTTTTTCTTTTTTTTCCCACTTAATTTCATGTCGTCTAGACACGTGTCCACTTTGAGCGTTTTTCAAATCTTGATTGATTTTGCCTAATGGGAGCGCGACACATGGCCTAAGGGCATTTTCGTAAATATTTCAATCCTTTTTAATTTCTCTTTTTCCTTGCAAATATTACTATTTTGTTCTTTTTTTTATTTTTATCACCTATTTAGTTTAATTAGATGTAGAATTTTGTTTTATTATATTTTTAGAATTAGAATAGTTATTTATTTATTTCTTTAGAATAGATTTTATTTTAGTTTTTAAATAGATTTTTTAATTTAGTTAGAATTTTTATTAGGAATAGTTTTTTTATTTATTTAGAATAGAAATAGATTATTTTTATAGCATAGATTTAATTTGTTTTTAGAATTATTTTAATATTAGAATTAATTAGATTTGATTTAATGTTAGAGATTTTTTTAGGATTTTAGAATTAAGTTAGTAATGTTAGAGATATTTTAGGATTTTAGAATTAAGTTAGTAATGTTAGAGATATTTTAGGATTTAAATAGTTTTTAGATTTTGATTTTTTTATGAGTTTTAACGGTTTTTGATTTTATTAAAAATAGTTTTTATTTTTTTTAATTATATAGTTTAGAAATAGCTTCTAGGTTAAATATAATTTTTAGTGTATTTTTATTATCAGGAGCCAAATAAAGTTTTATTTGGTTTTTATATAGAATTTTGTTTTGTGTGAATTTTATTAAGTTTTTTTTTAGAATTAGTTAGAGTTATTTAGAGTTGTTAGCTTATTTATTTATTTGTTATTTTATTAGAATATTTAGTTTAATTAAAATAGATTATTTAATTAGGGTTAATTGTTATTTATTATTTAGATTTTTATTTTATTTTTAATTATTTATTTAGATTATTTATTAGGATTTATGGTAATTATTAGTATTATTAAATTAGGATTAATTTGTTTTATTATTAATAGTCAGATTTTATTTAGTTAAATTTTAATAATTTATATTTTATTTTATTTGTTTATTTAGTTTAGTTTTTTTAGGTTTTCGTTTTGGTAGTAGTTAGAATTATTTAGGTTTATATAAGTAAATATTAATTAGTTTAAAATAGTTGTTAATTTATTATTAGGATTGTTTATTATTAGCTTTTTTATTATTATATTAGAATAGTTTAGATTTTTCTTTAGATTTATTTTAATGAATGGTTTAGTTTTAGTTATCTAGCTAGATTGTTTAGTTGAGGTTAATTAGAAATTAATTGTAGAATTATTTAGTAATTAGATTATTGATTAGTTAGAAGTTTAATAGGATTATTTCATATTATTATTAGTATTAATATTATTTTTTTTTAGAGTCAGCATATTCATTTAGTCATCCACATTTTTATTTAAGTTCTTATCAGCAATTACCGTTACCTTGTTAATTAATCAGCACATTATATCATTAACCAGTATCATTAAGTTAATCAAATTCAGCCTTTAATCATAATCAACTGCCACGTGTCGCTCATCCCCATATAAAAGTTACTATTCATCTCCTCTCTCACTCCATCAACCCTAATCTCAGTGACCAAACCCTAGCCGCTAACATTCAGCAGCCACAACCCTAAATCCCAAACCGGCCGCCGCTACAGTGCACGACCCATCTTCATCATCCTAGCCTCCATCTTCATCTTTCCTAACTCACCTCCTTCAAAACAGATTCACCCTCATACCACTGAAACATCCAACAGCAAACCCGGATACAACCATCAACCACTCTTCACCAACAACTATTCTTTCTCCTTCCGTTTTCGAACAGCAACAACACAAACCGCCATCAGACAAAATCGTCACATTCATTTCTTACCCGTGAAAAAACCCAGGAAATCCAACAACCGTCGAAACCGCTCGCGATTCACAGCACACCAAAAACTAAAACCCAAAAGTCCACTTTATTCCTACAAACGAAAACTTAAACCATCCAATACCCCTTCCAATCTCCGAATCCACCATTAAACATCAACCAAACCATTTTCTTCAAATCCTTCAATCTCAACCGCAAAAACCTCTTAAACTTCCGTCATCTTAGGATCCCAACCCGAAAATACCCAAAACACTCCTCCAACTCACCGTGAAATCAAAATCGCAACACACTTGAACAAATCTCTTGCAAATCTCCAACCAAAACCCACAACAAGCTTCATCAAAGCTCCAACCAGGAAACCCAACTTCCACATTCCAAATCGACCAGAGACGTGAAAACCAGAGAAAGAGATGAACAGAGAGATTTGTGAACGAAACCGAGAGAGAAAGGCGAGAGAGATGAAAGAAAATGAGCTGAGGCAAAAAGCAGAGAGATGAACATGAGAGAGTTGAAACGCACGAAGAAGATGTTTTTTTTCTTTCTCTTTTATTTTTTTATTTTTTTTCTATTTATTTTTTTATTTATTTGGATTTTTTTTCTGATCTTGGGCCTAACCGTGTCCAACCTCCATTTTTAGTAGCCTTTTTTTTTCTTTTATTGAAAATATGTAATATATGTTCTTTATATAATATATTTTTTAAAGAGATTTTTAAATATTATAAATAAATTTTCAGATTTCCATATTATAACTAGCTTTTAGTTAAGGTTTACAATATACTTTTTAATAAGTTCCTTTTTTTAAGGAAAATGTGTTAATATTTTATATTTTAGATTTTTTATATAATTTTCTTTTAAAAGCTTTAGTAATTTTTTTATTTAGAATTTTATTTTTTTTATTTTTTTTTATTTATAGAAATTAGATCTCTCATTTGTTATTGGGCATTTTGTCCCATTTTTTTTGCCGTTTAGGTCGATGACGACGCTTCCATAAATCGATTACTAAGTCAATATATTGATAAGTATCGTTGGATCCGAGACCACCCCATTCTCTTATCATGTCTTCTCTATTTAAATTTCATTTCGACTTATGGATCGATGAAAGCTTTTTATCCGCAAGCGTCAGATTTTCGAAGTCGATAACCTTCCCGATTTCAAATCTATGGGGGATGACCATTGGGGTCATTTTCCTTACTTTGGGATCGCGATAGGCTACCTTCGATTAATCGACATTTTGTTTGTGGTTAAGCCGAGATCTTATTCTTTCGAGTCCCGATTCAATACACTAACCAACTGACGACTAACTTTAATTTTCTGTAAATATACAACTGTTTTATTTTCAGTCATTTATATTCTTGTACATATTATATTTGTATATTATTACTATCTTGTAAATATTCAACACTTGTACATTCTTCCAAAAAATACCTAATAAAATATCGAAACCATTAAAATTTAAATTGGTGGACTGTTGATTATATATCTTGTATATTATCTATTTCTTGTATATATTCGAATTTATCTCATCTCTTTGGTAGGTTATCAAATCTCTTCAATAAACAAAGCAATTCTTTGTATTGAATTAAAAAGAGAGGATTGGGTGTAGACCTCTTCTTCTTCGAGTGTTGGGATGCCCACTGTAGTGAGGGTGGTTTCGACACTCGTCTTTCAATACGAAGACGCTTCCTGTAACAGCCCAAATTTCATTAAATAATTAATTGTAGTAATTAATTGATTTAGTGGGATTTTATGTTAATATTGGAGAGGAAGGAAAATGAAGGAAATATATAAGAGAGAAAGAAAAGAAAAGAAAGTTAGAAAACATTTGGAAAGAAAGAGGAAAGAAGAAGAAAGGAGAGAAAGAGAAGAGAAGAAGAGGAAAAGTGGAAATCATCAAGAACCAACATCAAAGCTCCGATTAATCGAGGTAAGGGTGAGAAATGTTTCTATTTGATCATTGTATGATGTTATGTATGTTGGGTTGGGGCTTGGTAGAGTTTTCATCACTTTCCAATTAGGGCAAAAGTTGGAATAATCGGTAGATTGATGATTTAATCGGTTGAAACTGAGCAATAATGCCGTAGAATAGTCGGGTAACATGTATTGATGCTGTTTGTACTGATTTTGTTGTGTGAGAAGTTGGATGATGGTGGATTATGGAGGAGGAACAGAATAGGGTTCTGTTCTGCGCAGGTTCGCTGGCTCTCGCCAGGCGTGCGAAGGCGAAGCTTCGCCAGGCGAAGCATAGCGAATGCTGGCGAATAATTATGATTAAATCCCAGTGGACTTCGCTAGCGAGTTCGCCCAGCGAAGGTGCTGGCGAATGGTGGCGAATGAAGTCAGTAGCTACTGACTTGGGCTCGCTGGGAAGTCTCGCCAGGCGAAGCCTAGCGAGTGTTCGCTGAGAGAGTTCGCCCGGCGAAGGCCAGGCGAAGGTTTGCTGCGAGGGTTCGCCAGGCGAATGAAGGCGAATGTGACAGCATTTTTCTTTTGCTGTGTTGATCATGTGGAGATGGTTTGGTTGTTTCACATAGGTTAATACTTCTATGATATGATATAGATATGATCTATTGTGATGATGTGTGGTGTGGGTAGCCTCCGGGCGTGAATCCTAGTTGATATGCGATGCGCATTAATTGTGATAAATAGAAATACATGTGAATACAATGATGAATGTATGTGTATTGTTTAATGAATTGTGAGTGCATATTTATATGCGATTGTTGTGGAAATGCATGGGAACATATGTGGTATGTGTGCATTGTTGTTGAGTATGATGATGATGATGTGTGAAATGAATACATTGATAAATGTTTGATATATGTTGTATGTGCAATCATGATGAAATTCTCGAAGGGGTGAATTATTCGAATGCATGGGATTAAGACGCGGGAACGGTCTTAAGTGCATTTATTGTGATTGGTTGATTGTACATGCATCATTCAGTCAAGAGGCAATGTCTGTTAGTTTCGTAGAAACTAGTGGCTTGTCCCAAACCTAGAAGGGTGGGTTTGAAGCCTAGGGGACGGGCTTGGTTGTTATCGGTTTAGAAGGGTGGACCCGGTTTAAAGTAAAAACCGAAAAATAATAACGAGTTATCGGTCTAGAAGGGTGGACCCGGTTCAGAGTGAAAACCGAAAAAAGATAACGAGAGTCGGTACCGCATAGCATTGAGTTGCATTGAATATGTTGAGTCACATTGCATAATATTGTTGTGGTACAAATGTGCTTGTGAATGATTGTGAAGTCAAGCATGAAGGGATGTGCTTGTGGATGTTCATAATATTGATATATGTGAACGTGATATGATTATGATTATGAGAATGAAGTGTGGTGAGAAATGTGAATATGTGTTATATGATACCTATATATATATAATCTTATGCTTTGATTATTATGGTTATATTTCTCACCCTTCTGCTGTTTTATAATGCTCTATGAGGCATTGCAGATTAGGATGCTGGAGTCCTTTTTGTGAAGTTATCTTCATTCTTTTGAGTCGGCTGCTCTGATATGTAACACCGGGTAGTTAGACTAGTATAGTCATTCTTTTGTGATACATTGCGATGTATCAGCTGATGTGGTTTTGTAATCTAACTGATATGTGTATTAATCTGGATGACTTATGTGCATTTGAATTAATATTTTGGAACTGATTAAATGATGTTATCTTCCGCTTAAACTTAAATGTTGAAATGTGATTTCTAAAACTACGAAAACGTTACATATTTTATGGAGCAAAAATGTTAAAGTGTTTTATTGGTGAAGTTGTGACATTCTTCTTTTATACCTTATTCTAAAACTTTTACTCTGATGAATTTGTATATGCTTAAATGTTTTATATGCATTTATTTGGGGTATAGGAGGGGGTGTTACAATAGTGGTATCAGAGCAGGTCGGTCCGTCCGGCCAAGTTGTTAGAGTGTTTTTTTTCCTCTGTGTTATTGATATGCGTGTGATGCATTATCAATATTGGTGGTTCTTACGTAGTTCTGTTGTTGGAATTAGTAAGATGGTTGCAGGGAGGAACGACGAAGCGATTGCAGAGGCATTGACGAGATTGGCGGGGGCAATTGGGCACAATCCTCCGGCCAATGTGAATGTGAGGAATCATGCTGATGATGGATTCCGTGCTTTGGGGAAATTCCAAAAGAATAACCCTCCGGTCTTCAAGGGAACTCATGAACCGGACAAGGCACAAATTTGGTTGAAAGCTGTGGAAAAGATTTTTCGAGTTATGAATTGCTCGGATGCACAGAAGGTGCAGTTTGGGACTCATATGCTCGAAGAAGAAGCTGAAGATTGGTGGGGTAATACTCGCCAAAGATTTGAAGAAGATGATATTGTGATTACGTGGGATTTTTTTAGAGAAACCTTTCTGGAGATGTATTTTCCAGAGGATGTGCGGGGGAAGAAAGAGATCGAATTTCTTGAGTTGAAGCAAGGTAATTCGACGGTTGCTGAGTATGCGGCAAAATTTGAGGAGTTGATCAAATTTTGTCCTCACTATAATACTGGTAATGCTGAGAGGTCTAAGTGCCTCAAGTTTGTGAACGGTTTGAGACCCGAGATTAGACAAGCTATTGGATATCAGGAAATCAGGCGGTTTTCTGAGTTGGTTAACAAGAGCAGAATTTATGATGAAGACAGTAGGGCTAGGTTCAGCCACTACAAGAGCCTAAGTGATAAGAAAGGAAAAGGACAGTTCAGAGGAAAACCTTACGTAACTCCTGCGGATAAGGGGAAACAAAAGGTTGGTTTTGGCAAGAAACCAAGTGGGGGAGTTTCTACTCCGGTGAGATGTTATAGGTGCGGTGAAGAGGGACATTGTCCCAATGAATGCAAAAGTGTTGAGAAGACGTGTTTTAAGTGTGGCAAGTCAGGCCACAAGGCTCTAGAGTGTAGAAGCGGTGCGGGTGTTACTTGCTATAACTGTGGTGAGCGAGGTCACATCAGTACCAAGTGCGATAAGCCGAAGAAGAATCAAGGGAGCGGGAAAGTGTTCGCTCTATCTGGATCTGAGACTGCTAGTGACGATCGATTGATCTGAGGTACGTGCTTCATTAATGGTACACCTTTGATCGCTATAATTGATACCGGAGCTACGCATTCTTTTATTTCTTTGGATTGTGTTAGAAGGTTAAATCTTGAGTTGTCTGTAATTGGTGGCGGTATGGTTATTGATACTCCTGCTATGGGTTCGGCAACTACACCGTATGTTTGCTTGAATTGCCCGTTGAGTATTTTCGGTAGAGATTTTGGGATTGATTTAGTGTGTCTTCATTTAGATCAACTGGATGTCATTCTTGGAATGAATTGGTTAAAATTCAATCGTGTGTATATTAACTGTTTTGACAAAACGGTTATTTTTCCCGACTCGGATGTTGAAAGGGAATTGTTTATGACGAGGAAACAAGTGAAGGAATCGGTACAAGATGGGGCTAAGGTATTTATGCTTATGGCAACTTTGAGGACTAGTGAAAGTGAAGAGATTGATGCTTTGCCCATTGTTAGGGATTTTCCGGAAGTATTCCCTGAAGAGATAAAGGATTTACTGTCGGAGCGAGAAGTGGAGTTTTCGATAGATTTGATTCCTGGAACTAGTCCGATATCGATGGCTCCATATCGTATGTCGGCCTCGGAGTTAAAAGAGTTGAAGAGTCAACTTGAGGATTTGCTTGAAAAGAAGTTTATTCGCCCGAGCGTGTCACCGTGGGATGCACCGGTGTTGTTGGTTAAGAAGAAAGAGGGTTCGATGAGGCTCTGTGTGGATTACAGACAGTTGAACAAGGTGACTATTAAGAATAAGTATCCACTTCCAAGGATTGATGATCTGATGGATCAGTTGGTTGGTGCAAGCGTGTTCAACAAGATTGATTTGAGATCTGGGTATCATCAGATCCGTGTGAAAGCTGAGGATATTCAGAAGACAGCCTTTCGGACGAGGTATGGACACTATGAGTATTCCGTGATGCCATTTGGTGTGACTAATGCACCAGGTGTATTTATGGAGTACATGAATAGGATTTTCCATCCTTATTTGGATAAGTTTGTGGTGGTGTTTATCGACGACATCTTGGTTTATTCGAAGAGCGAAGGAGAGCATGCCGAGCATCTGAAGGTTGTGTTATCTATGCTGAGAGAGAAGCAGTTGTTCGCGAAGCTTTCTAAGTGTGAATTTTGGTTGAAGGAAGTTAGTTTCCTTGGTCATGTGATTTCTAGTAGTGGTATTGCGGTCGATCCGTCGAAGGTTGAAGCGGTGTCGCAATGGGAGACTCCGAAGTCAGTTTTTGAGATCAGAAGTTTTCTTGGTTTAGCCGGTTATTATCGGAAGTTTATTGAAGGATTTGCTAAGTTATCGTTGCCGTTGACACAGTTGACTAGGAAAGGTCAAGCCTTTGTTTGGGACGCCAAGTGTGAAGCGAGTTTTCAAGAACTTAAGCGAAGGTTGACGATAGCTCCTGTTTTGATTCTGCCAAATCCAGAAGAACCATTCGTTGTGTATTGTGATGCTTCTTTGATGGGTTTAGGAGGTGTGTTGATGCAGAATAACCAAGTTGTAGCTTATGCTTCGAGGCAACTCAAAGTGCATGAGAAGAATTATCCGACGCATGACTTAGAGTTGGCCGCCGTTGTGTTCGTGTTGAAACTTTGGAGGCACTATCTGTTTGGCGCGAGATTTGAAGTGTTTAGTGACCACAAGAGTTTGAGATATCTTTTTGATCAAAAGGAATTGAATGTGAGACAAAGAAGATGGCTTGAACTTTTGAAGGATTTTGATTTTGGCTTGAATTACCATCCGGGTAAAGCGAATGTAGTAGCGGATGCCTTGAGTCGGAAATCATTGCATATGTCGGCATTGATGGTGAAAGAGTTAGAATTGATTGAGCAATTTCGAGATTTGAGTTTGGTATGTGAGAGGACTTCTTTTGGATTTAAGTTGGGTATGTTAAAGCTTACAAGTGGTATTTTGGACGAAATTCGAGAAGGACAGAAATCGGATTTGAGCTTAGTTGATCGGTTGACTTTAATCAACCAAGGCCAAGGTGGTGATTTTTGGATTGATGAGAATGGTATTATGAGATGTCGGGATCGAGTTTGTGTTCCGAACATGGTTGAGCTTAAGAAGAGCATCCTTGAGGAAGGACATCGTAGCGAATTGAGTATTCATCCGGGTGCTACTAAGATGTATCAGGATTTGAGGAAAGTATTTTGGTGGCCTAGTATGAAGAAGGATATCGCGGAATTTGTATATTCTTATTTGACTTGCCAGAAGTCAAAGATTGAGCATCAGAAGCCATCGGGTTTGATGAAGCCGTTGTTTATTCCTGAGTGGAAATGGGATAGTATCTCCATGGATTTTGTATCGGGTTTGCCGAGGACGCCGAGTAATTTTGAGGCTATTTGGGTTATCGTGGATAGGTTGACTAAATCTGCTCACTTTATTCCTATGCGTATGGATTACCCTTTGGAGAAGTTGGCTAAGTTGTATATTGAGAGGATTGTGTGTCTGCATGGTATTCTGTTAAGTATTGTTTCGGATAGAGATCCGCGGTTTACTTCGAGATTTTGGGAGAGCTTGCAGAGTGCTTTGGGTACTAAGTTGCGTTTGAGTTCAGCGTATCATCCTCAGACTGATGGTCAGACGGAGAGGACGATTCAGTCGCTTGAAGATCTTTTGAGGGCTTGTGTATTGGAAAAAGGAGGAGCTTGGGACAACTACTTGCCTTTGATTGAGTTTACCTACAACAACAGTTTCCATTCGAGTATTGGTATGGCACCATTTGAGGCGTTGTATGGTAGGCGGTGTAGGACACCACTGTGTTGGTTCGAGTCCGGAGAGAGTTCTGTTGTTGGACCCGAGTTAGTTCAACAGACTACTGATAAGATCAAGATGATTCAAGAAAAGATGAGAATTACTCAGAGTCGTCAGAAGAGTTATTATGACAAGAGGAGGAAGGCACTTGAATTTCAAGAGGGAGATCATGTGTTTCTTCGAGTCACTCCGATGACAGGTGTTGGTAGGGCACTGAAGTCACGCAAGTTGTCGCCGCGTTTCATTGGTCCTTATCAGATTTTGCAAAGGATAGGAGAAGTGGCCTATCGTGTGGCTTTACCACCGTCTCTTGCTAATCTTCACGACGTATTCCATGTATCTCAGTTGAGGAAATACATTGCGGATCCGTCTCATGTAGTCCAAATAGATGATGTGCAGGTGAGAGATAACCTGACTGTTGAGACATCACCTATGCGGATTGAGGATCGGAAATTGAAGCAGCTTCGAGGTAAAGAGATTGCGTTAGTGAAGGTCGCTTGGGGAGGACCGGCTGGTGGAAATGTTACGTGGGAGCTTGAGAGCCAGATGAAGGAGTCTTATCAGGAACTGTTTGAATCAGGTAACATTTTCGAGGACGAAAATTCCTAAGTGGGGGAGGGTTGTAACAGCCCAAATTTCATTAAATAATTAATTGTAGTAATTAATTGATTTAGTGGGATTTTATGTTAATATTGGAATTAATTTTTTTTATTAATTGGAATTAATAGAGAATTGAAAGGAATTGGAGAGGAAGGAAAATGAAGGAAATATATAAGAGAGAAAGAAAAGAAAAGAAAGTTAGAAAACATTTGGAAAGAAAGAGGAAAGAAGAAGAAAGGAGAGAAAGAGAAGAGAAGAAGAGAAAAAGTGGAAATCATCAAGAACCAACATCAAAGCTCCGATTAATCATGGTAAAGGTGAGAAATGTTTCTATTTGATCATTGTATGATGTTATGTATGTTGGGTTGGGGCTTGGTAGAGTTTTCATCACTTTCCAATTAGGGCAAAAGTTGGAATAATCGGTAGATTGATGATTTAATCGGTTGAAACTGAGCAATAATGCCGTAGAATAGTCGGGTAACATGTATTGATGCTGTTTGTACTGATTTTGTTGTGTGAGAAGTTGGATGATGGTGGATTGTGGAGGAGGAACAGAATAGGGTTCTGTTCTGCGCAGGTTCGCTGGCTCTCGACAGGCGTGCGAAGGCGAAGCTTCGCCAGGCGAAGCATAGCGAATGCTGGCGAATAATTATGATTAAATCCCAGTGGACTTCGCTGGCGAGTTCGCCAAGCGAAGGTGGATAGCGAAGGTTCGCCCAGCGAAGGTGCTGGCGAATGGTGGCGAATGAAGTCAGTAGCTACTGACTTGGGCTCGCTGGGAAGTCTCGCCAGGCGAAGCCTAGCGAGTGTTCGCTGAGAGAGTTCGCCCGGCGAAGGCCAGGCGAAGGTTCGCTGCGAGGGTTCGCCAGGCGAATGAAGGCGAATGTGACAGCATTTTTCTTTTGCTGTGTTGATCATGTGGAGATGGTTTGGTTGTTTCACATAGGTTAATACTTCTATGATATGATATAGATATGATCTATTGTGATGATGTGTGGTGTGGGTAGCCTCCGGGCGTGAATCCTAGTTGATATGCGATGCGCATTAATTGTGATAAATAGAAATACATGTGAATACAATGATGAATGTATGTGTATTGTTTAATGAATTGTGAGTGCATATTTATATGCGATTGTTGTGGAAATGCATGGGAACATATGTGGTATGTGTGCATTGTTGTTGAGTATGATGATGATGATGTGTGAAATGAATACATTGATAAATGTTTGATATATGTTGTATGTGCAATCATGATGAAATTCTCGAAGGGGTGAATTATTAGAATGCATGGGATTAAGACGCGGGAACGGTCTTAAGTGCATTTATTGTGATTGGTTGATTGTACATGCATCATTTAGTCAAGAGGCAATGTCTGTTAGTTTCGTGGAAACTAGTGGCTTGTCCCAAACCTAGAAGGGTGGGTTTGAAGCCTAGGGGACGGGCTTGGTTGTTATCGGTCTAGAAGGGTGGACCCGGTTTAAAGTAAAAACCGAAAAATGATAACGAGTTATCGGTCTAGAAGGGTGGACCCGGTTTAGAGTGAAAACCGAAAAAAGATAACGAGAGTCGGTACCACATAGCATTGAGTTGCATTGAATATGTTGAGTCACATTGCATAATATTCTTGTGGTACAAATGTGCTTGTGAATGATTGTGAAGTCAAGCATGAAGGGATATGCTTGTGGATGTTCATAATATTGATATATGTGAACGTGATATGATTATGATTATGAGAATGAAGTGTGGTGAGAAATGTGAATATGTGTTATATGATACCTATATATATATAATCTTATGCTTTGATTATTATTGTTGCGGTGAAATTTGGATGTCAAGCTATTGATTAACTTGAATCTTAATTCATTTACAACCGGTCTTTGATTTATCCGAAGGAAAGGTTAAAGAAAGGAAAAACCTAAAGGGGATAGATCTAAGGTTCGGGGGTTGGTTAAGATTAGGGAAGGTATTAGCACCCTAAACTTCCGTAGTACTCTACGGGAACCTTTTGTTTATTTTTTTTATTTATTTCATTAATTATTTTGCTTTAGGGTATATACAAAGGATTGAAAATTAAAAAAGACCTAGGGGTTAATTCTAAGTTTACTCGGCAAGACATCGCATCTTGTGCCTACATATCCTTACGGGAATGGAATCAGAGTAACTGTAGTTCCCCTCAAAAGGGAGGTTAGAAACGTCTTGACGGTGGCCAAGGTTTCAATGGGGAATAAACGTATCTTAGGGACACGCTTACGCGGAGTGTAGAAACTCCAATATCTACGTTGTAAATTGTTAAGTGAATTAGGGTTAGGTTAGGGATTCCGCGGCGGGAAACCCTAAAATGAGTGCGGCGACTCTTTGACCTAAAGCTAGGGGTAGTTTTGTAATTTTGTCCACGGCGAGACATTTGTGAAAAGTTAGGGTTTGTAAGGGTTTGAAGTTTTGAGGACTATTGGCGTGGCGGACAAACGGCTAGACCTAATCCTTCGGAGGAATGCAATGGGACAAATTAACGATGCAAATGCGCGAATTTAAACCATACAAACAGCAGAAATTAAAGTGCGGAAAGGTAAACGCGATAATTTGTTCGCGAAGTTACAAATGAGAAACAAATACAATTATAATACAACTTGAATTGAAAAACACATTAAAATAGCTAATAGCAACGTAACAAGCTGCACATTGAATACACAAGGTTAGTAGACAGAGTCAGACAGTAATCAGACAAGTTATGAAACGGAAGTGCGAAAGTTATAGATATTCTTTGTTGTTTATTTGTGATATATAAAAAAGCTTTTGATTTAAGTTAAAAAAAGAGGTTTTAATATTATTAAAAAAAACTTTTCAAAAATAGTCTTAATTTAATTATCTAACAAAAAGGTTTTATTTTTAAAAAAAAAAGGTTTAATGTTATTATTATATATTTTTTTAAAAACGGTTCTAGTTATTATTTTAAAAAAAGATTTTAGTTATTATTTTAAATTTATCTAAAAAAAAGTTTTTCTTAAAAATAATAGGTTTTCATATTAATTTGGAAAAGATGTTAATGTTATTTATTTTAAAAACAGATTTTTATATTATAACAACTTTTAATAAATTAATGATAACAATAATAATAATAATGGTAATAATAATGATAATAATGATAATAATAATAATAATAATAATAATAATAATAATAATAATAATAATAAAGCAATAATGAATTTTAAATGTGCCAAATAACCCAACAATGTTGCTAACGCAGAAATGCGCTCATCGCAACCAGATCTAAATCGGACGAAACAAAATTTATCGCAAAGAAAAAGAAATTAAGCAAAAAACAGTATTATTGCTCACACAAAAATGCGATCATCGCAATCAGATCGAACTAACACAAATGTCACGCGTCATGCACACAAATGTGCAAACATCGTATCGACATAATTCTATCAAAAATTAATCTTATATATATATATATATATATATATATATATATATATATATATATATATATATATATATATATATATATATATATATATATATATATATATATATATATATATATATATATATATATATATATATATATATATATATATATATATATATATATATATATATATATATATATATATATAAACTCTAACAATTTAAAAATTATATATATAAACGTAACAGTAATAGATGAAGAAAAAGAAATAACGGTAATAGATGAAGAAAAAGTAATATATACAAAGCAACACATGTATATATAGGGAACAAATTAGGGTTAACACCAAATTGTCAATAATGTCCCTAAAGCCCATTTTAAAGCCCAAACTAAATAATTAGTTAAGAAAAAATAAAATTTAAATAATTTAAAATAATTAAAATAAACTTAAAATAAAAACTAATAATCCTATTGATTCCTAAAATCAAAAATATTATAAAAAGAACAAAATTTTTTCCAATATTTTTTATTTTATGATTTTTTGGATATTTTTATGAATAATTTAGAAAAAGGTGGAAAAAAAATAATATTTTAAAAAATGATTTAATTAAAATACAAAAATAATAATTAAATAATAATAAAAAACTATTTTTGTTATTTTTTAATGAAAGATAGAAAAATTTAGAGTTTTAAAAAACAAAAAGTGACAAAGGTGAGATTCGAACTCTCAACCTCTCACACTCACAACTCCTTACACATGTCCTCTTGCCAATTATGCCATTTTTACTTTTTAGAAAAAAAATGCATGCCATATGATATTTACCTGCAAAAAGTCAAACGACTACACAAATTTGTTAGTAATTGATTAAATGCAATAAAAATGCAATGAAATGCGACGACAAATCTTAGGGCAAAATTTGGGGTATTATAGTTGCCCCTATTTAAATAACTTCACCGGGTGATTCGAGCAACGGAGACTCGAGAAATCGTGGTGGAGGGATTTAAATACAGATAACCGAAAATTTTGCCTTTAGACGCAGTGCTATGCAATGATATGGACAAAACAAAACGAACTATAATGCTAAATATAATATAAATCTGATATGATGCGTATGATGAAAATGACAAATGCACGGATACAGACGAAACAACGTCACAGGGGACGACCCACCGAGGAATTGCACTAGGGAAGAAGACATGTCATATCTGGAAGAACGTCGGGTAGACACGACACAGAATTGTTGATAGGTGCCAAGTAAATTAGAAATTGTCCGCAAGGTAAGACGCGAGTGAAACACGAGCTCAGGAGAATAACGCAAATGGGGATAAAACACCCATGATGCCAAGTAAATAAATTTTGCCCACAAGGTAAGACACGAGTAAAACACGACCTCAGGGAGGAAAAAAGCAAATGGGGGTAAAACACCATGATGTTAGGTAACCCAGGAATATCTGGTAAACGGGGAATAAAACACCCGAGATAAAGGTACATGGGGGATAAAACACCCAAGGATAGAAGGTAAGTGGGGAGTAAAGCACCCAAGATGGACATGTAAATGGGGAGTAAAGCACCCAGGATAGAAATGTAAATGAGGAGTAAAGCACCCAAGATAAAAATGTAACTGGGGAGTAAAGCACCCAAGATAAAAATGTAAATGGGGAGTAAAGCACCCAAGATAGAGAGGTAAATGGGGAATAAAGCACCCAAGCTAGAAATGTAAATGGGGAGTAAAGCACCCAAGATAGAAATGTAAATGGGGAATAAAGCACCCAAGATGTGCACATGTATAGGAATTATGCTATGATATATGATCAAATGCAAATGCAGACGTCGACGACAAGACTCGACTCTTTCTGTGAGATGACAAAACTGGAGGACTGATTCCTCAACACGGAGATCACTGTCATTCTGTTAAACTGTATCAAGTTGATAGTCACTGTAGGAATGATGAATAACTGCTTAGGGATTATGCAAGTAAACTGCCCCAGGTCAAATGAACTGATAATTGCTTCAGCTGTCTGATTCATGGAATCGACTGTTTTGTTGTATCCTCGGAGGGCTTGCCCCAGTCTGGGTCTTGAACAATTCTCTGGATAAACCAAATCTGAGAAGATATTGCCTTGAACAAATCTTGAACTAATTCTTTGACAGGATGTAAAAGGAACTTGCCCCCGATAAGATCACTTGACCAAGTTTCTCATTGTTTGAAAATTCCTTAGAGGAAAGCCAGTTTGCAAACAAAAATATTCATACAAACATGGTAATGCAAAGTTCATGCGACTTTTGAAATCAAAATTATTTTTGAAAGATGGAAAATACATGAGTCGTTAGTCAGAACACAACGGTTCAAGACGCTCAAAGTTTAAAACAAAGGTGTACTGCCAAAATAAATGATTCACAAAGATCTTTAGGAGTCAGGTTACGCAACCTTGCTGTAGTATACTTTCAAAATAACCTTGCTTCAATTAGGTCTTTTGAGGGTTGTAATGTGGCCTGGTTCACGGTTTATGAAACAAAAGATAAAGGCTCAAAATTTATTTGTACCCACCCAATCTACGTGATGATCTTCAGTCCTATGCTCAGTTAACTCATACTATGCATTCAGGTTCCCATAAGTTAGGGATTTCATTGATCGTAGCAATGATGACTCAGAAGTCAAAGGGACCTATGAAAAGGCAGCCAATACTCCCCTATAACATTTGATTGTTTTGACATTGAGGATTTTCAAGATAAGGATTTAAAAATCTCTTTGTATTATCCCTAAATTTTGCCTGAACTGTTTATTTTAGAGTTTAATGTCAGCGGGATGCCCCAGTTTTTCCTAAGTCTCCTTCATAGGTTTTGACTTAGCGGGCTTCTTTTGATTTTTTTATATTATTTTTTGTGTGAAGGAAAGTGACTGTTTGATTTTAATGATTACGGTGAACCATCATCGACCTTTTGATTAGAAAACATCTTCGACACTTGTTTGACGTGTGCGAAGGAAAATTTGTTAATGAAAGGTGTATCGTATGAACACACAACCAAGTTAACTGAGAACTACCCATCCCAAGGTTAAAATTGTGGGTTTTTTGTAACGAAAGAAACTCCAACTTCTAGGCTCGAAGGGGGTAACGAGGGATTAACCTCCTTATTTCTCCAGTGTTTGGGAATTGAAACAATGCCTTACATCGTCAACAAGGTTTGATTGAAAGCATACTGACAACAATTATGGGTATAACGTTTTCGTCATCCTCCCTCCAATCTTAGCATATCAAAATTTTGGACAAGAAGTAAACATTTGAAAAATAAAGCATAAAGATGCAAATAAATGGACGGAAATGAATTGAATCAAAAGTCGCAATGCTTATGAAAGTACAAACATAATTAAAAGCAAACAACTTAAACAAAATAAGGAAAGTGCAAACAACGAGAAACAAAAGGCCTAGTGACAAAACTTCATTTCTGATGTACTGGCAAGGGATTTTTCTGAACATCCGGATGACTGTCTGTAAAATCAAGTATTCTAGTTCTAACCAATTCACATACTCTAGCCTTCAATGCAAAACAATGCTCCAAGTTATGGCCTGGGGCACCCTCATGGGAAGCACAATAGAGATCAGCCCTAAATCCAGCCGGAGGATTAAGAGGAGGTGGTAAAGCCTTTGTAGTAATCAGTCCTTGCCGGACTAAGTCAGGATATAGCTCTGTGTAAGTCATGAGAATAGGATCAAAGTGACTCCTGTTCCGTTTCTGGTCTGATATCTGTGTCGAGGAATCAGCTTGATGACTCAAAGGTACACTAGAAGACGATAGGACCAAGAAGGAGAAACTGGGGGACAAATGCAATGCAAAAATGTGATACTGATGCCATGCAATGGTTTCAAGAATTTCAACGGTCGATTGCGAATATTGCTTTTTAAGAAAGTTGGAAAAAATTTTAGACTTTAAAATGTAAGGCTTTTCGAATTTGCAAAGGACTGCTGAATTCCTTGAAACTAGAAAGGATATGATGCTTTATGGATGCGAAGCACAAATACACATAAGCAAACAAAAGGTCCTAAGTTAGAGGAACAATGAATGGAGTCAAGGTCTACCCTTCCCAAAGAGGTATGTACTATAGGTTGATTGTACCTGCAGAACGAGGGTTCTAAATCAGTGCCCAAAGTCATCAGTCCATCTTTCGGATATTATCGACTTCCCGACTGACTTGAGGGTCGATAATATTCTCAAGAGAACCTCTTTTGAGTGTAGTATCGCGTAGCAACCAATGTAGGACTACTCCCACATAGTTCCCGCACTACATCCTATATAAGGCCAAGATGGTGTAAAGGTACTACGGTTCCCAGTATCACAGACTCCAATCGATAATGGTAAAAGTTTTCACGACTACACTCGATCAAACGAACCATTTTCGAAAGTGTCTCAACTGAGCGGTGATTCTCGATTTAGCTTAGTCGGGACTCACTCCCTATAAGCCTCGTCGAATATATCAGCCATCCTATCATAAGGTCGCTCAAGTCCGGGTGTAGGACTTATCTCACAACACAGTAACTCCAAGTAAGGTACCCCAATATATACATACAAGTGAGCAAAATATATAATAAAACAAATATATAAAGAAAAATAAACAAAATAGGGATAACCCTCAATAGTTAGGACTCCCCAGTGAAGTCGCCATTTTCTGTTGCGGTGAAATTTGGATGTCAAGCTATTGATTAACTTGAATCTTAATTCATTTACAACCGGTCTTTGATTTATCCGAAGGAAAGGTTAAATAAAGGAAAAACCTAAAAGGGAGAGATCTAAGGTTCGGGGGTTGGTTAAGATTAAGGAAGGTATTAGCATCCTAAACTTCCGTAGTACTCTACGGGAACCTTTTGTTTATTTTTTTTTTATTTCATTAATTATTTTGCTTTAGGGTATATACAAAGGATTGAAAATTAAAAAAGACCTAGGGGTTAATTCTAAGTTTACTCGGCAAGACATCGCATCTTGTGCCTACATATCCTTACGGGAATGGAATCAGAGTAACTGTAGTTCCCCTCAAAAGGGAGGTTAGAAACGTCTTGACGGTGGCCAAGATTTCAATGGGGAATAAACGTATCTTAGGGACACGCTTACGCGGAGTGTAGAAACTCCAATATCTACGTTGTAAATTGTTAAGTGAATTAGGGTTAGGTTAGGGATTCCGCGGCGGGAAACCCTAAAATGAGCGCGACGACTCTTTGACCTAAAGCTAGGGGTAGTTTTGTAATTTTGTCCACGGCGAGACATTTGTGAAAAGTTAGGGTTTGTAAGGGTTTGAAGTTTTGAGGACTATTGGCGTGGCGGCCAAACGGCTAGACCTAATCCTTCGGAGGAATGCAATGGGACAAATTAACGATGCAAATGCGCGAATTTAAACCATACAAACAGCAGAAATTAAAGTGCGGAAAGGTAAACGCGATAATTTGTTCGCGAAGTTACAAATGAGAAACAGATACAATTATAATACAACTTGAATTGAAAAACACATTAAAATAGCTAATAGCAACGTAACAAGCTGCACATTGAATACACAAGGTTAGTAGACAGAGTCAGACAGTAATCAGACAAGTTATGAAACGGAAGTGCGGAAGTTATAGATATTCTTTGTTGTTTATTTGTGATATATAAAAAAGCTTTTGATTTAAGTTAAAAAAAGAGGTTTTAATATTATTAAAAAAAACTTTTCAAAAATAGTCTTAATTTAATTATCTAACAAAAAGGTTTTATTTTAAAAAAAAAGGTTTAATGTTATTATTATATATTTTTTAAAAAATGGTTCTAGTTATTATTTTAAAAAAAGATTTTAGTTATTATTTTAAATTTATCTAAAAAAAAGTTTTTCTTAAAAATAATAGGTTTTCATATTAATTTGGAAAAGATGTTAATGTTATTTATTTTAAAAACAGATTTTTATATTATAACAAGTTTTAATAAATTAATGATAACAATAATAATAATAATGGTAATAATAATGATAATAATAATAAATAATGATAATAATAATACTAATAATAATAATAATAATAATAATAATAAAGCAATAATGAATTTTAAATGTGCCAAATAACCCAACAATGTTGCTAACGCAGAAATGCGCTCATCGCAACCAGATCTAAATCGGACGAAACAAAATTTATCGCAAAGAAAAAGAAATTAAGCAAAAAACAGTATTATTGCTCACACAAAAATGCGATCATCGCAATCAGATCGAACTAACACAAATGTCACGCGTCATGCACACAAATGTGCAAACATCGTATCGACATAATTCGATCAAAAATTAATCTTATATATATATATATATATATATATATATATATATAAACTCTAACAATTTAAAAATTATATATATAAACGTAACAGTAATAGATGAAGAAAAAGAAATAACGGTAATAGATGAAGAAAAAGAAATAACGGTAAGGATGAAGAAAAAGAAACAACAGTAATAGATGAAGGAAAAGAAATAACAGTAAACGATGAAGAAAAAGAAACAACGGTAAACGATGAAGAAAAAGAAATAACGGTAAACGGCACTCACTTCTCTTAGGTTTTTTTTCATTCTCTCCCTTTTTCAACAAAGCAACACATGTATATATAGGGAACAAATTAGGGTTAACACCAAATTGTAAATAATGTCCCTAAAGCCCATTTTAAAGCCCAAACTAAATAATTAGTTAAGAAAAAATAAAATTTAAATAATTTAAAATAATTAAAATAAACTTAAAATAAAAACTAATAATCCTATTGATTCCTAAAATCAAAAATATTATAAAAAGAACAAAATTTTTTCCAATATTTTTTATTTTATGATTTTTTGGATATTTTTATGAATAATTTAGAAAAAGGTGAAAAAAAATAATATTTTAAAAAATGATTTAATTAAAATACGAAAATAATAATTAAATAATAATAAAAAACTATTTTTGTTATTTTTTAATGAAAGATAGAAAAATTTAGAGTAAAAATAATAAAAAACAAAAAGTGACAAAGGTGAGATTCAAACTCTCAACCTCTCACACTCACAACTCCTTACACATGTCCTCTTGCCAATTATGCCATTTTTACTTTTTAAAAAAAAATGCATGCCATATGATATTTACCTGCAAAAAGTCAAACGACTACACAAATTTGTTAGTAATTGATTAAATGCAATAAAAATGCAATGAAATGCGACGACAAATCTTAGGGCAAAATTTGGGGTATTACAATTATGGTTATATTTCTCACCCTTCTGCTGTTTTATAATGCTCTATGAGGCATTGCAGATTAGGATGCTGGAGTCCTTTTTGTGAAGTTATCTTCATTCTTTTGAGTCGGCTGCTCTGATATGTAACACCGGGTAGTTAGACTAGTATAGTCATTCTTTTGTGATACATTGCGATGTATCAGCTGATGTGGTTTTGTAATCTAACTGATATGTGTATTAATCTGGATGACTTATGTGCATTTGAATTAATATTTTGGAACTGATTAAATGATGTTATCTTCCGCTTAAATTTAAATGTTGAAATCTGATTTCTAAAACTACGAAAACGTTACATATTTTATGGAGCAAAAATGTTAAAGTGTTTTATTGGTGAAGTTGTGACATTCTTCTTTTATACCTTATTCTAAAACTTTTACTCTGATGAATTTGTATATGCTTAAATGTTTTATATGCATTTATTTAGGGTATAGGAGGGGGTGTTACACTTCCACCCCTTTTCCTCCTAAAACCTCGGCTCCGCACCGAGTGCATTTTCAAAAACCTCGGTCTCGTACCGAGTCCATTTTCAAACCATCTTTAAAATAAATTTCTCTTTGTATTGAATTAAAAAAGAGAGGATTAGGTGTAGACCTCTTCCTCTCCGAATGTTGGGATGCCCACTGTAGTGAGGGTGGTCTTGATATTCGTTTTTCAATACAAAGACGCGACTTTATCCACCATCTCGCTTTCACAACTTCCTTCCACAATTTTCACACCTAAAACCTCGGTCCTGTACTGAGTGCATTTTCAAATCTTTTCATAACAAAAACTTGAATGGCCGTGGAGTGGTTAGGCGTAGGCCTTCTCCTATCCCGAGTGCTGACGTTTACCGTAGGGTTCTCTATCGTAAAGCACTTACCATTCAAAACCAGAAACATCTTTAATAAGAGAACGAAGTTCCCTTTGTATTGAATTAAAGAGAGAGGATTGGGTGTAGACCTCTTCTTCTCCGAGCGTTGGGATGCCCACTGTAGTGAGGGTGGTTTCAACGCTCGTCTTTCAATACGAAGACGCCTCAATCGCCACACCTTTTTATAACAAAAATTTTGAGACAATGAATTGGGTACTACCCGTAGGGGTTACTATCCAAGGACCTATCTCGCCCCAAAAACAATCTCATCAATCAAACATGATACCTTGCCTCGCATGGCGAAAACCAACCTTTCAAACAGGATATGTTACGTCCGTTCTACCGCAAACAGGTACGCATAAGTCTCCAAATGAGCGAGCAGCAAAACACCTAAACTACTAGAACGCGTACGATAACATCATCCACAAAACACACCGGTTATCTGCACCGTAGGCACGAACTACGTTGCTCTGATTTCTCTTGCATGTTGAGAATACGTAGGCATAGGATTGCAACAATCCTAGCGAGCACCCTTTTCTTTTTCCACCCTTTCCCAAAAAGGCATGCTACGTCCGTTCTACCGCAAACAGGTAACGCCTAAGTCTCCAACGAGCGAGCAGCAATACACCTAACTGCTAGAATGCGCACGATAGCAGCGTCTACCAAGACTTCCCCGCGCACCGTAGGCCGAACTACGGCTGCTCTGGTTCGTTACTTTCTCAAGGAAAGATACGTAGGCACAAGGGCCACAATCCTTGCCGAGCACCTTCCCCCTATATCTGTAGTTCCCCGAACTACGTCGACTCTGACTTTCTCATGTCTATTGAGAATACGTAGGCATAGGACTGCAAAGTCCTACCGAGTCTGTTCTTTCACCTTTCTTCCCCGTTATTCTCTCTTTCCTTTATTTTTAACCCTCTTTCTTTACCCTTTGGAAAACCCTTTTCATAGCATAACATTTAAGCAAGTATATTCACACATCGACAAAAAAAAGGTTCCCATCGAGTACGATGGATGCGACGGGTGCTAATACCTTCCCTTCGCATAACCGGCTTCCGAACCCGTTCTTGGTTGCGAGACCATCTTATCCGTTTCTTTTCTTAAGGTTTTCTCGATATTTTCCTTTCCCCTCATGGGATAAATAAAGTTCGGTGGCGACTCTTCTGTCCTTTCTTTTCGCCTCCCCGTCGTTGCACGATGCATTTTTCGAGTAGCGACAGTACTCTACAAGAACCTCTTGTTTTTTGTGTTATTTATTTGCTAAGGGTGAAAGACCTAGGGGGTTTATTTCTAAGTATACTCATCAAGAAATCGCATCTTGTGCCTACGTATCCTGACGGGAATGAAATCAAAATATCTGTAGTTCCCCTAAAGGGATTGAGGAACCATTGACTGTGGTTAAAGTTCCAGGGGGAAGAAGGTTTTTTTGATTCTAGGAGAAGAGGCAAGACGTCATCTTTGGGAGAATAATCGACTTAACCATCACAAGCGTATGGAAGATGGTCTTTGCTTCACTTTTAGAGAAAGGATCCAATTCAGATTTTTATCGACGAATACGGCACATGCCTCTCTCAAGCAGAAAATATTCTACATCTCACGATTATATTATAGGGTAGGATAATTACATCTCGACTATGTATATGAATCACGTCTAGTTCTCTTTGTAGGATGATTGAGGATTTAATTGAATTATAAGTTGTCTAATGTTGAGAACTTAAGGGCATCTACCATAAAGATGTAAGGGTGACTTAGGCTGATCAACCTGAAAAGTCAGGGATCAAACGTGGGGAAAATGATGCAAATGAAAAGTGCAATGTATACAACTTTCAAAGTCATATACAGGTTCCTCCCTTGGACATGTAGTATAAGCAATAATATAAGATCTGAGGACTATAAATAATTGTTGAAAAATAGGCAATCAAGATACGTGGTTAAACAAAGTTGATCATGGAGTCGAGATCGAAAGGGAACCTCTTTTAGCCTAATGTTATCATGCAAGCAAGTTCGTCCTACAGTCTATCTCGGATTGATTAGTTGAGGATTAAATCGAATCGAGAATATCCTGAAGAGACAAGGCAAGTCAGGATCGTTAAGGGTTCGTAACAAGACTTCACAAGATCACTTACAACTAGGTATCTAACAGTATCATCAAAATTAATTAAGATTTTAAATAAGATTACTTAGAAACTTAATCAGTTAATTAGACATTAAAGAATTCCAAAAAAAACAAATTATAGAAGTTTAAGGACTTAATTATTTTAGCAACTAAAATCTAAAGAAAATATAAATTGTAAAAGTAAGTAAATGATTCAAATTAAAATAAATAATAATAATAAAACTATAGAAAAGGGGTAGGCCTCTAACATGGCCCATCCAGTGCTTCTTTAATAAAAGAACATATTCTAGGAAAAAAAGAAGAAAGAGAAATAAAAAGCATGACCAAAAACTCAGAGCAAGCCTTCTCCGTCGTACGCACTCTCTTTCCCTCTCGCAATGTCGTATCCATTCCCCAAATCATTGAGCCCAAACCTTAGCTTTAAATCTCCTTCATCGGTTGTGCAATCCTCACTCTTATCTGGTATTCGAGCACGATCTTTACATCACCAACATTTAACCAAATCGTCTTCGATTCGTAACAGACCCACGATTAGATGTCCAAGTGAGGAGCTCCATCGATGAGTTCATCAGACGGCTCAACGTGGTTCGAATTGAGAGTTAAAAAAGTTCCCTGATTTCCTTACTCACAAGAAAATGCGCTAAATGCGTACCTTTTGAGGATTTTCGACCCCTGCAGTTCGATGACTACGCCTCCTAGGTACTGATTCCCACCTTCTGCTTTTGTTGATGTCGTTTCTTCTTTCGCTCTAAATTACGTTGTTGTGCGTGTTGTCTGTATTGTTGTTGTCGTCGTAGTTCACTATCGTTGTTATCATTGTAGGTTTGAGAGGTTGAAGGTGTTGCTTCCAAGACGACCTCTATGTCGTGCCTGCGAGGTATTTGGTGAATGCTCTCACTCAAATCTCTTTCTTTCCTTTCGTATGGATTATGGCATCATTAAACTGAATTTTCACGATGATTTTTGAATGGTGTTTCAGGGTTTGCTTTTGGCTTAATGGGGGAAGGTTAGATCTTTATGTTAAATAATGGTTGATGATGAAGGTTTTAAAGGTTTGATTCCCGGGTAGACTGGGGATGATGATGCGGGGTAAAGAGTGGTGGGTACAAGAATTTGGTAAGTCGTAACATTGATGATATCGCTTTTTCTCTGGATCTCTTTCTTTCTCCCCTCCTGCCAATCCCTTTGAGTTTTGATGTTTTGTATGTATTTCACTTTTTGAATGCGTGTGGAATTTGTGGGATATGTATATGTGATATAGCGTGAGGTCTTGTGGTTTCCTTTTTGTATGAATATTCTGAATGTGTTTGCTGTGGTGTGATATCGTGAAAAAGATGTCTTTTTTCTGCCTCAAATTCTCTCCTTTTATAGAATCAAGATCTTGACAATGAAAGGCATTAAAAGGCTGATTAGGAAAGAAATTAATTGGTTTAGACATGTTTAGAACCTGTTCTGGAAAGTAAATAAATTGGTCCTAATTGTGTTCTGACCTTGTTGGCTGTAAATTATAAACTTCTTTTCTTTTATTTCAATATGTTTGAAATGTGTTAGGGGAAAAGATGGTTATTAACTCTTGATTTCTCATTTCATGTAAATTGATGACAATGTTTTGGAGCTGTTTGTGGATCGCGTTATCAAACAAGAAAGAAGGTGGCACGAGGCCGGGTGCATATTTGGAGAAAATTCAATCATATTCACCTTTAAAGGTTCATGCTTGTTAGAAGGTGGCTTCATGTGTTTTCAAGGCTTGGCTTGCTTGTGTTGGAAATAGCTTCATGTAGCTAGCATGAATTTTGCTCATTCGTGTAGACTTGTGGCTTGTAGTAGGTTTTGATTAGTAGCTAGAAGTTGTAGTAGTCTTGAAAATTTAGAGCACATGATGTAACATGAGGTTTGAACAAGTTGTTAGCATGAGGTACTTGGCCCTTTCAAATATTTTCATTTTGGTTTGTGAATGTAATAATTCATGTGCAGAATTTGTCCTCCCCTTTTTGTTTTAGCAATTTGGTAATGTTTTAGCTTGTATGGGCTTTGTATCATGAAACTTGCTTGGAGTTTGCACTATGAATATCAAGGCTTGGTATAGTTGGAGTGTGAGCTTGGAAATATATGCTGTATGAGCGTGTATCATGAAGTTTGGCCTTGGGCCATGTAGAAAATGTTCATTATTTTCCTTTTATTTTGACTTGTGGTTGTACCATGGACTTTAGAATTTGAACTTGGTGGTTTGAACTATGAGGTTTGGTTCATCATTCTTTTTCAATTTTGAAAACATGGGCTAATAGTTAGAAGTATAATTTCAAAAAAAGACAATGGATTCTGGATGGAAGAAAAAATATAATGGATAAATTGGTTTGTGATATGAATATGTGAATTTAGAAGTGTGAATCGGATGTTGAATGGATAAAAAGTGGTTTTTTCTTTTAAAACGAAATTAAGAAAAAAAGAAAGAAAAAAAAAAGGAAAAGACAAAAAAAAGAGATAATATGGAAAGTGGATTTAGAAATTATATTGGATAGAGGTTCAGAAAGAAAATGCTTAGAAAAAAGAGATAAATGTGGTCTTAGAAAGAGATCTTGAATCCTTGAAAACACGTCTTAAGCTCCGAGCAAGACATGAACCATGAATCTTTCAACTTGAACCAAACCTTAATTTAGCAAAAAATTCCTCTCCCACGAATGATCCAACCTCATGGGTGGATCCTTGAGGAATCCTCATTAAAGATATCGACTTAAGAAGTAGAGAATTAGGAGAAATCTTGAGACGATGACGAACTTGCAATAGAGAGTAATGCTCAATGTAGCCTTGATTCTCTTGTTCTTGAGAAATCTTTGATGAAGTCATCCTTGTTAAATTGATAGATCTAATGTTGAACCAAAATTTTCATGAATCACTGCTTGATAACCTGGATTTACATTAATAGCCACTGATGCAAAATTTAAGCTAACCCCTGATGGTTTGACCAGGATGAGGTCAACCTTCCATCTAATTTAGACTTGAATGGATAACCACATTTGACTTGAAACTAGTGCTCTCGCCCTCAGTCTCCCTGCAAAACCTTAAACTCATAGAGAAGAAAAGAGAGAAAAACAAGAAAACTGCCCAATATTTTGGTATTTTTGTCAAAGGTTAGTAAACATAAACACTTATAAAACAAGAGAAAAACAAGAAAACTGCCCAATATTTTGGTATTTTTGTCAAAGGTTAGTAAACATAAACACTTATAAAACAAGTAAGAAATACACAGGTGCCCGGTGTTCTCTCCTAGAAACAAAACTCATAAAAGAGGCAGGGGGACCAATATTGTGTTCTTTCCTGTAAATGAAGTGGGATCTTAGGGGTAAAATTAGGATATGACAATTACAAACCAGCAAAGGTTGGTCTCCAAGGAATCAAAAATGGTTCCTACTTTTTCTCCACGAAGTTGAAGCAATTCCTAGGTATTTTATAGGGTTTTGGACTCCTATAAATACCCCTTTCCATACACTTCTTCAGGAATCCAAGTTTTGTGCACACTTAGGCCTTACTCTGTCCAATTGTAAGGATAACCCTTCACACCAAAGAGTTATCGCGTCATGAATCGAGTATGTATCAAGTTTGGATAATCCCTATACTAGTTTTATTTTCGTCAAGATTACTTCAACATTTATTATACCAGTTTCAAGACTCCGTTTGGAGCAGATTTTTAACTCATTCCGTTTTTATATTTACTTTGGCTTGCCTTTACTTTTCTGTTTTATTTACCTCGCAATTATTCTCTTCATCTTATTTAACTTTATCGCAACTTTATTTCAAAACGATTTTTACCAGTAATTATGTTTGCACTTAAAACCCTTTATGTTTTGTTTTCAATAACCATGTCCGGGTAACTTATTAGTGCTGGGATGTGAGGATCATCAATAGACGGTGCTCTACATGTTGTCTCTTTAGGGTTACCTTTGTGGGCAGTTTTGGTTTAAATTCAGTTTTTCTGAATTCATTTTAATCTGCCTCTACGAAAGTGGGGCAGAGAAAACATCGAGTAAGATCGAAAGTCGTCTAACACTAAATACTAAAATTGGTTTGTTTTTTATTAACAAATATCGTGAAAGCACTTTGTTAATTAATTAGGAAGTCTAATATTTCTAGAAAGCGATTTTAAAACTATTTACGAAAGCGCACCGTTTATAGGTTTATGATTCAGTTACCTGAGCGAAAGCCTGTAACCCTTTTAAGTTTAACTTTCCAATCAAAATCACTTTTCGACCGAGTTAAGAGTTTAATTTCTTAAAAATAGGTTTACTACTTTAACGTGATAAGCACCATTCATAAGTGACAATGGACGACATTAATTAGAGAGTAAAGTCGGTTCTAAATACGAGAAAGCGAAAGTTCCTGTTAAATTGATTCTTTCCAAAGTGAAAATATTGCCCCGTGAGTAACCTTAGTAGATACGCTTAGAGTATTGTTGATTGTTGTGAATTACATGTCAGTATTGTTATTCATATTAATTTATTAAATTTATTTACTTCATCATTCTTATTCTTAATTCAATCACCTTAGATAAACACCATAATAATTAAGTAATGATAGGTTTGACGATTGGTGTCTGTGGGATCGATATCTTTTAAAACTACATGATAGGCTGCACACTTGCAATTATTTGGTTTACACCCGATCAGATGAGTTTGTCTAATGGTTGGTGCATTCAGGTGTGTAAGAAGAATAAATAGGAGTGTGGTATGTATGAGTGAAGAGGATGAAAATGTGATGGGAGCAGGGAGAAGAGAAAGTGAAGATGTTGATAACTTTGACTTAATGTGACAGAGAGAGTATTATTTTTTCTGGCCTTTCAATTGGCCCCCTCCATTATATGTGGATCCACCCTTTCCTTTTATAATCTTAACCTAATTATTTTCAAAGTGTAAGCTTTCAATTATATGATCCACTTAGGCTCTTACAATTAATTAAAAATAATACCCATAATGTCTTTCTAGATATTTATGAGATTAGAATGAATTAAAAAAATTTAAACAAACTAAAATCAAAGCACTCTAAAGTAATACAATAAATTTGAAATAAGACCACAATTAATTTATTTATTCAATCTACATGTTTTGATGAAAACGCAAAAATAAAAGGACTCAAAATGAATAAATGTCGGGCGCAAAAATGCTCGAAAAATTAAAATGAACACATCAAAATAATCAACGTAAAATAAATATCTCAGAAACATATAGGTTTTGATCAAATTTTGAAATAAAAAATGACCAGTTAAAAGGCTCAGGCCGATCAAAATCTGCGTGAAAAAGTAGTCGAATAAATAAAACGAGCATGCTAAATTAACTTACGTGTATCGTAGATTAAGAACATTGATGTCTGCAAGCTTGATTTTGAAATTTTTCACGCTGCTAATTCTACGCATATTTGCAAATTGATTCAACTGGTCTGTCTATATATCTAAAAATTTATAAGCATTATGCATAACAAAATGCATGATGTGATGAGTAGATACTACAGATGTTTGGTGAATGCATCAATTTACTGACTGAGGAATTGTGAATAGATAATCAAATGCAAAGGAACCACCCTTGGACCATTTCCTTCTAATTCTCAATTACAATCAAAACCATACAAAGATTTAGATGACAACAACACTCTTAACTTTCACCCCCTGGACCTCTGAAACATGATGCAATAGAATGGACGATGCACTAAGATTGAGAAGACGGTCGTGGAAATGACGAAAGGTTTGGAGAAAAGATTCCTTTCTACAAAGGCATAGAGGACCCCAAAACAAAAGGTTTGGAGAAAAGATTCCTTACGTGAAATGCAGAAAGGATTCCATAACAAAAGGCTTGGAAAAAAGATAAGTTCCTTCTACATCACATAGTGGAACTCCTTTCTGGAGAACACGATCAAATACATTTCTGCAAAAGCAAAAGAGACTCCTGAACAAAAGATTAGGAGATAATTCCTCCTATGAAAGGTAGCGAGGAATCAAGAACAAAAGGTTTAAAGACAACTTCCTTCTACGAAAGGTAGAAAGAACCCCAGAACTAAAGGTTTGGAGAAAATGGTCCCACTATAACAAGTAAAGGATATTTCGTTGGGGAAGAAATGATTGTGAAAATTTTTGTAGTAAGAAGAAAAAACTCCTGAGCAAAGGCTAGGAGAAAACTCCTCGTACGAAAGGTAGTGAGGACTCCATAACAAAAGGTTTGGGATACAAATTTCTTCTACAAAAGGTAGAGAAAGACACCAGAACAAAAGGTTTAGGGAAACAAATTTCTTCTATTAAAGGTAGAAAAAAGACACCAGAACAAAAGGTTCGGGAAAACAAGTTTCTTCTACGAAAGGTAGAAAAAGACACCAGAACAAAAGGTTCGGGGAAACAAATTTCTTCTACGAAAGGTAGAAAAAGACACCAGAACAAAAGGTTCGAGGAAACAAATTTCTTCTAAGAAAGATAGAAAAATACACCATAACAAAAGGTTCAAAGGAAAAGTTCTACAAAAGGTAGGATATTCTGTAAGGAGAAAAACGTAATATGCAAAGACGAACTACTGAGGATAATGTGCAAAAGGCACAGCCGGGTATGAAAAGTTGCAAAACGCACAAGCCAAAAGTCCTACGATGACGGCATGAACGAGACTCGCAAAAAGTAAGTTGAGGGTAATAACTATCCCTGTATAAGGTATCAGAATATCATTAACCTCACAAGTACAACGACAGAGATGACATTCTTTGTGTAGTGACCATTTAGTTCCTAGTCACATAGGCATCAAGTGTCCCAATTGGTCGAAGATATCTAAAGCAAAGTTTTGTCGCGTATAGAAGACATCGAAGATGCTAACAAAAGGAAAGCGAAGGGATTAGATGTCACGCAAAAGGAAGTGAAATACCTTACAAAAGGTAAGGTAACTCATATGTAAAAAGGCACAAAAGGAGTTACAAAAGTAATCGTCGGAAGAGGCAGTGTCCACATGAATGCTTTACCCTCTATAGGAATTGGCTAAACAAGTGTGCAAATGATGCAGAAATGTATGAAAAATGTTGGGGATATGAGAGTCTAGAGTGACGGTCGTGCCAAGCATAGTTGGGCTTGCTAGGGAAAAGGGATACGTAAGGTGAAATGTACCAGTCAGAGGTGGTTTTACAAAGAGGTATACATCAAAAAGGTGCCAAATATGATTAGGCTTTGGACTGGATGGGGAATGAGCTTGACTTCACGACACCAATTCTTCATGATGCGATCAAGTTTTGGAGATGTTAGGACTCCAAATTTTTATGCCATTTTTCCATGGGCTAGATGGTTCTTGTCTCGACCAGGTCACTTCGTGGTTTCAATGGCGTTTCTGTATGTCGCATGGGGTCATGGTTACCCTATAGTCACCCTAAGAGGAGAAGTAATCCCACACTTTCTTTCCACCACAAAATTATCATCCCTAAAATTCAAAAGCAACGCTTATCACCGTAAAACAAGTTTTGCAATCACATGGTAAGAATCAAAAGAGAAGACTTTTTGAGGAAAAAAATATTTATTGATGAAAAACCCATAAACGGGCAAATTACAAGAGGAGGCAATCCCTAAAAGAGGTAATTGCTTTGAAAGAAAATGGATAAAAAATAGCAATGGCAATGTTGAAATCGGTTTCTATCGAGTTTCAATTTTGCTATGACCCATATATCACTGAAGACCCTTTATGCCTTGATTTTGAGTGCAACGATTGTAATAATGCTTCCCAATTGGAGTTTAGTGATCAAGGAGGAAAATTCACACATCCTCTCAGAATGAATTTTTTGCCTTTTGAATCCCTAACTTTTGCCTATACTGCCCTTCTCGGGTTTTCAGCCTACCGGGATACCCTTTTTTGCCTAAGTTACCTTTACAAGTTTTTAACTTAACGAGTTATTTCTTTTGTTTTTGTCCCTAATTTTTGTCTGAACCTTCTTCTTTTTCCATGGTCCACCAGGATGCCCATTTTTTCCGTGGATTTTCTTTTTGGTCCACCGGGTCTATCTTTTAGGCATAATATTTTTTAACTGCATCTGAATTCATAGGGGATGGAAAATCATCACCGTCCATGGTCGAGAGAATCAAGGCTCCACCAGAGAAAACATGTTTCACCATATATGGACCCTCATAGTCCGGTGTCCATTTCCCCCTTGGATCGTGTGAGTTAGCTGAATTTTCCTCAAGACCAGGTCTCCTGCTCCAATGTATCACGGGCGAACTTTCTTGTCAAAGGATCTCTTTAATCGCTTCTGGTATAATTGACCATGATAGATGGTTGTCATGCGCTTCTCATCGATGATATTAAGCTGGTCGAGTCTTGCTTGTATGCATTCAGCTTCATCTAGCTTGACGTCTGCTAAAATCCTCAAGGAAGAAATCTCTACTTCAATAGGTAGCACTGCTTCCATTCCATACACGAGAGAGAATGGGGTTTCCCCAGTAGAAGTACACACCGAAGTGTGGTAGCCATGCAAGGCAAATGGCAACATCTCGTGCCAATCTTTATATGTTTTCACCATCTTCCAAACGATCTTTTTGATGTTTTTATTTGCCGCCTCAACAGCTCCATTCATTTTTGGGCGATATCGCGTCGAGTTGTTGTGCTCGATCTTAAAGCTTTTGTACAAGTCCTTCATCATTTTATTATTGAGGTTCGAACCATTATAAGTAATGATCTTATTTGGGACTCCATATCGGCAAATAATGTCTTTCTTAATGAAGCGGGCCGCTGTTGCACCCTAAAATTTGCTCAACCTTATTCACTTGGTTTATGTTTCAATATCATTAGCATTTGCATATAGAGTCATGTACATAGGTTACTCATCTGCATAGCATAAGCATATCAAGTCATCCAACAGGGAACCAAGCATTATTCTCCTCTCTAGAAGCCTATCAAGAGGTTATTATCCTGATTCAATCTCATTCAAGTCATCAGAAAAGAATTTGAAAGTTGGATAAGTCAGTAGATCAAGCATTGAGTATATCTCCTAACTGAGGGTGTCTGAGGATCATAAGGAAAGTATGAGCTACGAATTGAAGGCATGGGGAGTATCTAGACATCTTGGAGGACTTAGAAAGTCATTTGGAGAAGGAGACAAGTCATTGGTATGATCACAAGAATTACAGTTGAAGACAGTCAACTAGGGTTTCATCTGGGTCAACCCTAGGTCAACTCTAGGTTAGTTGACTGATTGAAAGGCATTAAGGGCTATTGGAGAGATGTGGGGTTTATCATTTGACATGAAGAATAAGGATATGTTGTTATGCTAATAAGAGTTCAAGAGAAATCAAGGAGAAGAGGAGTTTCTAAATTAGGGTTTCTATGTAAAATCCCCTAGTTTAGGTCAAATTTCCAAGCAAGATAAGTCAAAATGCAAGCTTCAAATGGATCCTTGGCCAACATGAAACTTGTAGAGGATCTCAAGACCTTTAATTTGAGTGGTGGAAGACATCAAGGAGATTTATAGAAGTCACGTTATGGTCCTTGCAAGTTACAGGTCATCTGAGGTATCTGAAATTTTGTCTGTGAAAGTGACTTGACTTCCAATCTATTTTTACCCCTCAAGGAGATTTCAAATGAATTTCTGGTCAACATAAGAATTGTTCCTCATTGTCTTAGCTTTCTAGAATGGTATAGTATGTCTTCATATGATTTGTGGAACTCTACTTATGGTCTTGGCAAGCAAAGGGTATTTTGGTCATCTGAGAATTACAGGTCATTTCAACCTATGCCCAAAACTCATACAAGGAAGCTTCAAATGGAAAACTTTACAACATCAAACTTGTTCCAAATGACATTTTGAGTCTAGAAAAGTGACCATGAGAGATTGGAAAGATTCATAGCACAAGGTTTCAAAATTGTTGGATTTAATGAATAAAAATGGACTTAAAAATGAGATTTTTCATATCTTGGCCAAATGAAGCAAAATTATAGGTCATTTTGAATGGAAAGATCATTTTAAAGACATTGGCTAAAGTAGAATTTTGAGCTTAGTTCACATTTTGGGAGTTATCCATGGTTACTTGTAATGGAAGATACATAAACCAAATCCAAAGGAAAGAATGCAAGGGAAACTTCTCCAAGTTTCTAGGAGGTTCTATGCTCACCTATATATTGATATGAGATGGTTCATGCCATGGTTGGTGATTACCTTTTCTCAAAACCCCAAGTTTCATTCACTTTCTCCATTTTGCAAAAATATCTCAAACTCTCTTAAATCTCCCTCAATTCTCACACTTCTTGATCTGAGCTTCACCACCATCATCCATAGATTACAATTCTCATAAGAATTTGGCTGAATTGAGCAAGGATAGTGCCATACAAGTTTCATCATTCAAGGTGCAAGAAATTGAAATCACATGATACAAGAAGTTTGAGCCAAGATCTTTGCATACAGAATCAAAGTGGTAGTGTGTGGATCAGTTTCAAGTCCCTGCAAGCATTGGATCAAGGAGTTCCATAGCTGTTTCTCCATTTTAAACCAGGTTGGTATCTCTGCTCGATTTGCATAGTTTAGTCAGCATGATAGGGTTTTGTTAGCTTAGACTGGTTAAGTTAGGTTAGATGATGAGTTCCACAGAGTTTGGAGAGGTTTAATGGAGATTATCAATGGTGCACTAATTCTGTTGGAGCTTAGAACATCAAGAATAATGCGAGATAATCTTAGATTAGTTGCTTAGAATGATCAGCGAAAGATGTAGTTTATGCTAGGGTAAAGATTGGCAAGGTATGGTATGGTTGATGACAGGTGTTCATGGTGGATTCTACCTGTTACCCCTATCGGGTTTGCTTCTTGAGTGAGTTTCAGAAGGAGATAAGGGTATGGTTGTGTAGAGGAGAGTTGATAGAGCATCTTTTCTCTTTGTATTGTGTGATTTCATGAAGGGACGAAGGAGAACAGAGGAGTGCAAGATCCGTGCATGGTTAGGGTTTTTCTGAAACCCTAGGGTTGCTCAAGGTTGAAGACGATGGCTGAACCACACGATGGGGTATTTGACCTTGACCGGGGATCTAATCCAATGGCTCTGATTTAAAAAGAAAACGGAGGGAAGTCATAGGAGTGAAACGCCCCGTTTCACTTAAGTTTCTGAGTGGGCTTTGGAATCTCTTGCTAATGACACCCCTCCCAGTGCAGGCCCAATGATATTCAACTGGAAATAATGCTATCTGCACCGTTTGTGTTTTTTTGTTTTTTTGTTGAAATTCTGAAGCGCGCTGGGCCTATTGTTTTGTTCTATTCGCACCCCCTGCTCTGTGGCCCACCTGAAAAAAACAACTAGGCGCCCTTACTTTTCATACCCCCCTGCTTTTATTTCATTTTAATTTTCTTTTCATTTTCATGAATTTTATAAAAATCATAATAAATCGTATATTTCATATTTTTTGATGATTCTTTTTGCATTAATTTCTTTAAGATGTCTAAAACATTATAAAAAATAAAAATTGCATTTTATTTTTTATTTGATATTTTTCCCATATTTTCCAAATAAATGCCTATTTTAGGTGTTCCATTCCATACATGATTTTGTTAATTTTTGTTCTAATAAATGCTTTAATATTTTTTGTCCATTCTTTTTAGGTTGGTTACTAGACATTGTCAACTTGTACATACAATTTAGTTCATATTTTTAGGAATTAATTTGAGGTGATTAGTTTAGGTGAAAACAACATGAATGAAATTAGGGTTTTTAAATCAACTTAGGTGAGATAGTTTAATTCTTTTAGGAAATTTTCATTTGATTTTTGGGGTATGGACTATAGGGGTTATGGGTATAGGATAGATCCCCTTAGAAATCACTAGGATTCCCCTACTACTATTAGTATTACTGCTATATTTGATTGATTGGTGTGGTGTGCCCTCTGGGGATTATTGATTTGTCTGTGTGGGTATTGGGATTGTTTGGGGATTGGGGAAGCTGAAGACTTGTGATGTTGAAGCCATTGGAGATCCAGAGCTTGAAGACCAACTTTCAGAGTTGGAGAGGAGATTCTTGCTAGCAGCTGTTGAGGAGACTAGGGTTTAGGAGCTAGGCAGAGCTCTAGATTAGAAAACTTGTTTCCCAAACATGGAATGCCTTGTCTGCATCCATCCTTTCCCTATGATTCAAAGTCTCTTTCAAATATCCACCTCCTTCCTTTGGAAGGATCAGTGAATGTATTTGAAAGATAGAACTTTTGAGGGGAAACTTTCTGTTTAATGTTAACAATTGATGAACCACCCTTGGTAGGTAATCAATTGTCTAACATTCATGCACTTCATCTTGTTGACTGATGTTTCTCCTGAGGATTGAGACTTGAAGAAAAGCCATTGCAGATGGAAGACTGATAATGAAGACCTTGCTTGAAGGCTGTGGAGATGGAGATTGATGCTTGCTGAAGCTTGTAGCTGATTGGAGATGACTTGGAGTTAGGTGTTGATGCAGAGCTGCTGTGGCTGTTTATTTTTGCTGTATTTCATTTCTGATGAATTGATTGGTTTTCCTGACTGTATTGTTTGCTGTTTACCCTGTTGGGTTGAAAGTGAAGCCTGTTCACTTTTGCCTATTGTTTTCTAGGTTCGAGGTTGAGTGGGACTCCCTTGCCTCGCTTGTATTGCTGCATCCATGCATTTTACTGTTTTAATGTATATATATCTGATATTGTTTCTGTTTCCGTCTATTCCCTTAGGATCTCTGTTTCTCTCTGTGCAAGAGAGGAGCATGATAGACACTAGGTCTTAACCCATGCATGATAACATTAGGATAGTTTGATTCCCTTCGCAACCGTAGGTTAGAGTTATGCCTCTTCTTCCTCAAAACAAACAGAAAAACATCATAAAGATTTCAAACACAATAAAAGACACTTCTTCCGTAAAAGAATGTGAACTCATCAAAACGTCATTTTTGTCCGCTTGGACTGCTAATCAGAAAAACCTTTTTCAGAAGGAATAAAACTAATCAAGACAGACTTGTGTCGTACGTGGCCCGAACTACGTTTGCTCTGATCTTTCATGCTGTATGAAAGTACGTAGGCATAGGATGCGATATCCTAGCGAGCAACCTTCCCCTCCTTTCCCGTAGGTAGGCGAACTACGTTGACTCTGATTTCTCATTCCAGACGGGAATACGTAGGCATAAAGTGCGATACTTTGCCGAGTCATTTTATTTTCTTTTAACCCCTGACCTGTAGAGTAGATAGAATAACAATCCGTACCAGAAAACAAGCGTGGATCCCGTCGAGTACGACGGACGTGAGGGGTGCTAATACCTTCCCCTTGCGTAACCGACTCCCGAATCCAGGTTTTGGTTGCGATGACCATACCTTTCCCGTGTTGTGCGAGGTTTACTCTGAGCGTTTCCTTTCCCTCCTGTGGGATAAATAACGCACGGTGGCGACTCTTCTGTTCAGCCGGCGCCGATTTTCGCAGTAGCGACAGCTGGCGACTCTGCTGGGGATCCAACGTCCCCTGGCTGCTAAGGACTGCGATAGTTCCTTATGCATTTGGGATACAACGTCCCTTAAGCGAGTCAATCCTAGCGCTTGTTTTCCCGTCGAGGATTTTGTATGGATTTATATTTCTGACCTTTATTTTTAGCATTATATATTGATTATTATTGCTGTATTGGGGTGTGACGGGTGTTCTGATATTGAGTGAGAAGCCGGACCTGGGCTTGAGTGCACCTAGAATTAGAGTAGAAAGTAGTGGGCGCGTGCCGACTTTGCTTGCATTAGTGTCTCATGAAATCTACACTCGGACGAGGTTCTTCTGGTTGGCTTCTTTTTCTACCCTTTGGGTCGAAGGGGTTGTTGGTCAGCTGAATTGTCGACTCCGGGAACCGATCATTTGGAAGTTGGCTAAGTGAGGCCTCTTCAGGATTTGATGATGCCACTCCTTCTGGGAATCGTATCATCAACCCTGAAAGTCTGTGACGCCGACGACCGCATAGGATGCCATACCTTTGTTAGTTACTAGGACATCCACCTGTGAGAGGGTTTGGGGTTATGCAGGTAACTAGACCTTCAGATACCGGTTATTTCTTGATCAAAGATCCTGGGTATTTATGGAGAGTCCTGAGGTCTGTCAGAGACCAGTTGGAGAGTCCTGAGGTCTGTCAGAGACTAGTTGGAGAGTTATGAGGTCTGTCAGAGACTAGGTGGAGATGTGATTTGAGGTCTGCCAGAGACCCGTGAGAGTTATGGCTTGAGGTCTGTCAGAGACCATTGTTGGAGCTTTGTTTTAGGTCTATCTGAGACCAGGGTTTGAGGACTTCTATAGAGTCTGTTTGAGACCTCTTGATATGGTTCAGGCTATTCAGCTACGGCAGTTGGTCCCTGTTGCATGATACTTGCATTGCATTGTTTGCATACTCATTATCATTGCATCCCATTAACGTGTGTCTGTGCTGCAGGTGCATTTGCATATCCTCCGATTCTAGTGCCCAGACTTCTGAGTATTGACTATGGCCGGTTTGAGGAAAACAGTTGCGTATAAGCTGCCTTCACCTGATATTACTTCTTTGCTTGGTCTGATATCTCTTGCTGACGAGGAGGTTAGGAGAAGCTTCAGAATGAGTCATGGGAGATTACTGAGATTAGTCTGCAAGCCCACTGCTGATGAGATGAACGGGCTATATACCTTGATGCAGTTCTACGACCCCGCATTGAGATGTTTTACGTTTGCTGACTTCATTCTAGGGCCTACCATTGTGGAGTATGTGGAGTTTACTGAGCTACCAGTGCAGAACAAGGTCCCCTTTATTCACTCTGCTGCTGAGCCCAAGTTGGAGGACTTAGCCAAAGCCTTGCATATGGACGCTGCAGAACTGTTATTGACTTCTTGGCTTGGGGTTTTAGGTTTCTCTCTTGATTTCTTGGTTGGCAAAGCCCAGGAGTATGCCAAGAGCGGATGTTGGGTGGTTTTCAATGCTATCTTGGCTCTATGCATTTATGGAATTGTGTTGTTCCCTAACTTGCCCAATTTCATAGACCTGGACGCTTTCCACCTATTTGCTGCCGGCAATCCGGTGCCAACATTGATCGGAGACTTCTACCACTCCTTGCACTACAAGAATGAAAACAGAAGGGGAAAGGTTGTTTACTGCTGTGCTCCTCTATTGAATATGTGGTTCAAGAGTCATCTTCCCATGAAGGGATCTTTTGTGGAGAGTGCAACCACCGCTAGCTGGTCAGAGCGCCTGATGAGGCTATCTTCCGAAGACGTTGAGTGGTTTGATAGAGATCTGCTGGGATCTGAGCTTATCTTCAGTTGTTCTGGTTACCCTAATGTTCCTCTGATAGGAAGAAAGGGGTGTATTAATTACAACCCTTCCCTGTTGGTCCGTCAGTTCGGATATGCGCTGAAGAACCCGCCAAAGGAGGAAGAAGTACAGGAATCTCTGTACTTCACCGGTGATTTAAAGGGGGAGTTATTGGCCAAGCTGCAGCATGCCTGGACGCGTATTAACCGAAGAGGGAAGCCATTGTTAGGGAAGAACGTCTGTCAGGCCTATGCACCATACAGGGTTTGGGTCCAGGAGAGAGCAAGTCAGTTGCGGATGCCGTTTCCAGATGCACCAGTCCTTGTTCCTATTCCGGTAGCAGAGCCAACTACTGTTTCTAGGGAGGCCTACGAGCAAGTGGTGAAGGAAAAAGAAGCCTTGATGAAGATCAACGAAGGGTTAGAGCAAGAGCTAGCCCAGGCACGCAGTGAGAAAAACAAGGCCGTGTATGCTTTCCAACAGCAGATTGAGCTGATGAACAGATTAGGGGCTGAGTTGACTGAGGAGAGGAAGAAGCGCGAACGTCTGGGGCAAGAGTTCAGAAGCTCCCATGACATGCTTGAATCCAAGAAGAAAGCACTTGACATCGCTCACCGAGAGATCTCTTATTGCAACAAGACCTGGAATGCCACGCTCACCAATAATAAGAAAAGGGAAGATAAGTTGAAGCAGCAAATCTCCGACCTCGAAGAGCAGTTGAAGTCCAGCATCAAGAAATGTGAAGAAGAAGTGATGACCCGGTACAGTCTCCAGAACGCACTAAACAAGGCCATCAAAGGCAGAGATGAAGCTGTGTCTCAGAAGCGTAAACTAGAGGATCGCTTCGGAGAGGGGGCATGGGAAGAAACTGCTGAAGACGTACGCCGTGTTCTTAAGAAAAGGAACCAACTTGTTGAAGGGCTGCTTGATCGACCAAGTCATCCGGAGACCAAGAAGTTGCTAGAAGAGTACCAGACTTATGGGAGGATTTAATCATTTCATGTAGTAACTCGTATGCTTTATTTGCATAGTGCTGACCATCACCAGGATTGTTGGTTGAGGTCATGCCTTTTTGTTGTACTCTCAGTGATATTGTATTCTTGGCTTATTGGTTTCTCAGCAATATATGAGGCTTTCTATGATTCAGCTCCGATCTGTATATTGATAGCACTGTCACTGCACCTACACCTTCACACTAGAATCGGGGAATGAATTTCCCTAATGCACAGACACACATTGCATTGCATTCATATTCATATTGCATTACATGTAATCGTTGGATGGTGTCTTACTTCCTGCTCTGTATCAGGTACTTTTCAGGATTGCAGATCAGCACCCGCACCGCTATTCCACTCGCACCAACTGTCGAAGAATCATGGATCAAATGCAGAACGAGATGCAAGATGTGCGCCAGAAGCTAGCTCTCTTTATGCAGACCATGGAAGCTATTGCAAAAGGTCAGGAGAATTTGCAAGCCATGGTCCAGCCTCTGTTGGCCCGAAATGCTGGTCACGGCAACGAGGAGCATCAGTCTGTGCGAGTCGATACTGTTCATGGGGATGGCACTCCCACGCCAGTGGCTCCACCTGTAGTCAATATACCTGCTGCTAACGTCAACAATGCTACCGCTGCTGTGAATGGTAACGTCGGAGTTGGGAATGAGACTGCTGTCCATAACGTTGGGCTTGGTGATGTCAACTTGGGTGATAATATGGGAGGCAACGACTTTGGCAATACTGGATTCGGGTTCAATGATCAGGGATTCGATAACGCTGGGAAATATGGTTTCAATGCTCAAGGCTTTGGGCAAGATGGTTATGGCGTGGCCAATTAGGGTTACAGAGGTTTCGGAAATGGGAACGACGCTGGGTTAATGGCTTTTGGACCTGCTGGAGGTGTTCAGGGATACGGCAACAGAGGCCGAGGCCCGGTGATGAATCAGATCAGAGCTGGCCGTCATAATGGATATGATGGGTATGGAGCTGGGAATGGTATGTGGCAAGAAGATCAGCAGGAGGACGCTTTCTCCGGCGGAGGTTTCGAAGGGCCGATGGATGACTCCCAGAAGATCAGAATGCTGGAAGAGCAGATGAGGGGGGTCCTGAACCAAAGTGCTGTGGGCTTGGACATGGCAACAATGGGTCTGGTACCTGGCTTGAGGGTGCCAATCAAATTCAAAGCTCCGGCGTTTGATAAGTATAAAGGGGACACATGTCCGAAAGTGCACGTGAGGGCTTATTACAGAAAGATGTCTGCGTACTCAACTGATGAGAGAATGCTAATGCATTTCTTTCAGGATAGTCTGTCGGGCCCTTCCTTAGAGTGGTACATGGGGTTGGAGCCAACCAATATCAAGACATGGAAGCAATTAGCAGAGGCATTTGTAGCTCACTACAAGTATAACAGCGACTTGGCACCCAATCGGGTCCAATTGGCAGGGCTGTCTCAGAAGAAGGGGGAGAGCTTTAAAGAGTACGCGCAAAGGTGGCGCGATATGGCTGCCAGGGTCCGCCCTCCTTTAGAAGACAAGGAAATGAATGACATGTTCGTAGGCACATTCACAGGCTTATTTCATGACATGCTGTTTCATACATCTCTGGCCAGTTTTTCGGACCTAATTCTGATGGGAGAAAAGATTGAACGTAACATTAAGCAAGGAAAATTCCAGGCAGAGGAATCAACTGCATCTGGCAGTAATAGGAAGGCTTTTGGTGGGCGCCGTCAGGGCGAGGCAAGCGCAGTATTTGGAGGCCGAGGCCGAGGCCGAGGCAGAGGTCGGAACCAATATCATCAGCCGCAGCAGGTGGCGAGTGTTACTATCCCATATCAACAACAACCGTCTCAGCAACAACAGCATCAGCAGCCGCAGCCGCAGCAGGGGGCACAACAGGCTCAGCGAAGATTCCAGGGTGGTAAGCCAAGAAGAGTGTTTGAGAAGCCTCCCTCAACCTATGGAGATTTGTTGCAGACACTGTTGGGCCTAAATTTGGTAGAGAAAAGAACTCTGGCACCGATAACGGGGACTCCTCCGTATGGTTATGATGCAAGAAGGCACTGTGAGTTTCATTCTGGGGCTCCGGGCCACGATATAGAAGGTTGCCATGCTTTTAAGCATGTCGTGCAGGATCTTTTGGACAATAAGACTATCAATTTCGGAATGGCAGGTCCGAATATAGTGAAGAAACCCATGCCTAACCATGGGGCAAACGCCATTTTGACTGAGGAAGGGTTGAATCTGATAATGAATGTCGACGATTTAAAGACGCCGCTGAGTGAGATAAAAAGCAGACTGTTGCAAGGGGGTGTTTATCCAGGATGTGACGAGTATTGCTTAGAATGCTGGACCCTAGCTGGGGGGTGTGATGATTTGAAGAAAGGCATTCAGGCTTTAATTGATGGAGGCACATTGCAGTTTGACCGAGCAGCAACTGAAGAGCCCGCGGGGGCAGTAGCAGATGATCAGAGTAATGTGGCCACTGTAACGATTCCTCGGAAGACAATCACTATTGCAACACCGGTTTAGCGACCACCAATCACCATAACTAAGGCCGGATCGATCCCGTACAAGAACACAAAAGCAGTCCTATGGTCATATGGGTTGGAGGTGTATTGTGACGGGATAGAGATTGATGTTGATAAGCAGCCAGCTGAGACTGTCGATAACGTCGTTGGTTCAGGAGGTATGACAAGGAGTGGTAGGATCTTTATATCACCTGAAGTGGAGGCCGAAAGACTAGCAAAAGGGAAAGGGAAGATGGTTGAGAATGTCCCAGTGCAAGCGAGCGAAAAAGAAGCGGCCTCGAAGGATGTAGAAGAGTTCATGCGCTTAATTCGAAAAAGTGATTATAAGATTGTGGAGCATCTGCAGCAGAAGCCGTCCAAAATATCTATCCTGTCGTTGCTACTATGTTCTGAAGCTCACAGAAATGCTTTGTTGAAAGTCCTGGATACTTCCTTCGTACCCCAAGACGTCTCCGTGAATCAGCTGGAAGGAGTGTTGGCACATGTGAATGCAGGCCACAGCTTAGGCTTTACCGACTTCGATTTGACCCCAAAAGGGAGAGATCATAATATGGCGCTGCACATATCTGTCGAGTGAAGAGGATCAGTAATGTCGCATGTATTGGTCGACACCGGATCGTCTTTGAATGTTATGCCTAAGAAAGCGATGATGAAGCTGGATGTCAGAGGAATCCTGTGCACGCCCAGTGACTTGGTAGTTAGAGCCTTTGACGGCACGCGAAGAACAGTCTTTGGATCGATAACATTGCCCCTACAAGTAGGGCCGGAGGTGTTTGCCACTGAATTTTATATCATGGATATACAGCCTGCATATAGCTGCCTGCTCGGAAGACCTTGGATCCATGGGGCTGGGGCAGTCACGTCTACCCTGCATCAGAAGTTGAAATATATGGTCGGAGACAGCGTAGTCACCGTATGCGGAGAAGAGGACATCCTGGTCAGCCATCTGTCGTCGTTTAAATATGTGGAGGTCGACAGAGAGATCCACGAAACACCCTGCCAAGTATTTGAAGGGTTGCGTATCAAGGACAAAGGTCCCGGGCCGAGCAAAGTGTCGGAGATAGCTGTCTCGTCGTATAAAGAAGCTCAAGCTCTAGTGGAGGCAGGAGAAGCAAAGGGCTGGGGCAAAGTGCTGGATATTCCTGTGAAGATGGACCGGTTCGGGCTGGGATACCCACCGTCGTCGTCAACACCTGCTGTGGGGCCACCCCGTTTCAGAGGGCCAATAACCATCTCTGCCAGTGGAGTATGTCATGAAACCATCAACGCTGCTTCAGAATCTGACGAAGGAGACAGCGACTGTGATATGGATGCCTGGATTCAGCCAAGCACGCCAGGACAAGGACTGTGCAACTGGTCTATTCAGGAGCTTGTTCCTGTGACTCTTAAACAATAATGCTTTGCTTTATTAATTGTTGAATAATCTAATGTCTTGCCCGGGGCATCAGGATTTGCTCAGGGCTGTGTTGTTATGAACATTGCGGGTTAATCATTAAATAAATGGCGTTTTTTCATGTGCAAATACTGTAATCTCTGTCTTTCTTGTTTTGTATTTTTCAATAAAATGGCAACGTGGTTATTCGCTTTATACACATTTTGAAGCACTTAACCATTCTTTTTGCAGGATAACATTTTCAGATGACATCCTTGAACCACCTATGACTCGTCCCGACTTTGAGCACCCGGTATTTCAGGCCGAAGAAGAGGTTGTCGAAGATAGTGACGTTCCTGAAGAACTGTCTTGGTTGGTGAAGCAAGAGGAAAGAGCCATTCTGCCTCACGACGAGGTCATCGAAATTATCAACTTAGGGTCGGAAGGGGTTGAGAAGAATATTCGTATCGGAGCCGCGCTGCAGAGCGATATCAAGCGAAGACTGGTTGAAATGCTCCGAGAGTATAATGATGTATTCGCTTGGTCGTATGAGGATATGCCAGGGCTCGATACAGATATGGTTGTGCACCGTCTGCCACTGAAAGAAGAATGCCCGCCGGTCAAACAAAAGCTTCACAGAACTCGACCAGATATGGCAGTGAAGATCAAAGAGGAAGTTCAAAAACAGTGGGATGCTGGTTTCCTGGCTGTGACAAAATATCCCTCATGGGTTGCTAACATCGTACCAGTGCCAAAGAAAGATGGCAAGGTTCGAATGTGCGTGGATTATAGAGATTTGAATAAAGCAAACCCAAAAGACGATTTTCCACTTCCTCATATTGATGTGCTAGTTGACAATACTGCTCAATACTCCGTATTCTCCTTCATGGATGGCTTTTCAGGCTATAATCAGATTAAAATGGCGCCAGAGGACATGGAGAAGACCACTTTCATAACGCCTTGGGGAACATTTTGCTACAAAGTGATGCCCTTTGGTTTGAAAAATGCTGGGGCAACATATCAGCGTGCGATGACGACTCTTTTCCATGATATGATGCATAAAGAGATCGAAGTTTATGTTGACGATATGATTGCCAAATCCCAGACGGAGGAAGAGCATCTGGTGAATCTGCTGAAGTTATTTAAAAGGCTTAGGAAGTTCAGGCTGAGGCTGAACCCTAACAAATGCACCTTCGGGGTGAGATCGGGTAAGCTGCTGGGGTTTATCGTAAGCGAAAGAGGAATAGAGGTCGATCCTGCTAAAATAAAAGCGATTCAAGAAATGCCGACGCCTAAAACAGAGAAAGAGGTACGCGGGTTTTTAGGGAGGTTGAACTACATCGCCCGGTTCATATCTCACCTAACGGCCACGTGTGAACCATTGTTCAAGCTGTTGAAGAAAGATCAAGCTGTGACGTGGAACGAAAATTGTCAAAAGGCGTTCGATAAAATAAAGCAGTATTTGCAGGAACCTCCTATTTTGATACCTCCAGTGGCAGGGAGACCCTTGATCATGTATTTGACAGTTCTTGAGGGAAGCATGGGTTGTGTTCTCGGTCAGCACGACGAGACAGGAAGAAAAGAGCATGCAATTTATTACTTGAGTAAGAAATTTACAGATTGTGAATCTCGATACTCAATGCTTGAGAAAACTTGTTGCGCGCTAGCCTGGGCCGCCAAGCGTTTGAGGCAATACATGCTGAATCATACAACCATGCTCATCTCGAAGATGGATCCTATCAAATATGTATTCGAAAAGCAGGCGTTGTCAGGGAGAATTGCCCGTTGGCAGATGGTCTTGACTGAATATGACATCCAATACGTCTCGCAAAAGGCTATAAAGGGGAGTGTGCTGTCTGAGTATCTGGCGGAGCAGCCTATTGAAGATTACCAATCGATGAGGTTTGATTTTCCTGACCAGGATATCATGTACCTAAAGATGAAAGATTGTGAGGAGCCGTTGCCGGACGAGGGACCAGAGTTGGGTTCCAAATGGAAGATGATATTTGACGGAGCTGTGAACGCTTACGGTAGCGGAATAGGGGCAATCATCACTACGCCACACGGGTCGCACATCCCGTTTACTGCCCGATTGACCTTTGCTGTTACCAATAATGAGGCCGAATACGAAGCTTGTATAATGGGGCTTGAAGAAGCCATTGATTTGCGAATCAAGAATTTAGACGTATACGGAGACTCAGCTCTGGTGGTGAATCAGATAAAAGGGGAATGGGAGACGCGTCAGCCCAACTTGATACATTACATGAACTATGCAAGGAGATTGTTGCCTTTCTTCGACAAGGTTGAATTGCATCATGTGCCGCGGGCCGAGAATCAAATGGCTGACACCCTGGCCACTTTGTCTTCCATGTACAAAGTCAACTTCTGGAACGAGGCTCCCCGAATCGTTATCTCTCGGCTTGACAGACCAGCTTACGTATTTGCTATTGATGAAGCATCCGACGACAAACCGTGGTATTTTGATATCCTTAATTTTCTGGTAAACAAAGAGTATCCGGCTGGGGCATCCAGTCAAGATCAGAAGACTCTCAGGAGATTAGCGGGTAATTTCTATTTGAATCCGGATGGCGTCTTATACAGAAGAAACCACGACTTGGTGCTGTTGCGTTGTGTAGATGAAAAAGAGGCGAAACTGCTCATGGAGGAAATACATGAAGGTACATTTGGTACGCATGCTGGTGGGCATGCTATGACGAGAAAGCTGCTGCGGGCAGGTTATTTTTGGCTAACAATGGAAACTGACTGTTTCAAGTTTGCGAGGAAGTGCCACAAGTGCCAAATTTATGCTGATAAAATCCATGTGCCTCCGAGTCCTTTAAATGTGATGTCATCGCCATGGCCATTCTCGATGTGGGGAATCGATATGATCGGAAAGATCGAGCCGACAGCTTCTAACGGGCACAGGTTCATCCTAGTAGCAATCGATTATTTCACCAAGTGGGTAGAAGCGGCGTCTTACGCAAATGTAACGAAGCAAGTGGTGGCCAGATTCATCAAGAGAGATATCATTTGCCGATATGGGATTCCCGAGCGGATAATCACGGACAACGGTTCAAACCTGAACAACAAAATGATGAAGGAACTCTGTCAGAATTTCAAGATCGAACATCACAACTCCTCCCCTTACCGACCCAAGATGAATGGCGCTGTTGAAGCGGCCAATAAGAATATAAAGAAGATCGTCCAGAAGATGGTGGTAACCTATAAGGATTGGCACGAGATGCTACCTTTTGCTTTGCACGGTTATCGTACGACGGTACGCACATCAACCGGGGCAACCCCGTTCTCGTTGGTATACGGAATGGAAGCGGTATTGCCATTGGAAGTTGAGATCCCTTCTCTGAGGGTATTGCGAGACGTTCAGCTGGACGAGGCAGAATGGGTGAAAGATAGGTTGAACCAATTGAGTTTGATGGATGAGAAGAGGCTAGCTTCTCTAGCATACGGTCGTTTGTACCAGAGCCGAATGAAGAAAGCATATGATAAGAAGATACATCCGCGAAGCTTTCAGACGGGCGACCTTGTGCTGAAAAGGATTCTCCCGCCGCAAGCCGATCACAGGGGCAAGTGGACCCCCAACTACGAAGGGCCATACGTTGTCAGAAAAGTATTTTCAGGAGGAGCTTTATTGTTGTCCACTATGGACGGTGAAGACTTCACGTCACCTGTGAATTCGGACGCAGTTAAAAAATACTTTGCTTAGAATAGACCCGCTGGACAGAAAAAGAGAGTCCAGGCAAAAATGGGGCATCCTGGCGAACCAAAAACAGAATGAAAAGTTCGGGCAAAAGTTAGGGATAAAATTGAAAAATGTACACCCGCGAAGTTGAAAACCTACACTGGGCGGCTTCGGCAAAAAGGGGTATCCCGGTGAACTGAAAACCCGTAAAGGGCAGTTCACGCAAAAATTAGGGATTTTAAAAGCAAATGAGTGCAGTCCGAATTTGGTATTGCAGTGAGCATCAGTGCGGGAGAATACCTGATGGGTCGAGTATCAGATACAACCTCTTCGGAAGTGTGAATACCGAGAAGGCATTAGAAGTCGGGCGAGTCACGGGAGGATCAGTTCGTGGTGTTCGTCTGTATCCCGTTGCCGACATGTGTACAAAATCTAATTTGTCAAGTATTTATGCTTCTTGTGCATACTTGTGTATTTGCTTTGCGTAGCTTCCTCTTTTCAGGAGTTGCATCCCGTGTACAAAAAAAAAAAACTCCGCCCATTCAGGGGCCCAATCAATAAAATATGTTATTCAGTACTTGATGCTGGTTCTTTACTGTTTTGTGCATGATAAAACGCCTAAGTTTACTGAAACTAGCATGTGTATAACATCACTGGCCCTTGCCAACAATTGCTAAAGCGTTGAATTAACTGAAAATAACGTCACTAACCTGAATCGATTTGGTTGTATAGGCTTGTCTTGTCTTGTTTGTGTTGTTGCAGGTTTCATAGCCATACGAGGAAGATGACCAAGAGACCGCAGCAATAAAAGACTCGACCCTCACGCAGGTCAGGCATGTTCTTCCTGAAGAAGGATAGAATTCCCCAGCTAGTCGTAGCTTATCCAAAGGATATTCTCCAGCAAAGCCATCTATTCTCAGCAGAATTGGCGATTCCAAAACTGTAGGCTATATTCAGGCAGTGTGGTGTCCCCCAGAAGGATTCCTTATCTCAAGCAGAGTGGGCTAGCCTCAGAAGATTAATATCGGTGAGCTGTATTCAGGCAGTTTACCTTTCACCGCAGGGTCATTTACTCTCCCCAGTGGAGTCAGTTAATTTTCCCCAAGAGAATCATCCCATCCCCAGCGGAATTCTCTTCTCAGCAAGTATTTTCATTCCTCCCAGTGGAACTCGAAGATTAAGGTTCTCCCCGGCAGAGTTGGTGTGGCGCATTGGCATTTATTTTGTCAAAATACCGTGTGATATTCGTTCACTTTCCAGCAGAAGTCCAATTATACCGGGCACATTTTCCATTCTCCAGCAGAGTTATATTCCCCAGCCGGGTGCTACTTCAATGAGGTGATTGGTATTGAGTTCCCAATTTCCCAGCTGAGTCGACTTCACTCTCCCAACATTTATTTTGCTGGGATAGTTCGGAAGCATCTGGCTATCCCCAGCGGAGTTGGCATTATCTTTAGCATTTATTTTGCTGAAGCAGTTTCTGTACCCAGCAGTTCAAGTCCGCATTTGCATTGGCATATAGTGTCATATTTGCAGCCACCAAATAAAAGCGTAGCATTTCCATGTCGATTGGAGCATTACGTCATTGTCAAACATATGCATTTTGAAACATAAACTAGGTCGGCTAACCGTTTGGTTTCAAGTATGTGCTTCTCTTGCAGGTGGGAGGGGTTCTTGCTCTAATAAGTCAATGAACATTCAAAGTCTCGGCATGAGACATTTAGCGAAAGTGTCAGCTTTGGCACTGCTCCCCACAGAGTCAGTAGGATAAATTTCTCTTTGTCCCTGAGCAGAGTTACTTATCTCCCCGCCAGGGTTTCTTGTTGAAGTTTCTCTAGTCCGACCAGCGGATTGTCTCCTTCAAGGTTGTTGTTACGTCAGCATTAAAAGGTTTCACGAACCAGAATTTCAGAGGCTACCGCCAGTTATCAGAACAGGCATCCGGTAGTTTGGTTTCCAAATATCCCCAGTAGAGTCAGCCTCGAAGTTGCTGTAACGTCAGTGATAAGAAGTTTGTGGACCAATGGAAGGATGAGTCTTAATGTGGACAGTCTTGACAGGTTCTCTTCGTGCTAGAAAAACGGAGTCCTAACGTGGACAGATTTATTTCCCCGGACTGATCGGAGGTGCTAATCCTAACGTGGACAGGTTCGATTCCTCAGAATTGTTGGAAGGTGGAGTCCTGACGTGGACATTTCTTCCAGTTTGACGGTACGTGTTAGTCCTAACGTGGACAGATTCGAGTTCTCAGTATTGATTGAGTATGGAGTCCTGACGTGGACAAAGTTGGTTACTCTTCGTATTGGTGTCCTGACGTGGACCATTTATTCTCAGCAGTTATCTTTCTTCGTGTTGGTGAAGCGGAGTCCTTACGTGGACAAATCAAGACGAGATCAGGGTCCTGACGTGGATAAATCAGATAGAGATGTGAGTCCTGACGTGGACAAGTCTTATTTCCCCAGCAAGTCGAAGACGCGCAAGTCCTGACGTGGACAAGTTTATTTCTTCAGCAGGTTGAGATATGAGTCCTAACATGGACAAATTTTATTTCCTCAGCGAGTCAAGAGGTGAGTCCTTACGTGGACAAATCAAGACGAAACGCGAGTCCTGATGTGGACAAAGTTACTCCTTACGTGGAAAGAGAAGCTTCAGTCCCTTACGTGGAAAAGCAAGTTCAGTCCTGACGTGGACAGACGCAGAAAAGACGAGTTGGTTTCCTTACGTGGAAAGATTGTGATTCCTTACGGGGAATGAAGATTGGAGTCCTTACGTGGGCAGATTAAGATGCATTCCTTACGTGGAAGAAAAATGATTCCTTACGTGGAAAAAAGATTGTGTTCCTGACGTGGAAAGGTACTCCTTACGTGGACGGAGTTGTATTCCTTACGTGGAAAGATTGAGTCCTTACGTGGACATATCAGACTGGAGTCCTTACGCGGACAGATGAAGAAGTATTCCTTACGTGGAAAAATGGGAGTCCTTACGTGGACAAATCAAGAAGATTATTATTCCTGACATGGAAAAGTGGGTCCTTATGTGGACGGAGTTGGTTTCCTTACGTGGAAAGATAGTATTCCTTACGTGGAAAGAGGATTGTATTCCTGACGTGGAAAGAAAGAGTGTATTCCTGACATGGAAGGGGTTTAGTCCTGACGTGGACAGATTCAAAAGAAGACGTATTCCTTACGTGGAAGAGTTTGACGAAGAAGAAGTTCATTCCTTACGTGGAAAGGTGAGTCCTAACGTGGACAATGTTATTCCTAACGTGGAAAGTTTAGTCCTAACGAGGACAGATCCAGACGAAGTCGTGGTCCTAGCGTGGACAATGTTATTCCTAACGTGGGCGATTTATTCTTGATGGAAAAGACGAGTCATCCCCAGCACGGTCGCACGAGATCAGTGGGTTGCCATAACAGTCAGATTCAGTTGATGAATGTCGTTCCCCAAGCAGTGGTGCAGTTTATTTCTGCGGTTGGCAAATTTCCGGGTTCTTAGTATTCAACCATCTCGTACCTCGAATGTTTGAAGGCCGTTCGCTCTTCACCCAATCGGGTCCAAGTCGCTTGAATAGGGGCAGCTGTTGCACCCTAAAATTTGCTCAACCTTATTCACTTGGTTTATGTTTCAATATCATTAGCATTTGCATATAGAGTCATGTACATAGGTTACTCATCTGCATAGCATAAGCATAGCAAGTCATCCAACAGGGAACCAAGCATTATTCTCCTCTCTAGAAGCCTAACAAGAGGTTATTATCCTGATTCAATCTCATTCAAGTCATCAGAAAAGAATTTGAAAGTTGGATAAGTCAGTAGATCAAGCATTGAGTATATCTCCTAACTGAGGGTGTCTGAGGATCATAAGGAAAGTATGAGCTACGAATTGAAGGCATGGGGAGTATCTAGACATCTTGGAGGACTTAGAAAGTAATTTGGAGAAGGAGACAAGTCATTGGTATGATCACAAGAATTACAGTTGAAGACAGTCAACTAGGGTTTCATCTGGGTCAACCCTAGGTCAACTCTAGGTTAGTTGACTGATTGAAAGGCATTAAGGGCTATTGGAGAGATGTGGGGTTTATCATTTGACATGAATAATAAGGATATGTTGTTATGCTAAGAAGAGTTCAAGAGAAATCAAGGAGAAGAGGAGTTTCTAAATTAGGGTTTCTATGTAAAATCCCCTAGTTTAGGTCAAATTTCCAAGCAAGATAAGTCAAAATTCAAGCTTCAAATGGATCCTTGGCCAACATGGAACTTGTAGAGGATCTCAAGACCTTTAATTTGAGTGGTGGAAGACATCAAGGAGATTTATAGAACTCAAGTTATGGTCCTTGCAAGTTACAGGTCATTTGAGGTATCTGAAATTTTGTCTGTGAAAGTGACTTGACTTCCAAGCTATGTTTACCCCTCAAGGAGATTTCAAATGAATTTCTGGTCAACATAAGAATTGTTCCTCATTGTCTTAGCTTTCTATAATGGTATAGTATGCCTTCATATTATTTGTGGAACTCTACTTATGGTCTTGGCAAGCAAAGGGTATTTTGGTCATCTGAGAATTACAGGTCATTTCAACCTATGCCCAAAACTCATACAAGGAAGCTTCAAATGGAAAACTTTAAAACATCAAACTTGTTCCAAATGACATTTTGAGTCTAGAAAAGTGACCATGAGAGATTGGAAAGATTCATAGCACAAGGTTTCAAAATTGTTGGATTTAATGAATAAAAATGGACTTAAAAATGAGATTTTTCATATCTTGGCCAAATGAAGCAAAATTATAGGTCATTTTGAATGGAAAGATCATTTTAAAGACATTGGCTAAAGTAGAATTTTGAGCTTAGTTCACATTTTGGGAGTTATCCATGGTTACTTGTAATGGAAGATACATAAACCAAATCCAAAGGAAAGAATGCAAGGGAAACTTCTCCAAGTTTCTAGGAGGTTCTATGCTCACCTATATATTGATATGAGATGGTTCATGCCATGGTTGGTGATTACCTTTTCTCAAAACCCCAAGTTTCATTCACTTTCTCCATTTTGCAAAAATATCTCAAACTCTCTTAAATCTCCCTCAATTCTCACACTTCTTGATCTGAGCTTCACCACCATCATCCATAGATTACAATTCTCATAAGAATTTGGCTGAATTGAGCAAGGATAGTGCCATACAAGTTTCATCATTCAAGGTGCAAGAAATTGAAATCACATGATACAAGAAGTTTGAGCCAAGATCTTTGCATACAGAATCAAAGTGGTAGTGTGTGGATCAGTTTCAAGTCCCTGCAAGCATTGGATCAAGGAGTTCCATAGCTGTTTCTCCATTTTAAACCAGGTTGGTATCTCTGCTCGATTTGCATAGTTTAGTCAGCATGATAGGGTTTTGTTAGCTTAGACTGGTTAAGTTAGGTTAGATGATGAGTTCCACAGAGTTTGGAGAGGTTTAATGGAGATTATCAATGGTGCACTAATTCTGTTGGAGCTTAGAACATCAAGAATAATGCGAGATAATCTTAGATTAGTTGCTTAGAATGATCAGCGAAAGATGTAGTTTATGCTAGGGTAAAGATTGGCAAGGTATGGTATGGTTGATGACAGGTGTTCATGGTGGATTCTACCTGTTACCCCTATCGGGTTTGCTTCTTGAGTGAGTTTCAGAAGGAGATAAGGGTATGGTTGTGTAGAGGAGAGTTGATAGAGCATCTTTTCTCTTTGTATTGTGTGATTTCATGAAGGGACGAAGGAGAACAGAGGAGTGCAAGATCCGTGCATGGTTAGGGTTTTTCTGAAACCCTAGGGTTGCTCAAGGTTGAAGACGATGGCTGAACCACACGATGGGGTATTTGACCTTGACCGGGGATCTAATCCAATGGCTCTGATTTAAAAAGAAAATGGGGGAAGTCATAGGAGTGAAACGCCCCGTTTCACTTAAGTTTCTGAGTGGGCTTTGGAATCTCTTGCTAATGACACCCCTCCCAGTGCAGGCCCAATGATATTCAACTGGAAATAATGCTATCTGCACCGTTTGTGTTTTTTTGTTTTTTTGTTGAAATTCTGAAGCACGTTGGGCCTATTGTTTTGTTCTATTCGCACCCCCTGCTCTGTGGCCCACCTGAAAAAAACAACTAGGCGCCCTTACTTTTCATACCCCCTCTGCTTTTATTTCATTTTAATTTTCTTTTCATTTTCATGCATTTTATAAAAATCATAATAAATCGTATATTTCATATTTTTTGATGATTCTTTTTGCATTATTTTCTTTAAGATGTCTAAAAAATTATAAAAAATAAAAATTGCATTTTATTTTTTATTTGATATTTTTCCCATATTTTCCAAATAAATGCCTATTTTAGGTGTTCCATTCCATACATGATTTTGTTAATTTTTGTTCTAATAAATGCTTTAATATTTTTTGTCCATTCTTTTTAGGTTGATTACTAAACATTGTCAACTTGTACATACAATTTAGTTCATATTTTTAGGAATTAATTTGAGGTGATTAGTTTAGGTGAAAACAACATGAATGAAATTAGGGTTTTTAAATCAACTTAGGTGAGATAGTTTAATTCTTTTAGGAAATTTTCATTTGATTTTTGGGGTATGGACTATAGGGGTTATGGGTATAGGATAGATCCCCTTAGAAATCACTAGGATTCCCCTACTACTATTAGTATTACTGCTATATTTGATTGATTGGTGTGGTGTGTCCTCTGGGGATTATTGATTTGTCTGTGTGGGTATTGGGATTGTTTGGGGATTGGGGAAGCTGAAGACTTGTGATGTTGAAGCCATTGGAGATCCAGAGCTTGAAGACCAACTTTCAGAGTTGGAGAGGAGATTCTTGCTAGCAGCTGTTGAGGAGACTAGGGTTTAGGAGCTAGGCAGAGCTCTAGATTAGAAAACTTGTTTCCCAAACATGGAATGCCTTGTCTGCATCCATCCTTTCCCTATGATTCAAAGTCTCTTTCAAATATCCACCTCCTTCCTTTGGAAGGATCAGTGAATGTATTTGAAAGATAGAACTTTTGAGGGGAAACTTTCTGTTTAATGTTAACAGTTGATGAACCACCCTTGGTAGGTAATCAATTGTCTAACATTCATGCACTTCATCTTGTTGACTGATGTTTCTCCTGAGGATTGAGACTTGAAGAAAAGCCATTGCAGATGGAAGACTGATAATGAAGACCTTGCTTGAAGGCTGTGGAGATGGAGATTGATGCTTGCTGAAGCTTGTAGCTGATTGGAGATGACTTGGAGTTAGGTGTTGATGCAGAGCTGCTGTGGCTGTTTATTTTTGCTGTATTTCATTTCTGATGAATTGATTGGTTTTCCTGACTGTATTGTTTGCTGTTTACCCTGTTGGGTTGAAAGTGAAGCCTGTTCACTTTTGCCTATTGTTTTCTAGGTTCGAGGTTGAGTGGGACTCCCTTGCCTCGCTTGTATTGCTGCATCCATGCATTTTACTGTTTTAATGTATATATATCTGATATTGTTTCTGTTTCCGTCTATTCCCTTAGGATCTCTGTTTCTCTCTGTGCAAGAGAGGAGCATGATAGACACTAGGTCTTAACCCATGCATGATAACATTAGGATAGTTTGATTCCCTTCGCAACCGTAGGTTAGAGTTATGCCTCTTCTTCCTCAAAACAAACAGAAAAACATCATAAAGATTTCAAACACAATAAAAGACACTTCTTCCGTAAAAGAATGTGAACTCATCAAAACGTCATTTTTGTCCGCTTGGACTGCTAATCAGAAAAACCTTTTTCAGAAGGAATAAAACTAATCAAGACAGACTTGTGTCGTACGTGGCCCGAACTACGTTTGCTCTGATCTTTCATGCTGTATGAAAGTACATAGGCATAGGATGCGATATCCTAGCGAGCAACCTTCCCCTCCTTTCCCGTAGGTAGGCGAACTACGTTGACTCTGATTTCTCATTCCAGACGGGAATACGTAGGCATAAAGTGCGATACTTTGCCGAGTCATTTTATTTTCTTTTAACCCCTGACCTGTAGAGTAGATAGAATAACAATCCGTACCAGAAAACAAGCGTGGATCCCGTCGAGTACGACGGACGTGAGGGGTGCTAATACCTTCCCCTTGCGTAACCGACTCCCGAATCCAGGTTTTGGTTGCGATGACCATACCTTTCCCGTGTTGTGCGAGGTTTACTCTGAGCGTTTCCTTTCCCTCCTGTGGGATAAATAACGCACGGTGGCGACTCTTCTGTTCAGCCGGCGCCGATTTTCGCAGTAGCGACAGCCACCACTTGCTTAGTAACGTTGGCGTAACATATGAGTTCCACCCATTTAGTGAAATAATCAATGGCCACTAAGATGAAACGCTGTCCGTTGGAGGCAGTTGGCTTGATACATCCGATTACATCTATGCCCCACATGGAAAAAGGCCAAGGTGAAGTCAACATATTCAAAGGAAGTGGTGAAGCATGTACTTTGTCTACATAGATTTGGCATTTGTGACATGTCTGGACATGACGATAATAGTCTGTTTCCATTGTAATCCAGTAGTATCCTGCCCTCAAAATCTTCTTAACCATAGTGTGGCCACTGGCATGTGTCCCAAAAGACCCTTCATACACTTCGTTTATGATACGTTCTGCTTCGTGTCTATCCACGCATCTTAGGAGAACCGAATCATAGTTCCTCTTGTATAACACATAACCGTTGAGGAAGAACTTTCACGAAAGCTTCCTAAGATATTTCTTGTCAGTGACGGTGATGCCTTCTGGATATTCTTGTGTCTCTAGATACCGCTTGATATCATAGAACCAAGGATGATCATCAAATTTTAGCTCTGCGGCGTCAGTTGCCAGGCAATAAGCAGGTTTATCAAGGTACTCTAAAAGAATGGATGGTGCCTCATTCTTCCACTTGACTTGGAACATGGATGCTAATGTTTCTAGAGCATCTGCCAATTGGTTTTCTGCTCTGGGAATGTGGTGAAAAGTGATCTCATCAAAGTATGGGATTAGCTTCAAGAGATGATCTCTGTAAGGGATCAACTTGGTGTCAAGTGTTTCGTATTCCCCTTTAATTTGGCATATGACAAGAGCAGAATCTCCATAGACGTCTAGAATCTTAATTCTATTATTAATGGCAGCTTCAATCCCGAAGATACATGCTTCATACTCAGCCATGTTATTAGTACATTTGAAGCACAATCTGGCAGTGAATGGTAGATGAAATCCAGTTGGGGAAGTAATAATTTCCCCAAATCTACAGCCTTTAGCATTTGAGGCACCATTGAACACGAGCGCCCATCGCGATCCTGGTTCGGGTCCATCATTTGGGTCGCGCATTGTATAATATTTGGCAAACATGACGTCTTCGTCAGGAAAATCGAAGCGCATAGATTGGTAATCTTCCACAGGTTGGTGGGCAAGATAGTCAGATAACACACTTCCTTTTATGGCCTTTTGTGTGACATACTGGATGTTATACTCTATCAGTACCATTTGCCAACGAGCCACTCGTCTGGTGAGAGAATGCTTCTGAAATATGTATTTGACGGGATCCATCTTGGAAATTAGCAGGGTTGTATGAGTTAGCATATATTACCTTAGGCACTTTGTAGCCCAAGCTAATGCATAACACGTCTTTTTGAGCATTGAATATCTCGTTTCATAGTCGTTGAATTTCTTGATGAGGTAGTAGATTACATGTTCTTTCCTACCAGTTTCATCATGCTGACCCAATACACATCCCATGGATCCTTCTAACACTGTTAGGTACATGCTCAGAGGTCGTCCTGGCACTGGAGGCATCAAGATCAGTGGTTCTTGCAGATAGTTTTTTATTTTCTCAAAAGTTGTCTGACAATTGTTATTCCATACAACAACTTGATCTTTTTTGAGTAGTTTGAAGATGGGTTCACAAGTGGTCGTCAGATGAGATATGAATCTTGCAATGTAATTAAATCTCCCAAGGAAACCTTGGACTTCTTTTTCAGTTTTACGTGCCGGCATGTCTTAGATAGCTTTGACTTTATCTAAGTCGACTTCAATCCCCTTTGGCTTACAATAAAACCTAGCAACTTGCCAGATCTCAAACCAAAAGTGCAATTGTTGGGATTTAGTCTCACTCAGAATTTTCTTAGTCTTGCAAAAAGCTTTTCCAAATGAATGAGGTGCTCTTCCTCAGTCTAGGACTTTGCGATCATATCATCTATATAGCATTCAATCTCTTTATGTATCATATCATGAAAGAGAGTAACCATAGCTCGCTGATATGTCGCGCCTGCTTTCTTTAGTCCGAACGACATAACTTTGTAGCAGAAAGTTCCCCATGGGATGATGAAAGTTGTCTTTTCCATATCTTTGGGAGCCATTTTGATTTGATTATAGTCGGAAAACCCATCCATGAATGAAAAGACAGAGAACTGGGATGTGTTATCCACTAGTACGTCAATGTATGGCAGAGAAAAATCATCCTTTGAACTTGCTCTATTGAGATCTTTGTAGTCAATGCACATTTGTACTTTCCCATCTTTCTTCGGAACGGGAACAATATTTGCTACCTATTATGAGTAATTAGACACTGCCAAGAAACCAACGTTTAGCTGCTTTTGGACTTCTTGTTTGATTTTAAAGGACATCTCTGGTTTTGTTCTCCTCAATTTCTGCTTCACCAGCGGGCAATCTTCCTTGAGGGGCAATTTGTGCATTACAATGTCTTCATCCAGACTGGGTATGTCCTTGTAGGACCAAGCAAACACATCAATGTACTCTAGCAACGATATGACCAACTTTGTCTTCACCTCTGCTTCTAAGGCGGCACCTATCTTGATCTCTTTGGAATCGTCTTTAGTTCCGATGTTGATGACTTCAATCTCTTCTTGATACAATTTAATGACCTTCAACTCTTGTTTCAGCAGTCTAGCCAACTCCTCTGGGAGATCACAATCTTCCTTACAGTCTTCATTAGCATGGTAAATTGGGTTATCAAAGTCATATCGGACCATAGTAGAATCGTTATCAACAGGAATAAAAGAAGATATGCACGATGAATGATTTCATGCTTTTATTTTAAGAAAAATGAAGAAGAAAAATGCTAAAAACAGTGCCCTTTTAATTATTTTATGTGCAAAAGTAAAAATGAAAAAAAGAGAGTGCAATTGAATGCAAAAGTTATTTATTGATGATAAGCTCATACATTTAAAGTGAAAGTGCTCTACAACATGATTCATATGCCTTGGGCAGAGCATAAGATTTCAGGAAAACAGAAAAAATAGGGAATTACTCTTCTAAAAGAGTCACTTCAAAGATTTGCATAATGCTTCAGTTGTTCAACGTTTGGTAGGGTGTTCTTGTATACACCATACACAGCTCTTCTGGCACGCCGTCTTCGGTTTCCAGAAATGTAACTTGATCATCATCAAGAGGCCTCCACTAGTAAAAACCAACGGAGTTAAAAGTCCTTTACCTTTGTCAAAGGTGTTATTCTCTTGCGCTTTCGGCTTGCTAGTATAGCCTAGACCTGCACCATTTTTGTTGACTGGAAGTTCCAACACTCTGCCCCATCCCCGAGGGTGTCCTTCTTCAATGATCGTTTTCGCCTCCTTCCATGTCACGATTGAAGACGTAGGTTTTTCATGAATCATCTTAACATTGATCACTTCAAAATTTTGGAACGGAGTTTTGTGCACTTCTCCTCCTACCTCAATATACCAGAAAGAAGCTAAATGGCTTATGAGAACATCTTCTTCCCCCTCAATGACAACCATTTGGTTGTTGATCAGCCTTTGATGAAGGGTTGATGTCACGACACCAGCTGCATGAATCCATGGTCGACCGAGAAGGAAACTATAAGCAGGATATATATCCATCACATAGAATGTGATAATAAACGGGTGTGGTCCAATCTTAATTTGGAGATCAACCTCACCAATGACAGTCCGCCTGGATCCGTCAAAAGCCTTCACAATCGTCTGACTAGGTTTCATCACAATCCCTTCTATTGACAACTTGCACAATGAATTCTTAGGTAACACATTCAATGATGATCCATTATCAACTAAAACTTGAGAGAAAACAACATCCACGCACTCCACATAGATGTTAAGGCCTTATTATGATTTTTACCTTCAGGGGGTAATTCTCCGCCATTGAAATTTAGAATATGGCCGGAAGCTATGTTTCCTACTACTTCTTAAAATTGCACCACAAATATTTCTTGAGGCACATGGGCGATCTTCAAGAATTTCAATAACGCCTCTTGGTGGGCTTTTGAACACATCATCAGTGATAACATGGAGATCTTTGAGGGAGTTTGGTTGAGCTGATTAACCACTTTATAATTGCTTTTCTGTATAATCCTCAGGAACTCCTCTGCTTCTTCATTAGAAACAGTATTCTACTTGGAAGACTGCTCCTGTTCAGTGGTAACTTGCTTTCCAACATTTTTGCTAGTAGTACCATGGTTGTTAACGGGCGGTGATGCTGGCGCAAAAATTCTACCATTTCTGGTTACGCCATCAGTCCCAACAATATTTTCTACTGCCTTCTTCTCTTCTAAGATATACTCTTCCCGAACCTTCTTCCCATTAAGAAAGATAGCTTGGTTGTATATCCAAGGAACAACTTTTGTGCTCTCGTAAGGAAACGGAGCAGGAGTTGAAATAACAAGTTGGTTCATTGAAGGTGGAGACATGGGTATTTCAATTGGATCATAAGGTATGTCAAGAGGCCTTCTTCCTTGATCATAGGGAAGAATGAAGGATTCATCACATGGGATTTGTAAAGAAACATGAGTTTGACCATACACATTATCCCAGTCTTCTTCGTTACAAGGAATTATCAATGGAACATAAGCCGGGTTATTATAGAGATCCCATGGTTCATCTTCATCATCGTATGGTATATCCAGTGCATCAAAAGGAATATCAAGGGTGGAAACTTCTTCAGCTTTTCAGATTTGTTTTACCACGAGCACACCTTGATCAATCAGACCTTGAATATCATTCTTCAGCTCAATACAGTCTTGAGGATTAATCATAAAAATGTGACAGTCTTTCGGACAACCGTGATAAATGTTCTTTAACTAGAGTTACTCTTTAACAATAGAAAAAGATGTCTTTATTTTGTCAATGTTTGAAACCAGTTGAGTCCCTCTAAAGTCCTCAATCATATTTGTGGAGTGATGATGAGAAGGCATGGGATTTGTCTTGATGTTCGGAGTATTTTTGGTAAAATTAATTGCTTTTGAGTCAATGAGATCTTGAATAACATACTTCAGGGTTTTTCAATTTTCGATGCTCTAGCCTGGCGCGCCAGAATGGAACTCGCAGTATGCATTGGCATCGTATCCAGGGGGATGGACAACTGGAGGGTCCCTCGTCTCCCTTAATTTCACTAACCCACCTTTCAAAAGGTATGGAAGTAACCTAACATACGTTGACAGAATTGGGTCATATCTTTTTTCTGGCCTTCGTTGTCTTTGTTGGCCTTGGTATTGGTTCTGACGTGGTTGATATAGTTATTATTGTCGAACTTGTTTTTGAGCCACAGGTTGACTAGCAGGGGTAGTAAGTGATTGTTGATGAGGAGTAACAGCAGCGACATGGTGGTAACCTTGACGAGCCTTTCCTTTTTCCATAGAAGCGGCACTGACTTCTCCTTCTTTCTTCTTTATGAATTCTTGATATGATTTTTTAGGTCTGCTCAAGGATCCACCAGCGTTTTGAATTTTCCCAGCCTTCATCGGGCTCTCCAATCTTTCTTCGGCCATAACAAGCTCTGAAAATACTATAGAAGTGGTATACGCTAAGCGTTCGAGGATCGGACCTTGCAAAGTTCCCATGAAGATAGCAGTTAATTCCTTTTCAAAAAATGGTGGTTGAACCCTTGTAGCTAAACCTTTCCATATTTGCACGAAGTCTTTGAAGGATTCATTAAGCTTCTGGGTCAGATTTTATAATTGCGTACGGTTTGGAGCCATATCAGTATTGTACTGATATTGATTTACAAAAGCGTCCGCTAACTCTTTCCAATTCTTAACATGAGAGCGTTCAAGTTGCATATACCACTCTAAGGAAGCTTCAGTCAGACTGTCTTGGAAGAAATGGATCAGAAGCTTCTAATCATCTGAGTAAGCAGCCATTTTCCAATAATAAGACCTGATATGGGTCTTAGGACAACTATTACCCTTATACTTCTCAAAAGTTGGGATGGTGAACTTCGGAGGTATTTTGACTCCGGGCACAAGGCAGATCTCAGCAGCGTCCAACCCTAGGACATCAAGACCTTGCATTGATCTAACAGTTTCTTGCAAAGTGTTGAACTTCTTCTCCAAGTCAGTATTTGGTAGTCCAAAAGCATTCACAACTGAATCCTCACGGGGACTGTAGAAGTCTTCATGGTTATTGTAATGAACTGGGGGTGGAAGCTGCCCCTATTCAAGCGACTTGGACCTGAAGGGTTTGAAGAGCGCTCAGCCTTCAAACATTCAGAGGTACGAGACGGTTGAATACAAATAAAACCCGAAAATTTGCCAACCGCGAGCATATACTGTAAACTGCTTGGGGAATAAAGTCCAGAAAACCGAGTCCAGTCATTACGGCACCAAACTGATTAATCATCTGATAAAGAACTCCTGACTTGAATACCCGTTGCCGGCGATACCCTATGTAACAAACCCGAGGGCTGCAACAACTTATCTGATCCTTTCACATTGCCTACTGATAGGCAGAAAGAGAAATATACTCACATCGCCCAAAGATGGACGGGAAGACACCCTGATTGAATACTCACCTCGTCTAATGATAGACGGAAAAACAACATTAATCTCCCAATTCACATCGTCTACTGATAGACGGAAAGACACCCTAATCTCCATATTCACATCGTCTAAGGGTAGACGGCATCATCCTGATCGATGAACAAATCAATTCACATCGTCTAAGGGTAGACGGGAAGTCACCAGCATCTCCATACTCACACCGTCTAAGGGTAGACGGGAAGTCACCATAATCTCCATATTCACATCGTCTAAGGATAGACGGGAAGTCACCATAATCTCCATATTCACATCGCCTAAAGATAGACAGGAAGTCACCATAATCTCCATATTCACATCGTCTAAGGATAGACGGGAAGTCACCATAATCTCCAGATTCACATCGTCTAAGGGTAGACGGGATCAAATTCTTAATCTCCATACTCACATCGTCTAAAGATAGACGGAAAGTCACCATAATCTCCATATCCACATCGTCTAAGGATAGACGGGATCAAATTCTTAATCTCCGTACTTGCATCGTCTAAGGGTAGACGGTATCATCCTGATTGATGAACAAATCAATATTCTCATCGTCTAAGGGTAGACGGGAAGAAATTCTTAATCTCCATATTCACATCGTCTAAGGATAGACGGAATGAAGTAATCTCCATATTCACATCGTCTAAGGATAGACGGGAAGACATAATCTCTGAATTCCCATCGTCTAAGGATAGACGGGATCAAATCCTTAATCTCCCTACACACATCGTCTAAGGATAGACGGAAAGACACCATAACGCAATTCAACACCATCCTTCGAATTTCAGAATCCTTCTGTTTACGGGAATTGATGGAAAGATCAATATCCTTGAAGGGGCCACATCGTCAGTATGGACTGACGGGAAGAAAACCACCTTTTAAAGAATCATGCCGTCAATAAGAATCAACGATCACGCAAACTGAACATTCTTCGAAGAGCCTCGCCATCAATAAGGATTGACAGTCAGGAAAGTCCCTCTTAAACGTCATCATATCCAATAACCAGAAAGAGAACCAATATCCAAAATCATTTTGAAACCCCTCAACAACCAAGGATAGCCGGAGAAGGCTCACTGGGGAAACACCTTATCATATGTATGATCTGGCAATAAGAAACCCGCTGAACAGTAGCTCGAAACTTCACATCGTCTGCTGACAGACGGAAAGGAAAGCCACTTGCTATAGAAACTCTATTTTGAACCTTGTTGAAAATCAACCAAAACTTCACATCGTCTACTGATAGACGGGAAGGAAAGCATATCCTGGGGGAAACCCCTTCTTGAAACCGTACTGCGACCACCCGCAACTTCACATCGTCTATGGATAGACGGAAAGAAAACCACACTCGTACTTCGGACGTCTAATGATAGACGGCGAAATCCTCTTATCGAAGGAACACATCGTCAATATGAATTGACGGGAAGAAAAGTCTGTCGACATCAGATGACTGCTTGATCAAAGCACAACTATCATAAGATCTGATACAAATAATCTGCTGAACTGTCTGAATACTGTTGCTGGATAAATGCCCCTGAACTGATCACAGAGTAATTCACGCGCCATATGAGGCTGATAGAAAACCTGACTTATGCTTCGTATGCATATGCAAATGCTTTAATCTTTCTACAGCGTAATGCTCCATTCTGGATAGAAATGCTACGCATTTTGGCAATGATATGCAAGTATGATGCAAATACGATGATGCATGCAATATGCTAATGCAGGCTCGAGCTGCCGGAGAAGGCCGGGTACAGAAAACCACTTCAGCAAAATAAATGCTGAAGGCGGGGCCAACCCTGCTGGGGATAAACTGGATATCACTGAATTATCCCAGCAAAATAAATGCTGGGAGAGTGAAATCAACTCTGCTGGGGCTATTGGGAACTTAACCGAACACTTCGACGAATTAATATCCGGCTGGGGAATGTAACTCCTCTGTGGAATAGCAGACGTGCTGAATATGATTAGACTCCTCTGGGGATAGCTTACCCGTGCCAATGACAAATTGGTCTTTGCTGGAGAAAGTGGAGGGAATCCTCCTGCGCTCTGATGAAGCTCGGATCTGGAAATTGATGCGCCAACGCGGATGGGCTTCACAGCAATCGCAAACATGGATTTGAGCTCTTAAGCTATCTTGCTGGGTCAGGTACAACTGACGCTGGGAAATATTCTTTCTGAATACACAACCTTTTAGTGAAGAGTCAAGGGATAGTGACACGACTTCCCGCATTCATCTCGCTCTCGAAGATCGACTGCCTCTGCTCGAATAACTCTATATGGCCCTGCTGATACAGAAAAGACCAATCCTTTCGCTTCTGATATGCCCCAGCCTACAGGACATCTGTGGGGATAGTCCCTGAAAGGAAATCTGCAAGTCTGATCCCTGATGGCCTGATATGACATGCCTCAGCGTTCTGAACTTCTGAGAGATACTTCACCTTACCTGCTTCTCGCACATCCTTTGCGTGCTTAAGATGGTCTGCCCCTGGATGCAATGACCTAGCCCCGATTATCTGATTCAGAGTAATACCTCCCGACTACGACGTATTCACCGAACCTCAACCTGATTGCCCCGGATAACTGATTCCGAAAAGCTGACCTGACTGGGGATCACAATAAAAGCCTGCCCCTGCTCTCGGAGCATTCGGGCGTTCTACATTCTATCTTGACCATACCTTCCACTGTAGGAAGCTTTTCTGCTGACCAGCGCTTACTCGCAAGTAAAACAAGTTGTTCTGCATAAAAGATGTATTAATGCAACACATATGACAGCTTTGACATCCAATCTGTTCACTGGGAAAAGGAAAACAATTTATGGCATATAATGCACAAAACATTTATCAAAAATATCAACATCAGTACCAACATGGTAAGAGGAACCTTTTTAGGAGTCAGAATCGACGCGACCTTTACCGGAGTATGCTTTCGAAACAACCTGCTTCAATTAGGACTTTTGAAGGTTGTAACATGGTCAGGTTCACGGTTTGAAAGAAAGGATAAAGGCTCAAAGTTTACTTTAACCCACCCGTTCTCCTTGATGTTCTCCCATCCTACATTCAGCTAATTTGACCTCAGCGCTCACCTCTCAGAGGCTGAAAGATAGGAATGATAGTTCGAGAAACTTTTGGATTTTGGAGTGACAGCCACTCACTTTTCATCTTTGACACTTGAGGTCACACGACTCGTATTTCCATCGAGGATTTTTCTTTTGATCCTTTTTATCTTTTCCTTTTCATATCCCTAACTTTTGCCTGGACTGACTCCTTTTGAGTTTCTTTTGATTGATTCTTTTTAGTCCAGCGGGATGCCCTCATTTTTGCCTAAGTCATTTGTTTTGAAGTTTTCTTGACTTAGCGGGCTTTTGACTCTTCTTTTTTCGTTTTTTTTTTCTTTCGAACAAGTCGTGTGACACTGGTTGTTTGACTCTTTGGGGAATGATGTGGCTGTCCCACTCTTGATTGAACCATTGTGGTCTTTTAGGCACGACCTCTAGGGGTGTGATTGATCCTTGAACGGACACTCCTTTTGCAATTTGGACGCTCGGTCAAATTAGCTAACACCTACCCTGCCCCAGGTTATGATTGAGGGTTTTTCGTTTTCAGAAAGAAACTCCTACTACAAGGCTCAAAGGGGTTGACAAGGGATTATCTTCCTTATATCTCCGGTGTTTAGGGATTTGAAACAATGCCTGTACATCATCAGCAGGTTTATTTCAAAAGCATACAATCGGAATTTGCATGTCGGTCATTTTCGTCATCCTCCCCAGATTCTTCTTAACCAAGCGGTGGACCTTTGTAAAAACAGTTAGTGAACACGACTGGATTCAATCAAAACATGCATATTTATTTCATTATCATCAATTTGAATGAAAACAACAAGTTTTACAAACAAGTTTACAAATTCAAACAGGAAAGCAACTACAAATGCAAAGAAATGACAAGCTAAAACAAAGAAAAGATGCTAGCTTCTGAGAATCGGGCTTTCACATCTGCCCTGCTGCTGAGCCAGCTATCTTTATTAAAGGCAATTCGATGCTGTCCTGATCTGCTTTCAATGACTTAACCAAATTATAGAGCCTTTCTTCCCTCATTCAGATGATTCTGGGACCTCTTGGCCCGAAGCTGATTGCTGCACTATCAAGCAAATCCTGCACTTGGTGCTTAAAAGCATGACAACCTTCTATATCGTGACCCGAGGCTCCAGAATGAAACTCACAGTGCTTGCTTGCATCATAACCAAACGGGGGAGTTCCCGTTATCGGTGCCAGAGTTCTTTTCTCTACCAGATTCAATCCCAACAATGTCTGCAACAACTCGGCATATGTTGAGGGAGGCTTCTCAAACACTCTTCTCGGCTTGCCGCCCTGGAATCTTCGTTGAGTTTGTTGTGCCCCCTGCTGAGGCTGCTGCTGCTGGTATCGGGTTGACCCTTGAACACCCTTTGTATCAAATGCAACATCAGTTTCTTGACCTTCAATGTACTGATTGACGCTCTCTTTATGCTTAACCATTTTCTTTCTTAGATCTGCCCCAGGAATAGGCAACAGTTGTGGGCCTGGAGATTCTGACACCATGGAGTCCAGGATACGCTTCTGACCCACTGCAGCTTTAGAAACGTCTGTCATTTTAGCATCGACTGAGACAGGAGCAATATGCACAGCTACGCCGCCCGGCGTGAACTCAATATCGTGCGAGTCAATCAGGTCTTGAACATTGTGCTTAAAAGCATGACAACCCTCGATGTCGTGTCCGAATGCCCCGGAATGAAATTCACATTGCTTGCTGGCATCGTACCCTTGAGGAAACGCTCTCGTTGGTGGTGTCAACGTTCTTTTCTCAACCAGATTAAACCTCAATAAGATCTGCAAGAGCTCAGCATAGGTCATAGGTGGTGCCTCAAATATTCTCCTTGGCTTTCCTTCCTGGATCCTCCGCTGCTCCGGATGTATCCTCTGCTGCTGCTGCTCAGGTTCCACTTGCACAGGTGGCACGAGCTTCTTCATTGCGGCTTCAAATAGCTGATCGTCCTCTTTTCTAAGCACATTCTTGACTACTTCCATAATCAAGCTCATTTGGGTCTTCAGCTGACTGTTCTCCTCTTTGAGAATCTTCTGCTCCAGACGCATCTCTTGCATGTCTCTCATCATCTGCCCTAGCTGGCTTTGGACTTCAGTCACTTCAAATTGATTCTGTTCCATATCTCTGAAGGAATTCCTGCAATAAACTGGACGATGAGGAAATAAGACCCACGGTTCTGATATACCTGTTAAATGATAATGCAGCGCAGAAAGCAAACACATATTCATAACGAGACAAAGAGAAACTCAAGCTATAAGCACACAGACGAATATCTCCCATACATGTACAACCAACAAAATCAGCAGGTAAGCACAAATGAGTATGAATATAACGACCCCAGCCAACAATCCTGGTGGTGGTCGGCAGACACTAGTGCACAAAAGCTAAACGGATTAAGCAGAGAAAACAGATGCAACACCCGGCACAGAACCCTCTAGAAACTTCTCCCATATTCAACTGAACTTTCTGATTGGCAATCTTCAGAGCACACACTTCCTGTGGAGTCTTCCATGCCATTAACTGACGAACCCCCACAACTGGAAGATGGAAAATCATTAATCTGAACACAACCCTGAGGCGTGATGCAAATACGGCTAGAGTCTAACAGATCCTGAATCTGACTTCTAAGCACCTTACAATCATTGGTGGAATGCCCCTGTGCCCCAACATGGTACTCACAGCGGGCGCTGGCATCAAAACCTGGAGGATACGGTGGAATCACCGGCTTAGTCTCCTTCGGCACTATCAATCCACTTCTGACCAGATCTGGCAACAACTGTCTGTACGACACCGGTAGCTGAGTAAACTGCCTTTCAGGCTTCCTTGGTCTTCGTGGAGCATGCTGACGCGATCGGCGATAAGATGATCGTTGACTTGAAGTGTCTGAAAACTGATCCTGAGATGCTAGAGATTCTGAGGTGGCATCATCTCCTTCCCACTCTTCTTGAGAACTGACAACTGACTCAATCTTATTAACTGGGACGTAAGGAACACCTCGAAACTTTCCACTCCTGAGTCCTCTCTCAACAATCTCTCCCAGCCTCATCAGGCCCACAAAGTTTGTGCAACTGAACAATTTGTCAAAATAATGGCCTTTCAGAGTGCCCAAGAAGATGTCAACCAGTTCCCTTTCCGGAAGCGGTGGTCGAACACTAGCAGCCAATTCCTTCCATCTTCGCAAATACGCTCTGAATGATTCATTCTCCGCTTGGGACAATTCTTGCAGATCTACGAGACTAGGAGTCAAATCCAAGTTGTAATCGTACTGCTTTATGAAAGCTCTGGCTAAATCCACCCATGATCGAATCTGATTACTCTCTAATTGCACATACCATCTCAACGATGCCCCAGTCAGGCTATACTGAAAGCAATGGATCATCAATTTGTCATTTCGCACAAACGAAGTCATCCTCCGGCAGAACATCATCAAATGCAACTTCGGACAGCTATCTCCCGTGTATTTTTCGAATTCCGGCATTTTGAACTTGTACGGCAACACGAGGTCAGGGACCAAGCACATGGCTACAGCATCCAGGTTAACGGCATCTTTCGCTTCCAAGGCTTTCATTTGCTCTTCCAACACTCGGACTCTTCTACCATCGTCAAGAGCTCTTGGATCTACTAACCCGGTCATTGGAATATCTCTCCGGTAATTCATCACAGGGAAAGCAACACATTGATTGTTAACAGGAGGATAATGTTCATTTCGGGCGAGAAACTGCTCATGCTGATCTCGGTTCTTATCCGTAGGCTGTACAACTTGGTCTGCAATAAGATTGTTCGCTTGCGGGAAGCCTTCCATAGAATCATACCGATGATTGGGCGCCGTGGCAAACCCTGCCTGGGTGTCAGGAAACTGGAAATTGCCTTCAGCCATAGCTGCCAATTACCTGTAACGGACTTTACTGCTTGATTCTGCTCAAATCTGCTTCAGCCCCTTGGTCTTCTTCAACACTCCACTCTTGCCTCAAACAATTCCCCGAGAATCACTTTCTGGTGAAAACAAAGGCTGGATAAGTGCTCTGACCTGCTAGAGAAATGCTATGCAGTATGATTTATGCAAACAAAAATACAAAAATGCTAACGTGCATGTGTGCATTGGAGATATTTTCCCTCCAATCCCGGTGTCAGTGGTAGCAAGACGAGATAAACCATAAAGACCATATTTGGAAAAACCCTCATATATTGATTAGAACAGCAGTCTTGTCAAGAAGTTACATAACTATGCTCCATACAGCTGATATGATAAGGAGGATCCCAGCCAACATGCCTGGTGGTGATCTCAACATACAGAATACAAGAGAGAAATCAAATACGGGTACGGTTGCGGAAGTCCTCGACCATCTTCTTTGTCTCTGCATGATCTGGTTGATAAATCAAACCTTCTATCAGTCGATCCCTCTTCCTGACTGTCCCCTGGATGTCTCTGACAAAGTCTTCCCAAGCCTTATCATTGGCACCGCCCCCAGGTTTGGGTCTCTTGGCATCTGCTCTATGTTGGAAATCTTCCAAATTCTTCATGGCATCTGTCAACTTGCGCTCGGCCTCGTATCGGCGGCAGGCTTCTTCTTCAAGCTCTTCATTCTTCACTTTGACCTGTTCTTCTAACTGAGCAATCTGTGTCTTCAGCTCTTCTTCTCGCTCCTTGCGCTTGGTCATAGTGAGATCCCAGTGTTCTCTGAACTTGGCTAGCTTTATGTAGGCCCTCTCCAACTCTTGCTTCTTAGTGGTCAACACACTACTAACTGAGTCGACATCTAACTCCAGACGCTTCTTGGTTTCAGTCAATTCCAATAGCGTAGTCTTCAGATGTTTCAGAGTTTCAGCCTGTTGCTTAGAAATGTATCCTGTTTCAATCTTTTCATGCCGAAGCTGGGCATTCTCTTGCTCTAAAGCCTCTTTAGCCCTTGCTAGCTCTTCTTTCTCCGCCATCAGCTGCTTGTAGACCTGAATGTCCATGGTGGTAGGCTCCTCTACTGGAGGAGGATGCAATGGCTGAACTGCTGGGTACGGCATAAGGAATTTCACAGCTCGCTCACGAATCCATTCTACATATGGGCTAGGACCTCGAGTATCCCCTCTGCTACCTGAAAGTTTCCCTCTCTTGTGCAAGTTTTTCCATGCCTTCTCGAGCTTGGTCAGCATTTCTTTCCCAATTGCCCCAGTGAGATACAGAGATTCCTGTATCTCCTCGGGCTTTGGTGCTCCTTGAGGTATGTACCCAAATTGCTTGATCAATAAGGAAGGGTTATAGTTGACACAACCTTTCCTTCCTATTAACGGAACATTCGGGAATCCTTCGCCTTTGAGTATGACTTCAGCTCCAAATACCTCTTTATTGGTCCATACCACGTTCTCAGCAGTCAATCCCATTAAGCGCTCGGGCCATCCTAGAGAATTGATAGAGGTGACAAACGGGCCTGACTTAGGCATATGACTGGTGAACCACCTGCATAGGAGAGGTACACAGCAAGACACATTCCTTCCTCGTCGCTTTTCATTCTGGTAGTGAGTTGAATGGTGGATATCTCCCAGCAAAGTAGGGACTGGGTTCTTCGCAGCCAAAATATAGAAGGCATCAGAATCAACAAAATCAGGAATGTTCGGGAACAACACGATGCCATACACACATACAGCAAGGATAACGTCAAAAACATCCCAGCTACCCTTCTGGGCATATTCTCGAGCCTTCTCCACCAAGACATCCAATGGAAATCCCCATACGTCTCCTCTTCTGATCATCTTCCCAGACAGCTCAGACTCTTTCAAGCACAGGATGGCAGAAAGCTCAGCCAGCTTAGGCTCAGCGTCCGTACGATAAAAAGGCATCTGCTCACGGATCGGTATATCCAGAAGTGCAGAGTACTCCTCCAGGGTAGGAGCCAAAACAAAGTCGGGAAATACAAAACACCTGAGCTCCGCGTCGTAAAACTGTAACAGAGTATAGATGCCGCTGGTCTCGTAGGCAGATGGCTGATAAACGTAGGTCAGAATCCTCCCATATCTCTTTCTGAAGTCACCCATTCCCCTCTTCTTAGCAATAGCAATCAACTCTAACAATGGACTGATATTCGGCGACGGAAACTTATAGGGCAATACTCTCTTCAGGTTTTCCATGTCTTGCTAGGAACAAACACCAGAACTGGAAGGGAAAATATGTACCTGCAATACACACACGTTAGTTGCATGCAAAATGGTAATGCAATGATGCAATATGATAAATAATGCAATCTGCGAACATAGGGGCTATGCTGTAGCCTGAAGAGGAATATCTCTGTGATCAAGAACAGAAAACCATCACGGTCACCAGAATCTCATGCCACTAACTATCATCTGATACTCAAAATATCAATCCCCTGGTAAGAAAACCATCTGAACCTCTGTATCTGACGAGAATACCATCTGATAATAGCCTCAACCTCAGATAAGAAACCCATCTGACCCAGACAACACACCTGGAGATGAATCAAGAACACCATCTGATAAAGATACTGAATCATGGTTTCTGAAGGCCAGTTTTCCTGCAATAACCCAGTCCCTCTCACAGGTAGGATAGACCTAATCCACGGACAAAGGTACGACATCCTATGCGGTCATCAGCGTCACAGACTTTCATGAGTGACGATACGATTCCCAGAAGGAGTGGCATCATCAAGTCATGAAGGGGCCTCACTTAGCTGACTTCCAAATGATCGGTCCCCAGAGTCGACAATCCTCACGTCTGGACTCCCCTCAGATCCTCAGGACCGGAAAGGAGCACCTCTGCAAGAATCTCGTCTGAGCGCAGATTTTCGTAGGGAACTGTGCCTGCTCAGCAGACAGGTTCGTCTACTACTTCTCCGCAACTATATCTAGGTGTGTACTCAAGCCCAGGTCCGGATTTTCACTCACAGTAACCTCCCTTTGCCCACAGCAATAATCATGATAATATAATGCTGGAAAATAAATGCGGAAAGGTAAAGGTACAGAAAAGTAAAGTGCAGAAAAGTAAAACACAATATGCACAACACCCAACAAATAAACACCCAAGCGCTAGGATTGACTCGCGTAGGGGATGGGAAACGGTCCCAGCATAAGGGATGGGAAAAGTCCCTAGATGCATCAATCCCCAGCAGAGTCGCCAGCTGTCGCTACTGCGAAAATCGGCGCCGGCTTGACAGGAGAGTCGCCACCGTGCGTTATTTATCCCTCAGAGCGGGAAAGGGAACGCTCGAAGTAAACCTCGCAAAGACGGGAAAAGGTATGGTCATCGCAACCAAAACCTGGATTCGGGAGTCGGTTACGCAAGGGGAAGGTATTAGCACCCCTCACGTCCATCGTACTCGATGGGATCCACGCTTGGTGTTTATAGGTAAAAGGGTGTGTTATCTATCTATGCTAATGGCTGGTCTGAAAAGAAAATAAAAGGACAGGACTCGACAGAACATACGATGTTCTGGGCCTACGTATTCCCTCGTGCAATGGGAAAGTCAGAGTCAACGTAGTTCGACTTCCTACGACTAAACGGGGGAAAGGTTGCTCGCCAGGACATCGCGTCCTGTGCCTACGTACTTTCATCTGGTATGAAAGATCAGAGCAAACGTAGTTCGACAAATTATGGGTAAGCAGGGGCTCTCACACAGCAGTGAGAAAACAAACTGGTCCTAAAGGCTCGGGAACCCACAAATACGATCTGGTCTCAAGTGCACTCGGGCAAGAGAAAGGGATAACAATTAGTCGTTAGCGGGAAAGTCTCGATCGCACAGCCGCGAGAGAACAAAGGTTAGTTGTTAGTGTGCTCGGTAGGATATCGCATCCTATGCCTACATATCTTTGTCTAGAACGAAGAATCAGAGCAGCTGTAGTTCGGCTAACTATGGGTCAAGCTACTCAAGAACTCCTACAAAAAGGAAAAGGAAACCCTAGAACTATAGCTGAGAAACAGGGGAATCTACCTACTGCTATCACACCTGGCTGACCATCCTAATGTCTATCATAACAACTCCGCAGCGGAGAAGTCAGAGCTCCTAAGGGATCATGGCAACAGGACTGAACTACAAACAAGAAATTGCAACGTCAAGAAATACTGAAAATACGCATGAATGCAACAACTAAACAAACAAGGCGCAAAGGCCGCAAACCACAGAGGCAAGGGAGCTCAGCTCTACCAAATACCAACAAGCAAAGCCACGCAATAACAAACAAGCAGAAAGAGGGCCACCTCAACTTCTTATGCACACAAAGTCTACTTCTAAGATGCACCTATTCAGAACCATCTAGATGAATACCTAAGTCTAATGCAACATAACATCACACAAGTCAAACAATACAAAGAGACTAACCCTGAGCAGGGCCTCTAACAAACCTGAAACAATCTCCTAATCTATCTCTCAAACAAAACTCTATGCAACACCTTAAGCAAAGATCTAAGCAAAAACTCTAATCAAAATCCTAAGCAAGAGGAATCAATCCCAGTCTCCAAGCTTCAGAACAAGCTTACCAGAGAAAGGAAGCTAAGCAGACAAGCTCATAGTGCCTTCCTCAGGAAAGTACCAGGAGGTTACTACTCAGGAGTCATATCCTATGCGGCTCGACAACTGTGATCAGTTTACATTTCTCCTCGGGAGAAACTAAACTCACATGAAGGCTCCGGCATCACTGGATATTTGAGAAAAGCCTATATTCACTAAGGGAACTAAGTGAGCAGACTCATAGGACCTTCCTCAGGAAAGTACTAGGAGGCTGACACTTAGGAATTGTACCCTACGTGGCTCAACAACTGTGATCAGTTTACATTTCTCCTCAGGAGAAATTAAACTCACAAGTTGGCTCCGACATCACTGGATACTTAAGAAATCCTAGATAAACTAATGGAACTAAGTGAATAGACCCATAGGACCTTCCTCAGGAAAGTACTAGGAGGCTTCCACTTAGGAATCGTATCCCATGTGGCTCAACAACATGTGATCAGTTTATATTCCTCCTCAGGAGAAATTAAACTCACAAGTCGGCTCCGACATCATTGGATACTTACGAAATCCTAGATAAACTAATGGAACTAAGTGAATAGACCCATAGGACCTTCCTCAGGAAAGTACTAGGAGGCTTCCACTTAGGAATCGTATCCCATGTGGCTCAACAACATGTGATCAGTTTATATTCCTCCTCAGGAGAAATTAAACTCACAAGTCGGCTCCGACATCATTGGATACTTACGAAAGAGGTGAGAAGAAAGAATGAAAGTCATTCATAGTGCCTTCCTCAGGAAAGTACCATAAATTCCCTTCAAACTTCAGGATCTCGAACCTCACAAACAGACAACAAACTCCTAGACTAAGCCTCAATCCAATGCATCTCTGCAAGCTCCAACAGGACCTCAGCCAGCTCCTATCCTTAAGAAGAACCCACAGGCCAATAAACCACAAGAGACTATCTCTGAAGTTCAACCACAGTTGAACTTCAAAGTCAGAAGTCATCAAGACTTCTCCTAACTTCAGGCTCAGACAAATCATATCAGGACACCCTACAAAAATCTAACAAAATCTAATGGGAGACCTACAGGGCTCTAGGATAACATACTGAAAAATCGGAACAAAATTCAACACCAGATGAAAGAACTAAAATTAGCAACACAGACATATCCACAGACCAATTATTCAACATTAATAACAGTGAAAAATGCAATTAAAATGAAAATGCATGATTAAGCTAATGTTTCTGCACTATAAAATTCTACACTGAATCACGAGTCTACAGAAAAAAGAACGGAATTATTTGAATAAATCTACCATTTTTTATGAATTTTCTAATGATATGCATGCATTGAAAATATTAAAAAAACATCAATTAATTGGAAAATATGCAAAAAAATAGCAAACAAAAAATAAAATGTCTTTTTTATTTTTATTTAATTTTTTTAACATTTTCATGAAATGGTAGAAAAAAGAATCATTAAAAAAAACAACTATTTTCAGTTTATTATGATTTATTTAATATGAAAATATAAAAGGAAATTCACAAAACAACAAAAATGAAATAAACTGGAGGGGGGGGTTCAAACAGCAAGATATTCTATGCTATTCCTGGATGGGCCCTGAAGAAGGGGGTGCAGATAGCACTAGGGCGCAGGGCCCATGTTTATTAATCAAAAAAACAATACAAATTGAGCTGAAACGCAGGGGGGTGCAGCGCTAGCAATTTACCAGTTCATACTAATACTGGGCTTAAACGAGGGGGTGCTGAAAGCAATTAGGGCCTAAGGCCCAACTCAACTCATTCAGTCTCTCACGCCAGGGGGGTGGGGAAGCAAATTGGGATGTAGTGTCAGTAAAACGCTTGGGCTTAGCCCAATGCTCTAACCAGAAAACCCTAACTAATCAAACAACAAAACTACTCTCCTTCTCCAAAATGCCATTCACTGTTCATCACCTCTAACCCTAGCCGCTCTGTTCATCTTCCTCCTCTCCCTCACGCTCTCTGAAACCTATCTTTCACTCACACACCATTCTGAGAAAAAGAACCCCAAAGAACTTCACCTCTCTCACGATGAATCAACCCTAACTCACAATCAACTACCTAATCTGGATCTAATAAGCTAACATGCAAGCCTCAAAACGAATCTCATGATCTAAACGAACAAACCAATAATGGAGGCGATGAAGAAGACAAACCTGAGACGATGAAATTGCTAGAATTCTTTGAAGGCTTGATGAAGATCGTCGCGAGAGAGCAAGATCCTGATGTATTCCTAACTGCTGAAGTAGTTTGTGGAAGCCTGGAGGAGAACGCTGACACTTGTTTGGTGATTTCTGGGCAAACAGGGAAGAACTCACTGAGTTCTATGAAGATCTGGGATGAAGCTTGCAAGAACTGATGAAGGCGATGGTTCTGGAGATGGCGTTCTGGAAAAAGTTGATGAAGATTGCTGGCGTTCTGGAGAATTTGATGAAGAACGATGAAGGTGAACGAAGGATTCTGGAAAAGATAGGATGAAGATGATGGCGTTCTGGAGAATTTGATGAAGTTTCCGGCGTGCATATGAGTTTTCCGGCGAGGTACCGATGAAGGTGGACGGAGGAGATCTGGGGAGAAAGAAGAAGATATGAGGATTCTGGAGATTTTGGTGGTTCAGGTGGTGGCCGGAGTTGGTTGGGTTGCCGGCGGTGGGGTTCACCGGACTTGCATGCCGGTCAGGGGAATTTCCGGTGAGGAGGTGAGGGGTGCTGGGAGGTGGACGCGTGTCACCGTTGGTGGAGGGAGCTGGTGCATGGGATACGCGTGTCAGCAGAGAGAGAGAGGGTGAGCTTCGGTGGGACGCGTGGCGTGAATTCTGGGGAAGTCTGAGTGTAACGTGGGCCCTTCTCCCTTCCTACACGTGTCATGCTACTACTTATACCACTGGAACTCGCTGGAATCTTCTGGACACTTCTGGACCCTGCTGGAAAGAAGCTGGATGAACTTGGACTGCTTGGACCGTTTTTTGGACTTTTTCTGAGCTGATGAGATCTGGGCCTTAACAAAAAAACACCCCTGGGCCCAATACGAAAAATGAATGAAAAACTGTAAAAAAACTGAATTTTAATGAAAAACAATTAATCCTAACTATCTCTAATTAATATCAATTAGCATCTAGTTAACCAATGATTAATCCTAATAAAATCTAACAAATTCAATTAAATCCTAAACAAAAAGATTTAAATCCTAATTAATTCTATATCAACCTAATTAAATCTAAAAAATCAATTAACCTAATTAAACTCTAAAAAGTCAATTAACCTAATTAAACTCTAAAAAGTCAATTAAAGTCTAATTAAACTCTAAAAAGTCAATTAAAGTCTAATTAATTCTATATTTCTACTAATTCTATTAAACTTCTAATATTATTTAATGTCTATTAAAATCTATTATTATTAATAAAAGAAAAGCTATATTATTCTAAAAAAAAGGATAAAACCAATTAAAATCTTATTTATATTCTAAAAATCTATTTAAAAAATTCTATAAAATCCTAAAAAGAGCATTAAGCCATTAAAATATTCTATAAACCTATTTAAATTCCAGAAAAATCTATAAAGCCTATTAAAAATTCACAAAAGTCTATAAAAATCCTAAAAATGCAGATGAATGCACATGACTGCCATAAAAGCGCACACGAGACCAGATCGAATCGAACAGAGATCCCCGGGCATCAGAATATCCCCAAAATTACTGTGCAAGCTAAAAATCACCGAGGAGCGCACAATTTCCCGAAAATAAAACCCCGATAATCTGGACTGAATCTGCCATATCTGATAGACAAAAATCAAGCTGTAAACTCTGATATCCTCTGCTTGTGCACAAATATCACATGTCTGAGCTGCGAATATGAATTTAAACCATGAGTCAGATAGGAGAATCGGTTGGTCAAATTTTAGGGTGCAACAGAAGCGTATCACCAGGCCAATGAACTGCGCCACTGGATGGAGGAACTGCGCCAGAAGGAATGGGGATTACACCACCTAGGGTTGGAACTATGCTAACAGGAACCGGGATTGCACCATCTGGGGTTGGGATTGCACCAGCAGGAATATGATGGTTATTAGCATTTCTCTCCGCAACTTGCCTCATTTCCTCTTGCCCTCTGGCCATATTTTGAATCACCTCCATCAGCTGAGTGATTTGGGTCCTCATATTCTGCATCTCTTCTCTCATGGCAACTTGATTCTGTTCAAATTAGTTTGTGATCCTTCTTTGATTGTTTCTTTTGTTATATGAGTGTCGAGAAGTTAGCTTGTCCTACTGCAGAAGGGCAAATGGTTGTGAGATTGGGTTTCATGGAATGCAAAATGATGCGTATGTACATGCAATGCTTAGAATGATGCTCAAAAGACTTTGTGATTATCATAGGTATTATAGAAATGTGAGCAAACAGTAACATGCACAACTTTGAAACCAAAAGCAACTTTTCATTAATTTGAGGGAAGATCAAATACAAATGGCTAATCATTGTTCAATAAGTTGAATACAAGAGTCTTTGAAACAAAAGAAAGGACTAGTCAACAATTAGAAGGTCTTCTTTCAGAGGTGTTCCTCAAGTTTCTTAGACTCAAACATGAATCTACCAACCATATGATCACAAAGTTGAATGAAGTGGTGGACTGAAAGGGGAATGTTGTTTTCATCCAAATCTTGAATTACGCTTTCCAACCTCCATGGGATGTCACGAATCATGAGATTTCAATGCTCTACCAGATCATTATACCTAGCACGGTAAATGTCTAAAGCTGGCTGACAAAGTTTGAGGGACCCCACATGAGTGTCCAACAATTTGTTGAGTTGAGCCTCTTTCTTGAGCCATTGTGAACTATCCCTCTTCAAATCTTCAAAGCGGTCCTTCCAAAGAGTGGTTGTTCCTTGAGCAGTTTCTAACTCTAAGCACTTATCGCTCCACATATTAGGAGTGATATATGAAACTCTTATTGCTTCTTCTTTGAGCTGATGCTCATCTTCAGCTAAAGTTAATGCACCTCTTAGTTGTTCCTCAAGATCATCAATATTAGCTTCAATTTTTTCCCTAGTCCTTTTTTTTCCAGCAGAAGCTAGTTCACAAAAATGCCATGCTCTTTCACAAGATTCTTTGGCCTCTTTCAAGCGTTGTCGAAGAGTCTTGAATGACGCATCAGCCCCTTGAAAACCATTTTGATACATGATCCTTAAATATGTTTCTAACTTCAACTTCTTGCTACTTTCAACTACTTGATCTTATTCAACTTCCATCTTTCTTTTTAATTGACCATTTTCCACACCAGCTTGGTGGATTTCAGCTTGGAGATCTTGGTTTTCCTTGGTCAACTTTTCCATTACCAGCTTCAGCTTCTCATATTCTTTCATGGACACATGAGTGGGAACAGGAGTCTTCACTTGCATGGGAGGTTCAGGAGAAAATGGTAACAACCTTTCTGCCACTCTAGCCAACAACCATCTATTGTACGGTTCTTTTGCCATGCAATTTTTTGCTTTCAACTCCTTTCTTCCTTTTGTATGGATCTTGGTCCATGCCTTAGCAATTTTCCTGACAAATCTGGGATCCTCTACTTTGTTGAGCAAGAAAAAGCTTTGGATCTTCTCTGCCTCGGGCGCATCCTCCTTAGCATAACCCAATTGACGTAGTGCCATGATTGAGTTGTAGTTTATACAACCAGCTCTTCCAATCAGAGGTACATTACAAAATTCCTCACAACTGAAAATAATTTCCACATCATAGTACTCATGGGAGTACCAAGCAATGTCATCATCTACCAAAGTCATGATGCGCTTAGACCACTTCAGTTTCTCCTTGTTCTCCATAAATGATCCCTCCATTGGCAAATGGGAAACATACTACTTAAATAACAGATGAGAGAAACATTAAACCATTCCTGTTTTCTTCTCACTCCTCTAATGAATGGAATGGTAAGTATCAACAAGAAGGGTGGGAATAGGATTCTTCTGAATGAAGAGAGTAACAACATCAATGTTTATGAAATTGTCTATGTTTGGAAAGATGACAGTCCATAGATTATCAAAGCAAGAGAGAAACCAAACCTCTCCCAATATTCATTAGTCTTATAATGAGAAACCTTGTCAAGTAGAAGCTTCAAGGGGAACCCATGAGTACCTCCTTTGTTGGTCAAACCAGCATCAACCTCTTCTTTAGTCATGTGTAGGGCCAGAGCAATAATAGGAGATTTTGGCTCTTCCTCCAAAATGATGTAGATGGGTTGATCCTTAATCTTGATATTTAGCAGGTGGGAATATTCCTCAAGTGTGGGAGCCAACTTGTAATTATGGAAGGTGAAACATCTGAGTGGAACGTCATAGAATTGTGCCATAGAAAACAGAGCCCAAGTATCCACACCAGAATAAAGAAGGTCAATTAACTTCCCATGTTCTCCTTGAAAGTTGATTTTGATAGCTTTTGGCACATCAATCAGAAGGTCTTGTATAACCTCCAATTTTGGCTCTCTAAACTTCAAGGAGTTAGGGCTTCTCTTCTTTTGGTCATTCATTTTTCAACAATATCTGAGATAATCATAGTCTCTTAAGTCCCTTGATATGCAAAATGTTATGCAATTCAATGCTCATGAATGCACATCAGAACAGGTCAGCAACATAGGGATCAAGGTCACAGTATCTGCAGGATAACACAACAAGGTATCTCTCACCTTGGATAGGCAATCTATTGGTTTACAACAGGGCATCCTAAGGGCTTTAAACAAAGTCTCATGCACTAACCCTAAAAAGGTTTCCATCATAACAATGATTCATAAGACGGTAATCCCTTCAAAGGATGAGCACAGAGTTATGTCTTAGTAACCTTTGGAATAGGGTTCTAGAAAGGACATCAGAATCACAGACTCCCAGGTCAGAAACAAAGATGCCATTACGACTACTCGTAAGACATAATCATCCCAAAGGGGCCTCATCTGAGCGGTGGAAGTCAAACCAACTCAACGAGTCCTAAGTCTCGCAAGTCAGAAAGAAACCACCTCCTAGCTTAGTGTATACTGGAAAAGCTCGGGTAGAAAGCCTTTCTCCTCACAAACCATCCCCAATAAACCCAATAGATAAGAGAACACAATATAATAAAGAAACAAAAGCAACAAAAGCAAATAGATCACACATACGACAAACAAACTAGGTTTGACTGGCTAGGTAGTCCCCAGCAGAGTCGCCAAGCTCTCGCTAATCGAAAAAATGCAACGACGGAGAGGCAAAAAGTGGAAGAACAGAAGAGTCCCCGTCTAACTTTATTTATCCCAAAAGGGGAAAGTGAAAACATCGAGAAACCCCCAAGAAGGAAACAGATAAGATGGTTTCGCAACCAAGAGAAAGGGTTCGGAAGACAGTTATGCGAAGGGAAGTTATTAGCACCCCTCACATCTATCGTACTCGATGGGAACCATTTGCTTGTCTATGTGTGAGGATGTTGCTAAAGAGTATTTCTTTCTAAAAGTGTTCTAAAGGGGAGAGATAAGGGTGTAAAAATAGAGATAAAAGAGAAGGTGACAAGGGGAAGGAGACTCGGTAGGACCTCGCGATCCTATGCCTACGTATTCTCAACAGATATGAGAAAGTCAGAGTCAACGTAGTTCGGAAGACTACAAATGAAAAAGATGGAAGTGTGCTCGCCAAGGATTGGGGCCCTTGTGCCTACGTATCTTCACTTAAAAGAAGTGAAGAATCAGAGCATCCGTAGTTTGGACTACAGGGTTTTGGTGTTTTTTATGGACGATGCTAACATGCGCATTCTAGAAGTTAGGTGTATTACAGCTCACTTGCAGAGTCTTATGCGTTACCTGTTTGCGATAGAACAGACGTAACATGTCCTTTTTGAAAATATTAGTTTTCGCCATCAAGGCAAGATGTCACGTTTGATTTGTGAAAGTTATTTTTAAGGGTGAAATAAGTCCTCGGATAATAACCCCTTGTGGGTAGTACCCAATTCTTTATCTCAAAAGATTTATTGTGAAAATGGTGTGGCGAATATAGTCACGTCTTCGTATTGAAAGACGAGTATCGAGACCACACACTCTAAAGTGAGTATCCTAATACTCAGAGAGGAAGAAGTCTTCACTCAATCCTCTATCTTTAGTTCAATACAAAGAGAACCTTATTCTCTTATTAAAGATGTTTTTATTTTGAATGGTAAGTGCTTTATGACACTGAACCCTAAAGGTAATGTCAAGCACTTGGGATAGGACAAGGCCTTCGCCTAACCACTCCACAACCATCCAAGTTTATTAAGAGAAGAGTTTGAAAATGCACTTAGTACAACACCAAGTTTTTTAGACTCAAGGAAACAAAAATAAATTGAGAAATTTTTTGAAAAGAAAGGGTGGTGAATAGATCATGATAGGTTGATGGCGATGCGCGAAGCAATCGACTTACAAAGGTGGAATACATACAAGGTTAATGTGGGGTTTAATGGAAGAGATAAGAAAAGAGAAGGAGAAACCCTATGGTAATCCAAGTTAAATGAGTTTGAAAATGACTTGACATTGGATCAAGTCTTATTTGTCCTTTTTATTGAAAATATGTTCTAACCTAGGTTCATTTTATCTTTCTCAATCAACAAACAAGCAAGCAAAGATAAGAAACCAAAAGAACTGTACTATTACATTGTAATGGAGCAGAGGGATACATAATACCCACCAAGGGGGGGAAATGAGATGCAATGTATGAAGGAGTAATAGAAATGCATCAATTATGGAAGGAAAGGATCATCAAGAGTTCATTTCAAGCAACCAAAGCAAAAGACACAATCAAACCAATTAGGAAGAAACCAACAAGTATTCACTGTTGCACCCCAAAATTTGACCAACATTAATTTATCCATCTAGTGTTTGAAGGTTGATACCTTCATCAGAAAGTTCAAGAGATCCTCAGAGGAAGTGGATTGAAACCAGGGTTGTGTGCTTCATAGCTTGAGAGTTGTGGGTGCTCCTCAGATGATTCTGAGACTTTGAGAATGAACTTGATGTTTTGAGAAAGCCTATGAGATGTCTTGATAGCCATCATGAAGCCCAGAGAAGTCATTATGCAAGAATTCAGAAGATTCAACCATGAATGGTAGAATTAGGGTTTTGACTGGGTCAACCCTAGATCAGCTGAAGATTTGGAGAAGGTTGAGACCTAATCCAAGGGCCATGAGATCATGGAATGATGCATAAAGATGTTATAAAGATGATTCCTAGACCAACTCATCATGATTGAGGAGTTTGAGAAGTTTTGAGTTAGGGTTTCTGAGGATTGGCAGTGAAAAAAAACCTAGTTTGATCCCTATCTTCCAGGCAGTTTTAGCTCTAGATGTGATTGATATCTCATCTTCCCCACAACATGAATGTTGTAGAGCTTGTTCTTAGCTTTAATTTGAGTGGTGGAAGTCCTTGATAGGAGTTACAGAGCTCAAGTTATGGTTTTGACAAATTATAGGTCAGCAGAGGTGTGTGAATCTGGGTCCTTGAAAGTCACCCAACTTGCAGACAACTTTTGCCCTAGTAGGATGATTCCTATGATTTCTTGGTCAACATGAATGTTGAAGGGCATCTTCTTAGCTTTAATTTGAGTGGTATAAGTCCTTGATAGGATTTATGGAACTCAACTTATGGTTTGAACAAGACAAGGGTATTTTGGTCATTTGTCAGTTATAGGTCATTTTAGCCAATGCCTAAAACTCCTATTTCCAAGCCTCAAATGGAAAAACTCAAAACATGAAAGTTGTTCAAAATGTGATTTTAAGTCTAGAAAGAAGGTCACAAATTGTTGGAAAAGCTCATAGCATGAAGTTGCATGATTGGTCAAATTTGAACTAAAAATGGCATATAAGTTTGAAAAGTTGAATTTGAAAATTGGTTTGGAGGATCTAGGAATCCAAAATAGGTCATCCAATATATCATTTTGATTGGAAACATCATTTTGAGAACTTTGGTTCAAATAGATTTTTCATTTGAGGTCTAAAAAAGGGACTTTCTTTGTAAATCTATTACTTGCATTATAAGGCAATGTTGAAAAACCTTACACAAGCCAAATGTAAGGGCTGATTTCCTTCATGCACACTTAATATCTCATGTAAAGACATATTCAAGGGATTTTGGCAAGGTATGAAAGAAGATATCATGATATTTCAAGTTCTCATGTGGTGATATTTTCAATACTTTCTAGAAAGATCTAGATGATTCTAGCCCCTCCCATCACTTGCTATTTAAAGAGTGAAGCACAAGGAGGAAAAGGTTGGTGATAGCAAGAGGATTCAGAGGGGAAAGAAAGAGAGAGGCAGCCATTGAAGAGGTTTCTTCAAAGTGAAGCAATTCTGATTTTCTTCCATTGTAGATCTTCCCCTTCATCACAAGTGCAAACAGAAGGCTATTGATCATCCAAGGACCATTTGGAGGAAGTTTCAAGGCCTGAAAGCAGCCACACGAGTCTCCACCATAACCTCTTGACAGGTTCTTTCTCATCACCATTCTCTTAAGTTATGTAGTTTTAATTAGCTTTATAGGTCTAGAACTGGTGCATTAGGTTAAATGATGAAGTTCTGAGAGTTAGAGCCCGATCCATGGTAGTTGATGGCAGGGTCAAGAAAATTTGATCTCCAAGAATTAGCTGGTTTGTGAGTTTCAGTTAGCAAGAACTAGCTTAGAATGGTTAGGGTATCGTGTAGAATAACTGTAGGCTATTGGATTCAAGGATTATGGAAGGTTGACATCAGGTGCATATGGTGGAACTTTGATCTTGCAAGCTTCTGTTGGGATTATCTAGAGAGAATCAGGAAAAAGTAGGCGTATAGTCTTGTTCCTCTTGATTAGTAGAGTCGTTTTCGTTTTGGAATCGTGGCATTTCATCCACTGAGCAGAGAGAACGAAGAGAGGAAAGGTCTGTGCATGAAAGGGGGTCTCATGAAACCCTAGGTGGCTGAAGGTAGGAGATGAAATCTCCACCGTTGGAGTGTTTTGAAATGTTAGACTTTGTCATTCAATCGCACGGTCCTCATTCGCCCAGAAAACGGAGGGAATTTTCAAAAACCAAAACGCAGCCGTTTGGTTTAGTGACTGATCCTGGGCCCAGCTGTTCTATTCGCACCCCCCACGCGCGTTGGCCCAATTGAGATGAACTGCATCCACTTCTATTCTCACCCCCTCTCTCCTTCTCTTGTATTATTTTATTTTTCAAATTTCTTCACATTTCATTAATTTTCTAAAAATCATAACTAAATGAAAAAATATTATTTTTAACTCATTCTTTTTTTAACATTTTCATTAAAATGTCTAGAAAATTAAAAAATATAAAAATTGCATTTTATATTTTAATTGGCATTTTTTGCATATTTTACAAATAAATGCACTTTTTTAACCATTCATTTCATACATGGATTTGTATATTTTTGTTCATGCATTTAGAAATAGATTTTTTGCCCATTCTTTTTTGTGGTGATTCATATTGCATTGTAGTATTCTCTGGATTTATTACTAGATTTGTGGATTAAAATTTGATGTAATTTGATTGTTAGACATTTAGGTGCTCTAATTAGGGTTTTAAGTTGTATAGGTAGACTTCAACATTTTATTTTTGGGGTTTATAGGCCAAATTAGTGTATGGGGAATATATGGGTTAAGGTTAAGTATGTATAGAATCCCCTAGAATTTATATTAGGAATTTGTATGGTATTTTAGTATTTTTCATTGATTTTTGAATGTATGGATAGTATGTGTGTTGCTTAAAGGCATAAGTTGTATTGTTGTGTTTTCTTTCCTTCTCTTTTGAGTGTGTGAGTTTTGAAGATTGAGTGGAGGAGCTTGTGAATCATCCTTGAAGATTTGAAGACCTTGCAGAGGAGTCTAGCATAGCTTTTGTTGTTTTGTTTATAGGTTTATAGGTGCATAGGCAGAGCCCTAGATAGAATACTTTGGTTCAATAAACAAGGAGTGTCTTGTTCACCTCCTTTCTTCTCTGTGACATAGAGTCCCTTAAGGGTATTCACCTCTCTCCTTTGGAGGGATTAGTGACCTTGCCCTATAAGGTAGAACTTTGAGAGAACCTCTCCTTTGATGTTAAGTCCTCAATGGCATCCTTTGGAAGTCAGTGAGTACTATAACATCCCCCACTCATCTTGTTGACTGAATCTTGTTTGCTGGAGCATTGGAGCCATTGAAGATAGAAGCTGAGGCCTTGAAGAGGATGATTCCTTGAAGATTATTGAAGTCTGAAGACTTTGTGAAGACCAAGTGGATGCCTGAGGATCCCTGAAGATAGTGAAGCCTGAAGGCAGAGCTGATCAAAGGAGCTGAAGCTCAAGGGAGAAGATGAGTTGATACTCATGTTGTAGGGTTGATACCTGGAAAGCAAGTGATCTCTGAAGTCTGAAGACTGGGTTGCTGCTGGAGGAGCTGAGGCTTTCTTCTGTTTTCTGTGATGTATTGTGTGTTTTGTCTGATTTGTCTGTTGCATTAGACTAAGCCCATTTAGAATAAGTTCAGTCTAAGAGCATGAGTGCATCTGATTGTATTGTTACTGCCTGGCTTTGCTTGCGGGTATTCGGTAGAGCCCAGCTCCCTTGCCCATGTGTTTATTATGCTTGATAGCATTTCATTTCTTTTATCTGTATGATTACAATTTACTGTTTTTGCTTGATAGCATGTTGTTTATTTCAGTATGATTACTGTTATTTCATGACTGGCTTGAGGTCGAGACGAGCTTGTGGAGGCTGAAGCCCCACACACATTTCCTCCCTCACTTGCATTGCATGCATTTTACTGTTAAAGCTGATGCTTTTGTCTGTTTTGGGTGTATCATTGATATGATCCCTTAGGACTCTCATTTCCTCTGATGAGGATTTGATGATAGACTTTTAGGTTGAAACCTATGCATGACAACATCTAGGAGTTCCCTGTTCAAACCTCACCCATAGGATGAATCCATGGCATGACAACAGTAGGACTTGATAGTCTCCCTCCTAGTTGGGCCTGTTCTCTTCTCATCTCGAAACAGTTTAAGATACAGTAATCATGAATGATTTCTTTCGTACGTTACGAGCCTTAAGCTATCTGAGAAAGGATTGTGGGAGAGTTTCTTTTCCACAGTCTGGATGTTTAGTATGGTACCCTTTGGGTGACATGCGACGCATTCACTCTCAGGTCATAGTCTCTAGTGCGGTTGAGATCGCAAACATAATAAAAAACACTTCTTTTAGGAGATAACCCGTAGTTTCCCGAACTACGTTTGCTCTGATCTTTCATACCAGATGAAAGTACGTAGGCATAGGATGCGACATCCTAGCGAGCAACCTTTCCCCCATAACCCGTAGTTAGCCGAACTACGTTGACTCTGATTTCTCGTTCCAGACGGGAATACGTAGGCATAAAGCGCGACGCTTTGCCGAGTCATGTTTCTTTTCTTTTTCAGCCAGCCTTGATAGGTAGATAGATTATAACCAACCCGTCCAGGTAAACAAACAAGCGAGGATCCCGTCGAGTACGACGGACGTGAGGGGTGCTAATACCTTCCCCTTGCGTAACCGACTCCCGAATCCAGACAATGGTTGCGATGACCTTGTCTTACCCTTATTCGTCAGGTTTTTTCCGATCGTTTCCTTTCCCGCTCTGAGGGATAAATAACGAAAGGTGGCGACTCTTCTGTCATGCCGGCACCTTATTTTCGCGCAAGCGACAGCTGGCGACTCTGCTGGGGACAACTGATGTTTCCCTATGCGAGTCTCGCCTTGGATTTTCTTCCTAGCTGCCTGGGACCGTCCCCAGCAGCTGGCGACTCTGCTGGGGACGTTCTAGTTTCCTAGGGATCCAACGTCCCGAAAGCGAGTCAATTTTTTTGGGATCCAACGTCCCTTAAGAGAGTCAATCCTATCGTTTGTGTGTTTGCTTGTTGGGTTGTGTTTATTTACCGCATTTTTTACTTCTCGCACTTTATTTCCCGCATTTTATATTCAGTAAAATATGATTATTTGTGCTGTTGTGGGATGGGAGTTCTGATTGAGTGAGAAGCCAGACCCAGGCTTGAGTGCACCATAGACTTAGAGTGGAAATTAGTGGGCGCGTGCTTGCTTTGCAGGCACTAGTGTCTCATGAAATCCACGCTCAGACGAGGTTCATCCGGTTGGCTTCACTTTCAACCCTTTGGGTTGAGACGGTTGCTGGTTTGGTGGATTGTCGACTCTGGGGACCGATCATTTGTGATTCAGCTAAGTGAGGCCTCTTCAGGACTTGATGATGCCACTCCTTCCGGGAATCGTATCATCAGTTTTGAAAGTCTGTGACGCTGATGAACGCATAGGATGCCGTACCTTGAGTCAGTCTAGGTCCATACCTGTGAGTGGGACTGGGTTTATTGCAGGAAACTTAGACCTTCAGACTACCTGGTTTTCTTGACAGTGAATCAGTTATGTTGGGTTCTCAGTTGCAGATATGTTCTTGATAGAGCAAGGGTTTGATCAGAGGATCTTATCATCGGGTGTATGTCTGTTCTTGACAGAGCAGGTTTCGATCAGAGTATTGTCATCAGAGGTTTGTTCCGGATAGAGCAGATTTTGAGTGGGGTCTGAAGATCTCATCAGCAGAAGTTATTTGTTCTTGATAGGGCAAATTTTGAGCGGGGTCTGAAGATCTCGTCAGCAGCTGTGTGTTCGTTCTTGAAAGGGCAGATTTTTGATTTGGGGTCTGAAGACTTCATCGGCGGACGTTTTCTGATCATACATCCCGGGTCCTTATTATCAGTCACTTACTCTTGTCAGAACAGAATTTTGATCTCGATCCTATCAGATGGTTATTCTCGGCAGATCAGATAAGGGGTTTTACACCGGGGTTTCGTCCTCATCAGTGACTGTTGATACCGAATCTCCACAGCAGCCACCTGGATATATTATTGCATACCTGCATTTTGCATTAGTTTACGCATTCATCTGCATTCCATTAACGTGTGTCTGTGTTGCAGGTACCGTTCCCCGATCTAGGATTTCCCGTCTCCTACTGTTGTTATGGCTTCTCTCAGGAAGACTGTTGCGTACAAGTTCCCGACCCCCGATGTGTCGAAGCTGACTGGTTTGATAGCCCTGGCAGGGAATTCTGTGAAGGATAGGTTCAGGAAGTCTTATGGCAAGTTGCTTAGTCTGGTCTACAAACCTTCTGCGTCTGAGTTGAATGGGTTACATGCTCTTCTGCAGTTTTATGATCCTCCCTTGAGGTGTTTCACTTTTCATGACTTCGTTCTCGCACCGACATTGGAAGAGTATGCTGATATGTTGGGTGTACCTATCAAAAGGCAGATGCCTTTTGTCCACATGGATGCTGAACCCGATCTGGTTAGCTTGGCTTCCTCACTCCATTTGAGCGCTTCTGAGTTAGTGGTGACAAGTTGGAACAAGGTCCCAGGGTTCTCTCTGCAGTTTCTGATAGCTAAGGCTCAGCAGTGTGCTAAGGACAAATGTTGGGACGCCTTCAGCACCATCCTTGCTTTATGCATATATGGCATCATCCTATTTCCCAGTATGCCTGATTTCGTAGACTTTGATGCATTCCATATCTTTGCCTCAGGGAATCCAGTCCCTACTCTGATCGGAGACGTTTACCATTCAGTGCATTACAAGAATGAGAACCGGAGAGGGAAGAATGTTTCATGCTGCGTACCGTTGTTGTACAAGTGGTTTGATAGTCATTTGCCCAAGAGGGGTTCTTCTGTCTTGTCTGCAGTCACAGCTGAGTGGCCTGAGCGTCTGATGAGCTTGTCGGCAGAAGACATTGTTTGGTTCGTTGACAGAAGCAGGTTAGGCACCGAGATGATCTTCAGTTGTAGTGGGTTTCCTAACGTACCTCTGATAGGTAGGAAGGGTTGCATCAACTACAACCCATCATTGCTAGTTCGTCAGTTTGCATATGCTTTGAGGAATCCACCGAAGGAAGAAGAGGTACGGGAATCTCTGTACCTCACGGGTATTCTAGAGGGGGAATTGTTGTCCAAGCTTCAGTATGCGTGGAACAATATCAGCACGAGAGGAAAGTCTTTGTTGGGGAAGAGCGACAACCAAGCTTATCCTCCTTATTCAGATTGGATCAGAGCCAGAGCCAGCACTATAGGGATGTCATTCCCTCATGTCAGACCAGAGAGTCCTCCACCAGTCGAAGAGCCTACCACTGTGTCCATTCATCAGCACAACCAGGTATTAGCTGAGCGTGATGAACTGAAGAGGGCAAATGCGGAATTATAGAAGGAGTTAGCTCAGCTTCGAAGCGAGAGGAACGAAGCCGTGCATGCTCTCAAAAAGCAAACAGAGTCGGTGAGCCAGCTGAGTGCAGACTTGGCAAAGCAGATTGCTGATCGGGAACGCTTAGGTCAAGACTTCAGAGCTGCTAATGATGTGCTGGCTACGAAGAAGACGCATCTAGAGGAAGCATACCGGAGAATATCTAAGTTCGACCAGCATTGGAAGACTTCCATGGCCACCAGGAAGGAGCGAGAAGACAAGCTGATGCTGCAGATTTCTAAGCTAGAGACTGAAGTGAAGGACAGTGAGCGGAGGTTTGATGAAGAGACCGCCCGCAGGTACTCCGCTGAAGCCCATCTCAACAAAGCCATTGCTAGCCTGAAGGAGCATAAGCTGATGTTTGAGTCTAAGAAGCGGAAGCTGGAAGATTTCTTTGGCGAAGGCGCTTGGGAGGGTTCAATTCAGGGGCTTCAGCATACTATCAGGCAGAGGGAACTACTCGTCGAGGGGTTGCTCACTTCGCCAGATCATTCGGAGACAAAGGAGTTATTAGCAGAGTATCGCGCCCGTGGCCGTACTTGACTAGTTATATCCCTGTCGTTTTTGATCTTTGATGTATGCTGACCATCACCAGACTTGTTGGCTGAGGTCATGCTGTTGATTTGTACTCGCTGATACTGTGTATTGCCTTGACAGGCCTTTCCATATATATATGAGATTGATGTTTCCATGATTGGGCTCGGATTTCTTCTTCCTCTTGTTATTATCAGCACCGTCACTAAGGCACTAGGATCGGGGAAAAATCTCCCACGCACACAGACACACGCATGCATCTGCATGAAGCATATATGCATGATGTATATCTTATTGCTTCTCCTAACCTTTATTATTGACAGGTTTTTCAGGTTCCGCGCTGCTTTCGATCTCCAGGATTGATCAAAGACCCATCCACCGCTACTCAACTCGCGCTAATCAGACAAGGATTATGGACCAGGTACAGTCAGATGTTCAAGAGCTCCGTGAGCGGATGGATCGTTTTATGGAGCTGATGCAGGTAGTCGCGAACGGTCAAGATCAGCTTCGTACTCTGGTTCAACCTCTGATCTCCAGGGTTGACAGTAATGGCATACTTCATGGAGGGGCCGTGCCTACTCCTCCTCAAGGGGATACTCCACAGAACGTTGTTCCTGCTGCCGGGGGCAACGGCAGTGCTAACGGCAATCTGATGACTAATCTCGGACTCAACGCGGCGGGCGCCGTCAATGGTAGTTTGGGGGCCAATGTTAACATGGGGCCGGTCAACGGCAATGCCGGTGCTGGAAATTTGGTGGTGCCTCAACCGTGGCTGGAGGACCATCAGGATGATATATTCTCTCAGAGAGGTATAGAGGCAGAGTTGAATGCCGAGGCTCGACTCAGGTTCAAGGCGCTGGAAGACAAGATGAGGAGCATAGAAAATCAGAACACATTGGGCGTTGACATGTCCAACCTCGGGTTGATTGCTGACTTTAAAGTACCCCACAAGTTCAAGGTGCCTACCTTTGAGAAGTATAAGGGTACTACTTGCCCCCGAGTCCACCTCCGATCTTATTATAGAAAGATGTCCGCCTATTCTGACGATGAGAAGTTGCTAATGCACTTCTTTCAGGATAGCCTTTCTGGCCCGTCGCTCGAATGGTATATGGGCTTGGAGCCCGCTGCTATGCGCACCTGGAAAGAGCTTGCAGAAGCGTTTGTTCTCCACTATCAATATAATAGCGACTTGGCTCCCAACCGAGTTCAGCTTCAGAATCTCTCACAGCGGAACAATGAAAGCTTCAAAGAATACGCCCAGCGGTGGCGTGAATTGGCTGCTCGGGTTCAACCGCCGATGGTTGAGCGTGAGTTGGTACAAATGTTCGTGGCTACCCTTCCCGGAATCTACTATGAAAAGCTGGTCAGTGGCATGTCGGGAACATTCTCGGCTCTTATCACTTTGGGCGAGCATGTTGAGAACGGTATAAAGATCGGAAAAATTCAGGGCGAATCATCCTCAGCTGAAGGAGGTAGCAAGAAACCCTATACTGGCAAGCGTCGAGAGGGAGATGCCAGTGCTGTCACTAATCCTAGGAGAAAGGGCAAGGGCCCTCAGTCTCAGATTGCTAGCATAAACATTCCAGCTGCTCCGCCGCAGCCGCAGCCGCAGCCGCAACAACCTCAGCAGCAGAATAATCAGGGGTATAAAAGATATCAGAATCGGGCTCCTATGGCAAGCCGTCAGTTTGATACTCCACCTATGTCATATGCGCAGCTTCTGCAAACATTGCTTCAGCTCCAATTAGTTCAAAGGAGGACGTTGGCTCCCTTAACAGGGGCGCCACCACCGGGGTATGATGCCAGTGCTACTTGTGAATTCCATACTGGGGCACCTGGCCATACGATTGAGAATTGTAAAGCTTTTAAGCACAAAGTCCAGGACTTGGTGGACGCCAAGGTTATCAACTTTTCTGACAACGTGCCCAACGTCACCAAGAATCCGATGCCTCATCATAAGGGGGGCGGGGTGAATGCTGTCATCACCGAGGAGAGTGCGGACTTGCTGACTGATGTCAGAGATTTGAAGACGCCGTTGAGTTTTGTCAAGGCTAAGTTGCTGAAGAAGGGCTTCTTTCCTGGATGTGGAGAATTATGTATGGCTTGTGCTACGCTTCCTGATGGGTGTGAGCAGCTGATCGAAGGTATCCAAAGTCTGATGTCCGAGGGTATTTTACAGTTCAGCCGGAGCGTTGAGAGTACATCAGGGGAGGTTGTGCTGAAGCAGGCAGACGAAGTTGCTACCATTACCATTCCTCGCCACCCTATTACTATTTCTGCGCCTCGTCCGCCTACTATTACCATCACCAGGGCCGGACCAATCCCATTCGAGAGTACTAATGCCGTTCCATGGCACTATGGCGCCGAAGTTTATTGTAATGGTCAGAAGATAGAGCTTGAGCCGTTCGGGTCCACTATGCAGAATCTTACTGAGGTCAGTGGTATCACTCGGAGTGGTAGAGTATTCGCACCAGCAGAGGTTGCAGCAGAGAAGGTGGTCCGGGCTGACGCTGTGGATAAGGGTAAAGGTAAAGCTGTCGAAGAGGTCCCCGCAGGGGCAGAGAAGGACTTGCTGGTTAAAGATGCCGAAGAGTTCATGCGACTAATCAAGAAAAGTGACTACAAAATTGTAGATCATCTTCATCAGACTCCGTCAAAGATCTCGATCCTTAACTTGTTGCTGTGCTCTGAGGCGCACCGCAATGCATTACTGAAGGTATTGAATGCTGCATACGTGCCGCAGGAGATATCAGTGAATCAACTCGAGGAAGTAGTAGCCCATGTCAATGCTGGTAATGGGCTGGGATTTACAGATCTGGAGCTGACTCCTAAGGGAAGAGATCACAACAGCGCCTTGCACGTCTCAATAGAGTGCAGAGGCACGATTATGTCACATGTCCTAGTGGATACGGGTTCCTCGCTTAACGTGCTTCCGAAGAAGGCACTGATGAAGTTGGATACCCGTGGACTGCTGTGCACGCCCAGTGATCTGGTCGTGAAAGCCTTTGACGGAACCAAGCGCCACGTCTTCGGAGAATTGACCCTGCCCATTCAAGTTGGTCCAGAGACGTTCAATGCGGTTTTCTATATCATGGATATCATGCCCGCCTATAGTTGCCTCTTAGGTCGGCCATGGATCCATTCTGCTGGTGCCGTGACGTCCACGCTGCATCAGAAGCTTAAATATGCTGTTGGGGGCAGCATAGTGACAGTCTGTGGAGAGGAGGACATCATGGTAAGCCACCTGTCGTCCTTCAAGTACGTTGAAATGGATGGTGAGATCCATGAGACTCTTTGCCAGGCATTTGAAACCGTCAGGGTGAAGGAAGTAGCGCCTGTCGTCGCAGAGAGGCAAGAGTTGAATCTTTCCTCGTTTAAGGAAGCTAGGGCCGTTGTCGAAGCCGGTTCCACCCCAGGCTGGGGGCATGTCTTGGATATACCAATCAAACAGGATAAGTTTGGATTGGGATATTCTCCTGAAGCTGAAGCTTCATCTTCCTCTGGCAGCTCGTCTCGTGGGAAAGGGCCGATCTTATTCACCAAGGGGGGGGGGGATAATTTTCGAGAGTATCAACGCTGCGTCCGAGGACAGCGGAGATAGTGATTGCGATCTTGACGCCTGGATTCAACCGAGCAAGCCGGGCGAGCACCTCCACAATTGGACCATCAAGGAGATTATCAAGCTGACAAGTGAAGAGTAATGATTTGCTTTTTACAATCTTTGTACAACTCTATGTCCTGCCCGGGGCATAGTGGTTTTACTGTCAGGGCCTTGTTGGATTATGTGTATGCATTTTGTTAATAAATAAAAGGCGTTTTCTTCGTAATCAAATATTGTGTTCTCTGTTATTCCTATTTTATGTTTATTTCGAAAAAAAACAGCAAAATGGCAACGGGGTTCGTGCTAACCTGCATATTCCTGCTTTAAACTTAACCCTTGTTATTGCAGGATCCACGTAACAGACGACATCGATTCTGGACCCTCTACGGCTCACTACTGTTGCACCCTAAAATTTGCCCAACCTTATTCCTTGGTTATCATTAGCATTTGCATATAGAGTCATGTACATAGACTAACCATCTGCATAGCATAAGCATAGCAAGCCATTCAACAGGGGACCAATCATTCTTTTCATCTCTAGAGGCCTATCAAGAGGTTATTGTTCCAATTCAATCTCATTCAAGTCATCAGGAAAGAATTTGAAGGCAAAGAGTTCAGCAGATCAAGCCTTGAGTCCATCTCCTAGCTGAGGGCATCTGAGGACCAACAAGAGGATTGTGAGCTGTGAGTTGAAGGCATGGAGAGTATCTAGACATTATGAGAGACTTAGAAAGTCATTTGGAGAAGGAGACAAGTTGTTGATGTGAGCACAAGAGCTACAGTTGAAGACAGTCAACTAGGGTTTCATCTGGGTCAACCCTAGGTCAACCCTAGGTCAATTGATTGATTTAAAGGGCATTCAAGGCTATGGGAGAGATGTGGGGTTCATAATTTGACATGGAGAATAAAGATATGGAGATATGCCAAGGAGAATTCAAGAGAAATCAAGGAGAAGAGGAGTTACTAAATTAGGGTTTCTCTGTAAAATCCCCTAATTTAGGTCAAATTTCCAAGCAAGATAAGTCAAAATGCTAGCTTCAAATGGCTTCTTGGCCAACATGAAACTTGTAGAGGATCTCAAGACCTTTAATTTGAGTGGTGGAAGACCTCAAGGAGATTTATAGAACTCAAGTTATGGTCCTTGCAAGTTACAGGTCATCTGGGGTATCTGAATTTTTGTCTGTGAAAGTGACTTGACTTCCAAGCTAGTTTTACCCCTCAAGGAGATTTCAAATGAATTCTTGGTCAACATAAGAATTGTTCCTCATTGTCTTAGCTTTCTAGAATGGTATAGCATGACTTCATATGATGTGTGGAACTCAACTTATGGTCTTGGCAAGCAAAGGGTATTTTGGGCATTTGTGAATTACAGGTCATTTTAACCTATGTCCAAAACTCATACAAGGAGGCCTCAAATGGAAAAACTTACAACATCAAACTTGCTCCAAATGGGATTTTAAGTCTAGAAAGAAGGTCACAAATTATTGGAGAAGCTCATAACATGAAGTTGCATAATTGGTCAAAATATGAACTAAAATGGCTTATAAAGTGAATAAATTCAAGATGGAAAATGGTTTGGGAGATTTACAAGTCCAAATGGAGACTTCCAATATATGATTTTGAATGGAAAAACAATTCTAAGAACAATGGTTCAAACACTTTTTTGAGTTTAGAAGGAAAAAAGAAAGTTATCTTTGGTTACTTGTAATTGAAGAAACATAATCAAAATGGATCAAAGTTGGAAAGCAAGGGAATGTGCAAGATGGATCTAGAATGTACCATTGGGGTCTATATATTCATGAAATGAGAATTTGGCAAGGGTTGGCTTCATTTGCACCAAGAATTTCACAAAATTCCCTCATTCTTTCTCTTTGAAGTTTCATTCCAATCTCACAAATTCTTCACAAAATCATCATCCAAATCAATTCAATCTTGCTCCATCATCATCCTAGGTCAGAATTGAAGCAAAGTTTTGGTGTGAATCATCCATTTTCGAGCACCTTTTTCAAGAACATCAAAACTACAAATTCAAGTGGACAGCATAATTCAAGTCAAGAATCAACAAGGAATTGCATACAGAATCACATACATCAAGGATTGATCAAGATCCAACACCTAGAAGCTTCAGATCCACGAGTTCCATAGCTGTTTTCAAGCTTTTACACCAGGTATGTTTTCATTCACACTGCTTGATTCAGTTAGTTAGGCATAGTTTTGTTAGTTTAGATTTGATCTAGGTGGTTAGGAGAACAGTTAGGATGAATTTGGAGAGGATTGGTGATGGTTGTTAACAGGTGCAACAAACTGTTAGGGTTTAAATCTCTTAGGTTAGTGCATCATAATGTTAGTTTGATAGCGCAGGTTAATCTCCATTAGGCATAGGTTAGTTTAGGTCAAGTTTGAGGAAGAATCGTGATGGTGCATATCAGTGTAAATCCATGGTGACCAGAACTTGATGCCATCGGGTTGAGTGATATATGGAATTTCAGACTGAATTGAAACCACAGGATTGTAGAGGGAGAGATTTAGCATGATTTTCATGTTTACAGCATGTGGATTCGTGGATTGTAGAGTGAGAACAGAGAGGTGTAAGTCTGGCTCGTGCATGGATGTTCATGGAGTGAAACCCTAAGTTGCAGAACCAAGGAGGAAGACGTAATCCTACCCGTCCAATGCGTGTGAAGACCTTTGACTTGGAGGATGATCTTATGGCTCACATTTAATCTGAAGTTTGGAGGGAATTGGAGTTTGGCCAAAACGCGCCGTTTCATTAATTGAAACGGGCGGGCCTGAGTTTGTGTTGCTTTTTCCACCCCCGGCTATTAGGCCCATTCCAATTTCAACGTGATTTTGATACTTTTCTCACCCCCCTGGCGTTTTTATTTCTCATTATTTCTGAACTCAAGCTGGGCCTTAACCAGAATGCTAATGGCACCCCTGTCTGCGTGGCCCATCCAAATAATCAACTGGAGCGAATTGATATTCATACCCCCTCCCTCTTTTTAATTCAATTTAATTTTTTAATTTCATTTTAATTTTTACCAATTTTCATTAATTCATAACTAATTCATAAAAATTCATTTTCAATCCATTCTTTTTACAATATTTTCTTTAGGATGTCTAGAATATTATAGGTAAATAAAATTGCATTGTTATTTTCATTTCATATTTTTTTCATATTTTCTAAATAAATGTCATATTAAATAAATTCATTTCATGCATCATTTTAATGATTTTTGTTCTCTCACATGCTTTAATATTTTTTGGTCATTCTTTTTATGCTGTTTAGATTAGATGTTAAGCTTGTAGAAATATTTTAGTTCCCATTTTTAGGAATTAAACTTAGGTGATTAAAATAGGTTTGAACATCATGAACAAAACTAGGGTTTTAGGTGACAACTTAAGAAGTTTGATCTCATTTCCCTTAGGACTTAGGGTTTGAATAGATTAGTTATGGGACTATAGGGGCTATGGGTAGCTATTAGATCCCTTAGAAAAAGTCAGGATTCCCCTACTGCTATTAATACTGTCTGTATATCTGTTGTCTGGTGTGGTGTGCCCTCTGAGGATTGTTGCTTGTTTGTTTGGGTATTGGGTTTGTCTGGGGCCCTGGGAGAGCTGAAGACTTGAGAAGATGAAGACCATTGGATATTCAGAGATTGAAGATCAACTGTCAGAGTTGAGGAGGAGGTTCTTGATAGCAGATGCTGAGGAGACTAGGGTTTAGGAGCTAGGCAGAGCTCTAGATTAGAATGTTTGTTTCTCAAACATGGATTGCCTTGTCTGCATCCATTCTTCTCTATGATTCAGAGTCTCTCTAAGACACTCACCCCCTTCCTTTGGGAGGCTTGGTGATAGGGTCTAAGAGATAGAACTCTTGAGAGAAAATGTCATATGTGTTAGAAGCAGTCTGTTCACCACCCTTGGTAGTCAACTGATTGCTTAACACCCAATTCACTCTTGTGACTAATCCCTCATCCTGGAGGTCTGAGCTTGAAGAAAAGCCATTGCAGATAGAAGACTGAGGATCAAAGCCCTTATCTGAAGGCCATGAAGATGGAGATTGATGCTTGTTGAAGCCTGTAGCTGAATGGAGATTGCTTGAAGTCAGATGTTGATGCAGAGCTGCTGATGCTGGTTCTTTTGCTGTTGTTTTTCTTTGCTGATGTATTGATTGGTTTTCCGGACTGTATTGTTTGCTGTTTACCCTGCTGGGTTGAAAGTGAAGCCTGTTCACTTTTGCCTATTGTTTTCTAGGTTCGAGGTTGAGTGAGACTCCCTTGCCTCGCTTGTATTGTTGCATCCATGCATTTTAATGCTTTACTGTATATATCTGATATTGTTTCTGTTTCTGCCTATCCCGTAGGATCTCTGTTTCTCTCTGTGCAAGAGAGGAGCATGATAGACACTAGGTCTTAACCCATGCATGATAACATTAGGTTAGTTTGTTTCCCTTCGCAACCGTAGGTTAGAGTTCTGTCTCTTTCTTTCTCAAAACAAACAGAAAAGCACATAAAGATTTCAAACACAATAAAAGACACTTCTTTCGTAAAAGAACGTGAACTCATCAAGACGTCATTTTTGTCCGCCGGGACTGTTAATCAGAAAACCTTTTTCAGAAGGAATAAAAACAATTAAGACAAGCTTGTGTCGTACGTGGCCCGAACTACGTTTGCTCTGATCTTTCATGCCGTGTGAAAGTACGTAGGCATAGGATGCGATATCCTAGCGAGCAACCTTCCCCTCCTTTCCCGTAGGTAGGCGAACTACGTTGACTCTGATTTCTCGTTCCAGACGAGAATACGTAGGCATAAAGTGCGATACTTTGCCGAGTCATTTTATTTTCATTTTATTTTTCTTTTAACCCCTGACCTTTAGTTTAGATAGAATAACAATCCATACCCGAAAACAAGCGTGGATCCCGTCGAGTACGACGGACGTGAGGGGTGCTAATACCTTCCCCTTGCGTAACCGACTCCCGAACCCAGGTTTTGGTTGCGATGACCATACCTTTCCCGTGTTGTGCGAGGTTTACTCTGAGCGTTTCCTTTCCCTCCCGTGGGATAAATAATGCACGGTGGCGACTCTTCTGTTCAGCCGGCGCCGATTTTCGCAGTAGCGACAGCTGGCGACTCTGCTGGGGATCCAACGTCCCCTGGCTGCTAAGGACTGCGATGGTTCTTAGGCATTTGGGATCCAACGTCCCTTGAGAGAGTCAATCCTAACGCTTGTTTTCCCGTCGAGGATTTTGTATGGAGTTATTTTATATTTCTAACCTTGTATTTTCAGCTTTATATATTGATTATTGTTGTTGTATCTGGGGTGTGACGGGTGTTCTGATATTGAGAGATAAGCCGGACCTGGGCTTGAGTGCACCTAGAATTAGAGTAGAAATTAGTGGGCGCCCGCTTGCTTTGCTTGCTTCGGTGTCCCATGAAATCTACACTCAGACGAGGTTCCTCTGGTTGGCCTCCTGCCCCTTCCTTTGGTTGGCGTGGGTTGCTGGTTAGTTGGATTGTCGACTCTGGGGACCGATCATTTGGAAGTTGGCTAAGTGAGGCCTCTTCAGGAATTGATGATGCCACTCCTTCTGGGAATCGTATCATCAACCCTGAAAGTCTGTGACGCCAACGACCGCATAGGATGCCGTACCTTGTGCCAGTTATAGGGCCACCCACCTGTGAGGGGATTCAGGGTTATGCAGGTAACTAGACCTCCGGACTGCCGGTTTGTTCTTGATCAGAGATCCTGGTTATTTATGGAGTGTTCTGAGGTCTGTCAGAGACTATTTGGAGATGTGTTTGAGGTCTGTCAGAGACCATTTGGAGATATGTTCTGAGGTCTGTCAGAGACCAATTATAGATGTGATTTGAGGTCTATCAGAGACCAGTTGGAGTTATGGTTTGAGGTCTGTCAGAGACCAGTGTTGGAGTTCTATTTTAGGTCTACCTGAGACCAGGGTTTGATGACTTCTGGATGGTCTATCTGAGACCTTTCTTGATTGGGTTTAGGCTATTCAGCTGCAGCTTTGGTCCCTGTTGAATGTTACTTGCATTGCATTCCTGCATATCCATTATCATTTGCATTTCACTAACGTGTGTCTGTGCTGCAGGTGCATTTGCATTTCCCTAGTTCTAGTGCCCAGACTTCTGAGTGTTTGATCATGACTAGCTTAAGGAGAACGGTTGCTTACAAATTGCCTACGCCTGATATTGTTCCTTTACTGGGGTTGATCTCTCTCGCTGATGAGGGTGTTCGTAGGAGTTTCCGGATGAGCTATGGTAGATTATTGAGATTGGTGTGCAAACCTACAGAGGTAGAGGTGGAGGGGCTGTATGCTTTGATGCAATTCTACGACCCTGCTTTGAGGTGCTTTACGTTCTCTGACTTTATTATGGGACCAACCCTGGAGGAATACGCTGAGTATGTTGAGCTGCCCGTGCAGAACCAGGTTCCATTCATTCATTATGACGCCAAACCCAAGCCGGAGGAATTGGCAAAAGCCTTGCATGTTGATGCTTCTGAACTTGTGACTACTGTTTCCCGTGGAGTTCCAGGCTTCTCATTTCAATTCTTAGTTGGTAAAGCCCAAGAGTATGCCAAGAGCGGGTGCTGGGTTGCTTTCAATGCTGTGTTGGCCTTGTGCATTTATGGCATAGTACTGTTCCCTAATATACCGGATTTTGTGGACTTCGATGCTTTCTACCTGTTTGCCGCTGGTAATCCTGTACCTACTTTACTCGGAGATCTCTACCACTCACTGCATTACAAGAACGAGAAGGGAAGAGGGAAGAATGTTCATCTTTGTGTACCCTTGTTGAGTATGTGGTTTGGGAGTCACCTTCCTAAGAAAGGATCTGCTGCAGAGACTACAGTTCCAGTTGGTTGGCCAGAGCGCCTGATGAGGCTATCTTCCGAAGATGTTGTATGGTTTGATCGAGATGTGTTGGGATCTGAGCTCATCTTTAGTTGTTCTGGGTACCCTAATGTGCCGCTGATAGGAAGAAAAGGGTGTATCAATTACAACCCTTCTATATTCGTTCGCCAGTTCGGATATGCACTGAAGAATCCACCTCAGGAGGAAGAAGTACAGGAATCTCTGTACTTCACAGGGGATCTGAAGGGGGAGCTACTAGCCAAGTTGCAACATGCCTGGACGCGTATTAACCGCAGAGGGAAACCGTTGTTAGGAAAGAATGATTGTCAGGCCTATGCACCTTATAGAGTTTGGATCCAGGAACGAGCAAGTCAGTTGAAGATGCCATTTCCAGACGCACCAATCCTCTCTCTTATTCCGGCAGCAGAGCCAACTACTGTTTCTAGAGAAGTCTATGAACAAATTGTGAAGGAAAAAGCAGCCTTGATGAAGATTAACGAAGGGTTAGAGCAAGAGTTAGCCCAGGCACGCAGTGAGAAAAACAAGGCCGTTTATGCTTTCCAACAACAGATTGAGCTGGTAAACAGGTTAGGAGCTGAGTTGACCGAGGAAAAGAAAAAGCGCGAACGTCTGGGGCAAGAGTTCAGAAGTTCCCATGACATGCTGGAAGCTAAAAAGAAGGCGCTCGACGCAGCACACCGAGAGATCTCTTCTTGCAATAAGACTTGGAATGCTACTCTCACCAACAACAAGAAGAGGGAAGATAAGCTGAAGCAGCAAATTTCCGACCTCGAGGAGAAGTTGAAGTCTAGCATCAAGAAGTGTGAGGAGGAAGTGATGAACCGGTATAGTGTCCAGCATGCACTGAACAAGGCAATCAAATCCAGAGATGAAGCGGTGTCTCAGAAGCGAAAACTAGAAGATTGCTTCGGAGAAGCAACATGGGAAGAAACTGCTGAAGACGTACGCCGTGTCCTTAGGAGGAGAAATCAGCTTGTTGAAGGGCTGCTTGATCGACCAAGCCATCCGGAGACCAAGAAGTTGATAGAAGAATACCAGACTTTTGGGAGGATTTGATCATTTCATGTAGTAGCTTATATGCTTTATTTGCATAGTGCTGACCATCACCAGGATTGTTGGTTGAGGTCATGCCTTCTTGATATTCTCAGTGATATTGTACCCTGGGCTTATTGATTCTCTCTGCAATATATGAGGCTTTCTATGATTCAGCTCCTGTATTCTTATTGTCAGCACTGTCACTGCACCGGCACCTTCGCACTAGAACTGGGGGAATGAACTTCCCTAATGCACAGACACATTGCATTGCATTCATATTCATATTGCATAACAGGTAATCTTTGAATGGTGTCTTATTTCTGCTCTGTACCAGGTACTTAACAGGATTCCAGATCAGCATCCGCACCGCTATTCTACACGCTCCAACTGTCGGAAAGTCATGGACCAAATTCAGAACGAGATGCAGGATGTGCGCGAGAAGCTCGCCCTCTTCATGCAAACCATGGAAGCTATAGCAAAAGGGCAAGAGAACTTGCAGGCCATGGTCCAACCTCTGTTGGCTCGCAACGCTGGTCATGGTAACGAAGATCATCAGTCTGTCCGGGTTGATACTGCTCATGGAGACGGCACTCCCACGCCAGTGGCTCCGCCCGTTGTCAATATGACTGCTGCTAACGTTAACAACGCTACCGCTGCTGTGAATGGTAACGTCGGAGTTGGTAATGAAACTGCTGTCCATAATGCTGGGCTGGGTGATGTCAATTTGGGAGATAATCTCGGAGGCAATGGCTTTATCAATACTGGGTTCGGATTCAACGATCAGGGATTCGACAACGCTGGCAAGTATGGCTTTAATGCTCAAGGCTTTGGGCAAGATGGTTATGGTATGGTCAATCAGGGTTACGGAGGCTTTGGAAACGGAAACGGCGCTGGATTTATGGCTTATGGTCCTGCTGGAGGTGTTCAAGGGTACGGCAACAGAGGCCGAGTGCCGGGGATGAATCAGATCAGAGCTGGACGTAATAATGCATATGATGGATACGGGGTTGGAAACGGTATGTGGCAAGAGGATCAGCAGGAGGATGCCTTCTCCGGAGGAGGTTTTGAAGGACCGATGGATGATTCCCAAAAGATTAGAATGCTGGAAGAGCAGATGAAGGGAGTCCTAAACCAGAGTGCTGTGGGACTGGACATGGCAACAATGGGCTTGGTACCTGGCTTGAGGGTGCCAATTAAATTCAAGGCGCCTGCGTTCGACAAGTACAAAGGAGACACATGTCCGAAAGTGCATGTGCGAGCTTATTACAGAAAGATGTCTGCATACTCCACTGATGAAAGAATGCTCATGCATTTCTTTCAGGATAGTCTATCGGGTCCTTCCCTAGAGTGGTACATGGGGCTGGAGCCAACTGATATCAAGACATGGAAGCAATTGGCGGAGGCATTCGTAGCCCATTACAAGTATAACAGCGATCTGGCACCCAATCGGGTCCAGTTGGCCGGGCTTTCGCAGAAGAAGGGGGAGAGTTTTAAAGAATACGCGCAAAGGTGGCGCGATATGGCTGCCAGGGTCCGTCCTCCTGTGGAAGATAAAGAAATGAATGATATGTTTGTTGGCACATTCACAGGGCTGTTTCATGATATGCTGTTTCACACTTCTCTGGCCAGTTTTTCAGACCTGATCTTGATGGGGGAAAAGATTGAGCGTAATATTAAGCAAGGAAAGTTCCAAGTCGATGAATCAACTGCATCTGGCAGTAATAAGAAAGCTTATGGTGGGCGCCGTCAGGGCGAAGCTAGCGCGGTATTTGGAGGCCGAGGCCGAGGCCGAGGCAGGGGAAGAAATCAATATCGTCAGCCGCAGCAGGTGTCAAGTGTCACTATTCCTTATCAGCAACAACCAATCCAGCAACAACAACCTGTTCAGCAGCAACCAATGCCACAGCAGCAGCAGCCTCAGCAGGGGGCACAGCAAGTTCAACGAAGATTCCAGGGTAACAAGCCGAGAAGAGTATTTGAGAAGCCTCCCTCAACCTATGCTGATTTATTGCAGACATTGTTGGGATTGAATCTAGTAGAGAAAAGAACCTTGGCACCGATAACGGGAACTCCCCCGTTCGGCTATGATGCGAATAGGCACTGTGAGTTTCATTCTGGGGCCCCGGGCCATGATATCGAAGGTTGTCATGCTTTTAAGCACGTTGTGCAGGATCTTTTGGACAACAAGTCTATCAACTTCGGAACGGCAGTTCCGAATATAGTCCAGAAACCCATGCCTAACCATGGGGCGAACGCTGTGCTGACTGAGGAAGGTCTGAATCTTATTATGAATGTTGAGGATTTAAAGACGCCGCTGAGCGAGATAAAGAGCCGACTGTTGCAGGGAGGTGTTTACCCAGGATGTAATGAATATTGCTTAGATTGTTGGACCCTATCTGGGGGGTGTGAGGATTTGAAGAAAGGCATTCAGGCCTTAATTGATGATGGTATATTGCAGTTTGATCGAGCGGCAACTGATGAGCCTGCAGGGGCAGTAGTGGATAATCGGAGTGATGTGGCCACGGTGACGATTCCGCGGAAGACGATCACTATTGCAGCACCAGCTCAGCGCCCACCGATTACCATAACTAAGGCCGGGCCAATCCCGTATGAGAACACGAGAGCAGTCCCATGGTCATATGGGCTAGAGGTGTATTGTGACGGGATTAAGATCGACGTTAACAAGCAGCCAGTGGAAATTGTGGATAATGTTGTTGGTTCAGGAGGCATGACGAGGAGCGGCAGGATCTTTATATCTCCCGAAGTGGAGGCTGAAAGGCTAGCGAAAGGAAAAGGGAAAGCGGTGGAGAATGTTCCGGTACAAGCAAATGAAAAAGAAGCAGCATCTAAGGATGTAGAAGAATTCATGCGCTTAATTCGGAAAAGTGATTATAAAATTGTGGAGCATCTGCAGCAGACACCGTCCAAAATATCTATTCTGTCATTGCTGTTGTGTTCGGAAGCTCACCGAAACGCTTTGCTGAAAGTCCTGGACACTTCTTATGTACCCCAGGACGTCTCCGTGAACCAGCTAGAAGGAGTATTGGCACATGTGAATGCAGGCCACAGTCTGGGCTTTACTGATTTTGACTTGACTCCGAAAGGGAGAGACCATAATATGGCATTACACGTATCTGTTGAGTGTAGGGGATCAACAATGTCGCACGTATTGGTTGACACCGGATCGTCTTTGAATGTGCTGCCTAAGAAGGCGATGATGAAGCTGGATGTTCGAGGGATTTTGTGTACACCCAGTGATTTGGTAGTCAGAGCGTTTGACGGCACGCGGAGAACAGTCTTCGGATCGATTACCTTGCCTCTGCAAGTGGGGCCGGAAGTGTTTGCAACGGAGTTTTATATCATGGATATACAGCCCGCGTACAGCTGCTTGCTGGGAAGACCCTGGATTCATGGGGCAGGGGCAGTCACGTCTACCCTGCATCAGAAGTTAAAGTATATGGTCGGAGACAGCGTAGTCACCGTGTGCGGAGAAGAAGACATCCTGGTCAGCCATCTATCCTCGTTTAAATATGTGGAAGTCGACGGGGAGATCCATGAGACACCATGCCAGGCATTCGAAGGTTTGCGCATCAAGGACAAAGGTCCCGGGCCAAGCAAAGTGCCAGAGATAGCAGTCTCATCGTATAAAGAAGCTCAAGCGCTAGTGAAAGCAGGAGAAGCCAAGGGCTGGGGCAAAGTACTGGACATTCCTGTGAAAATGGACCGGTTCGGACTGGGGTACCGACCGTCGTCATCAACTCCTTCCGTGGGGGCCCCTCATTTCAGAAAGTCAATCACCATCTCTGCCAGTGGAGTGTGCCACGAAACTGTCAACGCTGCTTCAGAGTCTGATGAAGGAGACAGCGACTGTGATATGGATGCCTGGATTCAGCCAAGCACGCCAGGGCAAGGACTGTGCAACTGGTCTATTCAGGAGCTTGTTCCTGTGACTTTTAAACAGTAATGCTTTGCTTTATTAATTGTTGAATAATCTGATGTCTTGCCCGGGGCATCAGGATTTGCTTAGGGCTGTGTTGTTATAAACATTGCGCGTTAATCATTAAATAAATGGCGTTTTTTCATGTGCAAATACTGTAATCCCTGTCTTTCCTGTTTTGTATTTTTCAATAAAATGGCAATGTGGTTATTCGCTTTATACGCATTTTGAAGCACTTAACCATTCCTTTTGCAGGATAACATTTTCAGATGACATCCTTGAGCCACCTATGACTCGTCCCGACTTCGAGCACCCGGTATTCCAGACCGAAGAAGAGGTTGTCGAAGATAGCGACGTTCCTGAAGAACTGTCTTGGTTGGTGAAGCAAGAGGAAAGAGCCATTCTGCCTCACGACGAGGTTATCGAAATTATCGATTTGGGGTCGGAAGGGGTTGAGAAGAATATTCGTATCGGAGCCGCACTGCAGAGTGATATCAAGCGAAAACTGGTTGAAATGCTCCGAGAGTATAATGATGTATTCGCTTGGTCATATGAAGATATGCCAGGGCTCGATACAGACATGGTTGTGCATCGCCTGCCACTGAAAGAAGACTGCCCGCCTGTCAAACAAAAACTTCGCAGAACACGTCCAGATATGGCAATGAAGATCAAAGACGAGGTTCAGAAACAGTGGGACGCTGGTTTCCTGGCTGTGACGAAGTATCCCTCATGGGTTGCTAACATCGTACCAGTGCCAAAGAAAGATGGCAAGGTTCGAATGTGCGTGGATTATAGAGATTTGAATAAAGCAAGCCCAAAAGACGATTTTCCACTTCCTCACATTGACGTGTTAGTTGATAATACTGCTCAGTACTCTGTATTCTCCTTCATGGATGGCTTTTCAGGCTACAATCAAATTAAAATGGCGCCAGAGGATATGGAGAAGACTACTTTCATAACGCCGTGGGGAACATTTTGCTACAAAGTGATGCCCTTTGGTTTGAAAAATGCTGGGGCAACATATCAGCGTGCGATGACGACTCTCTTTCATGACATGATGCATAAAGAGATCGAAGTTTATGTTGACGATATGATTGCTAAATCCCAGACGGAGGAAGAGCATCTGGTGAATCTGCTGAAGTTGTTTAAAAGACTTAGGAAGTTCAGGCTGAGGCTGAACCCTAATAAATGCACCTTCGGGGTGAGGTCGGGTAAACTGCTGGGGTTTATCGTAAGCGAAAGAGGAATAGAGGTCGATCCTGCTAAAATAAAAGCGATTCAAGAGATGCCGACGCCTAAAACAGAGAAAGAGGTGCGCGGGTTTTTAGGGAGGTTGAACTACATTGCCCGGTTCATATCTCACCTAACGGCCACGTGTGAACCATTATTCAAGCTCTTGAAGAAAGATCAAGCTGTGACGTGGAACGAAAATTGCCAAAAGGCGTTCGACAAAATAAAGAAGTATCTGCAGGAGCCTCCTATTTTGATACCCCCGGTGGCAGGGAGACCCTTGATAATGTATTTGACGGTTCTTGAGGGAAGCATGGGTTGTGTTCTCGGTCAACACGACGAGACAGGGAGAAAAGAGCATGCGATTTATTATCTGAGTAAGAAATTTACGGATTGTGAATCTCGATACTCAATGCTGGAGAAAACTTGTTGCGCGCTAGCCTGGGCCGCCAAGCGTCTGAGGCAGTACATGCTGAATCATACAACCATGCTCATCTCGAAGATGGATCCAATCAAATATATATTCGAAAAGCAGGCGTTGTCAGGTAGAATTGCCCGTTGGCAGATGGTCTTGACTGAATACGACATTCAATACGTCTCGCAAAAGGCTATAAAGGGGAGTGTGCTGTCTGAGTATCTGGCGGAGCAGCCTATTGAAGAGTACCAACCAATGAGATTTGATTTTCCTGACGAGGATATCATGTACCTCAAGATGAAGGATTGCGAAGAGCCGTTGCCAGACGAAGGACCAGAGCCGGGGTCCCAGTGGAAGATGATATTTGATGGAGCTGTGAATGCTTACGGTAGCGGAATAGGGGCAATTATCACTACGCCGCACGGGTCGCACATCCCGTTTACTGCCCGATTGACCTTTGCCGTTACCAATAATGAGGCCGAATACGAAGCTTGTATAATGGGGCTTGAAGAAGCCATTGATTTGCGAATCAAACATCTAGACGTATACGGAGACTCAGCTCTAGTGGTAAATCAGATCAAAGGGGAATGGGAAACACGTCAGCCCAATTTAATACATTACATGAATTATGCAAGGAGATTGTTGCCTTTCTTCGACAAGGTTGAATTGCATCACGTACCGCGGGCAGAAAATCAAATGGCTGACGCCCTTGCCACTTTGTCTTCCATGTACAAGGTCAACTTCTGGAATGAAGCCCCCCAAATCACTATCTCTCGGTTGGACAGGCCAGCTTATGTATTTGCTATTGATGAAGCATCTGACGACAAACCGTGGTATTTTGATATCCTTAATTTCCTGAAGAATAAAGAGTATCCGGCTGGGGCATCCAGTCAAGATCAGAAGACTCTCAGGAGATTAGCGGGCAATTTCTATTTGAACCCGGATGGTGTCTTATACAGAAGAAACCACGATTTGGTGTTGTTGCGTTGTGTAGACGAAAAAGAGGCAAAGCTTCTCATGGAGGAAATTCACGAAGGTGCATTTGGTACGCATGCTGGTGGGCATGCTATGACGAGAAAGCTGTTACGGGCAGGCTATTTTTGGCTGACTATGGAAACTGATTGTTTCAAGTTCGCGAGGAAGTGCCACAAGTGCCAAATTTATGCTGACAAGATACATGTGCCTCCGAGCCCTTTAAATGTGATGTCATCTCCATGGCCATTCTCGATGTGGGGAATCGATATGATCGGAAAGATCGAGCCGACGGCTTCTAACGGGCATCGGTTCATCCTAGTAGCAATCGATTATTTCACCAAGTGGGTGGAAGCGGCGTCTTACGCAAATGTAACGAAGCAAGTGGTGGCTAGATTCATCAAGAGAGATATCATTTGCCGATACGGGATCCCCGAGCGGATAATCACAGATAACGGTTCTAATCTGAACAACAAAATGATGAAGGAGCTCTGTCAGAATTTCAAGATCGAACATCACAACTCCTCCCCTTACCGACCTAAGATGAATGGCGCTGTCGAAGCGGCCAATAAGAACATCAAGAAGATCGTTCAGAAAATGGTGGTGACTTATAAAGATTGGCATGAAATGCTACCTTTCGCTTTGCACGGTTATCGTACGACGGTACGCACATCAACCGGGGCAACTCCGTTCTCGTTAGTATACGGAATGGAAGCGGTACTACCATTGGAAGTTGAGATCCCTTCTCTGAGGGTATTGCGAGACGTTCAGCTGGACGAGGCAGAATGGGTAACGAATAGATTGAACCAACTGAGCTTGATGGATGAGAAGAGGCTAGCTTCTCTGGCATACGGTCGTTTGTACCAAAGACGAATGAAGAAAGCGTACGACAAGAAGATACTTCCGCGAAGCTTTCAGACGGGCGACCTTGTGTTGAAAAGGATTCTCCCGCCGCAAGCAGATCACAGGGGCAAGTGGACCCCCAATTACGAAGGGCCATATGTTGTCAGTAAGGTCTTTTCAGGAGGAGCTTTATTGTTGTCCACCATGGACGGAGAAGACTTTGCGTCACCTGTGAATTCCGACGCAGTTAAAAAATACTTTGCTTGAAATAGACCCGCTGGGCAGAAAAAAGAGAGTCCAGGAAAAAATGGGGCATCCCGGCGAACCAAAAAAACAGAATGAAAGGTTCGGGCAAAAATTAGGGATAAAATTGAAAAAATGTACACCCGCGAAGTTGAAAACCTACACTGGGCGGCTTCGGCAAAAAGGGGTATCCCGGTGAACTGAAAACCCGTAAAGGGCGGTTCACGCAAAAGTTAGGGATGTGAAAAGCAAATGACTGCGGTCCGAATTTGATATTGCAATGAGCATTAATGCGGGAGAATACATTCGAGGAGTCAGTTATCGGATACAATCTCTTCAGAAGTGGGGATACCGGGAAAGCATCAGAGTCGGACGAGTCATGGGAGGATCAGTTCGTGGTGTTCATCTGCATCCAGTTGCCGACATGTGTACAAAATTTAATTTGTCAATATTTATGCTTCTTGTGAATACGTGCATACTTGTATATTTGCTTTGCGTAGCTTCCTCTTTTCAGGAGTTACATCCCGTGTACAAAAACTCCGCCCATTCGGGGGCCCAATCAATGAAAATGTGTTATTCAGTATTTGATGCCTGTTCTTTACTGTTTTGTGCATGATAAAACGCCTAAGTTTGATGAAACTAGCATGAGTATAACATCATTGGCCCTTGCCAACAATCATTAAAGCTTTGAATTGACTGAGTGTAACGTCACTAACCTGAATTGATTTGATTGCATAGGCTTGTCGTGGCTTGTTTGTGTTGTTGCAGGTTTCATAACCGCACGAGGAGGATGATCAAAAGATTGTGATAACGAAAGACTTGATCCCCACGCAGGTCATGCATGTTCTTTCTGAAGAAGGATAGAATTCCCCAGCTAGCCGTAGCTTATCCAAAGGACGTGCTCCCGAAAAGTTATTCGTCCTCAGCAGAGTTTGGCGAATCTAAGATCGTGAGGCTGTATTCAGACAGGTTCATTTTCCCCCCGCAGGGTCATGCATTCTCCCCCAGTGGAGTCAGTTAATTCATCCCAAGAGAATCATCCCATCCCCAGCGGAATTCTCTCAGCAAGTGTTCATTCCTTCCAGTGGAACTCGAAGATTAAGACTCTCCCAAGCAGAGTTGGTGATGGTTCCTATCGTTTATTTTGTCAAGGATACTGGAGATATCAGTTCACGTTCCAGCAGAAAGTCCGATCATACCATGCATCTGCTTTTCCCCAGCGAAGTTGTTTTCCCCAGCAGGGGGTTACCTCAACAAGGTGTTTGGAGAGTTCCCAATTTCCCAGCTGAGTCGACTTCACCCTTCCAGCATTTATTTTGCTGGAATAATTGTGTAGCATCTGGCTATCCCCGGCGGAGTCGGCATTATATCTTTAGCATTTATTTTGCTGAAGCAGTTTCCGTATCTTAGCAGTTCAGGTGGAGAGAGCTCTTGCTCAAGTGGATTACCAAACTTTCAGGATCTCGGCATGGGACATCTAATGTCAGTTTCGGCAGTATTCCCCACAGAGTCAGCATGATGAGATTTTCTTTGTCTCCAGCAGAGCCATTTACGCAAATGTCTCTTATGTTCCCCACCAGAGTTGCCAGGATAAGTGTCTCCTTATCCCCAAGCAGAGTTTGTTCGTCATCAACGGGTCGCATGAATCAGAATTTCAGAGGCCACCGCCGGTTATCAGAACAGGCGTCCGATAGTGGGTTTCCAGACATCCCCAGTAGAGTTCATCTCAAAGTCGCTGTTACGTCAGTGCTGAGAAGTTTGTGGTTGAGAATCATAGAGAACTAAGTCCTGACGTGGACGATTTATTCCTATATTGACGGGGTTTCTTCAGAAGTGGGCGTCCTAGCGTGGACAGGTTTATTTCCCCGGATCGGTGAGGTGTGTTATTCCTATCGTGGGCAGATTCAGTTTCTCGAAATTAGTGGAATGGGAGGTCATGACGTTGACAAAAGTGGTTACCTTTTGGGTTGGTGTCCTAACGTGGACAGATCAGACCAATGTGTGAGTCCTTACGTGGACAAGTTATTTCCCCAGTGGGTCGAGGGTGTGAGTCCTTACGTGGACAAGTCTTATTCCCTCAGCGGGTCGAAGACGCCTGAGTCCTAACGTGGACAAATCAAGACGAGGTCAGTGTCCTTACGTGGACAAATCAAAGAAATTAGTACCACTAACGTGGAGAAGCGGGTCCTGACGTGGACGATGTAGTCCTTACGCGGACATATCAATAGAAGTGATTCCCAACGTGGAAAGATGGAGATTCCTTACGCGGAAAAGATGTAGTCCTTACGCGGACATATCAGAATAGGTTTCCTTACGTGGAAAAAGATAGTTTCCTTACGTGGAAATGACAGCATTCCTGACGTGGGAAGAGTGAAGTCCTTACGCGGACAGATTAAGATGGCATTCCTTACGTGGAAAAATGAGTCCTGACGCGGACAAATCGAGGAAGGGTTGGGATTCCTAACGTGGAAAGATCAGAGTCCTTACGTGGACATGTCAAGAGCATTCCTTACGTAGAAGAAAAATGGTTTCCTTACGTGGAAAGACGAGTTTATTCCTTACGTGGAAAGATTGGAGTCCTCACGCGGACATATCAAGATTGATTCCTGACGTGGAAAGAAATGGATTATTCCTAACGTGGAAGAGTTTAGTCCTGACGCGGACAGATCAAAGAAGATATTCCTAACGTGGAAGAAGAAGTTTATTCCTTACGCGGAGAAATTGGGGGTCCTTACGTGGACAGATTCAAGAAAAGTTGAGTCCTTACGTGGGCAGGTTCAGAATCAAAGTTGATTTCCTTATGTGGAAAGATTGGAGTCCTGACGCGGACATGTCAAGTGGTATTGGCGTCCTGACGTGGACAGACTGATATAGAAAGAAGATGGCTTCCTGACGTGGAAAGGTGAAAGGGTTAGTCCTGACGTGGACAGATGCAGGAGAGATGATTCCTAACGTGGACGATGTTATTCCTAACGTGGACAGGTTACTCCTAACGTGGAAGAGTTTTATTCCTAACGTGGACGATTAAGTTTATGGAAATGCAGACGAATTATCCCCAGCGGAGTTGCCGAGATTTTCCTGGGTTAACAGCAAGTGGAGTCCTAACGTGGACGGGTTCTAGTTGAGATTTCTTCGTATTGATGACAGACAGAGTCCTAACGTGGACAAGCAAGCAATCTGTTATGACAGAATCCTCTTCAGAACGATGAAGACAATCCCCAGCACGGTTGCGCGAGATCAGTGGGTTACTGTAACAGTCAGATCCAGGCAGTGGATGTCGTTCCTCAAGCAGGGGCGCAGTTTATTTCTGCGGTTGGCAAATTTCTGGTTTCACTAGTATTCAACCGTCTCGTACCGCGAATGTCTGAAGGCCCCGGGCTCTTCATCCAATCGGGTCCAAGTCGTTTGAATAGGGGCAGCTGTTGCACCCTAAAATTTGCCCAACCTTATTCCTTGGTTATCATTAGCATTTGCATATAGAGTCATGTACATAGACTAACCATCTGCATAGCATAAGCATAGCAAGCCATTCAACAGGGGACCAATCATTCTTTTCATCTCTAGAGGCCTATCAAGAGGTTATTGTTCCAATTCAATCTCATTCAAGTCATCAGGAAAGAATTTGAAGGCAAAGAGTTCAGCAGATCAAGCCTTGAGTCCATCTCCTAGCTGAGGGCATCTGAGGACCAACAAGAGGATTGTGAGCTGTGAGTTGAAGGCATGGAGAGTATCTAGACATTATGAGAGACTTAGAAAGTCATTTGGAGAAGGAGACAAGTTGTTGATGTGAGCACAAGAGCTACAGTTGAAGACAGTCAACTAGGGTTTCATCTGGGTCAACCCTAGGTCAACCCTAGGTCAATTGATTGATTTAAAGGGCATTCAAGGCTATGGGAGAGATGTGGGGTTCATAATTTGACATGGAGAATAAAGATATGGATATATGCCAAGGAGAATTCAATAGAAATCAAGGAGAAGAGGAGTTACTAAATTAGGGTTTCTCTGTAAAATCCCCTAATTTAGGTCAAATTTCCAAGCAAGATAAGTCAAAATGATAGCTTCAAATGGCTTCTTGGCCAACATGAAACTTGTAGAGGATCTCAAGACCTTTAATTTGAGTGGTGGAAGACCTCAAGGAGATTTATAGAACTCAAGTTATGGTCCTTGCAAGTTACAGGTCATCTGGGGTATCTGAATTTTTGTCTGTGAAAGTGACTTGACTTCCAAGCTAGTTTTACCCCTCAAGGAGATTTCAAATGAATTCTTGGTCAACATAAGAATTGTTCCTCATTGTCTTATCTTTCTAGAATGGTATAGCATGCCTTCATATGATGTGTGGAACTCAACTTATGGTCTTGGCAAGCAAAGGGTATTTTGGGCATTTGTGAATTACAGGTCATTTTAACCTATGTCCAAAACTCATACAAGGAGGCCTCAAATGGAAAAACTTACAACATCAAACTTGCTCCAAATGGGATTTTAAGTCTAGAAAGAAGGTCACAAATTATTGGAGAAGCTCATAACATGAAGTTGCATAATTGGTCAAAATATGAACTAAAATGGCTTATAAAGTGAATAAATTCAAGATGGAAAATGGTTTGGGAGATTTACAAGTCCAAATGGAGACTTCCAATATATGATTTTGAATGGAAAAACAATTCTAAGAACAATGGTTCAAACACTTTTTTGAGTTTAGAAGGAAAAAAGAAAGTTATCTTTGGTTACTTGTAATTGAAGAAACATAATCAAAATGGATCAAAGTTGGAAAGCAAGGGAATGTGCAAGATGGATCTAGAATGTACCATTGGGGTCTATATATTCATGAAATGAGAATTTGGCAAGGGTTGGCTTCATTTGCACCAAGAATTTCACAAAATTCCCTCATTCTTTCTCTTTGAAGTTTCATTCCAATCTCACAAATTCTTCACAAAATCATCATCCAAATCAATTCAATCTTGCTCCATCATCATCCTAGGTCAGAATTGAAGCAAAGTTTTGGTGTGAATCATCCATTTTCGAGCACCTTTTTCAAGAACATCAAAACTACAAATTCAAGTGGACAACATAATTCAAGTCAAGAATCAACAAGGAATTGCATACAGAATCACATACATCAAGGATTGATCAAGATCCAACACCTAGAAGCTTCAGATCCACGAGTTCCATAGCTGTTTTCAAGCTTTTACACCAGGTATGTTTTCATTCACACTGCTTGATTCAGTTAGTTAGGCATAGTTTTGTTAGTTTAGATTTGATCTAGGTGGTTAGGAGAACAGTTAGGATGAATTTGGAGAGGATTGGTGATGGTTGTTAACAGGTGCAACAAACTGTTAGGGTTTAAATCTCTTAGGTTAGTGCATCATAATGTTAGTTTGATAGCGCAGGTTAATCTCCATTAGGCATAGGTTAGTTTAGGTCAAGTTTGAGGAAGAATCGTGATGGTGCATATCAGTGTAAATCCATGGTGACCAGAACTTGATGCCATCGGGTTGAGTGATATATGGAATTTCAGACTGAATTGAAACCACAGGATTGTAGAGGGAGAGATTTAGCATGATTTTCATGTTTACAGCATGTGGATTCGTGGATTGTAGAGTGAGAACAGAGAGGTGTAAGTCTGGCTCGTGCATGGATGTTCATGGAGTGAAACCCTAAGTTGCAGAACCAAGGAGGAAGACGTAATCCTACCCGTCCAATGCGTGTGAAGACCTTTGACTTGGAGGATGATCTTATGGCTCACATTTAATCTGAAGTTTGGAGGGAATTGGAGTTTGGCCAAAACGCGCCGTTTCATTAATTGAAACGGGCGGGCCTGAGTTTGTGTTGCTTTTTCCACCCCCGGCTATTAGGCCCATTCCAATTTCAACGTGATTTTGATACTTTTCTCACCCCCCTGGCGTTTTTATTTCTCATTATTTCTGAACTCAAGCTGGGCCTTAACCAGAATGCTAATGGCACCCCTGTCTACGTGGCCCATCCAAATAATCAACTGGAGCGAATTGATATTCATACCCCCTCCCTCTTTTTAATTCAATTTAATTTTTTAATTTCATTTTAATTTTTACCAATTTTCATTAATTCATAACTAATTCATAAAAATTCATTTTCAATCCATTCTTTTTACAATATTTTCTTTAGGATGTCTAGAATATTATAGGTAAATAAAATTGCATTGTTATTTTCATTTCATATTTTTTTCATATTTTCTAAATAAATGTCATATTAAATAAATTCATTTCATGCATCATTTTAATGATTTTTGTTCTCTCACATGCTTTAATATTTTTTGGTCATTCTTTTTATGCTGTTTAGATTAGATGTTAAGCTTGTAGAAATATTTTAGTTCCCATTTTTAGGAATTAAACTTAGGTGATTAAAATAGGTTTGAACATCATGAACAAAACTAGGGTTTTAGGTGACAACTTAAGAAGTTTGATCTCATTTCCCTTAGGACTTAGGGTTTGAATAGATTAGTTATGGGACTATAGGGGCTATGGGTAGCTATTAGATCCCTTAGAAAAAGTCAGGATTCCCCTACTGCTATTAATACTGTCTGTATATCTGTTGTCTGGTGTGGTGTGCCCTCTGAGGATTGTTGCTTGTTTGTTTGGGTATTGGGTTTGTCTGGGGCCCTGGGAGAGCTGAAGACTTGAGAAGATGAAGACCATTGGATATTCAGAGATTGAAGATCAACTGTCAGAGTTGAGGAGGAGGTTCTTGATAGCAGATGCTGAGGAGACTAGGGTTTAGGAGCTAGGCAGAGCTCTAGATTAGAATGTTTGTTTCTCAAACATGGATTGCCTTGTCTGCATCCATTCTTCTCTATGATTCAGAGTCTCTCTAAGACACTCACCCCCTTCCTTTGGGAGGCTTGGTGATAGGGTCTAAGAGATAGAACTCTTGAGAGAAAATGTCATATGTGTTAGAAGCAGTCTGTTCACCACCCTTGGTAGTCAACTGATTGCTTAACACCCAATTCACTCTTGTGACTAATCCCTCATCCTGGAGGTCTGAGCTTGAAGAAAAGCCATTGCAGATAGAAGACTGAGGATCAAAGCCCTTATCTGAAGGCCATGAAGATGGAGATTGATGCTTGTTGAAGCCTGTAGCTGAATGGAGATTGCTTGAAGTCAGATGTTGATGCAGAGCTGCTGATGCTGGTTCTTTTGCTGTTGTTTTTCTTTGCTGATGTATTGATTGGTTTTCCGGACTGTATTGTTTGCTGTTTACCCTGCTGGGTTGAAAGTGAAGCCTGTTCACTTTTGCCTATTGTTTTCTAGGTTCGAGGTTGAGTGAGACTCCCTTGCCTCGCTTGTATTGTTGCATCCATGCATTTTAATGCTTTACTGTATATATCTGATATTGTTTCTGTTTCTGCCTATCCCGTAGGATCTCTGTTTCTCTCTGTGCAAGAGAGGAGCATGATAGACACTAGGTCTTAACCCATGCATGATAACATTAGGTTAGTTTGTTTCCCTTCGCAACCGTAGGTTAGAGTTCTGTCTCTTTCTTTCTCAAAACAAACAGAAAAGCACATAAAGATTTCAAACACAATAAAAGACACTTCTTTCGTAAAAGAACGTGAACTCATCAAGACGTCATTTTTGTCCGCCGGGACTGTTAATCAGAAAACCTTTTTCAGAAGGAATAAAAACAATTAAGACAAGCTTGTGTCGTACGTGGCCCGAACTACGTTTGCTCTGATCTTTCATGCCGTGTGAAAGTACGTAGGCATAGGATGCGATATCCTAGCGAGCAACCTTCCCCTCCTTTCCCGTAGGTAGGCGAACTACGTTGACTCTGATTTCTCGTTCCAGACGAGAATACGTAGGCATAAAGTGCGATACTTTGCCGAGTCATTTTATTTTCATTTTATTTTTCTTTTAACCCCTGACCTTTAGTTTAGATAGAATAACAATCCATACCCGAAAACAAGCGTGGATCCCGTCGAGTACGACGGACGTGAGGGGTGCTAATACCTTCCCCTTGCGTAACCGACTCCCGAACCCAGGTTTTGGTTGCGATGACCATACCTTTCCCGTGTTGTGCGAGGTTTACTCTGAGCGTTTCCTTTCCCTCCCGTGGGATAAATAACGCACGGTGGCGACTCTTCTGTTCAGCCGGCGCCGATTTTCGCAGTAGCGACAACTACGACTTTGATTGCCCGATCTATCAAGCCGAGGATGAGATTGATGAAGACGAAGACCTTCCGGAAGAATTGGCCCGCTTGTTGAGGCAAGAGGAGAAGGTTATTCTGCCTCACGAGGAGGATATTGAGATTGTAAATCTGGGTTCGGAAAAGCTCGTCAGAAATGTCAGAGTTGGGGCTGCGCTGCAGAATGACGTCAAGCATAGACTGGTCGAGATGCTTTGAGAGTATAGTGACGTCTTTGCTTGGTCATATGAGGATATGCCCGGACTCGACACTGATATCGTGGTTCATCGCTTGCCGTTGCGAGAAGATTGCCCTCCAGTCAAGCAGAAGCTCAGGAGGACGAGACCAGACATGGCTGTAAAAATCAAAGAAGAGGTCCAGAAGCAGTTGGACGCAGGATTTCTAGCCGTTACCACTTACCCTCCGTGGGTCGCCAACATAGTGCCTGTACCGAAGAAGGACGGTAAGGTACGCATGTGCGTCGATTATCGGGATTTGAACAGGGCGAGCCCTAAGGATGACTTCCCGTTGCCTCATATCGATGTGTTGGTCGACAATACAGCCCAGTTTTCCGTGTTTTCGTTCATGGATGGCTTCTCCGGTTACAATCAGATTAAGATGGCACCGGAGGACATGGAGAAAACGACGTTCATTACCCCCTGGGGCACATTCTGCTATAAGGTAATGCCCTTCGGTCTGAAGAACGCAGGGGCCACTTACCAGCGAGCAATGGTTACTTTGTTTCATGATATGATTCATCATGAGATCGAGGTCTATGTTGATGACATGATTGCAAAGTCCCAAACGGAGGAAGAGCATCTGGTCAATTTGTTGAAGCTGTTTGAAAGGCTTAGGAAGTTCAGGCTGAGGCTGAATCCTAACAAGTGCACTTTCGGAGTGCGGTCCGGAAAGTTACTGGGGTTTATCGTTAGTGAACGAGGTATTGAAGTTGATCCTGCAAAAATAAAAGCTATCCAAGAAATGCCAGCGCCGAAAACAGAGAAAGAAGTTCGTGGTTTCCTGGGCCGAATAAACTACATTGCAAGGTTTATCTCTCAGCTCACGGCCACGTGTGAACCGATGTTCAAGCTTTTAAAGAAAGATCAGGCGATTACTTGGAATGAGGATTGCCAGAAGGCATTCGACAAAATAAAGCAGTATCTTCAAGAACCTCCAATCTTGATACCCCCAGTGGCTGGACGGCCATTGATCATGTACCTGACGGTTCTGGAGAATAGTATGGGGTGTGTTCTCGGTCAGCACGACGAGACGGGCAGAAAAGAGCATGGCATTTATTATTTGAGTAAAAAGTTCACTGAGTGTGAATCTCGATACTCGATGCTGGAGAAGACGTGTTGTGCACTAGCTTGGGCTGCCAAACGTCTACGACAGTATATGCTCAACCACACCGCTATGCTCATTTCAAAGATGGATCCGATCAAGTACGTCTTCGAGAAGCAGGCTCTTTCGGGCAGAATTGCCAGATGGCAAATGGTGTTAACAGAATATGATATTCAGTACGTCTCTCAGAAAGCCATTAAGGGAAGCGTATTGTCTGATTACCTTGCCGAACAGCCGATCGAAGACTACCAGCCAATGAAGTTCGAGTTCCCTGACGAGGACATTATGTTTCTCAAGACGAAGGATTGTGATGAGCCATTGCCCGACGAGGGACCAGATAGGAAGTCTCAGTGGAAGTTGATATTCGACGGAGCGGTTAACTCCTATGGAAGTGGTATCGGGGCTATCATCACGACTCCTCACGGATCCCACATCCCTTTTACTGCGAGACTGACGTTTCCAGTTACCAACAACGAAGCAGAGTATGAAGCATGTATTATGGGTCTAGAAGAGGCAATTGATTTGAGAATCAAGAATCTAGACATATATGGTGACTCAGCGCTTGTAATCAATCAGATCAAAGGGGAGTGGGAAACTCGTCAAGCGAATCTAGTGCCGTACATGAATTATGCCAGGAGGCTGCTTCCTTTCTTCGACCGGGTGGAACTTCATCATGTACCCAGGGCTGAAAATCAAATGGCTGATGCTTTAGCTACGTTGGCTTCCATGTATAAAGTCAATTATTGGAATGAGGCTCCAAGAATTGTACTTTCGCGTCTTGATAGACCGGCATTTATCTTTGCAATCGAGGATGCCACCGACGGCAAGCCATGGTTCCACGACATCCAGACCTTCCTTATGACTAAGGAGTATCCTGCGGGTGCGTCAACCCAGGATAAGAAGACTCTGAGGAGGCTATCTGGAAACTTCTATCTCAATCCTGACGGAGTGCTGTATAAGAGGAACCACGATCTCGTGCTACTAAGATGTGTGGATGAAAAAGAGGCGAGCATGCTCATGGAAGAGGTCCATGAAGGCACATTTGGTACGCACGCCGGCGGGCACGCCATGACGAGAAAGATCCTGAGAGCAGGGTATTACTGGCTGACTATGGAGTCGGATTGCTTCAGATTCGCGAAGAAATGTCACAAATGCCAGATTTATGCTGATAAAGTTCAGGTGCCGCCGTGCCCATTGAATGTCATGTCCTCCCCTTGGCCGTTCTCCATGTGGGGCATCGACATGATAGGCAAGATCGAGCCCACCGCATCCAATGGTCATCGTTTCATTCTGGTAGCTATCGACTACTTCACCAAGTGGGTGGAGGCAACCTCGTACGCCAATGTGACCAAGCAGGTGGTAGCTAAGTTCATAAAGAGGGACATCATCTGTCGCTATGGAATTCCCGAACGGATCATTACTGATAATGGTTCGAATTTGAATAACAAGATGATGAAGGAGCTGTGCCAGAGCTTCAAGATTGAACACCACAACTCATCTCCTTACCGGCCGAAGATGAATGACGCTGTTGAAGCGGCCAACAAGAACATCAAGAAGATTGTTCAGAAGATGGTTGTGACGTACAAAGATTGGCACGAGATGCTGCCGTTTGCCTTGCACGGTTATCGTACGACGGTGCGTACGTCGACCGGGGCAACTCCTTTCTCCTTGGTGTATGGTATGGAAGCTGTCCTACCGTTAGAAGTGGAGATTCCCTCTTTGCGAGTTTTGGTTGATGTAAAACTCGAGGAGGCAGAATGGATTACGAATCGCTTGAACCAGCTCAGCCTGATGGACGAGAAGAGGTTAGCATCGATCGCATTTGGTCGTCTGTACCAAAGCCGAATGAAGAAAGCTTACGATAAGAAGGTGCGTCCCAGAAGCTTTCAGACGGGTGATCTCGTCCTGAAGAAAATTCTTCCGTCACACTCCGATCACCGGGGCAAGTGGACTCCGAATTACGAAGGGTCGTATGTCGTCAACAAGGTCTTCTCAGGAGGAGCTTTGTTGTTATCCACGATGGATGGTGAAGATTTTGCATCCCCGGTGAACGCGGACGCGGTTAAAAAATACTTTGCTTGAAAGAGACCCGCTGGACAAAAAATAAAGAGTCCAGGCAAAAAAGGGGCATCCCGGCGAACCAAAAACAGAATAAAAGGTTCGGGCAAAAATTAGGGATATATTGAAAAATGTACACCCGCGAAGTCGAAAACCTACACTGGGCGGCTTCGGCAAAAAAGGGTATCCCGGTGAACTGAAAACCCGAAAGGGCGGTTCACGCAAAAGTTAGGGATTTGAATAAGCAAATGACTGCGTTCCGCGTATGGACTTTCATTGTTTAGTGGTTCGGAAGACCTGAGGGCTGTTTATCTGAATCAATCTCTTCCAAGGCTGAAGCATCGGAGAGGTATCAAAGTCGAGTGGGTCTTAGAGGGATCAACTCATGGTGTTCGTCTACGCCTCGATTGCCAACATTTGTATATACTGATGTATATTTATGTTTTCTTTTTCGTGCGGCTTCCTCATTCCAGGAGTTTGCCTCTGTTGTAAAACATTTTTGCCCATTCAGGGGTTCATCATCAATAAAATGCACATTATTCAGCAATTCTACTTGTCTGTTTAGCATTTATCTGTTTTGTTTGCGAATGAAAACGCCGATGTTTTTGATAAAGTGCGCATACATAAACTTACGGGCCTAGGCCCATTGATTGTTGAAACAATTGATTAACTGAATATTGTCACGAGATAATAACCTGGATAGGACCCTTTGAGGAGGGAATCTTGTTTCGTTTGTTTGTGTTGTTGCAGGAGTAGTACCTTCCGGAAGATGTGCAGAGCGCACCCCCGAAGCAGGATTCTTCCCCAGCACCGGGTCACAAGTGCAGATTTCGTAGAAATGGTCGGGTGCCGAAGCTCGTGCTTTCCCCAGCAAAGTCGCCGAAGTAGGTGCCTCCCCAGCACCGGGTCACAAGTGCAAGTCTCGTAGGGAGCTGTTCGTATGCCGAAGGATGCAGTAACTGATGGTGCCAGACTGAAGTCTCTAGCGGAATTGAGGTTCCCTCACCAGAGTCATGTTCTCTCCTGAAGTTGGACGATTCCCTCTTCCCCAGTAGAGTATTGGAACGGCTGATGTTGTATTCCCCTGCAAAGTTGTACTCTCCCCCGAAGGCAGATGATTCTTTCTTCCCCGGCGAAATTGAAATTCCGCACCAGAGTAGTACTCTCCCGTGAAGTAGAATGATTTCTCTCCCCGGCTGAGTCCGCAGAAAAGCAGAATCCTTGGAAGCAGTTGGGACCATGAGTGGATTTTCCCTAGCAGATGTTGAACAGCTGATGCTGTATCTCCCCAGAGTCGTACTCCCTTTGGCGAAGCAGAATGACTTCTCCTTCCTCAGCCGAGTTTGCAGATGTCCAGGAGGGCCGAGTCCTTGGAAGTTGATCAGATCATGATTGGTTTTTCCCCAGTGGAGTGTGGAGCAGCTGAGGTTGTTTTCCCACAGAGTAGTTATCCCCAGATTGGCCGAGACGGCCGCGCAGTTTATTCTCGCGATTGATATCAGCAAGTCCAGGTTCTCGTAGAGCTTCGTTCCCCTGCAGCAGTCAGCTGAAGTTGTTTGCCCTGCAGCAGTCAACCGGAAGATCATTTCCCCAGGCGGAGTCCAATTGATATCGGCGTGCCCACGTTCTCCTCAGCAGGATGACTCCTCTATCTGAGCAGTTCTTTCTCCTTGACAGGAGAATCTCCCCTCGGCATTTATTTTGCTGACGAGGTCGCATCATTGTGCATGACTGCATAGCATTTAACACTGCATAGCATTTAACGTTGCATAGCATTGTGCATGATTGCACAGCATTTAGCATAAACGCATATCATTCCCACCGTGTGGGGCATGGCGCAGAAGCATACGCATCATAAGCATGATCCAGGGTACTATCATTCTTGTCTTACAGGTGTTCCACCAAGAGACCAGTTGCTCAGGACGATTCCTGATATTCTCCCCAACGAGGTCGCTTCCTTGAGATGATTCCCAAGACCCCGGTGTAATCCCCACAGTCGCTCGCTCAAGATGATTTTTGAGATCCCCAGCAAAGTCTTCAGTTCAAGACGATTCTTGAATTCCTCAGCAGGGCCGTGTGCTTAAGATGATTCTTAAGACCTCAGCGCAGGTTCCCGAGTTGCTTGTTTAGGATGATTCTTGAGCTCATCAGTAGCGTCCCCAGCAAGAGTTGCCCAGGAAGATTCCTGGAATACCCAGCAGAATAAAGTCTCCAGAATGGTTATCGGTTCAGGATGATTCTTGAAGGTGCCCGACGGAGTTGTTTGTTCAAGATGATTCTTGAAGTCCTTAGCAGCGTGATATGTCTGCTCCAACAGTGATGTCTAATCCGAAGATTGACTGCGTAAACGCCTGAAGGCGGTATCAGAAGGTTCCTGTGAGCTCAGATGTCCTTGTTGATGAATCAACGTGTGGCTGAAGACAAGGTTCCAAGATTTTGTATTCAAAGTGATCCGTGTTGGCCTGAAGACCAAGTCAGTTGTCCTGAGGAGATGATTGATTGCGATCAAGTGAATGATATTTCTTCTGACTGAAGTCGAAGATGTTTCTCCAGCTGAAGCGGAGTTTTGCCTGAAGGCAAAGTGTTTGAATCCCCGTAGAGTCATGAATGGCTCAGGATACCATTTCTCTGACTGAAGTCACAGATTTCCTAAGCTGAAGCGAAGGTGCCTGAGGGCAAGGTTATCCCCAAAGTCATGAATGACCTAGGATTCATTTTTTCGGACTGAAGGCCGAAGTATATCCCTGACTGAAGTCACGGATACTCTATAACAGAGGTGGAGTTGCCTGAAGGCATATCCATGTATCCTTGGAGGCCAAGGACCATTTCTTTAGACTGAAGTCGAAGATACCTCCTGCAGAGTTGCCGACGGGCAAAGTTTACATCCTTGAAGGTCAAGGATGTTTATCTTCAGAAGTACTTGAAGATCCTTTCTAGCTGAAGCTGGAACCGCCGACGGGCAGGGTTTCATCTTTCTTCAGAAGAACTTGAGGATTCTCCAGCGGATCTGGAGTGGCCAGGGGCCAGGGTTTCATCTATCTTCAGAAGTACTTGAAGATCTTTTCTAGCTGAAGCTGGAAGTGGCCAGGGGCCAGGGTTTCATATATCTTTGATGTTTGTTCGACGGCGAGGTTGAACGTTTGGATTTGGCGGCGAGGTCAGATCATCATTTGTCCAGCGGCGAGGTTGGATGTTTGTTCGACGGCGAGGTTGAACGTTTGGATTTGGCGGCGAGGTCAGATCATCATTTGTCCAGCGGCGAGGTTGGATGTTTGTTCGACGGCGAGGTTGAACGTTTGGATTTGGCGGCGAGGTCAGATCATCATTTGTCCAGCGGCGAGGTTGGATGTTTGTTCGACGGCGAGGTTGAACGTTTGGATTTGGCGGCGAGGTCAGATCATCATTTGTCCAGCGGCGAGGTTGGATGTTTGTTCGACGGCGAGGTTGAACGTTGGGATTTGGCGGCGAGGTCAGATCATCAGTTGTCCGGCGGCGAAGTTGGATATTTGTTTGACGGCGAGGTCAGACTCTTTAAATCCCCAGTAAAGACATTTGTTTCCGACGGCGATGTCAGATTCAGTTTTCCAGCGGCGATGTTGGGCGTGTCAAGGTGATCCAGTCTTCCGACGGCGATGTTAGGTGACGCAGACCCTTTGTTTCTCCAGCGGCGATGCAGGGTATTCTGTCAGATGTATTTTCTCCAGCGGCGATGCGGCGTATTTTGTTCATTGTTGTATTTTCTCCAGCGGCGATGTTGGGTACTTTGGTGATTCAGGTTTAGGTCTCCGGCGGCGATGTTGGACGCTTATTTCCCCGAGTTATGGTTGTTCTTGACGGCGATGTCAGGTGATTTAGTCTTCCAGCGGCGATGTTGGGTGTTGTGGTTGTCTGAAGGCAATATCATAAGAAGGTAACGTGGATAACTGACGGTGATGTCAGATCAGTATTTCTCCAGCTAGTTGCCGTACAGCTAGTGTTCCAGTTTTCGAAGATGTGTTCCCCGCAGAGCATCGTGTGCTCGTGCAGTTGGCAAATTTTCGGGTTTACCGGTATTCAATCGTCTCGCACCTTGATTGGTTGAGAGCCGTTCGCTCCTCACCCAGTCAGGTTCAAGCCATTTGAATAGGGGCAGCTGTTGCACCCCAAAATTTGACCAACATTAATTTATCCATCTAGTGTTTGAAGGTTGATACCTTCATCAGAAAGTTCAAGAGATCCTCAGAGGAAGTGGATTGAAACCAGGGTTGTGTGCTTCATAGCTTGAGAGTTGTGGGTGCTCCTCAGATGATTCTGAGACTTTGAGAATGAACTTGATGTTTTGAGAAAGCCTATGAGATGTCTTGATAGCCATCATGAAGCCCAGAGAAGTCATTATGCAAGAATTCAGAAGATTCAACCATGAATGGTAGAATTAGGGTTTTGACTGGGTCAACCCTAGATCAGCTGAAGATTTGGAGAAGGTTGAGACCTAATCCAAGGGCCATGAGATCATGGAATGATGCATAAAGATGTTATAAAGATGATTCCTAGACCAACTCATCATGATTGAGGAGTTTGAGAAGTTTTGAGTTAGGGTTTCTGAGGATTGGCAGTGAAAAAAAACCTAGTTTGATCCCTATCTTCCAGGCAGTTTTAGCTCTAGATGTGATTGATATCTCATCTTCCCCACAACATGAATGTTGTAGAGCTTGTTCTTAGCTTTAATTTGAGTGGTGGAAGTCCTTGATAGGAGTTACAGAGCTCAAGTTATGGTTTTGACAAATTACAGGTCAGCAGAGGTGTGTGAATCTGGGTCCTTGAAAGTCACCCAACTTGCAGACAACTTTTGCCCTAGTAGGATGATTCCTATGATTTCTTGGTCAACATGAATGTTGAAGGGCATCTTCTTAGCTTTAATTTGAGTGGTAGAAGTCCTTGATAGGATTTATGGAACTCAACTTATGGTTTGAACAAGACAAGGGTATTTTGGTCATTTGTCAGTTATAGGTCATTTTAGCCAATGCCTAAAACTCCTATTTCCAAGCCTCAAATGGAAAAACTCAAAACATGAAAGTTGTTCAAAATGTGATTTTAAGTCTAGAAAGAAGGTCACAAATTGTTGGAAAAGCTCATAGCATGAAGTTGCATGATTGGTCAAATTTGAACTAAAAATGGCATATAAGTTTGAAAAGTTGAATTTGAAAATTGGTTTGGAGGATCTAGGAATCCAAAATAGGTCATCCAATATATCATTTTGATTGGAAACATCATTTTGAGAACTTTGGTTCAAATAGATTTTTCATTTGAGGTCTAAAAAAGGGACTTTCTTTGTAAATCTATTACTTGCATTATAAGGCAATGTTGAAAAACCTTACACAAGCCAAATGTAAGGGCTGATTTCCTTCATGCACACTTAATATCTCATGTAAAGACATATTCAAGGGATTTTGGCAAGGTATGAAAGAAGATATCATGATATTTCAAGTTCTCATGTGGTGATATTTTCAATACTTTCTAGAAAGATCTAGATGATTCTAGCCCCTCCCATCACTTGCTATTTAAAGAGTGAAGCACAAGGAGGAAAAGGTTGGTGATAGCAAGAGGATTCAGAGGGGAAAGAAAGAGAGAGGCAGCCATTGAAGAGGTTTCTTCAAAGTGAAGCAATTCTGATTTTCTTCCATTGTAGATCTTCCCCTTCATCACAAGTGCAAACAGAAGGCTATTGATCATCCAAGGACCATTTGGAGGAAGTTTCAAGGCCTGAAAGCAGCCACACGAGTCTCCACCATAACCTCTTGACAGGTTCTTTCTCATCACCATTCTCTTAAGTTATGTAGTTTTAATTAGCTTTATAGGTCTAGAACTGGTGCATTAGGTTAAATGATGAAGTTCTGAGAGTTAGAGCCCGATCCATGGTAGTTGATGGCAGGGTCAAGAAAATTTGATCTCCAAGAATTAGCTGGTTTGTGAGTTTCAGTTAGCAAGAACTAGCTTAGAATGGTTAGGGTATCGTGTAGAATAACTGTAGGCTATTGGATTCAAGGATTATGGAAGGTTGACATCAGGTGCATATGGTGGAACTTTGATCTTGCAAGCTTCTGTTGGGATTATCTAGAGAGAATCAGGAAAAAGTAGGCGTATAGTCTTGTTCCTCTTGATTAGTAGAGTCGTTTTCGTTTTGGAATCGTGGCATTTCATCCACTGAGCAGAGAGAACGAAGAGAGGAAAGGTCTGTGCATGAAAGGGGGTCTCATGAAACCCTAGGTGGCTGAAGGTAGGAGATGAAATCTCCACCGTTGGAGTGTTTTGAAATGTTAGACTTTGTCATTCAATCGCACGGTCCTCATTCGCCCAGAAAACGGAGGGAATTTTCAAAAACCAAAACGCAGCCGTTTGGTTTAGTGACTGATCCTGGGCCCAGCTGTTCTATTCGCACCCCCCACGCGCGTTGGCCCAATTGAGATGAACTGCATCCACTTCTATTCTCACCCCCTCTCTCCTTCTCTTGTATTATTTTATTTTTCAAATTTCTTCACATTTCATTAATTTTCTAAAAATCATAACTAAATGAAAAAATATTATTTTTAACTCATTCTTTTTTTAACATTTTCATTAAAATGTCTAGAAAATTAAAAAATATAAAAATTGCATTTTATATTTTAATTGGCATTTTTTGCATATTTTACAAATAAATGCACTTTTTTAACCATTCATTTCATACATGGATTTGTATATTTTTGTTCATGCATTTAGAAATAGATTTTTTGCCCATTCTTTTTTGTGGTGATTCATATTGCATTGTAGTATTCTCTGGATTTATTACTAGATTTGTGGATTAAAATTTGATGTAATTTGATTGTTAGACATTTAGGTGCTCTAATTAGGGTTTTAAGTTGTATAGGTAGACTTCAACATTTTATTTTTGGGGTTTATAGGCCAAATTAGTGTATGGGGAATATATGGGTTAAGGGTAAGTATGTATAGAATCCCCTAGAATTTATATTAGGAATTTGTATGGTATTTTAGTATTTTTCATTGATTTTTGAATGTATGGATAGTATGTGTGTTGCTTAAAGGCATAAGTTGTATTGTTGTGTTTTCTTTCCTTCTCTTTTGAGTGTGTGAGTTTTGAAGATTGAGTGGAGGAGCTTGTGAATCATCCTTGAAGATTTGAAGACCTTGCAGAGGAGTCTAGCATAGCTTTTGTTGTTTTTTTTATAGGTTTATAGGTGCATAGGCAGAGCCCTAGATAGAATACTTTGGTTCAATAAACAAGGAGTGTCTTGTTCACCTCCTTTCTTCTCTGTGACATAGAGTCCCTTAAGGGTATTCACCTCTCTCCTTTGGAGGGATTAGTGACCTTGCCCTATAAGGTAGAACTTTGAGAGAACCTCTCCTTTGATGTTAAGTCCTCAATGGCATCCTTTGGAAGTCAGTGAGTATTATAACATCCCCCACTCATCTTGTTGACTGAATCTTGTTTGCTGGAGCATTGGAGCCATTGAAGATAGAAGCTGAGGCCTTGAAGAGGATGATTCCTTGAAGATTATTGAAGTCTGAAGACTTTGTGAAGACCAAGTGGATGCCTGAGGATCCCTGAAGATAGTGAAGCCTGAAGGCAGAGCTGATCAAAGGAGCTGAAGCTCAAGGGAGAAGATGAGTTGATACTCATGTTGTAGGGTTGATACCTGGAAAGCAAGTGATCTCTGAAGTCTGAAGACTGGGTTGCTGCTGGAGGAGCTGAGGCTTTCTTCTGTTTTCTGTGATGTATTGTGTGTTTTGTCTGATTTGTCTGTTGCATTAGACTAAGCCCATTTAGAATAAGTTCAGTCTAAGAGCATGAGTGCATCTGATTGTATTGTTACTGCCTGGCTTTGCTTGCGGGTATTCGGTAGAGCCCAGCTCCCTTGCCCATGTGTTTATTATGCTTGATAGCATTTCATTTCTTTTATCTGTATGATTACAATTTACTGTTTTTGCTTGATAGCATGTTGTTTATTTCAGTATGATTACTGTTATTTCATGACTGGCTTGAGGTCGAGACGAGCTTGTGGAGGCTGAAGCCCCACACACATTTCCTCCCTCACTTGCATTGCATGCATTTTACTGTTAAAGCTGATGCTTTTGTCTGTTTTGGGTGTATCATTGATATGATCCCTTAGGACTCTCATTTCCTCTGATGAGGATTTGATGATAGACTTTTAGGTTGAAACCTATGCATGACAACATCTAGGAGTTCCCTGTTCAAACCTCACCCATAGGATGAATCCATGGCATGACAACAGTAGGACTTGATAGTCTCCCTCCTAGTTGGGCCTGTTCTCTTCTCATCTCGAAACAGTTTAAGATACAGTAATCATGAATGATTTCTTTCGTACGTTACGAGCCTTAAGCTATCTGAGAAAGGATTGTGGGAGAGTTTCTTTTCCACAGTCTGGATGTTTAGTATGGTACCCTTTGGGTGACATGCGACGCATTCACTCTCAGGTCATAGTCTCTAGTGCGGTTGAGATCGCAAACATAATAAAAAACACTTCTTTTAGGAGATAACCCGTAGTTTCCCGAACTACGTTTGCTCTGATCTTTCATACCAGATGAAAGTACGTAGGCATAGGATGCGACATCCTAGCGAGCAACCTTTCCCCCATAACCCGTAGTTAGCCGAACTACGTTGACTCTGATTTCTCGTTCCAGACGGGAATACGTAGGCATAAAGCGCGACGCTTTGCCGAGTCATGTTTCTTTTCTTTTTCAGCCAGCCTTGATAGGTAGATAGATTATAACCAACCCGTCCAGGTAAACAAACAAGCGAGGATCCCGTCGAGTACGACGGACGTGAGGGGTGCTAATACCTTCCCCTTGCGTAACCGACTCCCGAATCCAGACAATGGTTGCGATGACCTTGTCTTACCCTTATTCGTCAGGTTTTTTCCGATCGTTTCCTTTCCCGCTCTGAGGGATAAATAACGAAAGGTGGCGACTCTTCTGTCATGCCGGCACCTTATTTTCGCGCAAGCGACATTCACGACCAAAACACGTTTTAAACTTGAATCAAAATAAACAAGAGACACACAAATGACTACTAATACACATTTAAATCACCCATACATACTCAAAGGAGTCACACAACACAACTCAAGAAATTAGGCAAAGGCAAATGGTTAATGCACAAGCATATATGCGTTGAAAAGTTAACCACATATCCATAAATGAACAAACCAAATCAATGTGAATCAATAAAGATGAAAGACAATTGAGTTCAGAAACTATATCATGTCATGATCAACATATCTTAAGGATGAAGGAAGAGGCAATAAAGCATTCAACATGAATCCAAACAAAAACTAGGCATTTGTCAACAAAGATCTCATGGAAACAAAGCAACAATGGTCAAAATTATGCAATTAGAACATGTGAACATGGGAGTTTAGAAGCAACCAAAATAATTTCAATACATATTCAACACCAAGACATCAAAGAAATTCAGTAGGAATCATCCTCAAAACATGAGAAAAAAACGAGACATGTATCATTCATAAGCAACCTCAAAAAGATTCAAACATCCACATAGGACATAGGAGTTCAAAAGGAAAGCCATACACAATGAGTCAAAGGAAATAATAATCTTAAACATAGCCTTTCATGTCAATTAAGATCATCAAACAACAAATGGAATCATGGAAGAACAATGCTCTAAAACTAGGTCAAAGTATGCACAATATTATCATCAAAACATCATCAACTTGATATAGCATCCAAATAATAGAAAAATGATCAAACTAATTCCAATAAAAAACTCAAGCTCATGTCAATATACTTAAGTGTGTGTGTGCAAAATGTGGCTAAAAGCAAGGCACACGAACATACATAAAAGCAACTAACAAGCTAAGGTACTCCACAAGTCGAGCATAAATTGAGGATCAAGTTAAATGACATGAAAACAAAACAAAAATTCAATATTAAAACACCAAAACAACATTCAAACATTTTTCACTCATGTGTCAAAGCATCCCCAAAATCATAGCTCAAAGAAGCATCCATAAGACCTTAAAAATCAAAACCCTAATCTAAGGGCATTTTAGGAAACACCTTTCAAAGATAATTCCAAATAAATAGGAAAAATAATGGAAAAATAAAATAAATTTTTTGAAAAATATCACAAGACATTAAATAATCATAAACATGTTTTTTGGTATTTTTAAAATAAAGGGAACATCAAAAAATAAAATAGAAATGCAAAGGAAAGAAAATGAAAATAAAAATAAGGAAATAATGAAATGGGGGTGCAGTAGTAAAAAGAAGAAGAACTGGATTCATGTGTTGTAACGTGTTGGGATGAAATATGGAGGGTGTGGGAAGTAAGCGTGTAAAGCCCATGTCATTTTAACACCAGAAATCAAACAAAAATGGCTCTCAAAGTGAAACGCACAGTTTCACTAATACATGTCATCATCCAGCTCACCAAAATCAACACCATGTACGCAAGTCAACCAGACACATCACAACACATCATCACACACAGGCGCCGAAGCTAGGGCTCCGGTCGACCTCACCGGAGCTAAGGCTCCAGTCGACCTCACCGGAGCTAAGGCTCCGATCAACCTCGCCGGAGCAGTCTAAAAACCTCACCAAATCAAACAAAACAAGACACTATTCTCAAGGATTTTTCTAGGAGAACATGAATCTGATCTCAAAACTCATTTATATCTACTCTAAAAGGATGAAAACAAGCCACGGAGAAAAAAGCATAAACTGAAACCTTCATATACTAGAACAACAAGCACATGATAATGTTCTACATTCTATCCGAAGTCCAAACATGCATACAACAAAGTAAATGGACTTGAAAAATGACAGAAACAATCTCAAGAAAAATACCAAATATGAAGCTTTACCAACTTCTTCTTTGAGCTCCAACACTTCACCAAACTCTTCCTCAAGATTTCTGAGACTCCAGGGATGAAGATTGAAGCAAGAAAAATGAGAGATGAGCCTTGTGTAATGAGATTCGAAGAGAGGAAATTCTTTGAATGAGAGAGAGTGTTTCGGGGTTTTCTGGCTGCTGAGAATGGTCTTCCTCCTTAGGGTTTCATCTCTTAGCTTATATATGATGAATGTGAGTGGTCAAAACAAGTTTTACTGTGGTTAAAGCTTGGTTAATGATTTTGTGAAAAATTTGAAATGAAGAGTGAGTTAGTGAGGTGGTACGAGTTGCATGGCTTGAGGTTGTTGTTGTTGTTGTCCTTTTGTGGGTGGAATTCGAGGGGGCAAGAAATAAGAATAGGAGAGAGTGGCAAGACATTCTTGGTGCACAAATTTTGCAAATTGATTCTTTTGGAAAAAACAGTGTGAAAATGGTACATGAAGGTACATGTCATGTGGGCTCTTTCTAGGTAATGTTTTGGTAAGGTTTACACCAATTTATGCGTGTGGTATTGATGTATGAATGTTGCTGCAAGCATTGATTCATGATGTGCCAAGAATAGTGACCTAAAATGCATAAGATCATGTCCAAATAGGCACTTTTAAGCCACCATACCTCTATGAATAATACTTCAATCCATGAGATCTTGTGCTTGAAAGAAAGCTAAGAATTTGATGAGCATATCTCATGTTGATGGTAACTTGGGACAATCCTTGTATGATCATGAAAAATGGTTTGAAATTCATGCCTTGAAATCTGTTTCAAATGACTTAGAAAAATTCTAAGTCACGATCCTTTGCCAACATTAAAATCTCAACTTTGATGCCACATATCTTGGGGAGTTTTGGTCCAATGGATATGTTCTAGTAATTGATAGAAAGCTTGAATAATGATATTCAAATTTCATGTTCAAGGGAAAGTGATTTGAGATCAAGAACTTAGTGAAAAATGTCTTGGAAAGTGGCTCCAAAAATCTGCCTAAGACTTGTCCACTTTTGACAACTTTGAAACCCTAATTTGGGATCTTCATAACATGAGCTTTACACATCCAATGGAGATGATCTAGTACTCAAAATAAAGCATGGAGGATGCTCTACAACTTTCATGTTGTAGGAAAATTCAATTGAAGCTTGTATCACCATGAAAGATGGGCTTGAAAGTAGGCACCTCAAACTGATTTTCTACACTCAGAAAAATTTCTAAGTGTTGGAATGTCAAAATCTCCTTTTTTCCAACTTTAGTTCATCATATCTCCTAAACCATAAATCTTTTGGACACGCTTCCTTCCACAAACCTGTATTTCATGTTGTCCTCTTTAATTTGATAGCAACTTTGCCCTCATTGGATCAAAAATGAGAAATTTATGAAACTTGCAAGATGGATAGAATTAATGTTTTCTAAACTTAGGAAATTTTCCATCAAAACCCTAATTTAGTCAAACTCTTGATTTTATGTTTCTCCTTGACTTTTCTTGTTCCAAACACATGAAATAACTTGGAAAAAAACTATCATGCCCTTGATTGACCTTGAGATCCAAGACCTTGACATAATTGAATCACAGTTGACTTTTGTTGACCAAATGAAATCCTAGGATCATTTCCACTGACTGAGGCTCTTGTGATGGCTTGTGATGACACATAATCCATGTAAGGAACCCTCAAGGCGTGTGTTTAGCTTTAGAATCATGTATTGCCCAAAGAAAATAGCCACACATCTCCATCTGAACCAAAACCTTAGATAATTATCCATGAGATAGGAAGTGGAGAATTAATGCTCGTGTTCTTGATTCAAGTGGTTGAGTGACATGCCTTGATGATGATGCAGACCTTGTGACTTAAAATTGTCACAAAGTTGAGCTTGATCTCTTGATTGAGCTTTGAAGGTGAAGCTCTTCCCTTGATTATTGGATAAGATGCCTTGATTCCCTGTCTAAGATCAATGTTAGGTGCAAATGCTAATGTAAATAACAATAATATGGAGGTTAAAGGTTAGGGTGAAACAAAGGGTGTGAAAAAGACACACACACATATAATATTAAATGTCATGCAAATTATGTAAATGAGGTGGAATCTTAGGGGTAAAAATTAGGGTATGACATATGCCCTTATTTAAGTTTCTCCTATCCGAAGATGCGAAGATTGACATCTTAGTCTCGACCAGATATGATAGACTTAAATAAAACAATGCACAATTTTGGCCCCTAAGATGCCACTAGTGATGTGATATGACATGCAAGACATAATATATGTGGGAAATGATGTCATAGGAGACTAACGATAGACTAAACCACTAGGAAATAACAAAAGAATCATCTAGTGGCGAAAGAAAATTGGCAAAAGGTTACAAATCTATTAGGAGAGAGATAGCAACTCCAATAGGGGAGAGGAACACAACTGAACAGGAGATGAGGTTATAACTCTGTCAATTTGAACTTCCATCTTTAGATAATGATTCAGCATCTTCTTTGACTAAGTAGCATTACTTAGAAAACGTAAAATAAACTTCCCAATGTTTCTGGTTGTAGACCACGAAATTGGTCTTGGTTTCTTCTTATCAAGTCTTTCTCTTGAAAAGATTATCAAAAACTTCCCCTCGTTTTTGGACATAAGCCACGAAATTTGTCTCGATTTCTAAAATAAACTTCTCCGCGTTTTTGGACATAAGCCATGAAATTGGCCTCGGTTTCTTCTTATCAAGTATTTCTCTTGAAAAGGTTAAGCAAACAAGTTCTTGAAAAGGTAATCACTTGCTGAATCAATAACTTCACCGGGGATCTTCAAGGAGATGCGAGCTAGTTAAATTGTAAAAAAGATTTCTTAAATAAAGAGAAAAACTTCTTGTAAGGATCTTCATCAAAACTCTCACAGGGATTCACTAGGGAGATGCCATATGATGGAAAATAAACTTCATCATACTTCTCTTCGAGACTTTTTCGGAGAGATGCCATGTGATGGAAAAATTGGTAGCAGACTTATTGGGGAATTGCCTTTGGTTACTGTTAAGGTTGCTTTGAGCAGATAAAAATCACTTGTAACAATTGTTTCAAATAAGGAGATAAACACTTATAACAATCTTCAATAAATTTCTCTGACAGAACCTTTCCGGAGAGATAACCATTTCTTCATCATACTTCTCTTCGAGACTTTTTCAGAGAGATGCCATGTGATGGAAAATAAGGGTTTACAACAAACTTCTTTGCTAAGGATAAACTAGAGAGATGCCATTGCTGGATAATAACTACACCAAACTTCCCTTTGAAACTTTTTCGGAAAGATGCCATCTGATATAAAATAATTGATATGTTTATCACTTCATTAAGTATAGACAAACTGCTCAAAACGAGAATTCCATTTGTTGTCAGGTATAAATTCCAAGGAAATGTTATAACAATACTGCTGAGGTGTAAAGTTCATCTTCACTGGGGAACCTTCAATAGATTCTTTCCAGGGAAGGTAAACCACTCAAAAGGTGAAAAATAAATGCCCTTCTAATTAAGAGGTTCAAGTTATCAAAATCGTCAAAGACTGAATTCAATCCAGGAATAAGCAGGAGAGAAACTGTTTAACAAGACTCTACCCAACGAGTGATGAACTTGAACTAGGGTTTTATCCTATCCAAGAGTAGAAAGGAGAACTAAAGCAAAAACTTCCACGAGGATTAAACTCAGTGGGGAGTTAGAAAGGAAATAAATTTTCTACCTAGGGCTGACAAAATCTACTGGAGATAGGAAACACATTACTTGGGGATAAACTCAACCAAGATAAATGAGGTAAACATTAGTAATAAGTGAAAATATGAATATGAACATGAATTCAACTATGCATGATGTATGTATGAATGAATGCATGTTATGCTTTATGCTGACAAAATAGGCGAAAGAGATAAACTGATGATGAAATAATCATCAAACTATAACGGGACACTCGGTCAGTCTTAATGGAAACATTATTGGAGATCAGACAAAGAGAGCCATTTAATAGAACAAAGTCTTGCTGCAAGGCTCAAGCCTCTCTGGGAAGAGGAAGGTACTTCACTTGGGGAGAAACCTAGATAATCTTCTAACATTAATAATTTGTTCGAAGATATAGCCATACAAACTCTGTCTGGCTAAAGGTAAATTAATTATGTACTCTACAGGAGGGAGAACCACATTCAGCTGGAGAAACTTGAATCAAAGCTCAATTGGGGATGCCAGGTTTAATTCTTCACTAGAGAGCACTGAGTCAAAAATGCAACTGGGAATATTGGAACATACGTCCAACACATCACGATAATTTGGAGAAAAGATCCATTATTTGGATATGCTTGCAAGGTAAAACACAAGAACATACGATTTTGTATTTCAAGTCTTAATCGTTCTCAGAGTAACTGTTGATATTTCCTTATAATGTTCACAAATCAAAGGAATGTAAACACGCACATTTAAAAACAAAAGTAAATATTTTAACTTTTTGTCTCAAGAATTTTTTTACCAAAAATAAATATGTCATTTTACAAGATATAAATAAAACAAGAATTGCAAACAAATGGACAACAACTCAAATTTTATTGATAGAATGGTAACCCGCAAATGGCGTAATTTCATGGATCATTACAAAGTTGGAAAATGGTAATTAAAGGGAAAGTGCTACATTAAAATACCATGACCATTATTCTTCCTAAAAACTTTGAATTCCAAATGTTCTTGAGCTTCGGCAAAACTGATTTGAATTGAGAAATCTTTGATAGACGTGGCTGCTTCAGATAATTCAATCTGGTTTGATGCAGTTACTTGCCATAAATCCCTAACTTTTTCTTAGATTGCCCTTTCAGGTTTTCAATCAAGCGGGATGATTATTTTCTTTTTATGTCTCTAATTTTTTGCCTGGACCGCCCTTTCGGCTTTTCAATCCACCAAGACGCTCTTTTGTGCATAAACTGCACTTTCGGGTTTTAAACTTAGTGAATTGTTCTTTTATTCCTTAGGTAAAGTATTTCTTAACTGCATTAGCATTCGTAGGACGAGTGAACTCTTCACCATCCATAGTTACAAGAATCAAGACACCGCCTGAGAAAGCTTTCTTAACAACGTATGGGCCATCATAATTAGGAATCCACTTGCCACTAGAATCAGTAAGAAAATGTTGGATCTTTTTAGCACAAGGTCGCCTTCTCTAAATACACGAGGTCGAACCTTCTTGTCAAAATCTTTCTTCATTCTTTATTAAAATAACTGACCATGGCATAGAGCCGTCATTCTTTTCTCTTCAATCAGATTCAACTCATCATATCTACTTTGACACCATTCAGCCTCTGTTAATTTTTCTTCCAATCAAGACTCTCATTAATGGGATATCAACCTCTATGGGGAGCACTGATTCCATGCCATATACCAAGGAGAAAGGGGTTGCCCCTATTAAAGTGCGGACGGATGTACGATGCCCAGATAGAGAAAATAGGAGCATCTCATGCCAATCTTTGTAAGTTACAACAATCTTCTAGTTGATTTTCTTGATATTCTTGTTAGCGGCTTCAACATCCCCATTCATCTTAGGTCTGTAAGTAGAAGAGTTATGGTGTTTAATTTAGAACTCAACACATATCTCTTTCGTCATTTTGTTATTCAAGTTCAATCCATTATTAGTAATGATCTTGCTTGGAACACCAAAATGACAAATGAGATTGTTCTTGAAAAATCAGACCACCACTGGCTTGGTTACATTGGCGTATGATGCTGCTTCAACCCACTTGGTGAAATAATCAATGGCCACTAGGATGAAACAATGTTTGTTTGAAACTTTGGGTTCAATCATGCCAATTGTCATACCCCAAATTTTGACCCCTTAGATCTCTGTCATCATTGTAGGGTCATATTCATATATTTATCTAACCTTAACCCTTTCCAAGTGGTCTTTGTCAAGTTACAGGAGAATCAGGGTTTTGCACAGCCGAAATCGAGGTTTCGAGGGTTGACCAGTCAATGTTTTGGATTGGTTTTCTTTGAGATTGGGTCTCCACATCATAAAGAATATTCTATTGGATCAAGCATGAATCTAATTTGAGGTTGTTACCCAGGAGTCAAAAGCAGTGAAGTTCAGGATACCCGATTAGGGTTTTTTTTCGAGCAGGAAAAGTCAACTGTGGTTGACTTTTGATTTAAAAGGTGTTACAATGGTGGGATCATGGTCCATAATGTTTATATGGCTTGGTAAAGTCCATTCAAGAAGTTTCAAAGCCTCAAAAGGTCCAGAGCATCAACAGTCGACTCGGTAGCCACCGATCGATCGTTCGGTTGACCGAAAAGTTAACTCTTCAACAATAAGGAATCTGACCTCAAGATGTGAATCAAAAATATTCCTAATGACATATTTCATCTACCCATAAAATTTCATGACAATTGGATCAAGGGTTGAGGAGTAATCGCAAAAGTCGGGAATTAGGGTTTCGAAAGGGGCAAGACCATAACTCCTTAACCACACATCCAAATGAAGTGGTTCAAAGCTCATTGGAAAGCTCTTGACAAATCCTGCAAAAGCCTCAAAGTGGTCCATGATCATAAAATGCATAGATTTGGAGTTATGATCAAATTCATTTTAAGAAGGGAAAAAGACTTAGACAATTTTCACTTTTAAGCTATTTCTTTAGCAACTTTGAGAGATTTTTTGGCCTATTTCCTTTGAGAATTTGAAACTCATGAAAGCATGAATGTTTTAGAGATATTTGAGAGCTTTCTAAAAAGTACTAGAACATCTCAAAAGGATTTGTGAGCTGAGAGGTATGGATTTGGCAAGATGGTATTTTCACACTTGAGTCCCACATTGACAAACTTTCAAAAATCATTCCTTTGATCAATTGGACCAATCTCAGCCCTTGGATGTTATTGTTTCTGATATGTAGAGGCTTTTTAGTGTAGAAGTGTGAAGAATATGCAGAAGAATTGAATTTACCAAGTTTGCAAGTGGGCTTGCAAGCTGTAAATGCAACTTGCATTAAAATAATGTAAATATGTAAAAGGTGGAAAGTGAAAATCTGCAGCCAACCATGTTCCTACTCTCTCTAGCCTCACTTTAGCCACTCTAAATTCATCATTACACTTGACTTCAGATCACTTTGAAGCCAAGGAGTACCTTTTTGAAGATTTGATCCAAATTGCCAAATTGCCAAACTTTTCCCTCTTAGGAAGGAAACCTCCAATCTGTCCTTTCCCTCTCATTTCCCTATAAATAGGAGCCCTCTCTACATCATTCCACACATCAGAATACCCCTAAAAACCAGAAGTAAGCACAAGTTCTTACTCTTTCCCTCTTTACCTCAATTTCACAAAATCTCCAAAATCACAAAAACACAAAAAAATTTGTCTTGACAGCCCAGCCCCTAAACTCATTTCCACACCTTTAAACTCTCCAAAAACCTTCCACACAACCCACAAATATGGTATAGAAGGTGTTCCAACCATTAAAACACTCAAAAACATCAGTTTGCAAAAAAGTCAACTTTCATACCAAGCAACTTTGACCACAATGTACAAAATCTGCCAAATGGTTGTCTAGACTTGTTCTTGCTGCTCTAATCACTCATACACCTCATATACCTCTTATCTCAACTGTCTAAATCATTGTAAACAACTGGTGAAGCTTATTTCTCCAACTGTCCTCAGGTTTGCATTCTTGCTTCAAGAAGAAGAAAGCTCCAAAGCTGAGTGGCATTTGAAGTTTTTCTGGGTTTCTTGGTGTTCTAATTTGTTCAACATAGTCTACAAGAGGCATGTAGTCTATGAATCTTGCACTTTGCATCATTTTCCATGTTTTGGCATTTTTGAGAAATGTGTTGGAAAGTATGAACCATAAGCATACCAATTTTCATGACAACTGATTTTTGATTAATGTTAATGCCTATAATCATTAGGATACATGTTTGAGTTTTGTGTGGATAATCATATGTGCATATCTTGCTGCCTTAGCTTTATGACAATTGGTGCTTTTTGATGTTTTTTGCAAAATGTCATGATGATGCTATCTTTGTGAATCAAAGTATATGTGCCTAAATTTTGAGTTCTACATGACTATTAATGCATTTGTGGTGTGTATGTGCTCTCACTTTGGCTTAAAGAAATTCCTACTTGAATCTCTTTACTGTCATAGAGAAAAATGCTATGCTTTTCCATGAGAAACTTAAAACCTGTTTTGGATACCATGTCCCCCAAGTTCTAGGCTCATCTTACTTGTTTTAATGTATGAAATGTGTGTCTTGTTTTCAATAAACCTCAATGTCTGCCAATAAACAACCCAATTGCATTTTCAAATTGCTTTGTGCTTAGCATCAACATGTCAATTTCACTATGATTGAAATATGCCCGTTTTATGAGCTTGACCACATTCATTTTCATGTATATGGTATGTGTGCATCATTGGTTAGCATGAATCTCATTCATTTTGGGAAACACCTGCTGCCCTGTCAAAACAGATTTTGCATAACCATCAAACATGTTAAATTCTGTCTTGGATGCAATGTGTTTAATTTGTGAGTTGGATCCTCTTTATTTTCATATTTATAATGTGTGCGTGTGAGTGGTAGGGCCTGTTTTCACATGACTTGTTTCCTTGCCTTCAAAATGCATTTTCAAACAAAATGAGCCACCACCATATCAGTTTTGTTTTAAAGAGATTGAGCTTGAATCCTTGGTATAGAATTATCTTTCAACATGTGTATAGCTTGTATGCATAATTTGATTGGCCTGAAAATGCATGAAACTTGTTTGAATTTCCAACTTGCATTTCAAAAAATACCATGTTGCAGCAAAATCACCATTTTCCATACCAGCCTGTTTTGGACCAGCTCATGTGCTTAAACTCATTTGTCTATATGTATGTAGTATGTGTGTGTGATTCATTTGACCAAATTGTGCATAGATCATGATTTGAACTTTCTCATGCACTTCACAAACACCAAGTTGCAGCTGTCACACTACTTTCACCACAGGCTGTTTTGAGACCCTCCATTGTGTCTAATTTCACTCACTAGCATGCTTTCAATGTGCGTATGTGCTTGCTTTGATCTGAACCTGCTTAGAATCTGACTTTCATTCCATTATGCATTTCACAAATGACCAATTGCAGCTTGATGGTAATTTCTCACCAGAACCTGTTTTGACTTTAATTTTTTGCTCACAATCATTCATCAATATGTTTCTAATGTGTGTATGCACTTGGCTTGATCTGAGAATGTTTGGAATTTGACATGCACATCAATATGCATCTCACACACTCACCTTCGCTTGTGCTATCGAATTTCAAAAGGGAGACATGATCTTGCAAAACTAATGCCACCACTGTGATCCTCATGCAATTCTATGCAATTTACACTAAAATTTTGTTAAAATCCATAAAGAATTGACCAAGTTAGGAATCAAAATGCAAATCAGTTGTTTGTGTGTTTGGCTTGCCCAGAAAATCATAAGACCATGCCTTATATGTTTATAGGGGTGGCTATATCACTGGATGTGCAACCACCCCAGTGGTAATCACCTTGTCACCAAAAGCGCCTTTCACCTCTAAGACCTGGGTTTGATCCGTGCGTGGAGATCAACCCTTTTGGCCTTTTTTTTCTCATTTTTCAATTGTTGAATGTTTTCTTCTTTCTCTCCCCCTCTTCATCACACGCGCCCCCTGTGGCCCAGTGGTTCTTATTTAAAGCTTACTTGCTAGAGGGCGTGGGTTCAAATCCCACCTTGCCCCATTTATTTTTAGTCATATGTGTTTTATTTTTGTTCATTTTCCATCAAACTTCATAAATTCATAACTTATTCATTTTTTATCCTTTTCCACTCATTATTTTTGTGTTGTGCTCATGTAAATGTCTACTTTCATGTGATAATTTGAAATTCCATTTTATTTGTATTTTTAATACCCCTTCATCACTTGCAAGTTGTTTATGTTTTGAGATCGTTATCGCACGTCTTGATGAATTTCTTTCTCACCATGGTTATTCATGTTTGTTCATTTGCTTATCTTTAATTCCCTTTGTGTTAGTCAACATGATAGGATGTTTTGTTGGTTGTTACCATGAACAAATTTGTTTCCTCTGAGAAATTGCTTTAAGCTTGATCTGTCGTCACATTTCTTTGCTTATTTGCTTTGATTGTCATCAATGCCTATTTTGTGTTTACTTTTAACATGTTCATTTAATGGTTGTCACTATGCTCTTACCTTCATCATGTTTAAAACTTTGATTAAATGTTTTCTTTTCCCCAAGTGATGAAACTTGTTAGTTCTCATCCAAGTTGCCTCCCTTTTCTCCTTCCAAAGGAAAAGTCTCTCCATTGACCCTTGTGTCATAGATAGTTCATAACAATTCTCTTGACTTTGTTAAGTCATCCTTAAACCTTAGTTTAGAAGCCATTAGACTTTGCTTTAAGTCTAAGAAACCCACCTGTACTAGGAGTGTTCTTCAACTAGAACCCTAGGATAGAGTTTGTCAACTCTATGTAAGAATCATTGTGATGAATTCTTACTTCCCCTCTTGAGTGTTCAACGTAGATTAGGGAGTTTTGTTAAAACTCCACACAAACATTGTGATGTTTGTTCCCCTCTGAACCTTGATCACAATCAAGTGTTCTTCATCCCTTGTGAGGTGAACTACGATTGCTTTGATTCTATCCTAGTTAGGATACGTAGGCAGAAGATGCGATGTCTTTGCGAGCAAACTTAGTGTAAATAACTTTAGGTTTCAACTCATACCTTTTTCCAAGTCCAAAGCAAACATTCACAAACTTAGCACACAAACAAACAAAAGGTTCCTGTAGAGTACTACAGATGCTTAGGGTGCTAACACCTTCCCTAGGTATAACCAACCCCCGATCCCTGAATCTCTTAAGCGTTGTCGTTACATCGTGAAAAGGGTTTTTCATTCTTTAGACCTTTCCTTTGGATAAATTAAAGTTCGGTTGTAAAAGAATTAAGATTCAAGTTAACATATTAGCTTGATATCCAATTTTCACCGCAACACCAATCATGTCAATTCCCCGCATAAAGAAAAAGGCCATGGAGAAGAAAGAACGTTGAGAAGAGTTGGAGGTACATGAATTTTATCGGCATAAATCTAACATTTGTGACATTTCTTCACATACTTGCAGCAATTAAATTCCATTGACAGCCAATAGGATCCTGCTCTTAACATTTTCTTTGCCATTGCTTGCTCATTGACATGAGTACCAAAGGAGCCTTCATGAATTTCCTTCATCAACATGTTTGCTTCGTGTCTATCCACGCATCTGAGCAAGACCATGTCAAAGTTTCTTTTATATAACATGTCATTATTCCAGAAGAAGCTTCCAACCAATCTTCTCAAAGTCTTCTTATCTTTCCTTGATGCCCCAAGCGGGTATTCTTGTCTTCGAAGGAAGCATTTAATGTCGTGATACCACGGTTTATCATCAACAACCTCTTCTACTGTAAACACATAAGCGGGCCTATCAAGACGTATAACATCAATCTTAGGCACATCGTTCCATCAATTAACAAAAATCATAGAGGACAATGTATCCAGTGCATCAGCCATATTATTTTCTTCATGGGGAATGTGATGAAACTCAATTTCATTGAAGAAAGTTGACAACCTCCTTGCATAATCTTCATAAGGAATCAAACCAAGTTGACATGTTTCCCATTCTCTTTTGATCTGATTTATTACTAAAGTCAAGTCTTCTTATACATCCAGAATCGTGATCCTCAAATAAATGGCTTCTTCAAGACCCATGATGAGTTTCATATCAAGCTTCATTATTTATACATTTGAATGTCAACCTTGCGGTAAAAGAAATATGGGAGCCTTGAGGCGTAACAATGATTTCCCCAATTCCATTTCCATAAGCGTTGACAGCTCCATCGAATATCAAACCCCAACGGGATCCTGGCTCTGGCCTTTCATCTGGCAAGGGTTCATCACAGTCTTTCACTTTTAGATACATCATATCTTCATCTGAGAAGTCAAATTTGATTGATTCATAGCCATCAATTGGTCGGTGAGCCAAATAACCAGCTATAATACTCCCTTTGATGGCTTTCTAAGCGTGGTATTCAATGCCGTATTCTGACAACAACACTTGCCAAAGGGAAATACTTTCATTTAAGGTAAGCTTTTCAAAGATATACTTGATCGGGTCCATTTTGGAGATCAACCAAGTGGTATGACAAATCATATATTGGCGGAGACGACGGGCAGCCTACGCCAAGGTGCAACATGTCTTTTCAAGCATAGTATAATGAGACTCACAATTTGTGAATTTCTTACTCAAGTAATAGATGGCATGCTCCTTTCTACCTATTTCATCTTGCTGACCAAGAATACAACCCATGGAATCTTCCAATATAGTTAAGTACATGATCAAAGGTATTCCTTCCATTGGAGGAATCAGAATGGGAGGTTCAAGCAAATACTCTTTGATGTTGTCAAAGGCTTTCTGGAAATCTTCTGTCCATACACAACCTTGGTCTTTCTGAAGAAGCTTGAATATTGGCCCACAAGTAGCGGTCGTAAGAGAGATAAATCTAGAGATGTAGTTCAAACGACCCTGAAATCCTCTTACTTACTTCTCTATTTTGGGTGTTGGCATTTCCTGAATAGCTTTGACTTTTTCAAGATCAACTTCAATTCCCTTTTGGCTAATAATGAGACCCAAGAGCTTCCCTAAACAAACGTCAAATGTACATTTATTAGGATTCAAGCGGAGTTTGTATTTTCTCAAATGTTGAAATAAATTCAACAAATATTCCGCACTTTTTTCTTCAGTTTTGGACTTAGAAATCATGTCGTCGACATATACTTCAATTTCTTTGTGCGTCATGTTATGGAAAAGAGTTGTCATGACCCTTTGGTAGGTTGCACCAGCATTCTTCAGACCGAAAGGCATCATTTTGTAGCAAAATGCCCCCCATGACGTAATAAATGGGGGTATTCTCCATATCTTCAGGCGCCATCCTGATTTGATTATAGCTTGAGAAACCATGTATGAAAGAAAAGACTTTGAATTTTGCAATGCTATCGACCAACATGTCAATATGTGGTAATGGAAAGTCATCTTTAAGACTAGCTTCATTTAAATCTCTATAGTCTACACATATTCTGACTTTACCATCTCTCTTGGGAACTAGCACTATATTGGCCAACCAATGAAGGTACTGAGACATGGTAAGGAAGCCTGCTTCAATCTGCTTTTGAACTTATCCTTTAAATTTGATTGTCATTGTTGCACCCCAAAATTTGCCTAACCTTTTTCTCACTTGGCTTTTGTTTCATTGCATTAGCATATCATTGATATAGCATTTGCATAGCATAGCATTATTCATTTAGCAGGGGGATCAAGAGCTTGTGCATAGCAAGAAGAGTCTACTCAGAGGGTTGAGCCTAAGAAAGGGGTTTTACTCAAGTTTGGATGGTCATCAAGTCATTAGGAAGTGGACAGTGGTCTTATGAAAGAAAGGGTGGATGTATGTGGGTCAGCTCCTAACTTGGAGGCCAATTGAAAATCACCAGAGGTGTGTAAAGTCATGGTTATGAATATAGGATGTTGAGAGATCTCATTGAGTGCCTTGAAGGTCATTGTGGAGCTCATCCAAGTGTTTGTGCTGAGTGTGAAAATTTACAGTTGAAAGTGTTGCAATTAGGGTTTTCATCTGGTAAATCCTCATTCAACTGTGCAATTGAAGGAGATTAAGACTCAATTAAAAGTCTATATGGTAACGGGATGTTGTGTTAAGATATATGAGATATTATTTCAAGTTCAGTTCATCAAGGATCAAGTGTGTGAGAAGTTGCTAAATTAGGGTTCTCAGGGTAAAATCCCCTATTTAGTGCCTAGCTTAAAGACCACTTATCACAATATACAAGTTTCATCTCAACTTTTGGCCAACATGGAACTTGTAGAGGATGTTCTTAGCTTTAATTTTAGTACTATAGGTCCTTTATTGGATTTATAGAACTCAAGTTATGATCCAGACAAGTTACAGGTCATCTGAGGAATGTGAAATTTGTCTGCAAAAGTCAACCAACTTCCAAGGAACGTTTGACCTAGAAGGGTGTTTCTCCACAATTTTTGGCCAACATAAAAGTTGTAGGTCTTGGTCTTAGCTTTCCAAATTGTACTAGAAGTCTTTCATCTGATGTGTAGAAATCAAGTTATGAGGTTTACAAGTCAGTGGTATTTTGGGAAAGTGAGATTATATGTCATTTTGGACTATGGGTCATTTTCACTATCTTGTGGGCCTCAAATGAAGTATTGTCCAACACAAAACTTGCTCAAAATGGGATTTTAAGGTCAACCATGTATCCATGAGGCATTGATTTGGCTTAGAGCAAGACTTGGTTCATGGAAGCTTGGCAAAGGGGAAATTAAAAGGCATTTAAGTTGAAAAATTCAAATTTAATCATAAGAGGTCAGGAAAATGCATATGAGTACTCATTTTGACTAGAAAACCCATTTGGGACACTTTGGCATTAATGGAATTTCAGTTTGAGGCTTGCATCATGGACTTTCAACTAGATTACTTCATGATGAAGAAACATAATCAATCTTGACCATAAGATCAATTCACTCACTCAATCTGAGCCATTCATATCCAAGGAGTATTGTGCAAGCTATTGGAGCAAAGTTTAAGTTGAAATAGAGCTAGAATGCGCATATTCCATTGTTGAATTTATGAAGAAAATTGATTTTTGGATATCTCAGATTGGGCCTCCAATGGGCCTCCAAACCTTCCAAATCCATTCTATTTAAGTTCATAAAGAGATTCAGATCAATTTTGGTGGTTATTCAGCGCAAGAACCAGAGATTGCAGTTAGAGTTTTCAAGCTTCTACTGATAATTGTGTTTCCATTTCAAGAGCATTTCAGAGCAAATCTTGGATTCTTTCATCTTCAGCATTGATCCTTGAACGAATATGCACAAGTTGGAGCCAAGAATCACAGTGTAACTGCTCCAATTTCAAGCTACAACTCAGGTTGGTAACTTTCACAATTGCTCTAGTTTTAGGATGATCTAGCATGAATTGAATTGTGGTTAGGACTTAGGAAAGAATCTAGATGGATTTAGGTTCATAATTGTGGATTTATAGACAATCTAAGTCATGATCAGTTTTCTGTTTGGATTCAAATCAACCTGATCTTGAGGTGTTAGCATGATTGGAATAGCTTAAGTTGATCTCTGAAGAATGAGGAAGAGATCTGTGGCCTTAGTTATGAGTTTGGTGATGATCCATGATTTGGCATATTTTATGTTCTTTATCGTATTTGAGTTTTCAGTGAGAATTAGGAGAAACTAAGCCTGGATTTGAGCTCAGGGTGAAAAACCTAGGAGAACAGTATATGGTTTGTGCTTTTTGGCTAGGTTTGATGTTGGACCAGTTGCAGAGCCACCGGAGAAGACAACCGGAGGTCTTCTCCGGCCACCGTGAAAGGATTCCCTCCCTTTCAGGATTTAAATGTATACGATGAACCATGACCCTTGGATGAGTGGAAATTGGAGACTTTGTAAGCAGATCGTGCGCACGAGATTTATTCTCAGACTTGACCTTTGACCACCAAAACGCAGCGTTTAATTAATGTGCTGGCACGCCCTGGATCATTGGATGAGTGTACTTAGTCAAGTGATCCAACTGCCCTGATTATTTCCTGGCTTTTGTTTTTCTTTTATTCATTTTGCATTTATTTTAATTGCTTTTATTTTCTTTTATTCATAATAAATTGAATAATCATCAGAAAAATGTGAAAAAAATATGAGCATGATCCTGATTTAATTTCTGATTTTTTGATACTCTTAGATTTTATTTTGATGCAATTTCCAATTTATTTGCATTTTTCCATTTTATTGATTTCTTTTAATTTTGCATTTTGAGCTTGTTTCTTTCTGATTTTTGTATGCAAGTTTGGTGTGGAATTTGGACCTAATCTTTTGCTGGCTGGTTAGAGACACATTAAGGAGCTTGTGTGATTTTTAGGGTGAGTTTTAGATGACTTTAAGTTCTGTTTTGGAGTGGGTTTTTTAGAGGTTTCCTATCTTGGACCATCATTTGATACCTCTTGGTTCAGAACTTCTTAAGTGATCTTAGAGGTTGATTTAGGCTCTGATCCTTTTACCCTAGGTTCTCAACACCTTTAGACTCCATTAGAAAAATTAATAGGTTTTTAGAAGTTGATTTAGTATTTTAATTAGATTTAATGCTTAGGTTGTTCTTAGGGTGCTTCTAACATAGTGCTTCCCCTAGTTGAACCTCACTAATGACCATTAGATGATCCTAAGTCCCATATCCTTTCTTGATAGAATGGTGATTAGATAGAGGCCTCTTTAGAGCTTTGAACCCTTAGTATAGTGATCCTTTGAGGGAAATCTTTGAGGTTCTTTAGAAGTTCAGATTAGGTGGATGATTCTTCCTATAGGGTTAGTTTCCCTCACAATTTTCCTTGCTTAATTGGAATCCTCCTTGTGAGCATGTTTCCTCCTGTGGAGGAATTCATTGCAATATCATGAAGGAGTTGAGTCTATGCAAGCTTTCTGAGGAAGTGGAGTTGGTTGAGTTCCTGTGGTAAGTTCCTGTGGACCTTACCTTGCTTCCCATCTTCATTCTCCTAGTCCTCTCCATTCCTTTTAGGAACCTTCTTGGGGTAGCACAATCCCTCCTGTGGGGGGAATTTTGCACATCTCTTGAAGGAGCCAAACCTCTAGGATTCTCCCAAATCTCTTTTAGTTGGTTGAGAGCCTGGGATAAGCTCCTGTGGACCTTACCCTGACCTCCCAACTTTCAATTCCTTTCCCTAGGACAGAAGCTTTGTTTGTTTACTTGTGAAATGGATTCCCTATTTATCATAAATCCTTGTCCTCATTCATGGTTGAGTGGTGTGTTGCATTAGGATAGTTCATGTTTAGGATAGTCTAAGTGTAGGTGCATGACTGCATTAAGAGGTTGAGTGGGTCTCCCTCTGCTTGTTTGCCTTAAGGGTTGAGGTGGTTCTCCCATTGCTTGTGGGTTGTTTTTCTTTTTCTAATTGACATATTTGCATATAGAGGTTGAGTCTGTCTCCCTCTGCTTGTCTGTTTTGACTGTTTTCTTTTTGCTTGATTGCTAAGAAGTTGAGTTTGTCTCCTTCTGCTTGTATTGTTGCATTGCATGCATTTTACTTATAGTTATTTCTTTACAGTTATTGCTTTTGTTGTTGCTTTCCCTTGCCATGTTCCCCTAGGGACTCTAGTTTCTCTTGTTCAAGAGAAGTTATGACAGACATTAGGGTCCTAACCATGCATGATAACATTAGGTAGCTCCCTCATAGCCTTAATCATAGGATTAACTTTGCATGACAACATTAGGACTTGACAGTTTCCCCATAGAGTTCGTTCTCTTCTCATCTCAAAACAACAGTAAAAAACATAATAAAGGCAAGTTAGTACAAGCGCGTTACGAGCCTTAAGCTACTTGGGAAATGATAATTGAGCGGTCTCCTCTCAATCATCTAGGGTGTCTAGTGTATGTCCTTTGGACAATATGCGACGCATTCGCTCCTAAGTCATAGTCTCTAGTGCTGTACAAACTACAGACAACCATAAAAAGCACTTCTTCTGTAAAAGACAGAAAACAAACTTCAAACCTTTTGCCCCGTGGGCCCCTAACTCAAGGAAAGCTTTTCTGAAGTAAAGAGTTTCGTTAACTCCCAATTCTATCGCAAACGGTAACGCCTAAGTCTCCAAAGGTCGAGCTGCATACATCAAATTGCTGGAACTGTGTGTTAACCCTACTCAGAAAAATAGAGGAATTTGACCCCTCCCGTAATCCGTAGTATCCCAAACTACGTTTGCTCTGATCTTTCGCGCCGTGTGAAAGTACGTAGGCACGAGATGCGATATCTCGGCGAGCAACCTTCCCCCCTTTTTCACCCGTAGTTAGGCGAACTACTTTGACTCTGATTTCTCGTTCCAGACAGGAATACGTAGGCATATAATTGATGTGTTCTGCCGAGTCATTTTCTTTTCTTTTCAGACCAGACTTTTAGCGTAGATAGTAAATCAACCCGTCAGATAAACACAACAAGCGTGGATCCCATCGAGTACGATGGACGTGAGGGGTGCTAATACCTTCCCCTTGTGTAACCGACTCCTGAATCCAGACATGGTTGCGATGACCTTGTCTTATACCTTTTTGTCAGGTTTTTCCGATCATTTCCTTTCCCTTTCTGTGGGATAAATAACGAAAGATGGCGACTCTTCTGTTTTGCCGGCACCTTATTTTCGCAGTAGCGACAGTCATATCCGTGCGTGTTTTTCTCAACTTCTAATTGATTAGTGGACATTCTGGTTTTAATGGCAAATGATGCTCTACAATATCGGTATCCAACCCTGGCATATCCTGGTATGACCAAGCAAACACATTTGGGTATTCTTTGAGAATTTTTATCATACTTTCTTTGACAGTTGGAGTAAGTAATGCTCCAAACTTGACTTCTTTTTTTATCTTCTTCTAAACTCAAATTAACTATTTCTATTGGCTCTTTGTAAGGCTAAATGATTTCTTCCTCATGCTTGAGTAATTGAGAGGTCTCATTTGGAATTTATTCATCATCTTCCTCTTCAGCTTCAAACACTGGGAACTCAAAGTTGGGAGAAGGCATAGAGTCATGTTTTTAGATGGGGTTTTCTATGGTCAATCTGCACATATGATTGATGTTGTTTTTTAGAAAATAGATAAAATGCAGAGTGTATGCAGATATTAAAAGTGTTTATTATTATTTGTTTTTTAGGTTTACCATTTTCCAAAAAAGTAAAAAAGTAAAAACAACAGTATGAAATTGAAAACATCTTTTTTTATGATTAATCAATTCTTGAAACAAAACCCTGATAGATAAACTCTTTTGCCTTGGGAAGAGCAAAGAGGAAACAATTTTAAAAGGGGGCCCTACAAAACATCCCTCGCCTTGGGTAGAGCGAGGGGACACAATAGACGACAGAAAATTACTTAGATATGTGAACAATAGTCGGAACATCAACAACTATCCAATTCTGACAAACCCCTCCATGCATGACAAAGTCATGTGAATCCTTCGCAGGATCATCTTCAAGGATTACACTAACTTCCAGTGGAGCAGAGACTTGTTCTTCAACTGTATTGTTGTCTGGTCATGGGATACACTTATGTTTCTTGCGAGGAGTGTAAAAAGGCACTTATGCATCCTCTTGTGATATGTGTCCAAGATCATCAAGGTAAGGTTCCCAGTCTTTAGCGAGAATAGATGAATCATCTTCAAAGTTATCTTCCATAATATAATCAACTTTTGGCGAAATAGGAGGAGCAAGACATTTCTCATCACTGTGATCTTCCTCAATCATCTCGTCGTCTGATTCAAGTATATACTCAAATTTCTTCACATGAGAGTAAAATGGTATATATGTGTCATACCCTAAATTTTCCCACCCTCTTTTTAGCTTTTACTAGCTTTTGCTTTGTTTTCGTCTGCATATCATTTATGTCGCATCCTGCCAGTGTTATCAGTCGAATTGAATTTATCGAGATTACAGTCGCTTTACTCGCATTTTAGACGATTCAAATCAGTTCAAACGAGAAGTTCCATGTCGAAATCGAGCGAAAATCGCCCTCTTTTTGATGATTCAGTCTGTGCCGATAATTTGGCGCATGTCGGTGTCCGCCCGTTTTTTCCGTTTCTTTTTCCATAGCATTTAACATTTTTATTACCTCTTTGCTTTTTATTTATTTATTTAGAAAATAGTTTAAATAGGTTTTTAATATTATTTTTAAAAATTGGATAGAAATAGTTTTTTTTTATTGTTTAGTTTATTTAAGAGATTTTATTAGAATTAAATAGTTTAAATATATATATATATATATATATATATATATATATATATATATATATATATATATATATATATATATATATATATATATATATATATATATATATATATATATATATATGTGTGTGTGTGTGTGTGTGTGTGTGTGTGTGTGTGTGTGTGTGTGTGTGTGTGTGTGTGTGTGTGTGTGTGTGTGTGTGTGTGTGTGTGTGTGTGTGTGTGTGTGTGTGTGTGTGTGTGTGTGTGTGTGTGTGTGTGTGTTTTATAATTTATTTAATAGCTTAGAATATATTAGTTATTTTCTTTTAAAATAGGCTTAGAATTTTAAATTTTTTTTTATAATAACATTTTAACTAGGATAGATTTTTTCTTTTATTTAATATTTAGGTCAATTAGAATAGAATAATATTAGTTTTTATTAGAATTTTTTTTATTAGAACCTAGTCTTTTAGTTAGAGTATTAGATTTAAAAATTACTTTAGAAATAATTTAGTTATTAAGTTTAGATTAGATTTTATTAATTAGGATTTAATTATTTAGAGTTAATTTAGATTAGTTTAATTCATATTTAAGTTAGTGATTTCATAGTATATTAGAAATAGTTTAGTATATATTTTAATTAGAAATTAGATGTTTTATTTTTATTAGAATTATTTTAGATTTTTTATTCATAATTTTAATTAGGATTTAATTTAGGAAATTAGAGTTGATTGGATTAAGTTTTTATTGGGTTAATTAGGTCATCAGAATTAATTATTAGTTTTTTTATTAGTTACTAGAATAGATTAATTAGGACTTTAGTTTAATTATTAGTCATTTAGTTAGTCAACTTTTGTTTTATCAGCATCTCGTTGTTGCACCCCAAAATTTGCCTAACCTTTTCTTACTTGGTTTATGTTTCATTGCATTGGCATATCATTGATCTAACATTTGTATAGCATAGCATTGTTCATTTGTGCAGGGGATCAAGTGTGATTTATATCAAGAGGAGCCTATCTAGAGGACTTATTCAAGCTTGAGAAGTCACCAAAGTCATCAGGAAGAGGGTTGGGTTTTTGAGAGGTTCAGTTGTTTGTATGTGGTTAATCTCCTAATCTGAGGAACAATTGAAGACCATCAGTGGGTTATGGAGCCTTGATCAAGGAGAGAGTGTGTGGATAGAGTTCATAGGGTGCCTTGAGGGTCATGATGGAGCTCAATCAAGTCATTATGCCAAGTGTGAAGGGCCATAGTTGAGGGTGTTGCAATAGGGTTTTCATCTGAATAATCCTAAGTCAACTGTGCAATTGAAGATGATCAAAGCTCAATTATAAGTCTTTGTAATCATGGATAGTTGTGTTGAGATACATGAAATGAAATTCCAAGATCAATTCAAGAAAAGTTCAAAGTGTGAGGAGTTGCTAAACTAGGGTTCTCAGGGTAAAACCCCCTATTTAGTGCCTAACTTCAAGACCACTTATCTCAAGATGCAAGTTTCATCTCCACTTTTGGCCAACATGAAACTTGTATAGCATGCTCTTAGCTTTAATTTGAGTACTAGAAGTCCTCCATTGGATTTTTTGAACTCAAATTATGATTCAGACAAGTTACAGGTCATCTGAGGAATGTGAAATTTGTCTGTGAAAGTTCACCAACTTCCATGGAACTTTTGACCTAGAAGGGTGTCTCTTCTGAACTTTTGGCCAACATGAAAGTTGTAGGTCTTGATCTTAGATTTCTAAATTGTACTAGAAGTATTCCATCTGATTTGTAGAACTCAAGTTATGGGGTTTACAAGTCAGGGGTGTTTTGGGAAAGTGAGATTATAGGTCATTTGACATTATAGGTTATTTTCACTATCTTGCAAGCTTCAAAATGATGTTTTTTGGTCAACCATGTACTCATGATGAATTGATTTGGCTTAAGGTAAGACTTGGTTTGAGAAATTTGGCAAAAAGGAGAATTTAAAGGCATTTAAGTGAAAAATTCAAGATTAATTCATTTGTATTCAAACAAGGCCAAGTGAGTACTCATTTTAATCAGAAATATCATTCTAAGTACTTTGGCATTATTGGAATTTTCATTTGAGGTCTAATTCATGGTATTTTAACTTGTTACTTCACAAATAAGTAACACATCAAACCATAGTCTTAAGGTGCAAACAAGCTTTCCAATTGATCTCTACACTTTCTACAGTTAACAAGAAAGGGAATTGAAGCTTCTTGGAGAAGTTTTTAGTGCAAATTCGTGCTCACCATGTTTAAAATTTTCAAGGAAAAGTGAAATTGGGATATTCTGATTTGGGCCTTCAATGGACCTCTAAAGCCCACAAACATCTTCTATATAAGTTCTATGACTGATTCAGAGCAATTTTGGTGATCATTTCGCGCCATAGCCAGAGATTGAAGATTGAGTTTCAAGCTTCAAGTGTGAAATCGTGATTTCATTTCCAGAGCAAATGAAAGCAAATTAAGGATTGATTCATCTTCAGCATACTTCATAGAGTGAATCTGCACAAGTTGGAGCCAAGAATCACTCTGCAGATACCTCAATTTCAAGCTACATTCCAGGTTTTTATTTCTCACGATTGTACTTTTTCTAGCATGGTCTAGCATATGTTAGCATGTGGTTAGGCTTTAGGAGAGATACTAGATGGATTCTGGATCAGAATTTGGAAGTTTAAAGACAAATTAAGTTGGCATGTGATTTCTGTTTGGAGTTGGATTGGCCTGATCTTAAGGATTCAACACGATCTAGATAGTTCATATTGATTTAGGAAGCATAAGGAGGAGATCCATGGCTTTAGATTGAGTTTTGGTGATGATCAGAATCGTGATGCATTTTCTGTTGGCGTTCGAATTTCACCATCCATGAGGAATTAGAGGAAATGAGCATGATATTTGGAATCTACGTGGAATTTGGAGTGAGATGATGTAAAATTTGCTAAGGATTGATGATCTGTACATGATGTCTCGCTGGAGAAGACGACCGGCGTCTTTCTCCGGCCACCGCTGCAATTCTCCCTCCAACTGGAATTCAAACGAGGAAGATGAGTTGAGAGCCCTTGGATCTGGTTAGAATGAAGACTTTGTCCATACATCCAATGCCCATGATATGTTCTCAGATTTGAATTTTGACCAGATGAAACGCAACGTTTCATTTTTGAGGTGGCAGCCTGAGAGCCTTTAGATCAGGAGACTTAGTCTAACCATCCTGCGCCTCTCATTTATTCTCATCTTTATTTGATTTTTATTTCTTTTTCCTTTTATTTTAATTGCTTTAATCTTGCAAAATTCATTTTAATTTCAATAGTCATCATAAAAATAAAATAAAAATATGAGCATGTTCCTGATTTTATTTCTGATTTTATGATGCTTTTAAATTTTATTTTCATGCAATTTTCCATTTAATTTGATTTGTTGCATTTTTATTAATTTCTTTAATTTGGTTTATTTCTTCATGATTTTGCTGATTTTTGTTCTTTCAATTGGTATTGAATTTGGAGGATATTTTTGGCTAGCTAGTATATTAGAGATGCATGATCCCCTAGGATTTAATTCATATTTTTTTAGACAACATTAGGTTCTGTTTTGGATTAGGATCATTAGACCTTCCATTTTAAGGTTTTCATTCGGTACCTTGTGATCTAGGATTTTTTAGGTGACCTTCCCTTTTGATTTGATCCCTGACCTTTCTACTATAGGCTTCTGTTTGCTTGTTGGGAGTGCTTGGTTTTGGTGTTTAGACCTTCTTTTAGTAGCTTTCTTTGAGCTTGTTCAATTAGGGTTAGGAAGAGCTTAATTGCCTTCTCTTTCTTCAAATAAACATGGATTGCTTTGATTGCTCTCCATCCTCATCCTATGATTCAAGGTCCCTATGTGAAAGCCTCATCTTTCCTTTGGAAGGAAGTGTTGCATTTTACAAGTGGTAGAACCTTTGAAGATGCCTGTCTCAGATGACTGGTTGAGTGCCAGGTTGGATTCCTTTGATTTCCATCCTGCTTCCCATCATCAATCAATAATCTTGATGTTAATTCTCTTCCATTTTGTTGGAGATTGTTGAAGCATGAAGATGAAGACTTCTCTTGAAGATGGCTTGGGCTTGGAGTTGTTTGCAGACTGTTGTTTGTTTTGCTGTTTATCTGCTTTGCTGTTGAGCTGTTTGTCTGTTGTTTTATCTGCTGTTTTTCCTGATTGACTTGACTGTTGCTTGTGTGACTGTTTGGTGTGTTGCATTTAGACTAGGACTCATGTACATGATTCTAGGCCTAGGAGCATCCTAAAGGTTGAGAATAGCTCCCCTTGCTTTTCTGCATTTAGAGGTTGAGTCTGTCTCCCTCTGCTTGACTGTTATTATCTGGCTTTGCTTGCTGGCTTAAGGTTGAGTCTGTCTCCCTTGCCTGTGTTTTGTGTGTTGCCTTTGGGCTTGCTTGCTCTAGAAGTTGAGCCTGGCTCCTTCTGCTTGTTTGTTGCATTACATGCATTTTATTTACAGTTGTTTCCTTACAGTTATTTCTTTATGCTGTTGTTTTCCTTTGCTATGTTCCCCTAGGAACTCCGACTTCTTTTGTTCAAGAGACGTTATGACAAACATTAGGGTTCTAACCATGCATGATAACATTAGGTAGTTCCCCCCTAACCTCTACCATAGGATCAATTTTGAATGACAACTTTAGGATTGGATCAATTCCCCTTTAGTGCGTCTTTTCTCTTCTCATTTGCAAACAAATCAAGATACAGTAATAAAGGTTAATTGAAGTCGTACGCTACGAGCCTTAAGCTACTTGAGAAAGGGTTGTTGGAGAGTTTCTTTCCAACAGTCTGGATGTTTAGTATGGCACCCTTTGGGTGACATGCAATGCATTCACTCTCAGGTCATAGTCTCTAGTGCGATATCAGTTGCAAACATCCATAAATGATACTTGTCTAAAAAACAGAAAACAAAGATCAAATTCTTTTTGTCCTCTTGGACCTTTAATTCTTGGAAACCTTTTTCATAAGGAGAGTTCTGTTAACTCTCGGTTCTACCGCGAACGGTAAATGCCTAAGTCTCCGTCGAGCGAGCTGCATACACCAAACTGCTGGAACCGTCTGTTAACCTTACTCGAATAAAAAAGACAAACCTGTGTCTCTCGTTATCCCGAACTACGTTTGCTCTGATCTTTCGCGCTGTGTGAAAGTACATAGGCACGAGATGCGATATCTCGGCGAGCAACCTTCCCCGTAACCCATAGTTAGGCGAACTACGTTGACTCTGATTTCTTGTTCCAGGCGGGAATACGTAGGCATATAACTGTTGTGTTCTGCCGAGTCATTTTCTTTTCTTTTCAGACCAGACCTTTAGCATAGATAGATATAACAAACCCGCTAGATAAACACAGCAAGCGTGGATCCCATCGAGTACGATGGACGTGAGGGGTGCTAATACCTTCCCCTTGCGTAACTAACTCCCAAATCCAGACATGGTTGCGATGACCTTGTCTTATACCTTTTCGTCAGGTTTTTTCTGATTGTTTCCTTTCCCGTTATGAGGGATAAATAACGAAAGGTGGTGACTCTTCTGTTTTGTCGACACCTTATTTTCGCGGTAGCGACCAGCTAGCGACTCTGCTGGGGACTCTAGTTCCCTATGCGAGTCAATCCTAACGCTTGTGTGTTTACCTGTTGGGTTTTATTTATCGCACTTTACTTTCCGCATTTTATTTTCAGTATTATTATTATTGTGCTGTTGTGGGAAGGGGCTCTGATGAGTGAGAAGCCAGACCCAGGCTTGAGTGTACTTAGCATTAGTTGTGGAAATTAGTGGGCGCGTTCTTGCTTTGCAGGCACTAGTGTCTCATGAAATCCACGCTCAGACGAGGTTCTCCCGGTTGACTTCTTTTCTGGCCCTTTGGGCTTGAGGGGTTGTTGGTTTGGAGGATTGTCGACTCTGGGGACTGATCATTTGTGACTCAGCTGAGTGAGGCCACTTCAAGAGATGATGATGCCACACCTTCTGGGTATCGTATCATCGCTCTTGAAAGTCTGTGACGCTGGTAAACGCATAGGATGCCATACCTTGTCTGAGATTAGGTCCATACCTGTGAGCGAGGTCGGGTTATTGCAGGAAACCTTAACCTTCAGACTACCTAGTTTTCTTTACAGTGAATCAGTGTTGTTGGGTTCAGAGGGTTCTTATCGTTAGAGATGTGGTTGTTCTCGACAGTGCATATTTACTGGTTATCAGGGCAGTGTTGTGATTGTGTTGGATCAGAGCTTTGATCTCCTCAGCAGCATCATCTTGATCCCCTGTTGCATGTTTGCATTTTGCATTTTGCATAACCATTTGCATATCATTAACGTGTGTCTGTGTTGCAGGTGTATATTATCCCCGGTTCCGGTTTTCTTGCCTTCTGTTGTGCTATAATGGGATCTCTGAAGAAGAATGTGGCCTACAAGCTCCCTACCCCAGATGTTGCTCTGTTGTCCAGTTTGATTGCTTTGGCAGATGATACAGTGAGAGGGGAATTCAGAAAATCTTATGGGAAGCTGCTCAGTTTGGTTCGTAAACCTTATGTGTATGAGTTGAATGGGTTGTATACCTTGTTGCAGTTCTATGATCCTCCCTTGAGATGCTTCACTTTCTCAGACTTTGTTATTGCACCTACATTAGAGGAGTATGCTGAGTTGTTGGGTGTACCTATTAAGAGTCAGATGCCATTTGTTCACAAGGATGCTAAGCCTAATCTGGCTAATCTAGCTCTTTCCCTTCATCTGGATGCCTCTGAGTTGATCCTGTCCAGATGGAATGGGGTTCCTGGATTTTCTCTGCAGTTTCTAGTTGGGAAAGCCCAACAGTGTGCCAAAGACGGTTGTTGGATCGTATTCAACGCCATTCTTTCCCTCTGCATATATGGCATCATTTTGTTTCCCAACATGCCTGATTTTGTAGACTTGGGTGACTTTCATATCTTTGCATCAGGGAATCCGGTTCCTACCTTGATTGGCGATGTGTATTATTCCATCCATTACAAAAACGAAAATAGAAGGGGTAAGAATGTATCATACTGTGTGTCCTTACTCTACAGATGGTTTGATAGTCACCTACCCAAGAAAGGTCTCTTTGCTTCATCTGCAGCCACAACTGAGTGGTCTGAGTGCTTGATAGGTTTATCAGCAGAGAGCATTGTGTGGTTTGATAGAGATATGTTGGGTACAGAGATCATATTCAGCTGCAGCGGATTTCCAAATGTGTCGTTGATTGGAAGAAAGGGCTGTATCAACTAAAACCCATCTCTACTTGTCAGACAGTTTGCCTATGCTTTGAGGGGTCCGCCAAAAGATGAAGAGGTGCAGGAATCTCTGTACGTCACCGGTCTTCTAGAGGGGGATATGTTATCTAAGCTTGAGCACACCTGGAATGATATCAGTAGACGAGGGAAATCATTGTTGGGTAAAAGCAATAGCCAAGCTTACGCTCCGTATGTGACCTGGATCAAGAGCAGAGCAGAGACCATAGGGATGCCATTTCCACATGCCAAGCCAGAATGCTCGCCAGTGATTGAAGAGCCTACTATAGTGCCTATTCAGCAATATAATCAGGTGTTAGCTGAGAAGGAAGAGCTGAAAAAGGCCAACAAAGAGTTGGAGAAAAAGTTAGCACAACTTAGGAGCGAGAGAAACAAAGCCGTCCACTCCTTCAAGAAGCAGACAGAGTTGGTGAACAGGTTGGGCATGGACTTGACTAAGTAGATAGCTGATCGTGAACGTCTGGGTCTGGACTTCAAATCTGTCAACGATGTACTGGCCACTAAGAAGCAGAATTTAGATGAAGCATACCGGAGAATCTCCAAGTTCAATTAGCAGTGGAATCCCACTATAGCCAGCAACAAAGAGAGGGAGGATAAACTGAAACAACAGATCTCCAAATTGAAGGCTCAGGTGAAGGCCAGCGAGAAGATGTTTGATGAGGAAACTGCTCGTAGATATGCCACTGAAGACATGCTAAACAAAGCTATCGCTAACCTGAAAGATTGCAAGCAGAGGTTCGAGTCTAAGAAGCGAAGGTTAGAGGACTGTTTTGGCGAAGGAGCGTGGGAAGATTCTGTTGAAGGACTTCAGTGCACTATTATGCAGAGAGAGTTGCTCATTGAAGAGTTACTCACTCGGCCTGATCACCCCAAATCAAAAGAGTTGCTAGAAGAGTTTCGTGCCCGTTGTCGCACTTGATTATCTTTGTAACCCTTTGTATTTCTCTGATTCTTGCTGTAGGCTGACCATCACCAGGCTTGTTGGTCGAGGTCATGCTATTGATTCTCCATGTATTCATTGACATTGTACTGCTGCCGTTGGGTCTTATCTATATATGAGATGTTATTTCAGTAACTGGATCCGGACTTCTTGTTTTCAGCACTGGCACTCTAGCACTTGAATCGGGGGAAAAATCTCCCTAACGCACAGACACACGTTTGCATTTGCATAAATCATTTGCATAGCATGTACCTTTAGCTGTCTCCTAACCCTCTGTTGATGCAGGATTGCCGATCAGCGAATTCATTGCTACTCTACCAGAAGCAACTGCAAGAAAGCTATGGATCAGATGTAAACTGAGATGCAGGAGATGCGCGACAGGGTGGCGCAGTTTATGCAGGTGATGGAAACTGTGGCCAAGGGCCAGGAGCAGCTGCAGACTCTGGTGCAGCCTCTGATTGCCAGGGTTGACAGTCAGGGTGTGCTACATGGTGGAGTTGCTACTGATCCTCCTCATGGCGAGACTCTCCAAGCTGGTGATGCTATACCGGTGGTTGTCCCCAATACGACTGAGAGCGGTAACAGAGCTGGGAACGAAAATGTGACTGGTAATGGTAACGGGCATGTGGAAACTAATGGAAATATTGGTGATGGGAATGTTGGTTTCAATGTTGAAACTGGGAATGCTGGTCTTGGTGCTGGGAACACTGGTATGGGTATTGGTGTTGGCAATGCTGGTTTTGGTGGTAATCAGGGTTATGGAAATCAGGGTTATAGCAATCAGGGCTTCGGTAACGCAGGTTTTGGCAACACAAGCAACAATGGTATTGGAATGGGTGCTCACAATGCTAGTTTTGGGCCAGGTGCTGGAAATCAGGGTTTTGGTAATATGGGGTATGGTCCCAGGTTCAATCAGACTGGCTTCGGTCCTAATACTACTTATGCTAGGTATGATAATGGGGATTCTCACTGGGGCGAAGACCGTCAAGAAGATGCTTTCCCTCCACCAGGCAGGGATCTTGAGATGCCCACTAACAATGATCGAAGGTTCAGGTTGTTGGAAGAACAGATGAGGAATCTTGCTAATCAGAATTCCACAGGGTTGGACGTGGCTAACATGGGATTGGTTCCTGGCTTAAGGGTGCCACTCAAGTTCAAAGCGCCCACTTTTGACAAGTATAAGGGGGATACTTGCCCAAGAGTTCACGTGTGATCTTGTTATCGGAGAATGTCTGCCTATTCTGATGACGAAAAGATGCTGATGCATTTTTTCCAAGATAGCTTGTCTGGACCGTTATTGGAATGGTACATGGGGTTAGAGCCTACTCAGATTGTTAGCTAGAAAGAGTTGGCAGAAGCTTTTGTCAAGCATTACCAATATAACAGCGACCTTGCGCCAAACAGGGTCCAACTCCAAAATCTTTCTCAGAAGAATGGCGAGAGTTTCAAAGAGTACGCCCAGAGGTGGCGTGAGCTTGCAGCTAGGGTGCACCCACCCATGGTAGAGAAGGAGTTGGTGGATATGTTCGTGGGCAATTTCGTTGGGCTGTATTATGACAGGCTTATTAATTGTACGATGGATAACTTTTCCGAGTTGATACTCTTGGGGGAACGTATAGAGAACGGTGTCAAGATTGGCAAGATTCAAGCAGGAGAGTCGACCTCAGCTGGAGGTGGTAAAAAGGTTTTTGGGAACAAGAGACAGGGGGATACTAATTCAGTATACAGCTCCCGAGGAAGAAGTAGAGGTCGAAACCAATACCGCCAGCAGCAAATTGCTAGTGTGACAATTCCTGTACCACAGCAACAACAACAGCAGCAGCAGAGCCAGCCGCACCCTGCTCAACGAAGAATTCAGGATAGAGAAAGGGTCGTAAGAAGAGTATTTGATACACCGCCACTACCGTATGCTCAGCTTCTTCCAACTTTGTTACAATTGCAGCTTGTTGAGAAGAGGACGTTAGCTCCGCCGAAGGGCACACCTCCTTTTGGTTATGACGCCAATGCACATTGTGAATTCCAATTCGGGGCGCCCGATCAATACATCGAGAATTGTCATGCTTTCAAGAACAAGGTGCAAGATTTGATAGATAGCAAGGCTATAAACTTCGGTAATGAGGCACCCAACATTGAGAAAAATCCGATGCCGTCTCACGGATCTGCACAGGTAGGTGCAATCTTGGAAGATGCTAGTCTGAATCTAGTTATGAACATGGATGAATTGAAGACACCTCTGGGTTATGTCAAGAGTAGATTGATGAAAGGGGGAGTGTTCCCTGGTTGTGATACAGATTGTATTGACTGTTTGGCCCGGCCTGAGGGTTGCGATAACTTGAGAAGAGGTATTCAAGGGCTGATTGATGAGGGTATGCTGCAATTCGACCGTACTGCTGAAGAGAATCCTGTTGAGGCAATAGCTGAAAGGCAGGGCGAAGTTGCAACGATTACGATCCCGTTTAAAACTGTCACGACATCGGCGCCTCCCAAGAGGCCGACTATCACAATAACCAAAGCTGGACCCATTCCGTATGAAAGCACTAAAGCCATCCCTTGGAATTATGGGGCGGAAGTTTACTGCAATAGAGAAAAGATTAACCTGGCAAGCCCGTCAGTAAGGTTAGTTGATAACCTTGTGGGGGCAGGGGGCATAACCCGCAGTGGTAGAATCTTTGTGTCACCAGAAGTAGAAGCTGAGAGAATGGCCAAGGGAAAAGGTAAAGTCAATGAAGAGGGACCTTCTCAAGAGAAGGAAAAAGAGGCTTTGACCAAAGATGTGGAAGAATTCATGAGATTGATTCGGAAGAGTGATAATAAAATCGTCGATCATCTACAGTAGACGCCGTCCAAAATCTCGATTTTGTCATTGTTGCTTTGTTCTGAAGCTCATCAGAATGCTTTGTTGAAAGCACTTGACGCTGCCTACATACCCCAGGAGATATCCGTAAATCAGCTCGAAGGAGTGATTGCGCACGTGAATGCAGGGCATGGCCTTGGCTTTACAGATTTTTATCTAACACCCAGGGGCCGCAACCATAACAGTGCGTTGCATATTTATGTTGAGTGTGGGGGCACTGTTATGTCTCATGTCCTTGTTGACACTGGTTCATCCCTGAATGTTTTGCCCAAGAAGGCACTATTGAAGCTAGATACCCGAGGTGTAATCTGCACACCAAGTGACTTGGTAGTGAGAGCTTTTGATGGGACTAGGAGGTCCGTGTTTGGAGAACTGACTTTGCCAATCCAGGTTGGTCCAGAGGTGTTTGACACTGTGTTTTATATCATGGATATACATCCAACTTATAACTGTTTGCTTAGACGACCATGGATTCACGCTGCAGGGGCTGTAACGTCTATGTTGCACCAAAAGCTTAAGTATATGGCCGGTGGTAGCATTATCACCATATGTGGGGAGGAAGACATCCTGGTTAGTCACCTGTCATCATTCAAATATGTCGAAGTGGATGGCGAGATCCATGAGACATTATGCCAAGCCTTTGAAGGGGTGCAGATCAAAGACAAATCTCCTGTCATAAGCAGTGGGCCAGAGGAGGCTATGTCGTTGTACAGAGAAGCCCAAGCGGTAGTTCAGGCCGGAGAGACCAAAGGTTGAGGTCAAGTTCTGGAGATTCCTGTTAAGCAGGACAAGTTCGGCTTAGGGTATCGCCCGTCATCGTCATCTTCTCCGCAAAGCGCTCCAAAGTTTAAAGGGCTGATTGTGTTTACTCCAGGAGGAGTCAGTTTTAAACAGATCAATGTTGTGTCTGACAATGAATATGGAGATAGCGACTGTGACATGGATTCATGGATCAAGCCCCGTGAGCCAGGATAGAGCCTATGCAACTGGTCTATCCAGGACTTTATTCAAGTGACGCCGAAACAGTAATGCCTTGTTTTTTGATTATTGTACAATCCTATGTTCTATCTGGGGCATAGTGATTTTATTTTAGGGCCTACTTGTTTATGTGTATTCTTTGTTTTAATCATCAAATAAAGGCATTTTCCTCATGCAAATTTTGCGATCCTTGTCTTTCTATTTTTACTTTTACAATAAAATGGCAATGTGGTTGTGTGCTTCGTTTGCATATCATTTGAAGCATTTAACCCTTTCTCTTGCAGGATCCATATTTTAGATGACACCGATCAAGAACTCCATATGACTCGCTTCGACTTTGAGCACCCGATATTTCAAGCCGAGGAAGAGATTATTGAGGACGACGACTTGCCAGAAGAGCTGACTCGTCTTTTGAAACAAGAAGAAAGAATCATTCTGCCTTATCAGGAGGATATTGAGGTCATTAATTTGGGTTTGGAAAAGGTTGTCAGGAATGTTCGGATAGGGGCTGCGCTGCAAAGCGATATCAAGCAGAGACTTGTCGAGATGCTTCGAGAGTATAGTGACATCTTTGCTTGGTCTTATGAAGATATGCCTGGGTTAGACACTGATATTGTGGTCCACCGCTTGCCATTGCGTGAAGACTGTCCGCCGGTCAAGCAAAAGCTCAGAAGAACGAAACTAGATATGGCCGTAAAGATTAAAGAGGAAGTACATAAATAGTGGGACGCTGGTTTTCTAGCTGTTACAACTTACCCTCCTTGGGTCGCCAATATAGTACATGTACCAAAGAAAGATGGTATGGTGCAAATGTGCGTTGGCTATCGGGATCTGAACAAGGCGAGCCCTAAGGATGACTTCCCACTTCCTCATATTGACGTGTTGGTCGACAACACTGCTCAATTCTCTGTGTTTTCCTTCATGGACGGCTTTTCGGGCTATAATCAGATTAAAATGGCATCGAAGGATATGGAGAAAACAACTTTTATTACCCCGTGGGGAATGTTCTGCTACAAAGTGATGCCCTTTGGTTTGAAGAACGCTGGGGCAACATATCAGCGTGCAATGACGGCACTCTTTCATGACATGATGCATAAAGAGATTGAGGTCTATGTTGACGATATGATTGCCAAATCCCAGACGGAGGAAGAGCATCTGGTGAATCTTCTGAAATTGTTTGAGAGGCTTAGGAAATTCAGGCTAAGGCTGAATCCTAATAAGTGCATTTTCGGGGTGAGATCTGAAAGCTACTGGGGTTCATTGTTAGTGAAAATGGAATAGAGGTTGATCCTGCAAAAATAAAAGCGATACAAGAAATGCCAGCGCCTAAAACGGAGAAAGAGGTTCGTGGCATTTTGGGGAGGTTAAACTACATTGCCCGGTTCATATCTCACCTTACAGCCACGTGTGAGCCAATGTTTAAACTGTTGAAAAAAGATCAGACGATTGTCTGGAATGAAGATTGTCAAAAGGCATTTGAAAGAATAAAAGAATACTTGCAGGAACCTCCGATTTTGATACCCCTAGTAGCCGGGAGACCACTGATCATGTACTTGACGGTTCTTGAGAACAATATGGGTTGTGTTCTCGATCAACATGACGAGACTGGACGAAAAGAGCATGCGATCTACTACTTGAGTAAAAAGTTCACAGATTGTGAATCCCATTATTCAATGCTCGAAAAGACATGTTGTGCACTTGCTTGGGCTGCCAAACGTCTGAGACAATACATGTTAAATCATACAACCATGCTGATTTCGAAGATGGATCCGATCAAATACGTCTTTGAAAAGCAGGAACTTTCTGGAAGGATTGCCCGATGGCAAATGGTACTGACAAAGTACGATATACAGTATGTTTCGCAAAAGGCTATCAAAGGTAGCGTACTGTCAGAGTACCTGGCTGAGCAGCCAATCAATGATTACCAGCCAATGAAGTTTGATTTTCCTGACGAGGATATCATGTACTTAAATATGAAAGACTGCGAAGAGCCGTTGCATGGTGAAGATCCTGAGCCGGGTTCCCAATGGCAATTGATTTTTGACGGTGCTGTGAATTCATATGGAAGTGGAATTGGGGCAATCATTACAAATCCCCATGGGATGCACATCCTGTTCACTGCCAGATTGACATTTCCAGTTACCAACAATGAGGCTGAATATGAGGCGTGTATCATGGGTCTCGAGGAAGCTATTGATTTGAGGATTAAAAATCTTGATGTGTATGGAGACTCCGTGCTAGTCGTGAATCAGATCAAGGGAGAATGGGAGACTCTTCACCCTAATCTGATTTCGTACATGAATTATGCGAGAAGGTTGTTGCCTTTCTTTGACAGGGTAGAGTTTCACCATGTGCCACGGGCCAAAAATCAGATGGCTGACGCTCTTGCGACATTGTCTTCCATGTACAAAGTTAACTTCTGGAATGATGCTCCCAGAATAGTTATCTCTCGCCTTGATAGGCCCGCCTTCATATTCACCATTGAGGAAGCTTCCGATGGGAAGCCGTGGTATTTTTATATCCAGAATTTCCTAAAGAACCAAGAGTATCCGACTGGGGTATCCAATCGCGATAAGAAGACTCTTAGGAGATTGGCTGGCAATTTCTACTTGAATCCAGATGGTGTTCTGTACAGGAGAAACCATGATTTGGTGCTATTGCGACGTGTAGATGAGAAAAAAGCTAATATGCTCATGGAGGAGGTCCACGAGGGTACCTTTGGCACACACGCTGGCGGACGTGTTATGTCTCGAAAGTTATTACGGGCAGGGTATTATTGGCTAACAATGGAAAGAGACTGTTTCAAGTTTGCAAAGAAGTGCCATAAATGCCAGATTTATACCGACAACATTCAGGTGCCGCCAAGCCCTTTGAACGTTATGGCGTCCCCGTGGCCTTTCTCCATGTGAGGCATTGATATGATTGGCAAAATTGAGCCCACCGCATCCAACGGACACCGATTCATCTTGGTAGCTATCGATTACTTCACCAAATGGGTTGAAGCAGCGTCTTACGCTAATGTTACCAAGCAAGTAGTAGCCCGGTTTATCAAAAAGGACATCATCTGTTGTTACGGCATTCCTGAAAGAATCATTACTGACAATGGTTCGAACTTGAATAATAAGATGATGAAGGAATTGTGCCAGAATTTCAAGATTGAGCATCACAATTCATCTCCCTATCGGCCCAAGATGAATGGCGCTGTCGAAACGGCCAATAAGAACATCAAGAAGATAGTTCAGAAGATGGTTGTGACATACAAAGACTGGCATGAGATGTTGCCCTTCGCTTTACACAGCTATCGTACGACGATACGCACATCAACCGAGGCAACACCTTTCTCACTGGTGTATGGTATGGAGGTTGTCCTACCATTAGAAGTTGAGATTCCTTCTTTGAGAGTATTGTTGGATGTCTAACTCGATGAGGCAGAATGGATAAGGAATATGATGAATCAGCTCAATCTGATGGATGAGAAGAGACTTGCATCTATCGCATATGGTCGGTTATACCAGAGCCGGATGAAGAAAGCTTACGACAAGAAGGTGCGCCCTTGAAGCTTTCAGACGGACGATCTTGTGCTGAAGAAGATTCTCCCACCACAATCGGATCACAGGGGTAAATGGACTCCCAACTATGAAGGTCCATATATCATTCGAAAGGTCTTCTCCGGAGGAGCCTTATTATTGTCCACCATGGATGGCGAGGAGTTTTCATCCCCTGTGAACTCGGACGCAGTTAAAAAATACTTTGCTTAAAGAGACCTGCTGGACAGAAAAAAGAGAGTCCAGGAAAAAATGGGGCATCCCGGTGAACCAAGAAAAAGAAAAGGTTCGGGCAAAAATTAGGAATAAAATTGAAAAGATGTACACCCGCGAAGTCGAAAACCTGAAAAGGCGACTTCGGCAAAAAAGGGTATCCCAGTGAATTAAAAACCCGCAAAGGGAGATTCAGGCAAAAGTTAGGGATTGAAAAAGCAAATGACTGCGGTCCGAGTTTGATACTGCTTTGCTTAGTGGTTTGGGAGTACCTGAAGGTCGATTATCCAAGTCAATCTCTTCCGAGGATGAAGTATCGGGAAAGCGTCGGAGTCAGGCGAGTCATAGGAGGATCAGCTCATGGTGTTTGTCTGTACCACGTTGCCGACATGTATACAAATTTCTTTGTACCTCTGTACATATTTGTATTTATTTTGTAGCTTCCTCTTTTCAGGAGTTGCATCCATTGTACAAAACTTTGCCTATTTACAAGCCCGTTATCAATAAACGCATACTATTCAGTGTTTGATGTTTGTTTTTGTTTTAACTTTTACTATTTTGTTTGTGGAAAACGCCGATGTTTTTGATAAACTTGCACGTGCATAAACTTGCAGGCCTCGGCCAATAATTGTTAAAACTTTGAATTGACTGAGCAATTGTCACGGCTATTGACCTGGATATTTCCTTTTGTATAGGGTACCTTGTTGTTGCTCGTATTTTGCAGAGCCGTTACCTTCGCAGCAACAGGCAAGGGACCGTGTTTCCCCAGCCAGAGTCCCTTAACGTAGGAGCAGGCTCTAAGTGAACTTATTACTCCCCAGCAGATGGAAGTCGCATTTTTATCCCCACAAGAGTCATATGCGAGTTAGCAAGCGGTTAGGCAGTAATGTGCATCCCCAGCGATGATCATGTGCATATTTAATCCCCAATGAGGTCCTCACAGGGTACAACCAGGTTACCAGTGGTTTTAAAAAGGATCGTCCCCATGTAGGATGGCTCTTTCTGTTCTCCAGTAGGTTGTCTTTCCTCCAATAGGTTGATCATCCTCAGCAGAGTTCGTCACTACGGATTTGTTAAGCTATCCCCCAGCAGGATTGTTTCTTCCCCCAGCGGAGTCAGTTTACCTTTCCAGTATTTATTTTGCTGCGATAATTCTGTGATACCCGGTTATCCCCAGCGGAGTTGGCTTTGTCTTCAGCATTTATTTTGCTGAAGCGGTTCTGTATCCAGCTTTTCTCCGGCAGCCAGTGTCGCTACTGCGAAAATCGGCGCCGGCTGACAGAAGAGTCGCCACCGTGCGTTATTTATCCAAAGGAGGGAAAGGAAACGCTCGAGGTAAACCTACCACAAAACGGGGAAAGGAATGGTCATCGCAACCAAAACCTGGATTCGGGAGTCGGTTACGCAAGGGGAAGGTATTAGCACCCCTCACGTCCGTCGTACTCGACGGGATCCACGCTTGTTTTCTGTCGAAAGGATTGTTATTTCTATCTAAACTACAGGTCAGGGGTTAAAAGAAAAGAAAATGACTCGGCAAAGTATCGCACTTTATGCCTACGTATTCCCGTCTGGAACGAGAAATCATAGTCAACGTAGTTCGCCTACCTACGGGAAAGGAGGAGAAGGTTGCTCGCTAGGATATCGCATCCTATGCCTACGTACTTTCATACAGCATGAAAGATCAGAGCAAACGGAGTTCGGGCCACGTACGACACCAGTCTGTCTTGATTGTTTTTATTCCTTCTGAAAAAGGGTTTTTCTGATTAACAGTCCAAGCGGACAAAAATTGACATTTTGATGAGTTCACATTCTTTTACGGAAGAAGTGTCTTTTATTGTGTTTGAAATTTTATGGTATTTTTCTGTTTGTTTTGAGAAAGAAGAGACAGAACTCTATCCTATGGTTGAAAAGGGAATCAAACTAACCTAATGTTATCATGCATGGGTTAAGACCTAATGTCTATCATGTTCCTCTCTTGCGCAGAGAGAAACAGAGATCCTAAGGGATAAACGGAAACAGAAACAGCAGATACAATAAAACAGTAAAATGCATGGATGCAGCAATACAAGCGAGGCAAGGGAGTCCCACTCAACCTTGAACCTAGAAAACAACAGGCAAAAGTGAACAAGGTTCACTTTCAACCTAACAGGTTAAACAGCAAGCAATACAGTCAGGGAAATTCAAACAATACATCAAAAATTATAAACAGCAAAAATGAACAGCAAACAGCAGTCTTCATCAACATCTGTCTTCAAGTCATCTTCAAACATCTACAAGCTTCAAGCAAGCATCAGTCTTCATCTTCAAGCCTTCAAGCAAGGTTTCTATCTTCAATCCTTCAATGGCTTTCCTTCAAGTCCCAGTCTCCAAGCTGAATATCAGTCAACAAGATGAAATGGATGTTAAACAGTCAATTGCCTACCAAGGGTGGCTCACTGACTGTTAACATGATACTGACAGTTTTCCCTCAAAAGTTCTATCTTTTAAATACATTCACTAATCCTTCCAAAGGAAGGAGGTGGATATTTAAAAGAGACTTTGAATCATAGAGAAAGAATGGAGGCAGACAAGACCTTCCATGTTTGTGAATCAAGTTGCTATTCTGGGGCTCTGCCTAACTCCTAAATCCTATAACCTTCAACAGCTGCCAGCAAAAGATACTTCTCATCAACTCTGGAAATTGGTCTTCATTCTCTCTGTCTTCAATGGGCTTCATCAACAAAGTCTTCAGCTCAAACCCCAAACCCCAAGCAGGCCCAATACCCCATACAGTCAAAATAATAACCCTAGAGAGGGCACACCACACAGTAAATCAAGTACAGGAAATATACTAGTAGTAATAGTAGAATAGGGGAAGTCTAATATTTTCTAAGGGATCTATTCTTTACCCATAATACCCCTATAGTCCCATACCCCAAAATTCAAACTACAACTCCTAAAAGAAATGATTTATTACCCCTATGTTATCTCTAAACCCTAGTTCTGATTCTCCTAATCACACCTAAACAAACCATCTAAAATTTAGTCCTAAAATCATGAATTAAATCTCATATGAAATTTAAAGTCCTAAGTGAAGTATTCTAAAAAGAATGGGTCCAACATATACAAGGATCTAGCTAAACTAAAATCAACAAGATCAAGTATTAAACTAAACATCATTTAAAACCTATTTACAAGAAAAATATACTAAAAATGCAAAAATAAAATAAAATGCTAACTTTATTATATGACAATTTTTTTGACAGAAATATGAAAAAGATGCAAAAACAACCATTTAAAAATATGAAATTTCCAATTTGTTATGATTTTTTAAAGAATTAACAAAAATAAAAGAAATTAAAAATGATTTGAATTGGTTATGGGTGCAATCAGCAATTAATTAAGTTGAAAAATGAAGGATGGGCCCAGACTGGGGGTGCGCATAGCAAGGCGCGTCTGGGCCCAGTTGATCAGAAAATACCAAAGGAAAATAAAAAAACAAAAACGGTGCTAATAGTAAGAAAAACAGTTCAATTGGTTTGGGCCTGGAAACTAGGGGTGTGAAAAGCAATGGCAACTTAAGCCCAGTCAGAAACTTAATTGAAACAGCGCGTTTCACATCTTGAAATCCCTCCTATTTTCAGCTTTGAATCGTGGCCGTACGATCATCATTTCAGTCAACACATTCTTACTCAATCCAACGGTCTCAGGCTTATCTTCTTCATGAGTCTAGGGTTTCCACCATTATTGAGCCCTGAGCAAGCTTGCACGAACCAAGTTTCACCATCATCATACACCTTCATTTCTACATGAAACTCATATCCGTAAAAAGCAAAAATGCTCTAAATCTTCTCCTCTACACAACCATGGTTTCAGTTTCTTCTAAAACTCAATCTAGAGCCAAACCCGATAGGTAGAAGACCTTGGTTCCAACCTTTTGCACTGAGATCAACCTTGATGATTCTTGCTAACTCTTACACTAATGCGTTCTACATGTTATGCTGATCATTCTAATCTATCTAGCTAAGACTAACATGCCCTAACCTAAGTGTTCTAAGGCTCAACAGTTTTGGTGCTCCAATGGTGAACTCCATGAAAGGCCCTCAAATTCATCAGAATCATTCATCTAACTATTCCTAACAGTTCTAACCTAATAATTCTACCTCATGCTAACTATTTCTAGCCAATTCGATAGAAAAACTAACCTGGTGTAATCTTGAAAACAGATGGATGATCTCTTGGATTCACAGCTTGCAGAGCTTTGGACTTGATCAACAGACTTGATTCTTGGTTCTGTATGCAACAACACTTGCTTAAACACCTTGGATTGCCATAACCACTTCCTTTTGCAATTTGGATGATACACTTGGTAGCACACGAATTCTACTTCAATTCAGCCAGATCTTGATGGAAACTTGCTCTATGATGAATATAGATGATGATAGGATCAAGAATTTTGGAAAATGATGAAGATTTGATAGAGTTTGGAATGAATTTGCAAGATTGAAGAATGAGATGCAACTATGAGTTTCAACCAAAATGATTCACCAACCAATGATTGGACCCACTCAATTCAATATATAGATGCTCATGGAACTCTCTAGAACTTGGTAGAAACTTCTTGTGCATAATTCCCTTGTGAATTTGGATATGTTACTTCTTTTGTAAGCCAACTAGTATAACTTCCAAACTTTGAACTAAACTCAAAAATCTACTTTTTCCAATCATCTCAAAACATTCTTTCCAATCAAAATGACATATAATTTCATCCCATTTGGACATGGTATGAAAAATCTCATTTTTAGGTCACTTTTATTCATTAAATTCACCTTTTAATTGACCAAATTTGGAACCTTGAGCTATGAACATTTCCAAACTTTCATGATCACTTTTCTAGACTCAAAATGTCATTTGGAGCAAGTTTTATGTTGTGAAGTTTTTCATTTGAAGCTTCCTTGTATGAGTTTTGGGCATAGGCTTGAAATGACCTGTAATTCTCAAATGACCAAAATACCCTTTGCTTGCCAAGGTCATAAGTAGAGTTCCACAAATCATATGAAGGCATACCATACCTTTATAGAAATCTAAGACAATGAGGAACAACTCTCATGTTGACCAGAAATCCATTTGAAAGCTCATTGAGGGGTAAAAGTTGCTTGGAAGACAAGTAACTTTCACAGACAAAATTTCAGATACCTCAGATGACTTGTAACTTGCAAGGACCATAACTTGAGTTCTATAAATCTCCTTGATGTCTTCCACCACTAAAATTAAAGGTCTTGAGATCCTCTACAAGTTTCATGTTGGCCAAGGATCCATTTGAAGCTTACATTTTGACTTATCTTGCTTGGAAGTTTGACCTAAATCAGGGGATTTTACACAGAAACCCTAATTTAGAAACTTCTCTTCTTCTTGATTTCTCTTGATTTTTCCTTGGCACAACACCACATCCTTATCTACATGTCAAATGATGAACCCCACATCTCTCAAATAGACCTTGATGCCTTTCAATCAATCATTTGACCTAGGGTTGACCTAGGATTGACCCAGATGAAACCCTAGTTGACTGTCTTCAACTGCAACTCTTGTGATCATATCAATGACTTGTCTCACTTTCAAAATGACTCTCCATGTCTCCCATGATGTCTATATACCCTCCATGACCTCAATTCATAGCTCACAACTTCTTTGATGATCTTCAAATATCCTCAGATAGGAGATAGATTCACTACTTGATCCACAGACTTCTTAGATTTCAATTTCTTTCTGATGGCTTGGATAAGCTTGAATTTGAACAATAACCTCTTGATAGGCTCATAGAGATGAGAATAGTACTTGGTCCCTTGTTAGATAACTTGCTATGCTATGCTATGCTATGCAGATGATTAGACTATGTACATGACTTTATATGCAAATGCTAATGCAATTGAAGCATAAACCAAGTGAAGTAGGTTGAGCAAATTTTAGGGTGCAACAGCCAGAGCCTGCATTTGTGTCTTGCATATATCATCATATCTGCATCATATTTGCATTTACCCAAACGTGTAGCATTTCCATGTCGTATGGAGCATTACGCCATTTTCAAACATATGCATTTTGAAACATAGGCCAGGTCGGTTACCTCTTTGTTTTCAGGTGTTCTTCCCTGCAGGTAATTGGAATTCTTGTTCAGGATGGTTTTCGGATATTCAAATTTTTGGCATGAGATCTGTGATGATGGCGTTCGTCCTATCATATGTCCCCTCATCAGAGTTGCTTGGTTAAGTTTCTCTTCTTCCCCAGTGGAGTTTCCTCGAATGGCTGTTACGTCAGCATTAAACGACTTCATAATTAGACTTTGGAGTTGTTGTCAGAAATTCTCGGCAGAGTTTCCTCGAATGGCTGTTACGTCAGTATTAAACGACTTCATAATTAGACTTTGGAGTTGTCGTCGGAATTTCCCCGCAGAGTTGCTTGTTCAAGTCTTCGGAGGCCCATTCCGCGCTTTTATTTAGTGCGAAGCCCGTTTCTTTGGAAATGGAAGACCCCGGATAGTACAGGGATACCGCGCTTTTATTTAGTGCGATGCCCGTTTCTTCGGAAATAGAAGATCCCGGATAGTACAGGGATGACTCGCTTTACGTAGCGTATGCCCGTTTCTTCAGAAATGGAAAGTCAAAAGATAGTACATTGACAGTTCCGCGCTTTTATTTAGTGTGATGTCCGTTTCTTCGGAAATGGAAGGTCAAAAGATAGTACATTGACAGTTCCGCGCTTTTATTTAGTGCGATGCTCGTTTCTTAGGAAATGGAAGATCCCGGATAGTACAGGGATGACTCGCTTTACGTAGTGTATGCTCGTTTCTTTGGAAATGGAAGGTCAAAAGATAGTACATTGACAGTTCCGTGCTTTTATTTAGTGCGATGCTCGTTTCTTCGGAAATGGAAGATCCCGGATAGTACAGGGATACCGCGCTTTTATTTAGTGCGGTGCCCGTTTCTTCGGAAATGGAAGATCCAGGATAGTACATGGATGACGCGCTTTACATAGTGCCTGCTTATTGTAGCATATATTTGAAGTTGATTGTTGATTTAACGCCATTGGTGTCACACAGGTGGTTGATGTTGAAATCAGGTTCTTTATCAGATGATTGATCAGTTGTTGCCGTGACAACCGGATTCAATTTTCTGGATCTTTTTCCCCAAGCAGTTTGTGCAGTTTATTTCTTCGGTTAGCAAATTTCTGGGTTCTTTGGTACTCAACTATCTTCTACCTTGATTGCCTAAAAGTCGTTCGCTTTTCATCCAGTCAGGTTCAAGCCGCTTGAATAGGGGAAGCTGTTGCACCCCAAAATTTGCCTAACCTTTTCTTACTTGGTTTATGTTTCATTGCATTGGCATATCATTGATCTAACATTTGCATAGCATAGCATTGTTCATTTGTGCAGGGGATCAAGTGTGGTTTATATCAAGAGGAGCCTATCTAGAGGACTTATTCAAGCTTGAGAACTCACCAAAGTCATCAGGAAGAGGGTTGGGTTCTTGAGAGGTTCAGTTGTTTGTATGTGGTTAATCTCCTAATCTGAGGACCAATTGAAGACCATCAGTGGGTTGTGGAGCCTTGATCAAGGAGAGAGTTTGTGGATATAGTTCATAGGGTGCCTTGAGGGTCATGGTGGAGCTTAATCAAGTCATTATGCCAAGTGTGAAGGGCCATAGTTGAGGGTGTTGCAATTAGGGTTTTCATCTGAATAATCCTAAGTCAACTGTGCAATTGAAGAGGAACAAAGCTTAATTCTAAGTCTTCGTAATCATGGATAGTTGTGTTGAGATACATGAAATGAAATTACAAGATCAATTCAAGAAAAGTTCAAAGTGTGAGGAGTTGCTAAACTAGGATTCTCAGGGTAAAATCCCCTATTTAGTGCCTAACTTCAAGATCACTTATCTCAAGATGCAAGTTTCATCTCCACTTTTGGCCAACATGAAACTTGTAGAGCATGCTCTTAGATTTAATTTGAGTACTAGAAGTCCTCCATTGGATTTTTGGAACTCAAATTATGATTCAAACAAGTTACAAGTCATCTGAGGAATGTGAAGTTTGTCCGTGAAGGTTCACCAACTTCCATGGAACGTTTGACCTAGAAGGGTGTTTCTCCTAAACTTTTGGCCAACATGAAAGTTGTAGGTCTTGATCTTAGATTTCCAAATTGTATTAGAAGTATTCCATCTCATTTGTAGAACTCAAGTTATGGGGTTTACAAGTCAGGGGTGTTTTGGGAAAGTGAGATTATAGGTCATTTGGCATTATAGGTCATTTTCACTATCTGGCAAGCTTCAAATGAAGTTTTGTTCAACACAAAACTTGTTCAAAATGATGTTTTTAGGTCAACCATGTACTCATTATGAATTGATTTGGCTTAGGGTGAGACTTCGTGTGAGAAATTTGGAAAAAAGGAGAATTTAAAGGCATTTAAGTGAAAAATTCAAGATTAATTCATTTGTGTTCAAACAAGGCCAAGTGAGTACTCATTTTAATCAGAAAAATCATTCTAAGTACTTTGGCGTTATTGGAATTTTCATTTGAGGTCTAATTCATGGCATTTTAACTTGTTACTTCACAAATAAGTAACACATCAAACCATAGTCTTAAGGTGCAAACAAGCTTTCCAATTGATCTCTACACTTTCTACAGTTAACAAGCAAGGGAATTGAAGCTTCTTGGAGAAGTTTTTAGTGCAAATTCGTGCTCACCATGTTTGAAATTTTCAAGGAAAAGGGAAATTGGGATATTTTGATTTGGGCCTTCAATGGACCTCTAAAGCCCACAAACATGTTCTATATAAGTTCTATGACTGATTTAGAGCAATTTTGGTGATCATTTTGTGCCATATCCAGAGATTTAAGATTGAGTTTCAAGCTTCAAGTGTGAAATCGTGATTTCATTTCCAGAGCAAATCAAAGCAAATTAAGGATTGATTCATCTTCAACATACTTCATAGAGTGAATCTGCACAAGTTGGAGCCAAGAATCACTCTGCAGATACCTCAATTTCAAGCAACATTCCAGGTTTTAATTTCTCACGATTGCACTTTTCTAGCATGATCTAGCATATGTTAGCATGTGGTTAGGCTTTAGGAGAGATACTAGATGGATTCTGGATAAGAATTTGAAAGTTTAGAGACAAATTAAGTTGGCATGTGATTTCTGTTTGGAGTTGGATTGGCCTGATCTTAAGGATTCAACATGATCTAGATAGTTCATATTGATCTAGGAAGCATTAGGAGGAGATCCATGGCTTTAGATTGAGTTTTGGTGATGATCAGAATCGTGATGCATTTTCTGTTGGCGTTCAAATTTCACAATCCATGAGGAATTAGAGGAAATGAGCATGATATTTGGAATCTACGTGGAATTTGGAGTGAGATGATGTAAAATTTGCTAAGGATTGATGATCTGTACATGATGTCTCGCTGGAGAAGACGACCAACATCTTTCTCTAGGCACCGCTGCAATTCTTCCTCAAACTGGAATTCAAACGAGAAAGATGAGTTGAGAGCCCTTAGATCTGGTTAGAACGAAGACTTTGTCCATGCATCCAATGGCCATGATATGTTCTCAGATTTGAATTTTGACCAGATGAAATGCAGCATTTCATTTTTGAGGTGGCAGCCTGAGAGCCTTTAGATCAGGAGACTTAGTCTAACCATCCTGCGCCTCTCATTTATTCTCAGCTTTATTTGATTTTTATTTCTTTTTCCTTTTATTTTAATTGCTTTAATCTTGCAAAATTCATTTTAATTTCAATATTCATCAGAAAAATAAAATAAAAATATGAGCATATTCTTGATTTTATGATTGTTTTACATTTTATTTTCATGCAATTTTCCATTTAATTTGATTTGTTGCATTTTTATTAATTTCTTTAATTTGGTTTATTTCTTCATGATTTTGCTGATTTTTTTCTTTCAATTGGTATTGAATTTGGAGGAGATTTTTGGCTAGCTGGTATATTAGAGATGCATGATCCCCTAGGATTTAATTCATATTTTTTAGACAACATTAGGTTCTGTTTTGGATTAGGATCATTAGACCTTCCATTTTAGGGTTTTCATTCGGTACCTTGTGATCTAGGATTTTTTAGGTGACCTTCCCTTTTGATTTGATCCCTGAACTTTCTACTATAGGTCCTTAACATGTTTAGGTTCCCTTAGAAAATTTCATGGGATTTTAGAATTAGTTTTAGTATTTTTCATAGATTTGATATTTAGGCTAGTTTTAAGGTGCTTTCAACATAACACTTGCTTAAGAATGACTTCAATGGTGGCCTTTAGTGCATAATAGGTTTGTTAATCTTCTTTGTTGGTGCTTTAGACATGTATAGGATTCTGTTTGCTTGTTGGGAGTGCTTGGTTTTGGTGTTTAGACCTTCTTTTAGTAGCTTTCTTTGAGCTTGTTCAATTAGGGTTAGGAAGAGCTTAATTGCTTTCTCTTTCTTCAAATAAACATGGATTGCTTTGATTGCTCTCCATCCTCATCCTATGATTCAAGGTCCCTATGTGAAATCCTCATCTTTCCTTTGGAAGGATGTGTGGCATTTTACAAGTGGTAGAACCTTCGAGGATGCCTGTCTCAGATGACTGGTTGAGTGCCAGGTTGGATTCCTTTGGTTTCCATCCTGCTTACCATCATCAATAATAATCTTGATGTTAATTCTCTTCCCTTTTGTTGGAGCTTGTTGAAGCATGAAGATGAAGACTTCTCTTGAAGATGGCTTGGGCTTGGAGTTGTTTGCAGACCGTTGTTTGTTTTGCTGTTTATCTGCTTTGCTATTGAGCTGTTTGTCTGTTGTTTTGTCTGCTATTTTTCCTGATTGACTTGCTTTTCTGCATTTAGAGGTTGAGTTTGTCTCCCTCTGCTTGACTGTTATTATCTAGCTTTGCTTGCTGGATTAAGGTTGAGTCTGTCTCCCTTGCCTGTGTTTTGTGTGTTGCCTTTAGGCTTGCATGCTCTAGAAGTTGAGCCTGGCTCCTTCTGCTTGTTTGTTGCATTGCATGCATTTTATTTACAGTTGTTTCCTTACAGTTATTTCTTTCTGCTGTTGTTTTCCTTTGCTATATTCCCCTAGGAACTCTGACTTCTCTTGTTCAAGAGAAGTTATTACAGACATTAGGATTCTAACCATGCATGATAACATTAGGTAGTTCCCCCTAACCTCTACCATAGGATCAATTTTGCATGACAACTTTAGGATTGGATCAGTTCCCCTTTAGTGCGTCTTTTCTCTTCTCATCTGCAAACAAATCAAGATACAATAGTAAAGGTTAATTGACGTTGTACGCTACGAGCCTTAAGCTACTTGAGAAAGGGTTGTTGGAGAGTTTTTTTCCCAACAATCTGGATGTTTAGTATGGCACCCTTTGGGTAACATGCGACGCATTCACTCTCAGGTCATAGTCTCTAGTGCGATATCAGTTGCAAACATCCATAAAAGATACTTCTCTAAAAAACAGAAAACAAAGATCAAATTATTTTTGTCCTCTTGGACCTTTAATTCTTGGAAACCTTTTTCATAAGGAGAGTTCTGCTAACTCTCGGTTCTACCGCGAACGATAAACGCCTAAGTCTCCGTCGAGCGAGCTGCATACACCAAACTGCTAGAACCGTCTGTTAACCCTACTCGGATAAAAAAGACAAACCTGTGTCTCTCGTTGTCCCGAACTACGTTTGCTCTGATCTTTCACGCTGTGTGAAAGTACGTAGGCACGAGATGCGATATCTCGGCGAGCAACCTGTTGCACCCCAAAATTTGACTAACATTTATTTACCTAGCTTGTGTTCATCAAGAGGTAGGAGTACCAATTGAGACTATGAAGCTATCCAAGAAGGTTATTCAGATGATTAAGGGTTGATGTCCTTGTCAGAGAAGTGAGAAGATCCTCAGAAAGATTGGTTGAAACCAAAGTTGTGTGCCTCCTAACTTGAGAGTTGTGGGAGCTCCTCAGATGATTCTGAAGCCATGAGGATGGACTTGAAGCTTTGAGAGAGCTTATGAGATGTCTTGAAAGCCATCATGAAGCCTAGATAGGCCATTGTACAAGAATAAGAAAACTCAGCCATGAGTGGTGCAGTTAGGGTTTGACTGGGTCAACCCTAGGTCAACTGAGGATTTGGAGAGGGTTGAGACCTAATTCAAGAGCCATGTGATCATGTATTGATGCACTGAGATTCTATAAGGATGATTCCAAGGTTAACTCATCATTATTGAAGAGTTTGAGAAGTTTCAAGCTAGGGTTTCTAAGGCTTGACAGTGTAAAATCCCCTAGTTTGACCCCTATCTTCAAGGCAGTTTATCTCAAGATGTGATTGTCATCTCATCTTGCCCCCAACATGAATGTTGTAGATATTGATCTTAGCTTTAATGTGAGTGCTAGAAGTCCTTGATAGGATTTGTAGAGCTCAAGTTATGACTTTGGCAAGTTACAGGTCATCTGAGGTATGTGAATCTAGGTCCTTGAAAGTCACCCAACTTGCATCCAACTTTTGCCCAAGAAGGATGATTCCTATGGACTCTTGGTCAACATGAGTGTTGTTCCTCATCTTCTTAGCTTTCTAGAGAGTACTTGAAGTCCTTGATAGGATTTGTAGAACTCAAGTTATGGCTTTGACAAGTCAAGGGCATTTTGGTCATTTGGAGATTATAGGTCATTTCAAGCATAAGGCCATATCTCCTATTTCCAAGCTTCAAATGGAAAAATCTTCAACATAAAACTTGCTTATAATGATGTTTTAAGGCTAGTAAGGAGGTCATGAGATGTTGAAAAGGCTTGTAGCAAAAAGTGATAAAAATGGTTCATCTACGTTTTAGAAACAATGGTTCATCTTGACTCCAAAAAGTGATAAAACTTGGAAATTGGAAATCCCAAGTTACACATCCAAACCATGGCATATAATAGGTCATTTTGAATCCAAAGAACATTTTAGAAACAATGGTTCATCTACGTTTTTGATTTGAGGTTTAGATCATGGGGTTGCTTTGGAAATTGGTTGCTTGCATAATAAGGTTCAAAGGCAAAACACTAGGAAACTCAATGTACAAGCTAGCTATGCATCTCAACACATACCATATCTCATGTAAGGAGAATTTCAGGTCAGTTACAAGTTTCTGCAAGAGGTTTGGCATGAGATGATACATGAGATGAATGAATCCATAAACTCATGACATGAGAATTCCAATTTCTCATTGGATGGTTCCAGATGGTTCTAGATGAGTCTAAACCACTCTATATAATGTATAGAACTTGCTCAGATGCAAGGTTGGTGAGAGATTTGAGAGAAGAAGGAGATAGCCATTTCACTTGCTTCCCTTGCAAGTTGAAATCAAACTCTGCATTCTGATTCATTTCCATTCCTTTTTTCAATCCAAACACATTCCCTTGATCACACTGAAGCTGTGCATACCAAATTGAGAGCAAAACCATGGAGAATTGAAGAGATAGCACTTGGATTTTAACGGTTGCAAGTCACAATCGAGTTTGGAGATTCAAGCTTTCTTGGCCCAATCTTTTCCAAACAGAAGCTCTATCATCATTCAAGGACCGATTCTGAAGAATTTGAGAGCTTGAAGTGAAGGTTTACCCCATCTGTTAATCAATATTCAACAGGTTAGTAACTTTTCTTCTACACCATTATTTAGGCATGATTAGGGATAATTGTTAGGATAGAACGGTTAGAGACCATTAGGTGATGGATTCTGGGAAGTTTGGGATCAATTGGTGAGGTTTCAGTTGGTGACACCATTTTTGTTTTGACCAAGAACTCAAGACATAGTGAGCTATAGCATGAATTAGATATCAAGAATTAACCAGTGTGAAGTGGTGATCATTCTGAGGTAATTAATTTCAAGAATTGTTGAAGTTGATGTTTGAGCGTATCTTTGATCTTGGATCGGGTTTGGAGATTTAGGATGATTCACTTGATTTCAAGACCATGGCTGTGATCAGCATGAAATTCTGGATGGATTAGGGTTTTGAATCTTAATTTTTCATGGATAATTGAGGTGATACGAGTGTGGTGAAGATGGAGCTTGAAGCTCTGCTTCCATGGATTCTTCAGTTTGAACCCTAGCTGGAGGAAGAAGATGAAGGCGTGGCCATTGGATGAGGCGAAGACCCATTGACTGAGGGGAGATCTCACGGCTGAGATTTAATTTCATTTGGAGAGGGAAGTCTGAAGGCGTCCAAAACGCATCGTTTCATTAAAGGGAGATTGGGCTTGATTGATATCCCCACCCCCTTTCATGGCCCACTTGGATTTTGTACTATATTTCTTTACTTTCTGCACCGTTCTCTTTTCTTTTTCTTTATGTTTTTTTGATTTAATTTCTGATGAAAGTTGGGCCTAGCGCGCCTTATTGTCTGCACCCCATTTTGAGCCCATCTGGAATTTGAACTGAGCATAGTTGCTATCTGCACCAAATGTTTCTCATTTTAATTTCTTTTTCTCCATTTTTCATTAATCTTTGAAAAATCATAATAAATATAATATTAATGATTTTTGCATGGGGATTTTTTCTCCCATTTCATGTTCATGTCTAGAAAATTATCAAATAAAAATATTTGCATTTCATGCAATTTTAGTATTTTTTGTGTATTTTCTCTTTTAAATAGTATTTTAATTCTTTTATGTTGATGCATGAATTTGTAGGATTTTGTTTAGCTAGTTCCCTTTGAATTTTTAGGCCATTCTTTTTAGGATAGTTAGATTAGGACTTTAGCTCCCCTCTGGATTTATTCCATAATTTTGTGATGAATTTTTGCTTAGATGACTTTAGGTTGTGTAGAATTAGGTCAATCCTTAACATAGGTCCACAATAACACTAGAATTTTGGGTTTCTAGGTCAAGTTAGATATTTGGACATATAAGGGTATTAAGGGTAGTCATGTAGGATCCCCTAGAAATTATATTAGGTTTTAATATGATGGTATGCTATTTTTAATGGATTTTTGTAGTTGATTGTTGATTGTGTTGCCCTTGTGGGCTTGTATTTTTGTTTGCTTTGCTTTGTGGGCTTGGTGGGCTTGATTTAGCTTTTAGGAGCATGGAGGAGCATAGTAGAAGACTTGGAGATTGAAGAAGGAGCTTGAGAGCTTGTATTCTTGTTTGTTTTGTTGTGGTTTTAGGGTTAGGGATTAGGAAGAGCTTAGACCTAGTTAACTTCTTTCTAAAACATGGATGGTATCTTTCACCCCCATTCCTCCCTGTGATTCAAGGTCCTTCCATGGTATTCACCTCCCTCCTTTGGAGGGATAAGTGATGGTACCTAGGAGGTAGAACTTTGAGGGAACCCTTCCTTTGATGTTAAACCCTTATAGGTCACCTTTGGTGGTCAATAAGCAGTTTAATATCCCAGCTTATCCAGTTAAGTGATTTCCTCTGGTTTGAGTATCTTGAGAGATGTTGGGCTTGAGTTTGAAGAGGAAGACTTCATTGAAGAGTATGGAAGAGGATGATTCCCTGAGCATTGCCATTTCAGCTGAAGCTTGAAGAGCTTGGAAAGCAACAAGAGCAAGTTGATACTTGAAGACCCAATGAAGATCCAGTAAAGACTGAATGAAGAGCTGAGGCTTGAGAAAAGATTGAAGGATGAAGTTGACACTTCTAAGCAATTGAGATTAACTGAAGAGCTGAAGCTTGGAGATCAAAGGGTAAGTTGGTACTTACTTTGAAGATTGGAGATCAAAGGGTAAGTTGGTACTTACTTTGAAGATTGGAGAACAAAGGAATCAAGTTGATACTTGTGGTTAAGAGTGAAGCCTGAAGGTGGAACTGATCAAGGAGCTGAAGCTTGAAGAAGAAGATAAGTTGAAAATTATGTGGAAGGGTTGAAACCTGGAAAAGCAAATTGATATTTGTCAAGAGTGATTGAAGTCTGAGGACTGAGTTGCTGTTAGAAGAGCTGAAGCTTGGAGTTGAGAGAGGAGTTGATCTGCTCTCTTCTTTGTTTCTCTTCTGTATTGATGTGCCTTGTCTGACTTGCTTGATGCATTAGAATAAGTCCATATCTAGAATAGCTTTAATCTAGGAGCATGATTGCACTAGAGGTTGAGTTGTTCCCTTTGCTTGTATTGTTACTGTATGGCTTTGCTTGCGGGTATTCGGTAGAGCCTAGCTCCCTTGCCCATGTGGGTTGTTTGCCTGATGGCATTTTATTTCATTTCTTCTGTATGATTGCAGTTTACTGTTCTTGCTTGATAGCATGTTTTATTTCAGTATGATTACTGTTATTCATTCTGGCTTGAGGTTGAGATGAGCTTGTGGAGGCTGATGCCCCACACACATTTCCTCCCTCACTTGCATTGCATGCATTTTACCGTATTATTGTTTGCTGTTTAAGCTGATGCTTTACCTGTGCTGTGTATCATTGACATGATCCCTTAGGACTCTCATTTCCTTTGATAAGGAAGTGATGATAGAACTTTAGGTTGAAACCTATGCATGATAACTTCTAGGAGTTCCCTGTTTCAAACCACGACCATAGGATGAATCCTTGGCATGACAACAGTAGGACTTGATAGTCTCCCTCCTAGTTGAGCCTGTTCTCTTCTCATCTCAAAATAGTTTAAGATACAGTAATTATGAATGGTTTCTTTCGTACGTTACGAGCCTTAAGATATCTGAGAAAGGATTGTTGGAGAGCTTCTTTCCAACAGTCTGGATGTTTAGTATGGTACCCTTTGGGTGACATGCGACGCATTCACTCTCAGGTCATAGTCTTTAGTGCGATTGAAATTGCAAACACAATAAAAAACACTTCTTCCGTAAAAAACAGGAAACAAACCGTAGTGTCCCGAACTACGTAAGCTCTGATCTCTCATACCTGTTGAGAGTACGTAGGCACAATACTGATGTATTGGCGAGCCACCTTCCCCATAACCCGTCGTAGGTCGAACTACGTTGACTCTGATTTCTCGTTCTCTGATGAGAATACGTAGGCATAAAGTGCGACGCTTTGCCGAGTCATTTTCTTTTCTGTTTAAGCCAGCCTTGATAGGTAGATAGATAAACCAACTCGTCCAGTAAACACAACAAGCGTGGATCCCGTCGAGTACGACGGACGTGAGGGGTGCTAATACCTTCCCCTTGCGTAACCGACTCCCGAACCCAGACAACGGTTGCGACGACCTTGTCTTACCCTTTTTCGTTAGGTTTTTTCGATCGTTTCCTTTCCCGCTCCGAGGGATAAATAACTAAAGGTGGCGACTCTTCTGTTCTGCCGGCACCTTATTTTCGCGAAAGCGACACAACCTTACATGTAACCCGTAGTTATGCGAACTACGTTGACTCTGATTTCTCGTTCCAGACGGGAATACGTAGGCATAGAACTGCTGTGTTCTGCCGAGTCATTTTGTTTTCTTTTCAGACCAGACCATTAGCATAGATAGATATAAAAAACTCGTTAGATAAACACAACAAGCATGGACCCCATCAAGTACGATGGACGTGAGGGGTGCTAATACCTCCCCCTTACGTAACCGACTCCCGAATCCAGACATGGTTGCGATGACCTTGTCTTATACCTTTTCGTCAGGTTTTTTCCGATCGTTTCCTTTCCCGTTCTGAGGGATAAATAACGAAAGGTGGCGACTCTTCTGTTTTGCCGGAACCTTATTTTCGCGGTAGCGACCACTCGTTAATCATGTTTTTCTATTTTATTTATCAGTTAATCAATCATTAAGCCATAACCACAGCTACGCCACGTGTCGTCTCCCCATATATACCGTAACTATTCATCGTCTCCCACATACACACAACCCTAGCGCCTCTTTCTTCAACCATCTTCAAAAATTTCTGAAACTTCAAACATCAACACACTCACCCTTTCCTTCCACCGCGAACCATTTCATCTCCTTACAAACATCATCTCCGACGAACCACCACCACCCTCCATTCACAATCCTCTTCTTCAACAAACATTACCCATTTCAGAAAACTCAAAAACAACCTTCATATCACCACCAGATTTTTCCGGAACCAACTTATAAACCGTCCAGCAACACAAACTCTCAACCACCACTTTCATCTTCCACTCAGACATACCCAGAACTTCATCCTTAAACCTTGGAAAACCCAAACCCATTCGCAAACCAGTCAAGCTTCAAACACCATCAAAGCTCTTCACCATCTCCTGCAACAAAAACAATATTCAACAACCCCAACCGTTGCCATCAAACCCAGAAGAAAACGCACGACCCATTTACTCACCTCAATCAAACAAAACCTGTGAACTTTCCAAAACCCCTTCTTTGAAATCATTCTAAACCCAATCTCAAACCAATAACCCACTGAGATAGACCGAAAAACAGATCCAGAAACTGCAGAGAGAATAGAGGAATAGTCGAAACAAAAGAAGTTTGGAGCGACACCGTCGTGACTCGATCTTGGTCGTGCATTTTCGTCAGAGTTTCACTGTTGCTTTTGCGTTTGGTGTTGGCAAGATAGAAGGCGGGGTTGAAACTCAGAGACACGTTGGTGTCTGTTTTCACCCTACTCTTTTAAGTTTTTTCTTTCTTTTGAAGTGTATATTTTTTTTTTTGAACGATATCTGGATCGGGCTTAAGCCCATGTTTTCTTTTAGTTATCATACCCTTATTTTGAATTCACACCCCCCCTGTTTTTAGATTTTTGTATATATTATTATTAGTCATTATGTAAATATATATTATATTTTTAAAACAACTTGTTAGTTTTTAGTTAATTCATATTATTTTTATCATTTTTTTAGTTAGTATATATGTATATTTTTTGTAATTAGTTTTATTGAGTTTCTTAATATTTATTTTAAATAGTTTTTTAGATTGTATATATATCTTCATTTTTATTTTCTTTTAGAGTTGGATTTCATTTCTCATTTCTTATTGGACATTTTGTTCCATTTTTATTTTTTCGGTCGATGAAGAGATTTCCTAAGTTTATCCGTCAAATTGTTGACGAGAAACTATGGATCCGAGACCCACTTCTTTTTCACCTCGCATCTTTTACTATAATTTTCAATTTCGAATCGATGAAGTCTCCGATTCGTCAAATGTTAATCAACGAGGATGTTGAAACCTTCGTTATTTCAAATCTAAGGGGAATGACCATTTGGGTCATTTTCCTTACTTTGGGATCGCGAGAGGTTCCCTTCGATTAAATTAACTTGAAGTTTGCGATTAAGACGAGGTTTGAATTTTTTGACCTCCTCCGTTTCACTGATTGCTAACTCCCGACTTTAATATTCTGTTAATATTTCATTGTTTTATATTTCCGCACATATTTTTCTGTTTATATTTCTATTGACTTTATCTTGTTCATATAATCATCATTGTGCATACTTCATATTATCATATTGTGCATATTGTCATCTAACCCCCTTTTCATTTGTACATTCTTTTAAAAAACTTAATAAATATTGAAACCCTAAAATCCTAGTTGGTGGACTGTTTATTATCTGTATCATGTATATATATGTCTCTGTTTTTCATCTCTTTGGCAGATTCTCAAAAATCTCTTTAATAAAGGAATCGATGTCTCTTTGTATTGAACTAAAGAGATAGGATTAAGTGTAGGTTTCTTCCTCTCTGAGTGTCGAGATGCTCATTATAGTGTGGGTGGTCTCGATACTCGTCTTTTAATACGAAGACGCTTGTATTCTCCATACTTTATCTCCTAAAACCTCGGTTCTGCACCGAGTGCATCTGTCAAACTTTCTCTCCTAAAAACCTCGGTCTTGCACCGAATGCATTTTCAAAACACCTTTCAATAATAAAATCGATTTCTCTTTGTATTGAACTAAAGAGAGAGGATTGAGTGTAGACTTCTTCCTCTTCAAGTATCAGGATATTTACTGTAGAGTGGATGGTCTCGATACTCGTCTTTCAATACGAAGTCGCAACTTTATTCACCATCTCTCTTTTTTCAAACTTTCTTCCAAAACTTTCTCTCCTAAAACCTCGGTCCCGTACCGAGTGCATTTTCAAACTATTTTCACACAAAAAATTGAATGGTCGAGGAGTGGTTAGGCGTAGGCCTTCTTCTATCCGAGTGCTTGACATTTACCGTAGGGTTTACCTTCTCAAAGCACTTACCATTCAAAATAAAAAACACTTTAATAAGAGAATGAAGTTCTCTTTGTATTGAATTAAAGAGAGAGGATTGAGTGTAGACTTCTTCCTCTCCGAGTGTCGGGATACTCACTATAGTGTGTGTGATCTCGATACTCGTCTTTCAATACGAAGACGCTACGTTTGCCACACCCTTTTCATAACAAAGCTTTGAGATAAAGAATTGGGTACTACCCGCAAGGGGTTACTATTTGATGACATATTTCACTCCTAAAAAAACAACTCCCACAAATCAAATGTGACATCTTGCCTCGATGGCGAAAACTGTCTTTTCAAAAAGGATATGTTACGTTCATTCTACCGCAAATAGGTAACGCCTAAGTCTCCAACGAGCGAGCAGCAATACACCTAAACTGCTAGAATGTGCACGATAGAATCATCCATAGAAACATCGGCAAACCGTAGGCCGAACTACGGCTGCTCTAATTCTTTACCTTTTGTAGGTAAAGATACATAGGCACAAGGGCCACAATCCTTGCCGAGCACATTCCCCCTATATTCGTGGTTCCCCGAACTACGTTGACTCTGACTTTCTCATATCTGTTGAGAATACGTAGGCCTAGGACCGCGAAGTCCTAGTGAGTCTGTTCTTTCTCTTTTCTTCCCCCATTATCTTCTCTTTCCCCCGTTTCTAGCCCTTCTCTTTATCCCTTTGGAACACTCTTTTATAGCAATATATTTTAGCAGATATCTTCACACGTCGACAAACAAATGGTTCCCATCGAGTACAATGGATGCGAGGGGTGATAATATCTTCCCTTTGCATAACCGGCTTCCGAACCCGTTCTTGGTCGCGAGACCATCTTATCCGTTTCTTTCATAAAGTTTTATCGATATTTTCCTGTCCCCTCACGGGATAAATAAAGTTCGGTGGCGACTCTTCTGTCCTTTCTTTTCGCCTCCCCGTCGTTGCATTATTCGAGTAGCGACAACTGGCGACTCTGCTGGGGACTCCTAGCAAGCCAAGCCTAGTTTGTTCGTCATATTTGTGTTGTATTTGCTTTTATTTATTTATTGTGTTTTGTTCCTCTTACCGGTTGGGTTTATTGAATGGTTTGTGAGGATAATAGGCTTTCTACCCGAGCTTTCTAGTATACACTAAGTTTAGGAGGTGGTTTATTTCTGATTTGTGAGACTTAGGACTCGTTGAGTTGGTTTAAATTCCACCGCTCAGATGAGACCCCTTTGGGATGATTATGTCTTACGTGTAGTCGTAATGGCATCTTTATTTCCAACATGGGAGTCCGTGACTCTGAGGACCTTTTAGAGCCTTATCCCGAAGGTTACTAAAACATGACTCTGTGTTCATCCTTTGAAGGGATTACCGTCTTACGAATCGTCATTTTGATGGAAAACTTTCGAGGGTTATTGCATGGGACTTTGTTTAAAGGCATTTTTGGATACCCTCTTTTAAACCAATAGATTGCCCACCCGAGGTGAGGGATATCTTGTGTATTACCTTGCAGGACCTGTGACCTTGACCCTGCTGTTGTTCTGTTATCATGTGCATTCATAAGCATTGCATTGCGTAGCATGGTTACATATCAAGGGACTTAAGAGACTGTGATTATCTCAGGTATTGATGAACATAATGACTGATCAAAGAAAGAGAAGCACAAATTCCATAAAGTTCAGAGAACCAAAGTTGGAATTAATTCAAGACCTTCTGATTGACGTGTCGAAAGCTATCAAGATCAACTTTCAAGGGAAGTATGGGAAATTTCTTGATCTTCTCCATTTTAGGGTCGATACTTGGGCTTTGTTCGCTATGGATCAATTTTATGATGCGCCTCTCAGATGCTTCACTTTTCAAAACTACCAGTTGGCTCCTACTCTTGAAGAATATTCTCGCCTTCTGAATATCAAGATTAAGGATCAACATATCTACACCGGCCTGGAAGAAGAACCAAAGTCTTTTGTCATTGCTCTTGCTCTCCACATGACCAAGGAAGAAGTCAAATATGGTCTAGCCAATAAGGGAGGTACTCAAGGCTTTCCTTTGAAGTTTCTACTAGACAAAGCCGCTCAGTACAAGACCGTTGGGGATTGGGAAAGGTTTGGTATTGTTGTTGCTCTAATGATCTATGGGGTTGTTCTCTTTCCAAACATAGACAACTTTATAGACATCACTGCCGTTATTCTCTTCATGCAGAAGAATCCTATTCCTACTCTCCTCGCCGATGTTTATCACTCTATTCATTAGAGGAGTGAAAAGAAGACAGGAATGGTCCAATGTTGTTCTCATTTACTGTTCAAATGGTATGACTGACTTTATCATTCTTTATAGATTTTGCAGATACTGGAGGATACTCGAGGCCTCCTCTAGTATTTTAATTAGTGGGATTATAACCTCTCCCCGTCCTTTAGCGGTCTCACTTTCAACTGCTTGTACTGCACATTTATAAGAAGAAATGGATGTTCCTTTCTTCATATCTTCATTACCCATAAAAAGTGCTTGTAACTGAGATCCAATGGCCTCTTTAAGTTCCAAATAAGAAAATGAGATAGGTGACTTATGATCAAAGCTCATTCACCATATACGGTTACCAGTTTCCCATTTTTCACAAATTTCAATTTTTGATGAAGCATTAAAATGATTGCTCTAGTCAGGCTGTCCTGAAAGTAATGAATTAGCAGCTGATGATTGTCCGTATGAGTAGAAATCTTATGGGCATACATAAACAAATGACTATGTGGGCAAGAGTTACCCTTGTATTTTCAAAATCAGGCACCTTGAATTTATGCGAGATTTTAACATTTGGAACCAAGTAAAGGTCTGCGGCATTTTTCCCAAACAAATCTTGTTCACGAAGAGCCTTAAGTTCTTTCTGCATCTCCAAAAACTTATCTTAGAAATAATCCATCCTTTCATCTACCCTCATACCTTCACTGGGAGTGGTATCAAAGATCTGCTCTTCATTGTATGGAGTAGTGTGTACCAGAGGAGGTGGCATAGACATAACTGCAGTGACTCTTGAAGCTTTAGGAGCCATAGGTTTGTAACCCTCTGGCATAAAGTTTGGAGGCATGCCCTAAGGAAAGCTGGGAGGCATGGGATACCGTGGAACACTAACAAGCGCATCAGAGATAGGTGCAGAGAATACTTCTGAGATCATAGTCCTTTGTATAGCTTCTTGAGAATTAGGTGACAGCTGATTCTGAGCAGTCGCCATTGCTTCCATCATGTTGTTGAGTCTTTCCATACTGTCTTTTAGAGTAATAACCTCTTCTCCAAGCTCCCTGTTTTCTTGCTTAACTTTGTTCATCCTTCTTTGATGACTTGTTCGAGTATTGTATTGATGAAGCAGTTTGACTTCAAAGTGAAAGATACATGTGAGTTTCTTGAAATGAAAAATGTTTGAATGATGCATGATGTGCAAAGAAAGTAAAAGACTTTATTTTTAAGGAACTTTAGCAATTATGTTGCAAACATCATAAGAAGGATAACACTTTGAATAACATAAAATCTCACTTCATTAATGAACTGGAAGGATTACAATTTTAGAAGTACAACTTCAAAATATCTAAAAATACAAAAGAAAAGCTAAGTCATATGAGTCTTAAGGAATCCTCTCCGATGAAGGTCCAACTTTTTGCTACTGCTTCCTCTTATGTCTTTTCAATTGAGCATTTTCAATCGTAAGTTGGTCGATGATCCTCTTCCAAGCACCAGAAGTAGGAGGGATACTGTTGCACCCCAAAATTTGCCCTCTTTCAAGGCTTGACTCATTTCTTCATTTCTTTCAAATTCAATGGCATAAGGGAGGCCCATCATTCCAAATTCAAGGTTCATAAATTCAAGGCTAGATTCAAGAGTTTTTACAAAGAGAAATCTCTTGACATTTTCAAGAATGTTACATTGGTTACCAAATTTCAAACTCTTGATAATGCTTAGGAAATTAAGCTATTTCTAGTCTTAATTCAAGATTCAAAATAACTTCATGCCATGGTATCCCCTATGCTCCATCAAGTCCACATGACCCTCTTTGTGCTTACAAGCATGCAAGGAAAATATTTAAGAGATAATTCAATGTTGGAATATTTCAAGATCAATACCATGCATGTTCAACCATGAGTAATTTGAATATGGTCCAAAACAGCCCCATGCAAGAAGTGGCAATGTGTATCATATCACAAAATCATTTTATGTCACAAAACCAAGGTTATAAGCTTATTTGATACATCTACACATCAAAAAATCAGAATTTGAAAATGATGTCCAAAATGTAGTGCATTGACTACATGAGTATGTCCAAACAAATCAACCGACCAATGGGTACAAGGGTGAATAGAGAGTTAGAGTGCTGCAGAAGAAAATACAGCAAAAACATACTAGAAATGGAAGGAAAGTGGGGCTGTACCAAAAGGTGGTAAAAGATATTGCCAAGAATGGAAATTCTGAAAATGGGGAAGTGTGCAAGAGCTGTGGTTTTGGTACAGCAGGAAAAGGCAGCAGAAAAAGGGAGATAAGGAGGCTTGGAGGCTGCACAAAACCATCATTCACTATCATTCACATACACAACATTTTGGAGATAGAGAGATTTGGAAAAAAATAGAGAGAGCAAAACCAGCAAAAGATTTAGAGAGTGAAAGAGAAATACAAGAGAACCACTAAAGAGCAAGAGCCTTCACAACATAGAGTGAGGAGTGGAGCACATTCATCCAAAACCAAGGAGGACTTGCAAGAAGAAGAAACTCTTGGGTATCCATTTTCTCAAACTTTTCTCTCTTTATTTCTTTGCTCTTATATTCATTTTGTTTACTCTTTTATGTGTTGTTGAACGGTATATATCATGTAAGGCCCCATAAGGGACCAAGAAACCATTGTCAAGAAACTACAAAAACGAAAGAAAACGTAGAAAAAGTTAGGATTTTGGCTGTTTTAACAGGCTAACGGTCGACCATAGCAGGTCTATGCGTCGACGCATAGCCTGCATTTTTAGACAAATTAAAAAAACTTACAGTATGCGTCGACGCATGAGTCGGCGGGCGCTTACCCGTCAGTCTATCAAAATGGTGTGCGCCGAGTGTATGGTCGACGCATGGTGTTTATGCGCCGAGCCGTGGGAAAAGGCTGAAAGTCATGCGCTGACCCTATGGTCGACTCATGGCTTCAAAGCTTGCAAAAAATGAGAAATTTCTAGCTTTGTGCAGTTTGTTATGACTTCAAATATCTATAAAAAAAAACCTCAAAAAAATTTTTTATTGGCATGTCCCGATTTTTTTTTAGCCGACTAATCCCATATGTTGTATGATTTTAGTAGGAATGTTGCTATTGTCCTTGGTGACTTTTGATTCCAAAAACCATTTTCAAAAGCAAACTCTCGATTTTATCGAGCCGTTTTTAACCCTTGTAAGTCGGTCGCCTTGTGCGTCCGCCATCGACCTTGCTCGCTTCACCTCAAACCTTTTTTTTAAACAATTAAATCCTTGACCCAACGTCAAGCGAATTTTCTCAAACGATTGTTAAGACAATTCGCCATATTTAATAAAAGGTGTTTTCATCCGCACCTTTTTCTCCTAAAAAACCTCGGCCCCGTACCGAGTGCATTTTCAAAACACTTACAATAAATAAATCGATTCTCTTTGTATTGAACTAAAGAGAGAGGATTGAGTGTAGACTTCTTCCTCTCCGAGTGTTGGGATATTCACTGTAGTGTGGGTGGTCTCGATACTCGTCTTTCAATACGAAGGCGTGACTTTATCCGCCACCTATCTCCCTCTACAACTACCTTCCGTAACCTTTGTCACCTAAAAACCTCGGTCCCGTACCGAGCGCTTTTTTAAACTCTATTCATAACAAAAATTTGAATGGTCGTGGAGTGGTTAGGCGTAGGCCTTCTCCTATCCCGAGTGCTGACGTTTACCGTAGGGTTCTCTGTCACAAAAGCACTTACCATTCAAAACCAAAAACACTTTAATAAGAGAATGAAGTTCTCTTTGTATTGAACTAAAGAGAAAGGATTAAGTGTAGACTTCTTCCTCTCCGAGTGTCGAGACGCTCACTGTAGTGTGTGTGGTTTTGATACTCGTTTTTCAATACGAAGACGCTATGTTCGCCACACCCTTTCATAACAAAAACTTTGAGATAAAGAATTGGGTACTACCCGTAGGGGTTACTATCCGAGGACCTATCTCGCCCCTAAAAAATAATTCAACAAATCAAATGTGACATCTTGCCTCGCATGGCGAAAACTTATCTTTCGAAAAGGATATGATACTTCCGTTCTACCGCAAACAGGTAATGCCTAAGTTTCCAGCGAGCGAGCAACAATACACCTAACTGCTAGAATGCGTACGATAGCATCATCCATAAAAAACATCAACAAATCGTAGGCCGAACTACGGCTGCTCTGATTCTTTACTTTTTCAAGTAAAGATACGTAGGCACAAGGGCCACAATCCTTGTCGAGCACATTCCCCCTTATATCTGTAGTTCCCCGAACTACGTCGACTCTGATTTTCTCATGTCTATCGAGAATACGTAGGCCTAGGACCGCGAAGTCCTACCGAGTCCGTCCTTTCTCTCTTCTTCCCTGTTACGTCCTTTCCCCGTTTCTAAACCCTTTTTCATTGTCCCGTGGAACACTTTTATAACATAATTTTTAAGCAAATAAATCACATTCGACAAACAAATGGTTCCCATCGAGTACGATGGATGCGAGGGGTGCTAATACCTTCCCCTCGCATAACCGGCTTCCGAACCCGTTCTTGGTCGCGAGACCATCTTATCCGTTCTTTTCTTGAGGTTTTCTCGATATTTTCCTTTCCCCTCATGGGATAAATAAAATTTGGTGGCGACTCTTCTGTCCTTTTTCGCCTTCCCCGTCGTTGCGCGTATTTTTCAAGTAGTGACAGATACCATTAGAGAAAAATATGTTCTCTTGCTCTTCTTGTCTTTCTACATCATGTTGCTCAAGTAACTCGATCAAGACGTCCTTTTCTTTTAGTTGTTTCTTCAACTCTCTCTTATTGGCTCTTGAAGCATGATACTTGTCTTCCCAAGTGTATCTTTCTAACTTCATCCTAGCCAAAAGTTCTTGATACTCCTCTCTATTCTCAATAGGAATGGTAGATGATGATGCTACAGCAAAAGGTAATGAAGGTTTCTCAATAAAATAAGGTATCTTAGGTTCACAAGCTTTGGTGCATACCCACTTAGTGTAGGTCTCAAAAGCAACACATTTCTTCCTTCCTAACTAATCTTTTCTTTTCAAATGAATTGAGTTCCAAGCATTTATAACTCTCTTTTTCAAATCTGGACTTCCTCCTTCATTGAGATAAAAGAAACCTGATACTGAAAGACTGATAGGTTTGTCCTTCATAGGGTACCCAAACTGACGTCTTGTGAGAGAGGGGTTGTATTTAATCCCCTCATGTATACAAAGAAGAGGCACATTAGGGAATTCTCCACAAATGTCAATAATAACTCATGTGTCATAAGTTGGGTCATACCAGTTCAAATTTGTATGAGAGAGTGAGAGAGAGACATAAGCCTCTGAAACCATCTGAGTTTGTCTGGATTCTTTGTAAAGAGTATGGTTTGAGGTTAGTGTTATTGAAACCATTTATACAACAAGGGTTCATAACATATGATCGCTCCACCACCCTTCTTGATCCTGTGATGAATTGAATGGTAAGCGTCTCCAAGCAGAGTAGGCACTGGGTTACCACTAAAAAAATATCTGAATATCATTAACATCAGCATAGCGATTGATGTTCGAGAATAGCACAAGACCATAGATGAGTAATGCAAAGATAGCTTCAAAGGTACCCATACTATTTGCTTCAGCCAACTTTGTAGCTTTCTCTATTAAGAACCTGGAAGTTAACCCATGAATTCCTCCTTTGGAGGTAAATTTATATTTTACATATGAAGTCTCCAAATGAAGAGCTTTTGCATTGACTGAGTACTTAGGAATTTCCTCTGAGCCATTGAAAGGAATCTTGTCTAACACTAGAAAACCAACCCAATATGAATACTCCTTCATAGTTGGTGCAAGCTGATAATCTGGGAATGTGAAATAGTGGTAGAGTGAATCGTAGAATTGCACAAGAGTGTCTAGAATCTCATCTTCAATATTAGTCTTCATAATATCCAAGATTCTTCCATAGCTTCTTCTTAAATCCTCTGGACAGTAGATCATACGTCCTAGATTTCTTAATTCTGTTACATCAGGATCCTCGAAGTTGTACTTCCTAGTGTTCCTTTTCTCAAAATCCATGGTAAAATCTATGAAATTTGCAATAAATTTTTTAATTTTAGTGAATAATTTGATTAAAAAATGATGTTTAATGAATGTACGGATGCACACACAAGGTTATAAACATGCAGTTTTATGTAAGTAAGAATTGCACCTAAGAGGGGGGTGAATTAGGTTCTTTTGAAATTTTCTGGTTTTAAGAGAGTTATGTTACTTTCTTTTAGTGGAGTGATATAATAAAAGCTTGTAAAGGCAGAAAGTAAAAGAGACACAAAGAATTATAGTGGTTCCCCTCACACTCCGAGGGTACTCCACTCCCCTTTCGACTCGAAAGAGATTTCACTATAGTTAGGATCAGTCTACAACTTTCTTTCTAACCTATAGTGAGATCAAAGGCTCTTAAACACCTTTAAGATCTATACACTAAGTGCAATAAGAACAATCCTCTCTAATGCACACACTTGCTTTCAACAATCCTGAAAAGCAAAGGGAAATAAATACAATCTGATTTTTGTAATGATTTGTAACAATGTATACAGTTGTTTATCAATGCTGAGATTGATCTTCTCTTTCAATGATAAATTGCACAAGTTTCTAAGACTTATTGCTCAATAATTTTCTTTTCAAAGGATATGAAATTTATGCAGAAAATTCTTTGTGAAAAGTGATTTTTCTTAGAAGTGGAAAGATGAAATTATGATACAGATTTTGAAAGAGAGTTGAAAGAGATGTATTTGAAAAAAAATGTGTGTTTGAATTTTGAAATATATAGGTATTTATATTACACAAACACCTCTTGAGAAAAACATGCAAATCTCCAAAAAGTTGATGAACAATTGTTATGTTTCAAAGGACACATTCCACAGAAATTCGATTGAAGAGATGCAATTTTTCAGAAAGATTTTTCAAAAACGTTCAGTGAGCATTCGATTGCACAAAGAGCCCAATCGATTTCACCTTCACAAAATTACTTGAAAATTCAAATTTTCAAAAGAGCAATCGATTGCACCTTTGGACCAATCGATTGCACTTCAAAACAGAAGTGAAAAATTTGAAAAATTTTAAGCATGCAATCGATTGCATCAAAGAAGCAATCGGTTGCTTGCTGAAACAGAAGCAAAAATGAGTTAAAATATTGATCATGCAATCGATTGCTCTAAGAGTGCAATCCATTGCACTTACAAAAACTTAGAAAAATTCTCATTTAAAAAGCTTGTGTTAGTGTGAAAAGTAATGTAAATAATTTTTAATATTTTGAGCAATTAGGACTTAAATACTTAATGGAAGTTCTCATTATACCTTCTGAGGAAAACATCCTTAAAGTTGTGTCTTTGTCCTGATGCTTGGTGGTTTATCATCTTTGTCTTCTTAAGTGGTTTGTCTTCATCAAAACATATGTTGATCTCTGAGAATCTTGATTTCACACTTTAAAGGTCACAAGCATGGAGTCATGAGTCTAACCGTCCCAAGAGGTATATACTATGTGTTTATTATACTTGTAGAACAGGTTCTATCAAGGTTCCCAGAGTCATAGGTCCATCTTTCGAATATTACTGGCTTGCACAACTACTCATGCAGGCTAATAATATTCTCAAGAGAAACTCGTTTGTGTGTAGTATTACGTGACAACTACCTCAGGTCTACACCTGGATAATCACTACACTCCATCTTAGAAAAAGGCCAAGTGGAGTAAAGGGATATTAAGGTCCTCAGCTTCTCAGGCTCCTAAATCGTAAAAATTAATGGCATTACGACTACTCGGAACGACATCAGTAATTCCAAAGGGGCCTTCATTGAGTGTGATTATATCATATGTTACTTATGCGTAGGATTACTCCAGACATGTAACTTTTGATTATACCAACATCATATCTTATTTATGTAAACTCAAATCTGGGTTAAGACTTGTCTCACTCATAAAGATCAACCAAGAACCTAAACAAATACAAGAAAATAATATATTAACAATAACATAAATATAATAAGATAGGTTTAACCCTCTTTTGGGATATCATCCCTAGTGAAGTCGCCATTTTTCTATTGCACGGTGAGAATTGGAGACCAAGTTATTGGATTAACTTGACTCACAAATCAAATATCGCAATCGAACTATAATGTATCCAAGGGAAGGGAAAAATATAAATAACCCATAAATATGCAATGTAAAACAATGCAATAAGAGATCTAAGGTTCAGGGATTGGTTATACTAAGGGAATGTACTAGTACCTTAAATATCTATAGTATACTATAGGAACCTCTTAAAATACTTGTGTTATTTGCTTAAGTTATTTGCTATGGATTGGGAGAGTTGAGTGTCTTTGAGTGAGTGATGGAAGTGGGAAATGTTTTCTTTTTGTTTTTGTAATGTATATGAATAAAGGGGGTGAAAATAAAGAGGTGTGCTCGCTAAGATCTCGCAATCCTATGCCTACGTTTCCCTAGAGGAAGTTAGAGCATTTGTAGTTTAGGAAATTATGGGTAAAATCAATGTTTGTTTGGTTTTTAGGAGAATAGACAAGTTATCTTCTTAAAAGGGACTGCTCAACTATACCACCACAAACATAAAAACACAGGGGGTCTTTTCATAATAAGAGAAGGACTTCAACTTGGATATAAAATCAATAAGTATCACACTTACATCAATTAAATGAAAGAGTGTCTTTGCACCATAATAAGATAGGGACATCAACTTGGATATATAATTAACAAGTATGTCACTTACATTACTTAAATGAGAAAGAGAGTTTCAAAAGATTGATTTATATTGTGGAATAGAAGAGACATTTCTTCTATAGAGATGACTTATCTCTAATCTCTTGGGGAAGAGTTTTGAGTTTGAAGACAAAGATGGCTACGGTTTGATTGAAGTTGAATTTTGAGGGGAATCCTAATTTTTGAATTAAGTCTAACCAAAGGGTAAGGGGAATTCAATAACTTATATGTATGCATATGAAGTCAACAAATATCCTTTCCCTTGGATCTGCTACAATTAAAGTGATATAGCCTAAGATTAATCACGATTTAAATGCTAAGAGGAAAATCAAATAGCAATATGATTCTATCAAATTAGGGTTTAGGGTATGATGAACATAAACACTAATGTCAAGAGAAATTTAACAAAACAAAATTTATCAAATTTCAACAAGTATAACATTAAGAATGAAATGAATATACAAGTATGATTAAGCATGGTATCAAGACATGTGTATAATAGGCAAAACATAAGACAATATGGAAGTTTATGAAGGAAATGCTTGAACATGTGAGAAAATATTTAATCAATTGAAACATCACAAACAATTTTAAGCAAGTACATGTTCAAAATGAATCATGGATCAGATGAACATGGTAAGGCAAAACCCTTAAAAGGAGTTTATGAAGGAAATAATTGAACATGTCAACAATTTTCAAGTATTAACCAAAGTGAACACATGAACAAGATATTTAACATGGTTGAATCAAGGGTTAAAGGAACCAACTTCAAGTTGAAGCTCTAGTCATGCATCAAGGTGTTTCAAAAGATCAAGCAAAACTAAACCCTAAAGGTACCACTTAAACAAACTATTTAATCATAGCTTTATCAAAAGAAAAGAACAACTAAACATGGTATAAGTCATTAACGATACTTAAGCAAAGCATACTATAGCCACATAAGCACATATGTTCAATTATATCAAAGAAATAATTTAAAGAACACCATTAAAAGGTTTAAAAACACATAAAAGGTACATGTTTTCAAATACACGAAAATATATAAAATAAATATTTTTTTTTGGTATTTTTTGATGTATTCTTAAAATAGAGGGGATAAATGATAAGTGTGCAAAAAATTAGTTCAAAAGGGTGAAAGGAGCATGAGATATGATTGAAAGAAAATAAGGAAAAAAGTGAAAACAACAAGTGGTAAACATGAAAGTTTCTTAAAATTCAATAAGGATCATGATAGTATTATTTAATTTTATTAATTTTCAACAGATAGCAAATAAACATACACAAACCAGAAAGAACCCTAATATGAGAATTCAAAATAAAATCACATACAACAATGATTAAGCACAATTGACATAGGGTAAATACTCTCTACATCATGGTAAATGGTTTGGTAATTCACATGATCAATAATGATGCATGAGTCGTAGAGTTTGAGAAAGAGCAACGTACCTTCAAAAGTAAAAATCAAGTTTGGCTTTAAAGTTATTACAAAAGAAAGATGATGATCCTAAAAGCTTCCTTGACCTCCAAGGAATGTGTTGAAGTGGTTAAATTGAGCTGAGACCCTATGAACTCTCAATTCAAATCAATATGCATAATGAGAAAAGTGAGATATGAACTTATGGATTCTGGTGTTACAAAATGGTTTTGAGGATTTGGATCACTCCTATGTGTCGTACCCTAAATTTGTCCTACCCATTTTCAATTATTTTCACTTTTTTCGTTTTTTTATTTTTTATTTTTTATTTTACGTTATCTGCTTATTTCTTGTTATTTAGACACGTGTCCGCTCACAACTGATTGATTTTTTAAGAAATTTATCTTTATGACTCATTAAGGCGTGACATGTGGCCTAACACCCTTTTTGTGAATATTATCTTCTTAAGCTTTTTCTATTTTAAAATATTACCAATAATGTTTTTAGTAATTACTTTTTCTTTTTTTATATATATTTCTTTTAATATTTATTTAATAATTATTGTTAATATTTATGTTAATGTATCAATTTAATTTTTATATTTTGTTAATATTTAATTGTTTTGTTAATATCTATTTATTACTTAGTCATATTAATTAACATTGTAATTATTAAGTTAAATTATTAGTAATTGTTTTATTATTATTATTATAATTAATTTTGGAAGCAGATTGTAACAAAAAAAAGAGAATTGGAATAGGGCGGAAGGCCCATGACTGGTGGCCCATTAGGGCTGGATTTCACTGCTGTTAAAAGGAGATAATTTCAGAAGAAAAGGGATCAATGTTCATCACTTTCATTCAAACCCTAAACTCAAATTGAACGGACGAACCCCAAACCCTAGCGGCGAAGCGCCGTAACCCCTTCTCCCTCACCAGAAAATCCAACCCTTCCTCTTTCTCTCCCGAAAGTGACCGCCATCACCGCCATTAACGTTCAGTCCGAACGCTGCTTTTTCTTCTTCATCAACACCACTAATAAAAACTCCAATCTCATCCCGGCCAATCTTCGACATCGTGACTACGAAGAACGCCATCCTCAAAACGCCCTTCGATTCATCGTTGAGACATCAACTTATAGTTCCTCAAACTCACGGCGCAACTCCACCATTACGAGATCTTCGTCAACAACACGATTTGATCTTACAGCAACATCTTGGGCTTCTCACACTCAGTGACCCTAAGTGTCGCCGTCAAGCTTATCACAATCGTGCACCGTCCGTCCGTTAACAGAGTTCAACAACTCGATTACATTAGGTTTCGTTCCGAAGCGTAATCGACTCGCGGTGGCCAACAAAGCTGCAGTAAGTGCGTATTCGGTATTGGTTTCGAATTTTCTTGACTATCAATTATTGTGTTGTTGTTCAGTATTCACTTTAACTTTGATTGAGTTAAGATGCATATTCACGTCTCATGTGCATATTAGGAGTTGTAGTTACAATCAGTTTATGTTATTCATTAACTTTGACTCTGTTTGGATATGATTTGTGAATCTTCTCACAGGATTAGTTGTTCTACCGATCCTCGCTTGTTTTGGTTATTTGTTATGTATTGACTAGAGTTATTCTGACACTGCCTGGAGGTTTGCTGTGATTGTTTGATTCGCATTAATAAAAATGGCTTATACTGAGAGAATAAGTTGTTGGTAATCTGGGTGTAAGTTCATGAGAACTCTTTGTGTTGAGTTGTTCTACCGGCAACGGTTCCATTATCAAAAGTCCTAGGTCTCTCCGTTTTCATAAGAATTATGTGATTGTCTGTAATTTGTTTGTGTGCAGGTTACAGTATCACCAAGTTTCAAATTGTGCGATAGTAAAATTGAACGGCGTAGCAGCGGCGAGATGGTGATATCATTCATGTTTTCGATCCAACTCTGTCTTCATATGTTATTGTTTCTCTAAAAAGATTGTGTTATTTTCTATGGATGGTTCTGTATGCAGGTGTGAGCTTTAACACAAGATTCGGACTCAAGTTAGTTTCTGTCGAACATAACTCACCATGAAACCAACAAACGGTCGATAGCAAGGGATTGATTCGAAGATGACAACTCAGTTGGATTCGATTTTGAGCATCAGCATCAATGCAGCGGCATATTTCAAAGAAATCAATAGCGTCTGGTATCACTCAAGCTGAAGAGATCTCCACAACAACAGCTTTAACTTTGTGTTTATGATGTCGCAACTCAACGACAGCTATGGCCACTGCGAATTGCCGCCGTTTTGAAGGTGTTAAGTTTCATTTCCGACCACAGCACAACAAGCGCAACAATGAAACTTTCGCATCAATAAGTTCCATTATAACAGCTCAGAAACATGCATTCAATTCTGTTTCCATAAGGATTGTTTTGTTGTCTGTTGTTAACTTCATGTGCAGGTTTCAAATCAGATGTGGCTCAGCAGTTGCTCTTATCAACCACGACTTGAAGCCAGTACCAAAGAAGGGTAGTTGATGTTGAAGCTCTTGCAGAGCTGACTTTAGTTCTTCAGTCTGCAGTAATAAGATTTGAATGATTGCGCATCAAGTCCAAGAATGACAGGTTCGGAGCCATAGCCATTTCGCTCACGACTTGTAACGACATCAAAAGAAAATGACTCGAATTCGCGTCGGTATCATTCTATCTACACTTTTCAATTTGAACCTGCTTATTGCTACCTCAGTTTCGCACTTTGTATATGATTGGGTAATTGTTGGATTGATAAACAATGGTTGTATTATGCAGTGTTCAATGTTGGATTGATAAAAGGAATTTCAACCAATGTGTTACTTTTAGCTTTAGGTTGATATTGTTTGAACTGATATGCTCTGTTTTTGTTTAAAAAAGAATTTTCTATGGAACTAATAAAATGATAAAATCTGGATTGCAATTTCATGCTTTCATGATTAAATTTGACAGCACTGCACTGGAAACTTGATGTAGTCAGCATTAGTAATGTGCATTCAGCGACATTGATGGCAATACCATAGCTCTAACATTGATATCAGTTTCGGTTGCTGTTAGATATTGTTTATTATGTCTTCTATTTGACAGGACACAACTCAGCGGCAGCAAGTTTCATGAACTCAACAACTCTGCAACGAACTTGCAGTTCTATTTAAAACCGGCGAAAAAGAATCTTTGATGTTGGTGACGGCGCTGCCGAATTATTGGATGTGAGAAAAGATCTTGAAGCATTGTGTGGTTTAGAAATATCAACAACAACACAGCGCCGCGATACTTTCATCTCTACCACCACAGATCCTCTGATCTACAAGATCCAAACTCATTATAGTGATCTGTTTTAGAACTTGTTGTTTTCATTGGTTTGTTTTCATTAGAATGATTGATTTGTTTGGATTTGTTGACAGGTACCGTCGGTGAAAACCTGAGCTCGGTTAAAGCACGAATTTGAATTCGTTTTCAGCAGGCACGACAACAACAAGATTCTTACATTCATAAGAAATCTCGACACTCTTTCGCTGACAGCAACCGCAACACAACTTTGGCAGCACCTGAACGCGTAACATGTTCGTAATCTCAAATCGATTTTGCATCAACACCAGTCTGGCTTTCGAGTTGATATGACAAGAACCACGAAGACAGCAGTTGGAACTTGCGCTAGACTGTTCTCGCCGCAGCTCAATACTCCCGTAGCAGCTCGCCCGCAGTGCATGATTTCGTTTCTGTTTCGGTTGTGTGCAAGATTGGATTCTGAATGGTGGCTTATCATTTATCGATTTGTTCTACTTTTGCACATGTTTTTGTTTCAACTCAAATTCAAGTTCCTACTGATACATGTTTGGTTGGTTCGCGACTAGCAGTGGTGGAAAACAACCGTATTTTTTTCATACAGAATGTTCATCTGCGGTTTGAAATTGTGGAGAATGTGACTTGTTTGATTAGTGGTTTTTGTAGAACTGTGGCTAGATTGTGAGCTTGTTAAATATTGCAGCCCTGATGTTTATAATGAAAACTTTCACAATGCAATGGCACATCCTAGCAATAAGGAATTGACGCATAGACAACGGTTCTATTCCTGGAAGAACTATAGGAACAATCGGCTAAAACACATTTTTTTCAACGCTGCACCCCTTGGTTTCTTTTGATGTTTTTTTTTACTAATTATTTGTGTTGGCTGCACTTATTTTCTCAATTAGACAAGTTTTTATTTTTATTTTAATATTAACAACTTTTTTAATTTGTTATTTGATCTTAGTAGTTAGTCACTGATTGACATTAATCGAAGTCTTTTTCGAATTTAAATCTCTAGTCAAGATATTTCTTAATCAATCACGAAAAATTAAACTCTTGAAGTCTAGCACTTCTTGAGTTTTCGAATGGATATTATTGAGGTGTACACCTTAAATAATGTTTTGTTCAACATTTCATTCTCTTATTTTAGAAAAATATAATAATAATATATCATAAGAATCCAACAATTCTATATGATAGTTTCGTCGTTCATTCAAATATTCTCCAATTGGAAAAAGTGTCGTCAAGATATGGCATTTCGATAATACCTCAATTAATTGGTTGTGAGGCCAACGTCTCATCTACCAAATAATTATCGCTTCTCCTAAAATTATTTTCATACCTCGTTTACCTCAATTTTATTTTCAAAACATTTTCTCGATTAAAACTCCAAAAGAGAGAGATTCTTGAAATCTAGCATTTCTTGGATCTTCGAGTGAATAGTTCTCGAGACTCGCTCTTGAGTTGTTATTCATTCAATCTTTTGATTTTCTCAAACGCATTTTCTCAAATTCTTTTTCTCGATTAAAACTCCGAAAGAAGGAGATTCTTGGAATCTAGCATCCTTGAATTTTCGAGTGAATAATTCTCGAGGCACGCTCTTGAGTTGTTATTCACTCAACCTTTCGACTCTTTCAGATTCAATTACTTTCAAACATTCTTCTAAGTCGAATGCTCGTCCGCATTCGCAACCCACATTTCACTTCACAATTCCTCATGGTTTCGATATTAGGGGCACCCTCAGGGACTAATATCGTTTCTCACAATCCTGACCCTTGACACGTCGTCAAATCGGTTTCATTTTCAAACAAATCCTCGATACGTCGTCGAGCTACTTCAAAAAAACTTCCTTTTGGCCTCGCATGCCATCCTTCGACTCGATCCTTTCACAAACATTTTCAAAACTTACGAAAGAGGAATATCCTTAGAATCTAGCATTCTTTGAATATTTGAATGAGTAACTCTCGAGGCGCGCCCTTGAGTTGTTATTAGTTCATTCTCTCAATTTCAAAACATCCAATTCTTTATCTTCAGCTTATTCAGTCAATTCCCGAAAGAACTGAGTTCTTGGAATCTCGCATTCTTTGAATTCTTGAGTGACAAGCTCTTAAGGCGCGCTCTTGGGTTGCTTGTCAGTCGCTCTTTCGTCTCTTTCTCAAACTTCCAACCCATTCAACCTCACCATTTCGTGGTTGTTACCACGAACTACGGACGTTCTGATTCTTCATTCATTCTTGAATGTAAGATACGTAGGCACAAGATTGTGATGATCTTGGCGAGCACAATCCCCTCCATCTTCCGTTCTCCCCCATTCTTTCCCGTAGTCGAACTACGATGCTCTGATTTCTCATTCTCGTCCGAATGAGCATACGTAGGCACAAGGGCCCCAATCCTTGGCGAGCACCCTATCCTCTAACCATCCCCTTTCCCCTAGTATCTTTATCCCTTTATAGTATCCTTTAGCATTTAGTAGAGAGAAGAGAAGAATTAAGTTTAGCTAATGTCACAACTCGATTTAAGAGGTTCCCGTCGAGTACGACGGACGTGAGGGGTGCTAATACCTTCCCCTCGCGTAACCGACTCCCGAACCCAGGAATATGGTTGCGACGGCCGTGTTCCTTCTGCATTGTGAGGTTTTCTCGATATTTTCCTCTCCCGTCTATTCGGGAAAAATAAAGTTCGGTGGCGACTCTGTCGAACCGCATTTTCCGCGCCTTTCGCGCGAGGGTCGTGTTTTCGAAATGAAATTTTCGAGGTGCGACAGGTGGCGACTCTGCTGGGGACATTGCTCCGTGCAAGAGAGAGTCGAGCCTATCTTAGTTTGAGTTGTTAGCTTGTTGTTTTTTTATTTCTTCTCGCTTTCTATTTGTATCCTTATCTTGGTTACCTGTGCTTGAGGCATTGTGGGGGTTGCTATACTTATGGTTACTTTGTGAGATGGCTCTACACCCGAGTCTGAGTAAAACCCTAGGATTAGGATGGTGGTTGTGTAGTGGAGACTTGCGTGGAGTCTTTCACGTTAAGTTGAAGCGAAAACCCCGCTTGGAGTAGATTCCTTGGAGATATTGTTGTTGTGGTGAGTCTTTGCCATAGCAATGATGTTTTCGAGTCTGAATCGTTGATCCCAAGGACCATTAACCGTTTTATCCATGGTGGTTGGTAGTGTTAATTCTTTGTGAATTAATATGAACGCCCCAATCAGATGAGATCCCTTGAACGTATTACTTTCTTACAGTAATATTTTCAACCTCGATCTATGACTCTGAGAACCTTTTCTAGAATCCGTGTGTCGATGGTTGTGTAGTTGATGCCTCCGAGAAGTCTTTCTCGCGTGGAAGATACGAGAACCTTACCTAGAGGAGATTCTTTTGAGGATATTATCATCATGATGAGGCTTTGTCATGGCAGTAATATCTTTGAAAGATGTCCATGACTCTAGGCACCTACCCGTTTTAGAATCCTACCCGTGGGGGTTTCTTTGAGCAGTGACTGTGATCCTTGAACTGTTCACCCGGCTATTCTCAGAACTGTTTGAATTTGTGATCCTGTGATCCTAGATCTTGCATCTTGCATTGCATATCATTGCATTGCATCTCATTTGTTGTGCATCTTGCATTCTCCTTCCTTCAGCAGTTTCTCATGTTTCTCTTTCCTTCATATCCAGTAAATCAAGCTGAGTCCTCGACACCAGTACGCAACTAGAGCCAATACAAGACGAATGATGGAGCAGATTCAACAGGAGCAAGCTACCTTCAGGGAAGAGTTGGATTCTATGAAAGGAAAGATTGACCAAATCCTCGAAGCCATCCTCACGGCCAGAAGAGAGGAAGAACATCGTGAAGCCGCTGCTGTCGTCAACAACAATGGTCAAGGACAAGGGTCTACTGCCATCCCTTTGGTTCCAATTCCAAATCCTCATGGGATGCCGTTGAACTTCAATAACGCAGCCGAAGGGAACACTTCTCATCCAACCCCAGCGCCCGGAGTTACCATTGGAGCTACCCCGCAGGCCCAGCCTACTGTTGTGCAAATCCCAGCTCCCCATACCGAAGATACCCTGATGGATCATTATGACGACGTTCAGAACTATCATGCTGCTATCCCCATTTCCAGTCCTGTTGCTGTTCAGGATTCAGAAGCCATGAAGATGTGTCGAGATCTAGCCGAGAAACTCAGAGCAATGGAGGGGCACAATTCAAATTCTTTCAGTGCTTTGGAATTATGCTTGGTGCCTGATGTTGTCATTCCTCCCAAGTTCAAAGTGCCGGAATTTTCAAAGTACAAAGGTCTCAGTTGTCCAAACATTCATCTGAAGATGTATTGTTGCAAGATGGCTGCCTATGCCAGATACGAAAAGCTCATGATCCATTGCTTCCAAGACAGCTTGTCTGGGGCATCACTCAAATGGTATATGCAGCTGGAACGTAACAGCGTGCGCACTTGGGCCGAGCTAGCCGATGCATTTGTCAAGCAGTATAAGTACAACACAGATCTTGCTCGAAATCGTACTCAGCTTCAGAATATGACTCAGAAGGACAACGAATCCTTCAAGGAGTACGCACAATGATGGAGAGAGCTAGCCACAAGGGTGCATCCACCTCTTGTTGATCGTGAACTTATTGACATCTTCATGGGTACTTTACAAGGCCAGTACTACGAAAAGCTGATCGGTAGTGTCTCTGCTGGATTCTCTGACCTAGTGATCGTCGGTGAGAGAATTGAAGAAGGGCTGAAGAGTGGAAAGATCCCAGGAGGTTCCAACAACCAGGCCAATGCCAAGAAGCCTTTCAATGGATACAAGAAGAAGGAGGGCGAGACAAATGCCATCTTTGTGCAGAAAGGGCAAGCTTCTCAACAAGCTCCTGCTCCTATGCCTTATCAAGTTCCCTATTATCAGTATTCGTATGTTGCTGCTGCGCAATATGCTCCAATGCCTTATCAGCCAGCTGTTCAAGCAGTGCAAGCTCAGATGCCACGGCAACAGGCTCCTCAGCAACAAGCCTACAACCAGCAAGGATATCAGTATCCTCCTCAGCAACAGCAGATGCAAGCAACTCAGCAACGACAAGGTACTCGCCCACAGCGTCCGCAGAGAACATGGAGGCCAGATAGAGTCTTTGATCGTCTACCAATGACATATGCCAAAATCTTTGCTCAGTTGATGGAGAAGAAAGCTGTTGTTCCGAGAGATTTGGCTCCTCCAACCATCATTCCTGATGATTACGATGCAAATGCTCATTGTGAGTTTCATAAGGGCGCTCCGGGTCATACCATTGAGGATTGCAGAGCCTTCAAGCACATAATTCAAGACATGATCGATAGGGATGCTATCAACTTCAATGGGAAGTCTCCAAATATCATCAATAATCCGATGCCACCAGTCAACTAGTGCCAACATCATATCGATTCCAGTCAAGTTCATTCCCCGAAAAAGGCCGTCATGCTGCCATTTCATGTTTCGCATTTCTTATGTTTTGTCTTTGTTTATTTAAGTATTGTATGCTTTGAACAATTGCCATTCGTATTTGGTTTTCATTAATGTATCGTTTATGCATGTTTTGAATTAGTTATGTCGTATTCACTCATTTTTTTCACTTATCACTGACACATTTATTCACTCCACTCTATCCACTGTTGTTTAGCTTGATTTGAGGGAGGATGATGAAAACGAGATACCCATAATTGCAAACTGTATGCTTTCAGACCGAATCTCGTCAATGATGTACAGGCATTGCTTCAATTCCCCAAACACTGGAGATATAAGGAGTTAATGCCTAGTAAACCACTTCGAGCCTAGAAGTAGCAGTTTCCTTCGGATATTCAAACCTTTACACTCAACCTGGGGCAGGGTAGTGTTCATTTAATTCAACCCCGCACTCGAATCAACAAAGCAAAATCCAAAAGACGGTTGTTCACCAATGACTCACAACAGGGCAGTCACAACAAAATCCAAAAAAAAGGAAAAATCAAAAGCCTGCTAAGTCAAACACCTCAGAGGGGACTTAGACAAAATCAAGGCAATCCCGATGGATCTGACAAACAAAGTCAATCCATGCAAAAGTTAGGGATCAAAAACAAAAGCAAAAGAGGACCCTGAAACCCTCAACAAAAAACAAAATAATATGCAGCGGCCACCCAGATCAAAGGGTCGCTGACATCCATAAAAAAAAACCAAAATAAGGTGATTGCCACGTCGAGCAAACCTTGAACCTTCAAGTTTACATCGTCCAGACAAGTGTAGAATTAACTGAGCGTAGGACTGGAGATCATTAAAAAGAAGGGGTGGGTACAAATTATACTTTGAGCCTAATAACCTTGTTTCGTAACCGTGAACCAGACCATGTTATAACCCTCAAAAGACCTAATTGAGGCGAGGTTTATTCTGAAAGCATATTGTCGCAAGGTTGCGTAACCTGACTCCTCACATGATTTCTAATCATCAGCATTGGTGTCATTATCCTTGCTATATCTCACGCACCAACCAAAATTAGCACAATGTTTGGACTAACAGTCCACTCGTCTCACTACCACGACACTCTCAATAAATGACACACTTTTTCAAAACATACATTGAACTTTGCATTAATATTACCATTTATGAATGTACAATTTTAATTGCAAATCAGTGCTAGGTATTCAAGGACATCTCAACAAGGTCCAACCGAGGAGGAACTTGACTTTCAGTGGCGTACACGAAGCAAGATTATTTCAAAGCCCACAGGCTGGGGCAAATCATTCAAACAGCTCGAGCAGGGGCATATAATTACCATATTCGGACTGGGGCAAGACCAAGTTACCCTAATCATCAGGCAGAGCTGCAACCTTCTCTGAAGGAAGTCCACAGCGAATCACCAAGTACCCAGACTTGGGGCATCCAGAGCATCGTCTTCCGCTTCAATCGTGACGTCTTTAACGAACTGCGTGTCGAGGAAGTCATTCCCTCCCACCACCCGAAGTCCAATCCGCATTGGCAACTACCCAAAGTCCACCATGCTGGCGTCTCCCTTCTGCATTTCCAATTACCCATCTGCGTCATATGCATCATAAGCATCGCATTCAACATCATAAACATCTTGCATCGTATGCATACCCCAATCATACCATACTTCCCCAAGCTCTTGCATCTCCGCTTGTCAGCATTTGCATTTGCACGTCCACTCATATGGAAAATCATTTATCATCCAGCATTCATATATGCAAGTCAAGGTCCAGGATCAATCCCGAGGATTTCCAAGACCATTGGTAGCCCAATCAGGGGCATCTTCCGCAAGATGGTGGGTTTGTCCCACGATTTTCAAGAGCTTTAAGGCAATCATCAGCCCAGTCAGGGGCAATCTTCTCCAATTGCGGGTTTCTCCCATCAAAATTTGAAGTTATTCAAAGCATGATTCAGCCCAGTCAGGGGCATTTTTCAAAGACCATGGGCGTCTCCCACGATGTATTTCAACCTCGTGGTTGATCAGATATGCAAATCAACATTCAGCCTATTCAGGGGCATACCGTTCAAGACCGTGGGCATTCCCACTAAGTTGTTCAAACTTTTTTTGGGCAAATCCAAGAAGTTCAGTGCAAGATCCAACCCAAGCAGGGGCATCTTCAGCAATACCATGAGCGTTCCTCATGAAGTTGTTCAACCTTTTGTTGAGCAAAACAAGACATCAAGACAAACTCAGCCCAGTCAAGGGCATCCTCTTCAGAATTCATGGGCGTAACCATGAAATCATTTCAGCAAAGCTATGATCTCCAAACAAGACGGTGGGCGTACCCTGTTGACCCATTTCAATTCAATCTTCTTCTCGGGGGTTCCCCAATGAGTTGTACCTAGCAAGTGTGACCGTTGTCAATTGCCTTACTATCATCATTTTGGTGATAGTCGAATTTCGTCAGTTCAACCTAGCCTGCATCCTTTTGGTGTTGGCAAACTTCAAATCTGTGTTGCCCTATCATCCTTGTGGTGATAGCGACCTGTGCGTGTGAGTTTCGCTCCATCATCCTTTTGGTGGTGGGTCTGGCATTTCGTCGATGTCAGATTGTGCGATATTTTGTTTGTGTTTCTCTCCATCATCCTTTTGGTGGTGGGTCTGGCATTTCATCGATGTCAGATTGTGCGATATTTTGTTTGTGTTTCACTCCATCATCCTTTTGGTGGTGGGTCTGGCATTTCGTCGATGTCAGATTGCGCGATATTTTGTTTATGTTTCACTCCGTCATCCTTTTGGTAGTGGGTCTGGCATTTCGTCGATGTCAGATTGTGCGATATTTTGTTTGTGTTTCGCTCCATCATCCTTTTGGTGGTGGGTCTGGCATTTCGTCGATGTCAGATTGCACGATATTTTGTTTGTGTTTCGCTCCATCATCCTTTTGGTGGTGGGTCTGACATTTCTTCGATGTCAGATTGCGCGATATTTTGTTTGTGTTTCGCTCCGTCATCCTTTTGGTGGTGGGTCTGGCATTTCGTCGATGTCAGAGTGCGCGATTGTGTTTTCCCTATCATCCTTTTGGTGGTAGTGGCTGGTGTGAGTTTCGCTCTGTCATCCTTTTGGTGGGGGGTCTATCATGGTCATTAATGATAGATTGTGCGATAGTTTGTTTGAGTTTCGCTCCGTCATCCTTTTGGTGGGGGGTCTATCATAGTCATTAATGATAGATTGTGCGATGTGTTTATTTGTGTTTCGCTCCGTCATCCTTTTGGTGAGGGGTCTATCATGGTAATTAATGATAAATTGTGCGATGAGTTTATTGGTGTTTCGCTCCGTCATCCTTTTGGTGGGGGGTCTATCCTGGTCATTAATGATAGATTGTGCAATGTGTTTATTTGTGTTTCGCTCCGCCATCCTTTTGGTGAGGGGTCTATCATGGTAATTAATGATAGATTGTGCGATGTGTTTATTTGTGTTTCGCTCCGTCATCCTTTTGGTGGGGGGTCTATCATGGTCATTAATGATAGATTGTGCGATGTGTTTATTGGTGTTTCGCTCCGTCATCCTTTTGGTGGGGGGTCTATCATGGTCATTAATGATAGATTGTGCGATAAGTTTGTTTGAGTTTCGCTCCGTCATCCTTTTGGTGGGGGGTATATCATGGTCATTAATGATAGATTATGCGATAGTTTGTTTGAGTTTCGCTCCGTCATCCTTTTGGTGGGGGGTCTATCATGGTCATTAATTATAGATTGTGCGATGTGTTTATTGGTGTTTCGCTCCGTCATACTTTTGGTGGGGGGTCTATCATGGTCATTAATGATAGATTGTGCGATGTGTTTGGTGTGAGTTCGCTCCGTCATCCTTTTGGTGGGGGGTCTATCATGGTCATTAATGATAGATTGTGCGATGTATTTGGTGTGAGGTCGCTCCGTCATCCTTTTAGTGGGGGGTCTATCATGGTCATTAATGATAGATTGTGCGATGTGTTTATTTGTGTTTCGCTCCGTCATCCTTTTGGTGGGGGGTCTATCATGGTCATTAATGATAGATTGTGCGATGTGTTTATTTGTGTTTCGCTCCGTCCTCCTTTTGGTGAGGGGTCTATCATGGTCATTAATGATAGATTGTGCGATATGTTTATTTGTGTTTCGCTCCGTCATCCTTTTGGTGGGGGGTCTATCATGGTCATTAATGATAGATTGTGCGATAAGTTTGTTTGAGTTTCGCTCCGTCATCCTTTTGGTGGGGGGTCTATCATGGTCATTAATGATAGATTGTGCGATAGTTTGTTTGAGTTTCGCTCCGTCATCCTTTTGGTGAGGGGTCTATCATGGTCATTAATGATAGATTGTGCGATGTGTTTGGTGTGAGTTTGCTCCGTCATCCTTTTGGTGGGGGGTCTATCATGGTCATTAATGATAGATTGTGCGATGTATTTGGTGTGAGTTTGCTCCGTCATCCTTTTGGTGGAGGGTCTATTATGGTCATTAATGATAGATTGTGCGATGTGTTTATTTGTGTTTCGCTCCGTCATCCTTTTGGTGGGGGGTCTATCATGGTCATTAATAATAAATTGTGCGATGTGTTTATTGGTGTTTCGCTCAGTCATCCTTTTGGTGGGGGGTCTATCATGGTCATTAATGATAGATTGTGCGATGTGTTTATTTGTGTTTCGCTCCGTCATCCTTTTGGTGAGGGGTTTATCATGGTCATTAATGATAGATTGTGCGATGTGTTTATTTGTGTTTCGCTCCGTCATCCTTTTGGTGGGGGGTCTATCATGGTCATTAATGATAGATTGTGCGATGTGTTTATTGGTGTTTCGCTCCGTCATCCTTTTGGTGGGGGGTCTATCATGGTCATTAATGATAGATTGTGCAATAAGTTTGTTTGAGTTTCGCTCTGTCATCCTTTTGGTGGGGGGTCTATCATGGTCATTAATGATAGATTGTGTGATAGTTTGTTTGAGTTTCACTCCGTCATCCTTTTGGTGGGGGGTCTATCATGGTCATTAATGATAGATTGTGTGATGTGTTTATTGGTGTTTCGCTCCGTCATCCTTTGGTGGGGGGTCTATCATGGTCATTAATGATAGATTGTGCGATAAGTTTATTTGAGTTTCGCTCCGTCATCCTTTTGGTGGGGGGTCTATCATGGTCATTAATGATAGATTGTGCGATAGTTTGTTTGAGTTTCGCTCCGTCATCCTTTTGGTGGGGGGTCTATCATGGTCATTAATGATAGATTGTGCGATGTGTTTATTGGTTTTTCGCTCCATCATCCTTTTGGTGGGGGGTCTATCATGGTCATTAATGATAGATTGTGGGATGTGTTTGGTGTGAGTTCGCTCTGTCATCCTTTTGGTGGGGGGTCTATCATGGTCATTAATGATAGATTGTGCGATGTATTTAATGTGAGTTCGCTCCGTCATCCTTTTGGTGGGGGGTCTATCATGGTCATTAATGATAGATTGTGCGATGTGTTTATTGGTGTTTCGCTCCGTCATCCTTTTGGTGGGGGGTCTATCATGGTCATTAATGATAGATTGTGCGATGTGTTTATTTGTGTTTCGCTCCGTCATCCTTTTGGTGAGGGGTTTATCATGGTCATTAATGATAGATTGTGCGATGTGTTTATTTGTGTTTCGCTCCGTCATCCTTTTGGTGGGGGGTCTATCATGGTCATTAATGATAGATTGTGCGATGTGTTTATTGGTGTTTCGCTCCGTCATCCTTTTGGTGGGGGGTCTATCATGGTCATTAATGATAGATTGTGCGATAAGTTTGTTTGAGTTTCGCTCCGTCATCCTTTTGGTGGGGGGTCTATCATGGTCATTAATGATAGATTGTGCGATGTGTTTATTTGTGTTTCGCTCCGTCATCCTTTTGGTGGGGGGGTCTATCATGGTCATTAATGAAAGATTGTGCGATGTGTTTATTTGTGTTTCGCACCGTCATCCTTTTGATGAGGGGTCTATCATGGTCATTAATGATAGATTGTGCGATATGTTTATTTGTGTTTCGCTCCGTCATCCTTTTGGTGGGGGGTCTATCATGGTCATTAATGATAGATTGTGCGATGTGTTTATTGGTGTTTCGCTCCGTCATCCTTTTGGTGGGGGGTTTATCATGGTCATTAATGATAGATTGTGCGATAAGTTTGTTTGAGTTTCGCTCTGTCATCCTTTTGGTGGGGGGTCTATCATGGTCATTAATGATAGATTGTGCGATAGTTTGTTTGAGTTTCGCTCCGTCATCCTTTTGGTGAGGGGTCTATCATGGTCATTAATGATAGATTGTGCGATGTGTTTGGTGTGAGTTTGCTCCGTCATCCTTTTGGTGGGGGGTCTATCATGGTCATTAATAATAGATTGTGCGATGTGTTTATTGGTGTTTCGCTCCGTCATCCTTTTGGTGGGGGGTCTATCATGGTCATTAATGATAGATTGTGCGATGTGTTTATTTGTGTTTCGCTCCGTCATCCTTTTGGTGGGGGATCTATCATGGTCATTAATAATAGAATGTGCGATGTGTTTATTGGTGTTTCGCTCCGTCATCCTTTTGGTGGGGGGTCTATCATGGTCATTAATGATAGATTGTGCGATGTGTTTATTTGTGTTTCGCTCCGTCATCCTTTTGGTGAGGGGTTTATCATGGTCATTAATGATAGATTGTGCGATGTGTTTATTTGTGTTTCGCTCCGTCATCCTTTTGGTGGGGGGTCTATCATGGTCATTAATGATAGATTGTGCGATGTGTTTATTGGTGTTTCGCTCCGTCATCCTTTTGGTGGGGGGTCTATCATGGTCATTAATGATAGATTGTGCAATAAGTTTGTTTGAGTTTCGCTCTGTCATCCTTTTGGTGGGGGGTCTATCATGGTCATTAATGATAGATTGTGCGATAGTTTGTTTGAGTTTCACTCCGTCATCCTTTTGGTGGGGGGTCTATCATGGTCATTAATGATAGATTGTGCGATGTGTTTATTGGTGTTTCGCTCCGTCATCCTTTTCGTGGGGGGTCTATCATGGTCATTAATGATAGATTGTGTGATAAATTTGTTTGAGTTTCGCTCCGTCATCCTTTTGGTGGGGGGTCTATCATGGTCATTAATGATAGATTGTGCGATAGTTTGTTTGAGTTTCGCTCCGTCATCCTTTTGGTGGGGGGTCTATCATGGTCATTAATGATAGATTGTGCGATGTGTTTATTGGTTTTTCGCTCCATCATCCTTTTGGTGGGGGGTCTATCATGGTCATTAATGATAGATTGTGGGATGTGTTTGGTGTGAGTTCGCTCTGTCATCCTTTTGGTGGGGGGTCTATCATGGTCATTAATGATAGATTGTGCGATGTATTTGGTGTGAGTTCGCTCCGTCATCCTTTTGGTGGGGGGTCTATCATGGTCATTAATGATAGATTGTGCGATGTGTTTATTGGTGTTTCGCTCCGTCATCCTTTTGGTGGGGGGTCTATCATGGTCATTAATGATAGATTGTGCGATGTGTTTATTTGTTTTTTGCTCCGTCATCCTTTTGGTGAGGGGTTTATCATGGTCATTAATGATAGATTGTGCGATGTGTTTATTTGTGTTTCGCTCCGTCATCCTTTTGGTGGGGGGTCTATCATGGTCATTAATGATAGATTGTGCGATGTGTTTATTGGTGTTTCGCTCCGTCATCCTTTTGGTGGGGGGTCTATCATGGTCATTAATGATAGATTGTGCGATAAGTTTGTTTGAGTTTCGCTCCGTCATCCTTTTGGTGGGGGGTCTATCATGGTCATTAATGATAGATTGTGCGATAGTTTGTTTGAGTTTCGCTCCGTCATCCTTTTGGTGGGGGGTCTATCATGGTCATTAATGATAGATTGTGCGATGTGTTTATTGGTGTTTCGCTCCGTCATCCTTTTGGTGGGGGGTCTATCATGGTCATTAATGATAGATTGTGTGATGTGTTTGGTGTGAGTTTGCTCCGTCATCCTTTTGGTGGGGGGTCTATCATGGTCATTAATGATAGATTGTGCGATGTGTTTGGTGTGAGTTTGCTCCATCATCCTTTTGGTGGGGGGTCTATCATGGTCATTAATGATAGATTGTGCGATGAGTTTATTTGTGTTTCGCTCCGTCATCCTTTTGGTGGGGGGTCTATCATGGTCATTAATGATAGATTGTGCGATAGTTTATTTGTGTTTCGCTCCGTCATCCTTTTGGTGGGGGGTCTATCATGGTCATTAATGATAGATTATGCGATAGTTTATTTGTGTTTCGCTCCGTCATCCGTTTTGTAGGGGGTTTATCATGGTCATTAATGATAGATTGTGCGATATGTTTAGCGTGAGTTCGCTCCGTCATCCTTTTGGTGGGGGGTCTATCATGGTCATTTATGATAGATTATGCGATAGTTTATTTGTGTTTCGCTCCGTCATCCTTTTGGTGGGGGGTCTATCATAGTCATTAATGATACATGGTGTGATGGTAGCCGTGTGTGTTTCTTCCCATCATCTTTCTGGTGATGTTGACCTTTTCCCAGGTGTTCTTTTTCTTTTCGGACAAATTCAGGGTTTTTCTTTATATCTAATTGTCTTATCCCTTGAAAGAACGAATGCTGCATCAATTCATCTTACTTGGTTTAAGTCAATCAGATAGGGGCATCTGTCGTACCCTAAATTTGTCCTACCCATTTTCAATTATTTTCACTTTTTTCGTTTTTTTATTTTTTATTTTTTATTTTACGTTATCTGCTTATTTCTTATTATTTAGACATGTGTCCGCTCACAACTGATTGATTTTTTTTAGAAATTTATCTTTATGACTCATTAAGGCGTGACACGTGGCCTAACACCCTTTTTGTGAATATTATCTTCTTAAGCTTTTTCTATTTTAAAATATTACCAATAATATTTTTAGTAATTACTTTTTCTTTTTTTATATATATTTCTTTTAATGTTTATTTAATAATTATTGTTAATATTTATGTTAATGTATCAATTTAATTTTTATATTTTGTTAATATTTAATTGTTTTGTTAATATCTATTTATTACTTAGTCATATTAATTAACATTGTAATTATTAAGTTAAATTATTAGTAATTGTTTTATTATTATTATTATAATTAATTTTGGAAGCAGATTGTAACAAAAAAAAAAGAGAATTGGAATAGGGCGGAAGGCCCATGACCGGTGGCCCATTAGGGCTGGATTTCACTGCTGTTAAAAGGAGATAATTTCAGAAGAAAAGGGATCACTGTTCATCACTTTCACTCAAACCCTAAACTCAAATTGAATGGCCGAACCCCAAACCCTAGCGGAGAAGCGCCGTAACCCCTTCTCCCTCACCAGAAAATCCAACCCTTCCTCTTTCTCTCCCGAAAGTGACCGCCATCACCGCCATTAACGTTCAGTCCGAACGCTGCTTTTTCTTCTTCATCAACACCACTAATAAAAACCCCAATCTCATCGCCGCCAATCTTCGACATCGTGACTACGAAGAACGCCATCCTCAAAACACCCTTCGATTCATCGTTGAGACATCAACTTATAGTTCCTCAAACTCACGGCGCAACTCCACCATTACGAGATCTTCGTCAACAACACGATTTGATCTTACAGCAACATCTTGGGCTTCTCACACTCAGTGACCCTAAGTGTCGCCGTCAAGCTTATCACAATCGTGCACCGTCCGTCCGTTAATAGAGTTCAACAACTCGATTACATTAGGTTTCGTTCCGAAGCGTAATCGACTCGCGGTGGCCAACAAAGCTGCAGTAAGCGCGTATTCACTTTAACTTTGATTGAATTAAGATGCATATTCATGTCTCATGTGCATATTAGGAGTTGTAGTTACAGTCAGTTTATGTTATTCATTAACTTTGACTCTGTTTGGATATGATTTGTGAATTTTCTCACAGGATTAGTTGTTCTACCGATCCTCGCTTGTTTTGGTTATTTGTTATGTATTGACTAGAGTGATTCTGACACTTCCTGGAGGTTTGCTGTGATTGTTTGATTCACATTAATAAAAATGGCTTATACTGAGAGAATAAGTTGTTGGTAATCTGGGTGTAAGTTCATGAGAACTCTTTGTGTTGAGTTGTTCTACCGGCAACGGTTCCATTATCACAGGTCCTAGGTCTCTCCGTTTTCATAAGAATTATGTGATTGTCTGTAATTGGTTTGTGTGCAGGTTACAGTATCACCAAGTTTCAAATTGTGCGATAGTAAAATTGAACGGCGTAGCAGCGGCGAGATGGTGATATCATTCATGTTTTCGATCCAACTCTGTCTTCATATGTTATTATTTCTCTAAAAAGATTGTGTTATTTTCTATGGCTGGTTCTGTATGCAGGTGTGAGCTTTAACACAAGATTCGGACTCAAGTTAGTTTCCGTCGAACATAACTCACCATGAAACCAACAAACGGTCGATAGCAAGGGATTGATTCGAAGATGACAACTCAGTTGGATTCGATTTTGAGCATCAGCATTAATGCAGCGGCATATTTCGAAGAAATCAATAGCGTCTAGTATCACTCAAGCTGAAGAGATCTCCACAACAACAGCTTTAACTTTGTGTTTATGATGTCGCAACTCAACGGCAGCTATGGCCACTGCGAATTGCCGCCGTTTTGAAGGTGTTAAGTTTCATTTCCGACCACAGCACAACAAGCGCAACAATGAAACTTTAGTTCTTTAGTCTGCAGTAATAAGATCTGAATTATTGCGCATCAAGTCCAAGAATGACAGGTTCGGAGCCATAGCCATTTCGCTCACGACTTGTAACGACATCAAAAGAAAATGACTCGAATTCGCGTCGGTATCATTCTATCTACACTTTTCAATTTGAACCTGCTTATTGCTACCTCAGTTTCGCACTTTGTATATGATTGAGTAATTGTTGGATTGATAAACAGTGGTTGTATTATGCAGTGTTCAATGTTGGATTGATAAAAGGAATTTCAACCAATGTGTTACTTTTAGCTTTAGGTTGAGATTGTTTGAACTGATATGCTCTGTTTTTGTCTAAAAAAGAATTTTCTATGGAACTAATAAAATGATAAAATCTGGATTGCAATTTCATGCTTTCATGATTAAATTTGACAGCACTGCACTGGAAACTTGATGTAGTCAGCATTAGTAATGTGCATTCAGCGACATTGACGGCAATACCATAGCTCTAACATTGATATCAGTTTCGGTTGCTGTTAGATATTGTTTATTATGTCTTCTATTTGACAGGACACAGCTCAGCGGCAGCAAGTTTCATGAACTCAACAACTCTGCAACGAACTTGCAGTTCTATTTAAAACCGGCGAAAAAGAATCTTTGATGTTGGTGACGGCGCTGCCGAATTATTGGATGTGCGAAAAGATCTTGAAGCATTGTGTGGTTTAGAAATATCAACAACAACACAGCGCCGCGATACTTTCATCTCTACCACCACAGATCCTCTGATCTACAAGATCCAAACTCATTTTAGTGATCTGTTTTAGAACTTGTTGTTTTCATTGGTTTGTTTTTATTAGAATGATTGATTTGTTTGGATTTGTTGACAGGTACCGTCGGTGAAAACCTGAGCTCGGTTAAAGCACGAATTTGAATTCGTTTTCAGCAGGCACGACAACAACAAGATTCTTACATTCATAAGAAATCTCGACACTCTTTCGCTGACAGCAACCGCAACACAACTTTGGCAGTACCTGAACACGTAACATGTTCGTAATCTCAAATCGGTTTTGCATCAACACCAGTCTGGCTTTCGAGTTGATATGATAAGAACCACGAAGACAGCAGTTGGAACTTGTGCTAGACTGTTCTCGCCGCAGCTCAATACTCCCATAGCAGCTCGCCCGCAGTGCATGATTTCGTTTCTGTTTCGGTTGCATGCAAGATTGGATTCTGAATGGTGGCGTATCATTTATCGATTTGTTCTGCTTTTGCACATGTTTTTGTTTCAACTCAAATTCAAGTTCCTACTGATACATGTTTGGTTGGTTCCTACTGATACATGTTTGGTTGGTTCCTACTGATACATGTTTGGTTGGTTCGCGACTAGCAGTGGTGGAAAACAACCGTATTTTTTTCATACAGAATGTTCATCTGCGGTTTGAAATTGTGGAGAATGTGACTTGTTTGATTAGTGGTTTTTGTAGAATTGCGGCTAGATTGTGAGCTTGTTAAATATTGCAGCCCTGATGTTTATAATGAAAACTTTCACAATGCAATGGCACATCCTAGCAATAAGGAATTGACGCATAGACAGCGGTTCTATTCCTGGAAGAACTATAGGAACAATCAGCTAAAACACATTTTTTTCAACGTTGCACCCCTTGGTTTCTTTTGATGTTTTTTTTTTACTAATTATTTGTGTTGGCTGCACTTATTTTCTCAATTAGACAAGTTTTTATTTTTATTTTAATATTAACAATTTTTTTAATTTGTTATTTGATCTTAGTAGTTAGTCACTGATTGACATTAATCGATGTATTTTTCGAATTTAAATCTCTAGTCAAGATATTTCTTAATCAATCACGAAAAATTAAACTCTTGAAGTCTAGCACTTCTTGAGTTTTCGAATGGATATTATTGAGGTGTATACCTTAAATAATGTTTTGTTCAACATTTCATTCTCTTATTTTAGAAAAATATAATAATAATATATCATAAGAATCCAACAATTCTATATGATAGTTTCGTCGTTCATTCAAATATTCTCCAATTGGAAAAAGTGTCGTCAAGATATGGCATTTCGATAATACCTTAATTAATTGGTTGTGAGGCCGACGTCTCAGCTACCAAATAATTATCGCTTCTCCTAAAATTATTTTCATACCTCGTTTACCTCAATTTTATTTTCAAAACATTTTCTCGATTAAAACTCCAAAAGAGAGAGATTCTTGAAATCTAGCATTTCTTGGATCTTCGAGTGAATAGTTCTCGAGACTCGCTCTTGAGTTGTTATTCATTCAATCTTTTGATTTTCTCAAACGCATTTTCTCAAATTCTTTTTCTCGATTAAAACTCCAAAAGAAGGAGATTCTTGGAATCTAGCATTCCTTGAATTTTCGAGTGAATAATTCTCGAGGCACGCTCTTGAGTTGTTATTCACTCAACCTTTCGACTCTTTCAGATTCAATTACTTTCAAACATTCTTCTAAGTCGAATGCTCGTCCGCATTCGCAACCCACATTTCACTTCACAATTCCTCATGGTTTCGATATTAGGGGCACCCTCATGGACTAATATCGTTTCTCACAATCCTGACCCTTGACACGTCTTCAAATCGGTTTCATTTTCAAACAAATCCTCGATACGTCGTCGAGCTACTTCAAAACAACTTCCTTTTGGCCTCGCATGCCATCCTTTGACTCGATCCTTTCACAAACATTTTCAAAACTTACGAAAGAGGAATATCCTTAGAATCTAGCATTCTTTGAATATTCGAATGAGTAACTCTCGAGGCGCGCCCTTGAGTTGTTATTAGTTCATTCTCTCAATTTCAAAACATTCAATTCTGTATCTTCAGCTTATTCAGTCAATTCTCGAAAGAACTGAGTTCTTGGAATCTCGCATTCTTTGAATTCTTGAGTGACAAGCTCTTAAGGCGCGCTCTTGGGTTGCTTGTCAGTTGCTCTTTCGTCTCTTTCTCAAACTTCCAACCCATTCAACCTCACCATTTCGTGGTTGTTACCACGAACTACGGACGCTCTAATTCTTCATTCATTCTTGAATGTAAGATACGTAGGCACAAGATTGCGATGATCTTGGCGAGCACAATCCCCTCCATCTTCCGTTCTCCCCCATTCTTTCCCGTAGTCGAACTACGACGCTCTGATTTCTCATTCTCGTCCGAATGAACATACGTAGGCACAAGGGCCCCAATCCTTGGCGAGCACCCTATCCTCTAACCATCCCCTTTCCCCTAGTATCTTTATCCCTTTATAGTATCCTTTAGCATTTAGTAGCGAGAAGAGAATAATTAAGTTTAGCTAACGTCACAACTCGAATTAAGAGGTTCCCGTCGAGTACGACAAACGTGAGGGGTGCTAATACCTTCCCCTCGCTTAACCGACTCCCGAACCCAGGAATATGGTTGCGACGGCCGTGTTCCTTCCGCTTTGTGAGGTTTTCTCGATATTTTCCTCTCCCGTCTATTCGGGAAAAATAAAGTTCGGTGGCGACTCTGTCGAACCGCATTTTCCGCGCCTTTCGCGCGAGGGTCGTGTTTTCGAAATGAAATTTTCGAGGTGCGACACTATGATGTTTATAGGAAGTGTTTGAGGTGTTAGATTGAAGGTTTATGGACTAGTTTGTGAAATTCAAGTTTTCACTTTGATGGGTTTTGAGTTTTTTGAGGTCACTTTGAAGAAATGAAACTCTAATTTTGCAAGTTTTTTGAAGAAATGAAACTCTAATTTTGCAAGTTTTTTGTGATGTTTTGGTGTATTTTGGTGTTCTTCAATTGATTAGAAATGACCTCTATTTATAGAAAAACAAGTTAGTTGTTTGGAGGAAAAGTTTTAGATTGAGATGCATCCTATTATCTAATGAATTATGACATGTTCCTAAACTTGAATGCATAGTACATGTAGCTTTCTTCCTAAGCATGATCGAATCTTAACAATTTAAACCATCATCATTCAGATTGCAACTTAGTCTTGATGCTTAAACCAAAGTCTTGACTTGGTGGGTAAGTTTATTGACTAATTGGCATTTCACTTAATGCACCAAAACAAAACATAAGTTCATGCCATGGGATGAGGTTTTCTACTATGCAAAGGGATAGAACTTCATCAAATTTGGTACTATCTTGAAGATCTCATGGTATACTATAAGATTTGTGTTGATCTTGTGCAGAGATAATGTTGGGAAAGTGATCAAAAGTGATCCCTAACTTGTGTGCCACAATAATCTGTCTTGCATTTAGCTTCATCAATGCCTCTTGCAAAAATCATAACTTCATGCTCAAGTAAGATAAACCCCTGTTCTTGGAATCTTTGGAAAGATGAGAGGATATACTAAAAATTTGATGTTGATTTCTTTTCTTGAATCATCTTGGATCCTGAAGAAAATTGCCTGCAAAGTTGGTTACATGTCAAGGTCAGAAACTGTTGAAAATTTCACTAAGTGTTTTGGTTCAAAAGTGAATGGATCCTCCATTTCATGGCCTCATATCTCTTTATTTCATGCAATTTTTTTGAATCCATCCTCCATGACAAAGTTGAAATATGAAATAAGATCTTCAATTTGATCTTTGGAGCAAAGAAAATGTTTGCTTGCAAAGAAAGTTATGAACTTGAGAAGTTGGGAAAAAATCATGGAATTTCTTAACATTAAAAAAATTAAGAAACCCTAATTTTCCCAAATTATGATCTTTGGATGTTTTCTTTGATTTTATTGATTGATCATGATCCAATTCACATATTTTCATGATCTTTGACTTGAGGAGTCCATGTTTGACTAAAAATCCAAAAGTCAAAATTTGACTTTGAGGAACAGTTGACTTTTTCAAATGAATCCTAATTTCCTTCAATTTCTCATGAACCAAACTTATTGGATCAATCCGATCATATCAATGGATTATTATGGTGCATTTTAGGTCAAACCCCTAGTTTAGATGCACCAGATGACATGGGACTTGTTGATCTTGATTCAATGCAATCTTGAACTTGATTATTGATAAGAGGATACTCTTGATCAATGTGAATGAATTATATATTTGAGATGTTGAAGATCACACTGATCCTTGGCTAATCATCAGCTTGAACATCTAGAGGCACAACCTAACTTGTAAAGAAAACAAGCTCGCATTTCTTGTATTTGTAATGGGTTAGTGATGCATAAAGACACACACACACACACACATAATGCTAAGTGTCATGCAAATTATGTGAATGAGGTGGACACTTAGGGGTATAAATTAGGGTATGGCAATCAATTTGTACACCATTAATATTATTGGGAACCCACTTGCATTTAAATAAATTCACTTTGAAGATAACATAATCAATCTCAAAAATATCCATAATAACACCATAGAATGCACTAGATGCCAATATTGGATTCTTATCATTCAAACTAGATAAATACATGGATTTAGCCTCAACCATAACTCCACAATTTTGCATTGTACTACAATCATCTTTTGATTTTGTATAAAAGGTAGAATGACCAACGTCATATGCAGTCCAAGTTATCAAATTAAATTTTGGCATGAATGACAACCATTTAATTGTCTCGGATGCACTGTGATCTTATGGTATCCTTTTTTTAAACCAATCTAGGAATTTCTTGTTATGCTCGATCAACAACAACTTGTCACTCATTCATGGATATCTTTTCTTCAAAAGTCTTTTGTGAGTAGCCACTTGAGGTTGAACTTCTTCAAGATTATTCAATATATAGAAATGTGCCTGAATAACTACATCCTGAGCCATTGACTTAACATTTAAACCTTGAGTACCTCTACCATTAGTGTCAGCATGACGATACTTTGGAATTCCTATAGACTCTGCTTCTGAAAAATAGTTTGTACAAAACTCAACAGCTTCTTCTATGATGTACCTTTCAACAATTGAAGCTTCCGGTTGGTGATGATTCTTCGTATGTCCTTTAAAGATCTTCATGTATTACTCTATTGGATACATCTGTCTTAAATAAACTAGACAACAAATTCTGATTTATTTGACTAGATGAACGAGTAAGTGAACCATATTGTCAAAAAATGATGGAGGAAAATACATCTCTAAATGACACAAGGTTATGTCAGCTTCATCTTCCAACTCATCTAATTTTTTGAAATCAAGAACTTTAGTATATATGGCATTAAAGAACAACCATAATCTGGTTATAGTTACTCTCACATTTTTTGGTAGGATGCCATGGAAAGCCACTGGTATAAGCTATTGCATCAAGACATGATAATCATGTGATTTCAAACCAATTAACTTGAGATCTTTCATTGATACAAGTTTCTTAATGTTTGATGAGTAACCTTGGGAAACTTTGATACCATGCAAACACTCACAAAAACTTTTCGTTTCCTTTTTACATAGAGTGTAACAAGCCGGAGGCAGACAAGTTCTTTTCCCTTTTTCTATTAGAGCTAATTGTTTTCCTATACCCATCGCCTCAATATCGAAACATGATTGCTTATTATCTTTAGCCTTGCATGGAATGTTTAAAAGTGTTCCAATCAAACTATCACACACATTTTTCTCCACATGCATCACATCAAGACAATGTCTTACATCGAGACTTGACCAATATGGAAGATCAAAGAATATAGACATCTTTTTCCATATATTTTTCTCAAGTGGCCCTTTTTCTTTTTCTCTTTTTCCAAAGACAACATTAACGTGTTTCTGTCGTTGATAAACTTTATCCCCAATTAAAGGTTTATGAGCGATATCAAACTTCTTCTCTCCATTAAAAGCCTTCTGCAATCTATAATAAAAGTGATCAGGTTTTAGAAATTTCTAATGCCCAAGGTAAACAATCTTTTTTTTAAACTCAAGTCGGTGATAACAGGTATCACATTCACAAATAGGACACATTTTGTGTCCTTTGACACTATATCCATCCAAATTACCATATGAAGGAAAGTCGTTGATTGTGCAAAACAACATTGCACACATCTTAAAATTTTCACCAAAATATGCATCATCAACTTCAATGGCCTCCTCCCACAAAATTCTTAAATCTTTAATTAATGGACTTAGATAAACATTTATGTCATTTCTAGGTTGTCGTGGTCCATAAATCACCATACTTAACAACATATACTTACTCTTCATGCACAACCAAGGAGATAGGTTGTAAATTGTGAGAAGAACAAGCTATGAAGAATGGTTAGTACTCATATTACCAAAAGGGTTCTTCCACCGGTGGCAAGCCCAAGCCTAAGGTTTCTTGACTCAGTGCCAAAATCTAAAAACAACGAATCAGTTTTCTTCCATTGCAAAGAATCAGCTACACGGTGTATGTTTCCATCATATTTTCTTTCATTTGCATGGTGTCTAATATTCTTTGCGACATTCGCATTAGAAAAAAGTCTCCTGAATCTTAAAATTATTGGCAAGTACCATAACACTTTAGCAGGAAACCTCTTCCTACTAACATTGCCATTGTTGTTGTCATTACCATTGTTGTCCTTCAGCTTATAATGCGACACCTCACATTCTGGACATTCATCCAAATTTTCATACTCTTTTTTGTATAATATGCACTCATTAGGGCATGCATGCATTTTGATATACGCCAAAGCCATTGGACACAATATCTTCTTTGCATCATAATAATGATCAGGCAAATTGTTATCTTCATGCAACATTTGTTTTAAAAAATAAACTAATTTCATGAAACTTTTATCCGAGCACCTATTTTTTGCTTTCAGATTAAACAATTTTAAAATCACAGACAATCGTGTAAAACATGTGCACCACTTATATAAAAGGGTGTCCTTATCACTACATAAAGTATCATAAATATGGGCTTTATTAAAAGAAGATTCTCTAATATCATGGAACATGTCTTCTAGACGGTCATTCATATATTCATCTTCATCAACTTCATGACTTTGTGATGCACTGTTTCGCTTTTTTTCCACCTCACCATGCCACGTACATGTTTTATAACTTTGACATATACCATCACAACATAGGTGATATAATATCTCATCCTTTGTACCTTTATTTATATTCCCACAATTAACACCGAGGAAGATTAAAGATACCATTATTGTCGGGAACACTTTGATCAGTGTATTCAAGGAATTCAAGAACTCCTTTCTCATATAATGGATTTAATCTATCAGCTTTCATCCAACTACGATCCACAACAAATTCTAAAATTTATATCAAAACAATATTCTGAATGACACAAAAAAATCTAAACCTAAAGCATATTGAAAAAATGAAGTATATTAATAACAATAATACAACTCTAAATCTTAAGAATATCTATTATATCAAAGTTATAATATTTTTGTTCACTGCTAAATCCAACAACAAAACATAAAGCATATGAACTTTACACAAAACAGACCACAAAATCAAACAAGAATGAAGATGGTGAAGATTATCAAGGATTAAGAAGATGAGGAAGAGAGTGAATTATGCACGAAACATACCTTACTTCGAAGAGGAAGAAACCAAGAATGAAGATAATGAAGATTATCAAGAATGAAGGTTCAAATGAACGAAGATTGTGAAGATGAAGATTTCGCTATCGCTATCACTGTCATCTCTGGTTCGCTGGTTTTCTAGTTTGCTTAGGGTTATGAAGGAAATATTTAATTTTTTTTAATTTTAAATTTATCATGAAAACCTTTGACCACGGTTGTTACATTCAACCACAGTGAAATGTAGATCTTATTACAACGGTTGTATAGTAAAATCATGGTTAAATAGTTCTCAATTTTTTATTTATTTATGAACTTAAGTAACATGTGCTTTATGTAATAGGAAAAATGCAAAAAATGTAGTTGCTGGGATTCGAAGCTTTTAACACTTACTTTATCACCATGGTTGTTTACCACAACCGTGATTAAATAACTTTTAAAAAATAAAAAATATATTAGGCACATCCAGTTTACGATATTACAACGGTGGAAATCCTAATTGTAGTAGTATTAGTGTTATCGAGGGTGTATTTTGTAGTAGTCTCTTCCCATTTATCCCTAGTAGGGGGTTATCTACCACACTCAAAATATCCGCAAATGATAATATCTTTTGATCAATAGGCTCTTGTATCCTGTACTTGAAGGCTTTGAAGTTCTTAGTGGTATGCTCTGGCGATCCATCATGGTACTCATATACAACATTGTGGTTGAAGTTAGGTGGGTAAGTCACCATTTCCTTAAGATTTTTGGGGAACAACATAGATTTATGAATCAATTGAGGAGGCAATTTAGTGTAGATCATCGAAATTGGATCAAACTGAGGTTGCTTCTGAGGACCGGTCTGATTGCGATTATAATTCTAATTTCGACCATGTTGGTATTGATGAGGTGCTTACTATAAGCATTTCTAAGGAGCCTCTGGCTGCATTTGATCAGTGGTGGCACCCGATGAACATAGAGGGGTAGCCAATTCTTCTATAACAAATGGTGTGGGGTTGCCCTCTTTCTTTAACAAAGCTTGCAGTATATTGATGACTAGGTTCATCTGACTTTTCAACTGATTTACTTCCTCTCTTGACAAATCCTAACCTCGTTAGAGTCCGTTCGTATCTCTTCGAGACATGCTTTGAGTTTTGAGCGTGTGCCAGGTAATCAGCTAGCTGGTTATGAATAGAAAGCAGAATGAGCATTTTCTTAGAAAATAATATGCATGCATGTCAATGAAATGCATATGCATAATTTTGTTTTTGATATGAAAAAATGCAATGCCATGCCACATATGGATGCAATTAAATGTCATATACATGTAACATTATGGGGTAACGCTAGTAACAATAGAGAAACCTAATTAGGTAGACTTCCTATACCGGGATAGTTCTAAGTTTTGTTTACCCATGAAACCCACTTACCAGGTTAGCTCTAAGAGTATAGATAAAAGGGTACCTAGAGTCACGAACCTTAATCAGAATTTCGCCATTACACAAGTGAACTGTTTTATGATAAACTTCATGAAAAATATCTACTTTAGGCAGGGTCTTTGCATTGATCATACAAGATATGCTCCTTGGTGTTGCACCCCAAATTTTGACCCCTTAGATCCTCATCATCATTTTAGGATCATATTCAGTTGATTATCTGACCATAACCTATTTCAAGTTGTCTTTGTCAAGATACATGTGAATTAGGGTTCCGTACCGTCAAAATCGGGATTTCAATGGTCTGACCAATCAATGTTTTGGATTGATTCAACTTCAAATAAGTCTCCACAAGATCAAATATACTCCATTGGATCAAGTATGAATTCAATTTGAGGTGGTCACCCAAGAATTGAGAACAGTGCAGTTCAAGACGCCCGATTAGGGTTTTCGATCAGGAAAAGTCAACTGTAGTTTGAATTTTGGTTTAAAAAGTGTTTCAATGGTGGGATCAAGTTCCATTAAGTTCCTATGGCTTATTAAAGTCCATCCAAAGAGTTTCAAGTCCTCAGAATGTCCGGATCACCGACAGTCGACTCGGTAGTCACCGATTGATCGAATGGTTGACCGAAAAGTCAACTCTTCACTCATGAGGAATTTGACCTCAAGATGGGAATCAAAAATGGTCCTAATGATATATTATACCTACCCATGAAGTTTCATGACCATTGGATCAAGGGTTAGGGAGTAATCGCAAAAGTTGGGAAATTAAGGTTTTGAAAAGGGCAAAGCCATAACTCCTTAACCACACAAGGGTTTTTGACCTAGTTTCAAGGGGAATGAGTTCCTAACACAAGCATAAATATTGTATTACCTAATTGGGGCTTTCTAAAAAGTACAAGAGGGTTCCATAACTCTTCCTGTTTAGAGAGAACCAAGGTCCACAAGTTGGCAAAAACTCATATTGGAAAAACCAGGTCAGCATGAGTTTTTTTATTTATTTATTCCAAAACCTCTCCAAATTGATGTTAATCAAAGACTAAGCCTAATTTATGATGTTTACATTGTTAATAAACATGTTTAACTTCAATTCCCACGAAAATGGACCAAAGATCAAAAGAAATCATTATTTAATGCAAGTTGTAAAAGTGAATAGTGAAGAAAGAGAAAAAAGGTGGCTACCTTTGTCAAATCATCAACTTTAATTCAACAAGTCACCTTCTATCCTATCAAGCATGATGAAAAAAATCTATGGGGCATGGAGAATATCTTATTAGAGTGTCTTAAAGACAAAGATGAAGATTGCATTGGAAAACTCAAAGATTTTCATGATGGAAGGTTAAAATTGGCAATTTGCTTCACTTTTGCCCATACCTTGATCCAAGGCCTTTGGCTATAAATAGAACTCACTTACTACATCAAAAACACACAAGTTCCATGCTAGAAACCAGCTAGAACTTTCTTCCTTACACAATCACAAGTTCTTACAAAATCTCATTAAGTTTCCAAAATCCCTCAAAATTTGCTTTTGAAAAACACCTTTCAAAACCATTTCCAAACTTCTTCCAACTCAAGAAACACTTCAAACACATAAAGTATGATGTATTGAAGCTATCCAAGTCACTTCCACACTTATGTAACAAGATCTTGGAAGAGCTCTCAAGATCTCTGGTTTTCTTATTGCTTAAGCTTGCTTCAAGAGGTAAACCTAAAACTCATAAATGTGAACTTTCCACTTGCATTCCACATGTTACCATGACTGTTTTTTTTACCATGATGATCTTGAAAATTTTCAACTTGTAACTTGATTTTTCTTGTGAGATTGATCTTGTATTATTCTTAAAATTTTGTTAACATGTTTAAATAATCAAATTTGTTTGATTCATTGTCTTACCATGTGCATTTTATTCCTTTTATCATTTAGATTTTCATGTTTTGTTCATCCAAACTTCAAAAAATCATAACTCATCCATTTTTCATCATTTTGAACCCATTCTTTTTGCATTGTGTTTGTCTTGATGCCTACTTTCATGTGATATTTTTAGTTCCATGTTTGTTCATATTTTCATGCCTTTTGGTTGCTTGTAAGTTTCCTTTGTATTGAGATCGTTATCTCGCGTATGCAGATGAATTTCTTTTTCACCGTGATCATTTGTGTTATGATATTCACTCATTCTCATTTATACTATGTTAGTTAAGATGTTAGGGTACTCTCCCTTGGTTGTTACCCTTATTTCATATTGCTTTCCTCCTAAATTATGAGGTTAAACTAATTTGCTTGTATTTGATTGTCATCGATACATGTGGTTGTTACCTTCAATCTTTGTTAAGATATACCTTTAATCTTTGTTAAGATATGCTTTCATCTTTGTTAAGATACATGATCTTTGGTTGTAACCATGCCCCTTTTGTTTAAAGTATTGATTACTTTGTTAATTATTTCTTCCGCAAGTGATGGAACTTTTTTAGTTCTCATCCAAGTTGCCTCATCTCCTCCCTTCCAAAGGAAAGTCTCTCTATTGACCCTTGGGTCATAGATAGCTCAATACCCTCATTGGCCTCGAAAGAGCCTTAACCCCCTTTTTGGTCTGGATAGAACCAATAGGATATAAACTCATAGGTCTGGATAGAACCTTCCCCTCTTTTGGTCTGGAAAGAACCAATTGATTCCTTAGTTCGAGCCCGAACTACGACCGCTCTGATTTCTCATTGGACAATGAGAATACGTAGGCACAAGATGCGATATCTTGACGAGCAACCTTCCCCCTCACTAGGAGTGTTTACAACTAGAACCCTAGGATAGAGTTGTTAACTCTATGTAAGGATCATGGATATGATCACTTACTTCCCCCTTTGAGTGTTACAACATAGACATAGAGAGTTTTGTGAAACTCTACACAAACATTATTATGTTTGTTCCCCTTTGAACCTTGATCGCAATCAAGCGTTCTTCAACCCTAGTGAGGTGAACTACGATTGCTCTGATTCAATCCTAGTTAGGATACGTAGGCAGAGGACGCGATGTCTTTGCGAGCAAACTTAGAAACAATCTTAGGTCTTCATCTATCATAACCTTCACCTTTTTACCCAATACCCCAACCTTAGCAAATATTTAACAAAATTAGCATACAAACAAACAAAAGGTTCCTGTAGAGTACTACAGATGTTTAGGATGTGAAATACCTACCCTATGCATAACCAACCCCCGATCCCCGAATCTCTTAGCGTTGTTGTAACATCGCGCAAAAGGTTCTTTCTTTCTTTAGACCTATCCTTTGGATAAATTAAAGTCCGGTTGTAAAAGAATTAAGGTTCAAGTTAATTCAATAACTTGGTATCACGATTCTCACCGCAACAGAAATGGCGACTTCACTGGGGAGACTTGACTTGAGGGTTTAGCCTATTTTGTTTGTTTATATGCTATATTTGTGAATATTTGCTTAACATGTATATTTGTCAATATATTTGTTTGTGGTTGGATATTGGGTGCTTTGAGTGGTGAGACAGTACTATACCCGTACTTGAGTGCACTTATGATAGGATGGTGGTATATTCAAGAAGGCTTATAGGGAGTTGATTCCCGACCAAGCTAACTTGAGAAATCACCGCTCAGTGTAGGCCCTCTTGAGAGTTTAGTACTGTTGATCGAGTATTCGTGAAAATAATGCTACTTTCAACGAAGGAGCCTATGACACTGTGGACTTTTAGAATACATTCTACCCCACTTTGGCCTTATTAGGACGTAGTGCGATAACTATAAGGAAGTATTTCCGAAATAGTTGATATGCGATACTACACTAAGACGAGATTCTCTTGAGAATATTATCGATTACCAAGTGATTTGGGAAATTGGTAATATCCGAAAGATGGGTTGATGACTCTGGGAACTATATTAGAACCCGTTCGGCAGGTACAAATTACCTCATAGTACAAACCTTTGGGAATGGGTAAACCTTTGACTCCAAGCTTTTACTTCAAGCCTAGGAGGTCTTTGTGTGTGTATATGCATTGTATTTGTGAATACTTGCCTTTGTATGGTGTGTGCATCATCTCATCATATCACCATAAGCATATCATGTCGCAACTGGTTTTGTAAAACTCAGTCGATCTCTGGTTTTTTTTAAAAGTTGTAACTTTTTCCAACAATTGATGAAATGAGGGTTTTGACCCAATCAATCTTCCGAGTTTTGTAAAACCAGTCTTCTCTTTGCATTTGCATTTTGCATTATGCATTTTCTTTTCTCAGCCTTGCGTCTTTGTCAACCTCTTGTTCAGAGAGAGAGAGACGGATACCTAGCACGCATTCGGGACCAATGGAAACAATGAACGAGCTTTTGAAAGGACAAGAAGCCTTGAAGGAGGAAATCAAAATCCTCAAAGGTCAAATGAATTGGGTTTTGGAGACTTTGCAAAATTTGATGAAGAATGAAGGAGATTCTCCCCCTATGGCGCCTAGAGAGGTTGTCAGTCCGTCGCTTCCGGTGACTCTTTCAGCTCGAGGACCTCCTCAGTTTCAACGGTCAGACCGTCGTCAACCAGCATTTGGGCCTGCATCAAAACGTCATCCTTGTCAGGTGGTTACCAAAAGAATATCTCAGCATTCATTGGTTGTTTCCCCTCAAGGTTCTCGAAGCAAGAACATGAATAAGAAGAATCCTGTCAAAAGGAACAAGGCATGCTATAAGTCAGTTCCTGTGCCACTAAGTAAGCTTTATCCATTACTGATTCAAAATTCGTTGGTAACTCCACGAGCTCTTAACCTTGTGCCAAGACCATGGCATAATGCAAACTTGACTTGTGAGTTTCACAAAGGTGGTGAAGGACATGAACTAGACACTTGTTTGGCGTTATGGCATATTGTTCAAGAGCTAGTCTATGATAAAGATCTGATCTTTGAAGAAGATCACCCAGAAGTTGAATGCAAGTACCATACTGGGACAATGGGGCATCTAGTGGAAGAGTGCAAAGAGTTTGGGTTGAAGGTGCAAAGCTTGTTGGAGCTGTTAAAACCTCAAAACGGTAAACCAAGTACCAGTGTCTTAGCTCTTGAAGCACGAGGCAAAGGACCTACGAGACCCCTCATAATTATATATCACAAGGAGCAAGTGGTGGTTGGAGGTGTTTCCCCGCATGGGCCTAAAATTTGAATTTTAATTCCCTAAGGCTGGCAGCTGTAGACTGTTTCAGCATGTGTTATAACTTCTTTGCATTTGAATTGCTCGTAAGCTATTGTTTATTTGAATTTGGCAATATTAACGAAATGTTTGTGCATCTTTTGATTAAGTCCATTCGTTTCACTCTTTCTTTTTCCTTTCATTGTTATGAAATACGAAAAATGCAAAATTTTCTTTTCTTTACTAAACTGTTGTTTAAAGCAAAGATTGAGGAGGATGATGAAAATTATATCCATAACTGCTGTTGATATGCTTTCAATTTAACTTTGCCGATGATGTAAGGCATTGTTTCAATCCCTAAACACTGGAGAAATAAGGCAGATAATCCCTCGTTAACCCCTTCGAGCCTAGAAGTAGGAGTTTTTCTTTCTTTACAAAAAACAGAAACCTTAAATCTCAAACCTGGGGCAGGTAGTTCTCAGTTAACTTGAAGATATGTGCATACAAGACACTTTTCATATAAAGGTGGTGCACTCAGGTTTTCCTTCGTACACAACAAGAAAGTGTCGAAGATGCCTTTCAGCATAACAGACGATGATGGTTCATCATATCCATTAAACTAGGTAGTCACCTCCTTTCTAAAAAAAAGAGAAGAAGTGAAAAAGAAAAAAAGCCCGCTAAGTCAAAGCCTATGAAGGAGACTTAGGCAAAAATGGGGCATCCCATTGACAATATATTCGAACAAAGAAGTTCAGACAAAAGTCAGGGATAAAAAGAGAGGAATTTTGTAAGATTCTTCACTCTAAAAATCCTCAAATGGCAAAAGCTATCAAATACTGTAAGGGAGTAGTGACTACCCTAGGTTTGCAAACCATCACCGACTATCATCAGTTAAATTCTTAAGCCTGTAAGAACCTGAACATATAGTTTGAGTTAACTGAGCGTAGGATTGGAGTTCATCATGGGGAGTGGGTGAGACAAATAATTTTTGAGCTTTTATCCTTTGTTTCATGAACCGTGAACCAAGCCACGTTACAACCCTTAAAAGACCTAATTGAGGTAAGGTTGTTTTGAAAGCATATTACATCAAAGTTGGATAACCTGACTCCTAATGATCTTTGATTGTATGTGTTCATCACTTTATCCATCATTTGTAAAATGATTGGATCACTTTCACTTTGATCACTTGATCACTCCGCCGTGTGTGTTTCATCAAATATGTTTTCAAAAGATTGCATGAATTTTACATTGAAAATTGCCAATTTTTAATGAACAACATTGCGTGCAAAACGATCCAATGTCAAAGGAATCCCAACAAACGTTGTTAGCTAGGGAATTTGACTTGATAAAGGAAGCTCAGCCTGGGGCGACCAATTTGAAGGATTTGTTAATCATTTGTCATAACATTCAGTTAATCAGAGCCGACCAGGTCAAGATCAGTTGAATCTCTTGAAAGAGCGGTTTAGTCTGGGGCAACTCTGTTACAGTTACCAGCTAGTAGGGGTAAGTTTGTTCCCCAGTCGTTACTTCCACAGTCTGAAGACTTTGTCGTGTAAGCACCGTTAAACTGGGGCAATCACGTCGAGATTTGTAAATCTCTCTTTAAGTGTTTGAAGACATTAAAGCATCGTTATGCCAGTTCTTTTGTAAAGGCATCCTTATGACTTCTTCTCACAGACCGTGTAATCTGAGGCAGAAAAGGTTTGAAGACTTTTTGTCACAAGAGTCGTCGCTCACTTGAAGAGGGTTGTTATCATAATAGGGCATAAATGTTTTGGTCTCATGATACCCTTTATCAACTCTCTAGTTAAGTTGTTACTTCAATTGATCTGGGAATCTCTCGACGTGATTTTCCTTCAGCAAAGAATTCAAACTCATGATGGAAATCCAAGTGAAGTCATGACATTCTGGCCTAAGAAGATTACTCTCTCCCAAAGAAGGTGGTAACCTTGAAGTGGAATTGTTCTTCATGATCATCCCTTTGATGTTCAATCTTGGTAAAGTTTGGTTGGGTCTCCGTGTCGAGATGTTTATTTCATCTCCAGTTTTGTTTTGTCTGTTTCGTCAGCATAAACATAAGCATGGCATATGCATATGCATAGCATCTGTGCATTTTTTGCTATCTCTGGTTGTTACCTGCTTTATTTCACTTTGGTGTTCTCCTCAGTGATTGGGTGTTTCGTCTCTCTTCAATAGAGTTGTCAGCCCTTAGGCATAAAACGTCCATTATTTCTCAATTCCCCACAGAGTTTAATCCTCGTGGATGATGGTTGCTTCAGTTATCTTTTCCATGATTGGATAAGGTGAGTCACCATTCGAGTTCATTTCTCAATGATTGGAGTCTTGGTGACAGATTCTTTCTAGTTCCATTCTAAATTGAACTTTGGTCCCTGTCGGTCGCTAAAACCTACCTGGACGTGCATTTATTTTGCACTATCTATCAAGAAGAAAATTTTACACAACAATAAGTGGCAGTCTCTGTAGAGAAGCTTATTCATCTTCAATGGTAAGTGGCAGTCTCTGTAGAGAAGCTTATTCATCTTCAACAATAAGTGGCAGTCTCTGTAGAGAAGCTTATTCATCTTCAACAATAAGTGGCAGTCTCTGTAGAGAAGCTTATTCGTCTTCAATGGTAAGTGGTAGTCTCTGTAGAGAAGCTTATTCATCTTCAACAATAAGTGGCAGTCTCTGTAGAGAAGCTTATTCATCTTCAATAATAAGTAGCAGTCTCTGTAGAGAAGCTTATCCATAAGTGGAAGTCTCTGTAGAGAAGCTTATTCGTCTTCGGTGATAAATGGCAGTCTCTTCGGAGAAGTTTAATCGTCGTCAACAGGTGAGTGGCAGTCTCTTCGGAGAAGCTTAACCTTCATCAACGATAAATGGCAGTCTCTTCAGAGAAGTTTAATTGTTCTCAACGATAAATGGCAGTCTCTTCGGAGAAGTTTAATCGTCCTCAGCGATAAATGGCAGTCTCTTCGGAGAAGTTTAATCATCTTCAACGATAAATGGCAGTCTCTTCGGAGAAGTTTAATTGTCTTCAACGATAAGTGGTAGTCTCTTCGGAGAAGCTTATCCATCATCAGCAATAAGTGACCGTCTCTTGAGAGAAGCTTATCATTCTTCAACGATAAATGGCAGTCTCATTTGAGAAGTTTATCTTAAGGACGTCGACACACGGTTGTAACCAGCATTGTTTGAAAATCCAGTGGATACTGGTATAAGTAATTTGGTGGTGACCAATCATATTTCAAGTAAGGCCCATTGGTAACTGGCATTATGAAAATCAATGGACAATAAATACTGACAATTTGGTTGTATATCATTCCAAACTAAGTCACGATGGTTTCCATCCCAAGCTCAGGTTGTGTAACTTTGGAGATGTATTGTTTGATCCCAAGCTCAGGTTTTGTACCTTTGGAGATGTATTGTTTAATTCCAAGCACAGGTTTTGTACCTTTGGAATAGGTTTGTTTCTATCCCGAGCACAGGTTGTGTACCTTTAGAGATAGATTGTTTGATCCCAAGCTCAGGTTTCGTACCTTTGGAAGATGTTTGTTGCCAGTCTAAGCACAGGTTTTGTACCTTTGGAAGATGTTTGTTGCCATCCCGAGCACAGGTCGTGTACCTTTGGAGATGTATACTTTGGATCCCGAGTTCAGAAATTCCCAGAAGCTAAAGTGGTTACATTTGCATGAGTATTATATATCCTAATGTATTAAGGATGTATTTTGATCCTAAAGCAGTGAGGGTCTTCACCCAATCCTATTGTGTTGAGGGTTGTGTCTCTGTTGTATCCTAATGTATTGAGGGTATTAGTTTTTGTTCATAAGGTATTGGGGGATATATTTGTGCTTCCTGGTCATCACCAACAATTTTCCAAACCCAGTTGTCACTAATTCCTGTTATAAAGCCAACCAATCATTATTGGAGTCCTTTTGATTCGGTTTTCACCAATCTTTGCTAAAAATCTAGTGGTTACTAGTATTGTCTTCTAAAACAATGGTCATTGGTACTTAAGTTGGTCGTCACCAAAATTCCCTAAAAGTCCAATAGTTATTGGCATCGCCGACCTTTTTGATTTGGTTATTACCAATCTTTCTTAAATCTAGTGGTTACTAGAATTACCTTCAGATCCAATTGTTATTGGTGCCTCTTGATTCAGTTATTACCAATATTTCTAAGTCTAGTGGTCACTAGCATTGTTTGGAAAATCTAGTGTTTACTAGCAATATCCTGAACCAGTTGTTATTGGTATACCTGATTTGGTCGTCACCAGTTAGCCTAAGTCCAATGATTATTGGCATCGCTTAAATCAGATTGTTATCACCACTTTGGTATGGTCATTACCAAACTCTTTGAAAATCCAATGGTCACTGGTCTCCTTGGACTCGGTCGTTACCAATTTCTCCGGTTAAGTCTAGTGGTTACTAGCATCATCCAGAACCAATTGTTATTGGTATATCCTAATTTGGTCGTCACCATATCCCCAGGAAGTCTAAGTGGTATTTAGCACTTCTTGGAAACCATTGTTGATTCGGTCGTCACCATCATCCCCAGTAAGTCTAGTGGAAACTAGCACTGTTTGAAGCTGTTTGTTGTTCTGGTCATCACCAGTCTCCCCAGTTGAAGCTTTTGATTTTCCAGTCGAGTCTCGGAGAACTAGTGGATACTAGTTTCCCCGGCGCGTCCGGTCTTGTTTCTAACCTTTCCCTGAAGATCCCGTTTGAACTCTTCGTTATAGGAATTTTCTCATCTGGTTATCCCCAGTGAGATTCATGTCTTTGTTCCGTCTTTTCCCCGTTGAAGCTTCGCTTCCCCAGTGGATTTTGTTCCTCAGCAAGTTTTCCCCAGTGGGTTCCTTCCCCAGTGAATTTTGCGCTTCTTTTCTTTCGTATCCCCAGTGAAGAATTGTGATCTTCCCCGGTGGACTTCCTCATCTGGTTATCCCCAGTGAGGTTCGTGTCTCCTCTCCCCAATGAAGATGTGTCTTACCTGGTGGAATTTGTGTCCCCTGCGTCAAAGATTACCTTGAACAAACATCATTAGTCATGTATGAACTATCTTGCTTACTTCGCTCGGAATCTTTCCCCAGTGTGTTGGATCTTCGTGAGTGGTTACTCGTCGTTTCGTCGTTCTTTTATATTTGCTCGTGAGTCCGCATCTGTCTTGCATTCAAGCATCATATAACATCATTTAGATTCATGGCATATTTTCGTTCATCCTTTTTGCATACCATCGGATCTAAGGGACAAAATTTCTGGTTTACTACATTTAAATACCTTTCACTGCGATTCTATGAGGATTGTCATCTCTCATCACCATCTAGTGAAGATATTTAAATAGGGGCAACTGTTGCACCCCAAATTTTGACCCCTTAGATCCTCATCATCATTTTAGGATCATATTCAGTTGATTATCTGACCATAACCTATTTCAAGTTGTCTTTGTCAAGATACATGTGAATTAGGGTTCCGTACCGTCAAAATCGGGAATTCAATGGTCTGACCAATCAATGTTTTGGATTGATTCAACTTCAAATAAGTCTCCACAAGATCAAATATACTCCATTAGATCAAGTATGAATTCAATTTGAGGTGGTCACCCAAGAATTGAGAACAATGCAGTTCAAGACGCCCGATTAGGGTTTTCGATTAGGAAAAGTCAACTGTAGTTTGAATTTTGGTTTAAAAAGTGTTTCAATGGTGGGATCAAGGTCCATTAAGTTCCTATGGCTTAGTAGAGTCCATCCAAAGAGTTTCAAGTCCTCAGAATGTCCGGATCACCGACAGTCGACTCGGTAGTCACCGATTGATCGAATGGTTGACCGAAAAGTCAACTCTTCACTCATGAGGAATTTGACCTCAAGATGGGAATCAAAAATGGTCCTAATGATATATTATACCTACCCATGAAGTTTCATGACCATTGGATCAAGGGTTAGGGAGTAATCGCAAAAGTTGGGAAATTAAGATTTTGAAAAGGGCAAAGCCATAACTCCTTAACCACACAAGGGTTTTTGACCTAGTTTCAAGGGGAATGAGTTCCTAACACAAGCATAAATATTGTATTACCTAATTGGGTCTTTCTAAAAAGTACAAGTGGGTTCCATAACTCTTCCTGTTTAGAGAGAACCAAGGTCCACAAGTTGGCAAAAACTCATATTGGAAAAACCAGGTCAGCATGAGTTTTTTTTTTTTATTCCAAAACCTCTCCAAATTGATGCTAATCAAAGACTAAGGCTAATTTATGATGTTTACATTGTTAATAAACATGTTTAACTTCAATTCCCACGAAAATGGACCAAAGATCAAAAGAAATCATTATTTAATGCAAGTTGTAAAAGTGAATAGTGAAGAAAGAGAAAAAAGGTGGCTACCTTTGTCAAATCATCAACTTTAATTCAACAAGTCACCTTCTATCCTATCAAGCATGATGAAAAAAATCTATGGGGCATGGAGAATATCTTATTAGAGTGTCTTAAAGACAAAGATGAAGATTGCATTGGAAAACTCAAAGATTTTCATGATGGAAGGTTAAAATTGGCAATTTGCTTCACTTTTGCCCATACCTTGATCCAAGGCCTTTGGCTATAAATAGAACTCACTTACTACATCAAAAACACACAAGTTCCATGCTATAAACCAGCTAGAACTTTCTTCCTTACACAATCACAAGTTCTTACAAAATCTCATTAAGCTTCCAAAATCCCTCAAAATTTGCTTTTGAAAAACACCTTTCAAAACCATTTCCAAACTTCTTCCAACTCAAGAAACACTTCAAACACATAAAGTATGATGTATTGAAGCTATCCAAGTCACTTCCACACTTATGTAACAAGATCCTGGAAGAGCTCTCAAGATCTCTGGTTTTCTTATTGCTTAAGCTTGCTTCAAGAGGTAAACCTAAAACTCATAAATGTGAACTTTCCACTTGCATTTCACATGTTACCATGACTGTTTTTTTTACCATGATGATCTTGAAAATTTTCAACTTGTAACTTGATTTTTCTTGTGAGATTGATCTTGTATTATTCTTAAAATTTTTTTAACATGTTTAAATAATCAAATTTGTTTGATTCATTGTCTTACCATGTGCATTTTATTCCTTTTATCATTTAGATTTTCATGTTTTGTTCATCCAAACTTCAAAAAATCATAAGTCATCCATTTTTCATCATTTTGAACCCATTCTTTTTGCATTGTGTTTGCCTTGATGCCTACTTTCATGTGATATTTTTTAGTTCCATGTTTGTTCATATTTTCATGCCTTTTGGTTGCTTGTAAGTTTCCTTTGTATTGAGATCGTTATCTCGCGTATGCAGATGAATTTCTTTTTCACCGTGATCATTTGTGTTATGATATTCACTCATTCTCATTTATACTATGTTAGTTAAGATGTTAGGGTACTCTCCCTTGGTTGTTACCATTATTTCATATTGCTTTCCTCCTAAATTATGAGGTTAAACTAATTTGCTTGTATTTGATTGTCATCGATACATGTGGTTGTTACCTTCAATCTTTGTTAAGATATACCTTTAATCTTTGTTAAGATATGCTTTCATCTTTGTTAAGATACATGATATTTGGTTGTAACCATGCCCCTTTTGTTTAAAGTATTGATTACTTTGTTAATTATTTCTTCCGCAAGTGATGGAACTTTTTTAGTTCTCATCCAAGTTGCCTCATCTCCTCCCTTCCAAAGGAAAGTCTCTCTATTGACCCTTGGGTCATAGATAGCTCAATACCCTCATTGGCCTCGAAAGAGCCTTAACCCCCTTTTTGGTATGGATAGAACCAATAGGATATAAACTCATAGGTCTGGATAGAACCTTCCCCTCTTTTGGTCTGGAAAGAACCAATTGATTCCTTAGTTCGAGCCCGAACTACGACCGCTCTGATTTCTCATTGGACAATGAGAATACGTAGGCACAAGATGCGATATCTTGACGAGCAACCTTCCCCCTCACTAGGAGTGTTTACAACTAGAACCCTAGGATAGAGTTGTTAACTCTATGTAAGGATCATGGATATGATCACTTACTTCCCCCTTTGAGTGTTACAACATAGACATAGAGAGTTTTGTGAAACTCTACACAAACATTATTATGTTTGTTCCCCTTTGAACCTTGATCGCAATCAAGCGTTCTTCAACCCTAGTGAGGTGAACTACGATTGCTCTGATTCAATCCTAGTTAGGATACGTAGGCAGAGGACGCGATGTCTTTGCGAGCAAACTTAGAAACAATCTTAGGCCTTCATCTATCATAACCTTCACCTTTTTACCCAATACCCCAACCTTAGCAAATATTTAACAAACTTAGCATACAAACAAACAAAAGGTTCCTGTAGAGTACTACAGATGTTTAGGATGTGAAATACCTACCCTATGCATAACTAACCCCCGATCCCCGAATCTCTTAGCGTTGTTGTAACATCGCGCAAAAGGTTCTTTCTTTCTTTAGACCTTTCCTTTGGATAAATTAAAGTCCGGTTGTAAAAGAATTAAGGTTCAAGTTAATTCAATAGCTTGGTATCACGATTCTCACCGAACACTTGGGGATCAATACTACACAGCCACCATAGATGAAACGGGTTCTAAAAGGTCATTTGAGTCATCAACCATAATCAGAAGTTTCATCATGCAACAGGCTAGTTATTTTATGAGAAAGTTCACGAAAAGATCTACTATAACGAGGTCTTTGTGTTAGGCATACAAGGTGTAAACCTTTGGGACTAACACTATACAACCACCTCTTAACTTATGTTTATTCTTTTTTTCTTTCAAAAGCACGAGAAGAGAGCTTCACTTAAGTAACAAATTCCAAAGCCCACACATAAATATATACCCATATATAAAAATGCAATAAAGCAATAATAAATGAAACACACAATCAAAGAAGAAGAAACAAACAAAGCTAACACACAAATGGAAAGCTAACCAAACTAGGGTGGACTCGCTTAGGCAATGTTCCCCAACAGAGTCGCCAGCTATCAGAGCGTAAAAAGTGCTTGGGCGTAAGGAATGATCAAAATATAAACAAAACAGAGTCGTCAAGAACTTTATTTATTCTCGAAAAAGAAAAGGGAAAATATCGATAAAACTCTCAAAAAACAAAAAGAATTGGTCATTGCAACCAGATCAGGTTTGGGAGTCGATTATGCAAGGGAAATGTATTAGCACCCCTCACATCCATTGTACTCAATAGGACCCATTTAGTTAGTTTCATGAAAGATTTTTAGCATGATATTAATTTGTGATCTTCTACTTTTCGAGCGAGAAAAAGAGAGAAAACAGAAATGAAAAACATTTTTATTAAAGGGGTTCTTTTTATTAAGGTGTGTCTGACAATATTTCAAAATCCTACTCCTATATATCTCCAGGTGCTATGAAGAACTCAAGACTACGTAGCTTTTGGTAACAAATAACTAATGTGTTGATTTCTCTTAAGGAGTGATTCTTTAGACATATCGAGTGACTAAAGATTAGCTAGCTGCTCGCTCTTGGGGGCCGAAGCCTTTGTTTATTTCACGTCGATATGGATAAAGCATACTTATTTCTGAAAATGTTTTCGAAGTTGCACAAGGGCGGAAAAAAAATTGATTGGTTAAGTTGCTTTTATCATGAAGATTTAATATTTGTGGAATGTGAGTAAACATATGAGCATAGGTGTACACTAAGTGCGTGTTTACTCGGGATTCGCATGGAGGTGCTTCCATTGTCCCTTTATTCCAAGTTTGGTTAACGTGTTTTTAATTTTGAAATACCAATACTCTTTTGGAATTCGGTGTGGTCCGAACGCTCGACTATTAAAGCTTTTAAAGAGATGTTAATCTCTCGGTCTTTTGTCTTTCAATTTTTATTATGAAAAGGTTTTGCATCAACGACTTGGTGTTGGATCAAGAGTTGTAAGTTGAATACAAAAAGATTTTAAATTAATCGAAAGAGATACTCGGCGTTGAATCAAGCATTCACGTTGCATTCAATTTGTATTTGATTCAGGAAATGAAATCGACGTTGCATCGAGCATTATTTTTGAAATTTTCTGAAAATGGTTGATTTTAATCTTGAGTTAATAATCAACTAACACAATAAAAATAAAAATAAAGGAAAGCGGTAAAATTATTACACGTTACTTGAATGGGGGTACAATTTGTCGAATGGGGATATAATAAAGCAATTAACAACACCAGCTCAACAAACAACGGTAAATAGACAAGGAACTTAATGTAAATCTACACAAGAAAAAGACAAGAGATCATAAATAAATCAAAGCCTCAGTACTGAATTTAGCGATAAGCTAACTGTCATACCTCAAATTTGTCCTACTTGTATATACCTTTCACCTGTGCATTCATCTACCAACTATCATTCAGAAAATCCAAAAAAAAATGTGTCGTTGCTTTCATTTCCGTTGTTGTCCAAATCCAAGGAGTGGCAAGGATAAATTGTTGTTTATCAGAGGTTTATCAAGTCAGGGTATGTTTGGCGCGAGTGGTGTGTACTTGCGGGCTTAAGATTTGTGTTAGTACAAGTCATATGGGTGTGAACTAAATTTAAGTGCTACATCTGAATACCGTTAAGCACTAATTTGTTTTCAATTAGGGTTTCACATCGTATGTGGAGATTTTTGTTTAAGTCATAATTCTTATTGTCAAGGCGTGTTTATAATTTTGGTTCAAGAAGGGTCAAGGTGAAGATTGTTGTCCAAATGACTCCAGATGCAAGGATCGATTCAATACTTTATTTCATATGAGGATCGAGAATTGTAAATCACAAAATTGGCCAGAGGTGCAGCAGGGTTCATATGGAGAATGTAAGATGCAAGTTATACAAAAAGCAAGTGTACACATTCAAGGTTTTTGTTAGAGGTCCATTTATTAATTTCCAAAAGATATAATAAAACCCATCATTTTATCATCTTTTTTCTTTGGAAGCCCATTTACATTTCAAGAATTACCAAAAATGCAAAAAAAATAATAATAATAAGATTACAAACATATTTATCATAAAGGCCCATGTACAAGAATAATCCAACAATTGCCAAAAGAGTAAGGACAAGCTCATGAAGGTAATATGAGATACATGTTAAGTATGCCTAACAATTCACTACATTATCAAGCCACTATTCCAAGCGGATATTGTATCACTCCAAATTTAATCGGAATATTTTAATTAATTTATTTAATTGAGAATATTCATATTTTGGTGTTTTCGGTGGTTTTGGGAATTATTGAGGAATTATGCATATTTGGAGTATTTATTTTGGAATAATAGTATGTAATATGTATTTATTAATATTATTATGAATTAAAATAAATATAAGAGGAATAAGGGTAAATTGGGCAATGAGAGGAGTTAGTGAGGATATTATGGGAAAAGCCCAGATTGTGAGACCCAAGACTAGGTTTGACAAAATAGAATTTTGAAGGGAATTTGGATTCATTTGTTAACCGTGAAAAGTTTTGGTGGCCAGAGCTCTGAGAAAAGATTAGAGGTAGAAGATTCCCGGAGATAATCGTGAAAGCTTTGAATCGGCTAAGGTATGGGGAGTATAGCTTTTCATGATTTTCCATGTATGCCTTTCGGTGTGTTTATGGTTGATTTAAGATTTAAGGGATTTTGGGTTGATTGTGGGAAAATAGGGAAATTGATGGTGAGACCCTGAGGGTTTGGTTAATGGTAAGTATCACTGAATATTTGACATGAGGATTAGGAAACCTTAGGCCTTTGTGGCCAAAACCTTGGATTTTTATATGTCTAACCATAAGGGATAGGAATATCTTATATAAGAAATTATGATGCCTTCGGGGCAATTGTAGGGAAATTGTGATTTAAGATATGAATAGATTACGGGATTGGCCTAATGAACCATAGGTTTTGTTCCTTTATCGCCGTAGGACCTTAGGGATGATTTAGGGATGTTTTGGGGCATTGGGTAAGAGAATCGTAGAGCTTTTTGGGTGGAATCGTGTTCTGGTGCGTAGCAGAATTTGCTGTCATCGCACAGTTCGCCTAGCGAACCATGTGTTTCCAGAATCTCCTAGCGAAGAATCTTTCGCATAGCGAAGAAACTCGCCCCAGACTTGCCTAGCGAGCAAGCCAGCGAACGTAGCAGAGTTTCGCGAATGTTGATCGTATACAGCGATGTCGTGATGTTTGATTCTGTGATTCCTGTGATGAGTTAACATGAGTATGACAGTGAGGTTTATGTGATGAATAGGTGATAGTATAAGGATTACCGCGGGTATAATTGATGAATTAATATGAGATAATATGGGATAATATTATGAATTAATATGTGATAATATGATGGCTTAATACAAGTAAGACTATGAGCCCTATGTGATTTGTACGTGAATTATAGGATGATATGACGTATGATGATTATTATGATGAATTAAATGATGACATGACGTATGATGATTATTATGATGAATTATACGATGACATGATGTATGATGATTATTATCATAAATTATATGATGACATGATGTGTGAGATTGAGTATTATGATGAGCTATGAGGATATGATGTATGATGATGATTATGATGATGAGCTATGACGTTTAATGATGATGAATATGATGAATGATGATGCACCTATGATGTTATTATGAGGATGATTTGTGATGTGTGCATCATGCATTCATGTGCATCCGGACTTCAGTTCAAGACCTCGATTACTTTGGCTTAAATCCCACTGTGCAGATGTGAAGTATTATGATGTGCTCCGGTTCTCTAGTAGAATCGATCCTATTGATGGGGATCTATGGAGGGTTGATGGCCCAGTGTCCATCGTGCTGTGATGATTGGTACCACATGCATTGAGTCTTGTCGCATTGCATTTATGAGTCTTTTTGTATGAATTATGACGTTGTGGCCTTCGAGGCATATTTGAGGAATATGAATGTGTTGAATATAACTATGATGCCGTTTATGCATTAATTGTTATACATTGATTATTATGAATTGTTGTACTCACCCTGCCTGTTTGAATGTTACCTCCACGTGGGTAACATGTAGATGACGAAGTTTAGCTGTGGATGACGTCGAGGAGTTATTTTTGAAGTTTAGAGTTGTTAGGCTTTATGGTTAACTTAGAGGTTCTTGCTCTGATATGTAACATCGGGTTGGGTTCTTTGAGTTAAACTTTATACCGTTGAGTTATTTTGCTAACTTTCCCTTATGAGGAAAAACCTTGATTTCAGCTTTGAGTTCCGCTGTTTTATGTTGTTTGATGTATTTTGGGGAAAACCCGTAGTTATGGAGTATTTGACCGATTTTGATGACATTGATAAATGTACGGCCTTTTGATGGCTTTTTATTGAGATTTATTTATTTACTCTGAAATCCGTCTTATTTTGCCTTAATAACCGTGGGGTAGAAAAGGGTGTTACATTAGTCGTATCAGAGTTGGTCGGTCCGTCCGGCCAAGGTGTCTAATGTTGTTTGTTCCCTTGTATGTGACATGTGTGTGAAAACACTGTCGGTACACGTTTGGTTTCTAACATTTATCTGCAGAAGTGGGAATGAATCAAGTGGGGGAGAAGCTTGTGCTTCTCCAGGATGCTGCAAGTGTGGAGTGGGGACTCAGTGTAACGACGAATGCTCTTATAGTTTGGTAAAGATGGTTTATACCCCATCATGATTTTCGGTTGTCTATTGACAACCTGAGGGACTGATAACCCTTAATCTCTTGTTGATAGTGGACGGAGTCATGTTGGACAGGATAGACGTGTCTTGCAAGCTTAGATGGCGTGAGCAGTGAGTTGCTTTGAGTTAAGCTAAGTGCTTACAGATTGTTTTGATGAGTCGGTGCAAGATGGTACTGAGATGTTTATTTTGATGGAGACTTCGAGTATTAATGAGAGTGGGGAAGTTGGTAGTTTTCCAACTAACTGTTATTGTCCGGAGGCTTTTCCTGATGAGATAAGTGATTTACCGCCGGAACGTGAAGTGGAGTTGCGATCGACTTAGTTCTTGACACTAGTTCGATATTGATAGCTCCATATAGTGTGTATGTATGGGGATTGAAAGAGTTGAAGAGGCAACTCGAAGATTTTCTTGAGAAGAGATTCGTTCGTTCGAATGTGACACCGTGGGGTGCACCAATTTTGTTGATTAAGGAAGAAGGTTCTGTGAGGCTTTGGGTGGATTATAGATAAGTGAACAAGGTGACTATCGAGAATATGTGTGCACTTCCAAGGACTGATGATTGATGGGTCAGTTGGTAGTTGCAAGTATTTTCAGGAAGATAAATTTGAGATCTGGGTATCATCAGATTCGCGTGAAGGCTGAAGATATTCAGGAGACTATTTGTAAAATAAGGTGTGGACATGATGAGTATTTCGTAGTACCAGTTGGGGTGACTAAGGCACCATGAGGGTGTGTGGAGTATATGAACGGGATTTTTCCATACTTATTTGAGCGAGTTGATGGTTATGTTAATCAACGATATTTTTGGTTATTCGAAGAGTAAAGAGGATCATGTTGAGCATCTGAAAATTTTGTTATCAGTATAGAAAGGGAGGCAGTTTTATGCAAAACTGTCAAAGTGTGAGTTTGGTTGGGGGAAGTAAGTCCTGGGTCATGTGATCTCGAGTAGAGTTTGTGGTTAATATGACGAAGGTTGGAGCTATGTAGCAATGGGAAGCTCCAAAAACCTGTATTTGAAATTTGAAGTTTTCTTGGATAGGCAGATTGTTATTGGAATTCATTGAAGGAATTTTCCAAGTTATCTTTACCTTTGACGCAGTGGACTAGAAAGGCTCAAGCCTTTGTTTTGGATGCAAAGTGTGAAGAAATTTTCAACAGCTTTTGGGGAGGTTGTCAGCAGCTCACGTTTTGATTTTGCCGAATCTGGCAGAACTAATTGTTGTATAGTGTGATGCTTGTTGAGGGGATTGGAAGGTATGCTAGTACAAAATCAACAAGTCTTAGCTTATGCTTTAAGGCGACTTAAAGTGCATAAGATGGTTTATCTGAAGCATGATTTAGAGTTGGTTGTTGTTGTGTTTGTGCCGAAGCTTTGGGGGCTTCATTGTGTGGTTCGAGATTTGAGATGTCTAGTGATCTTAAGAGCTTAAAGTATTTGGTTGATTAGACAGAGTTAAATATGAGGCAGAGGAAATAATTGGGACTTCCAAAGGATTATGGTTTTAGGTTGAATTACCATTCGGGTAAAGCAGACATGGTGGCTGATGCATTGATTTGGAACTCCTTGCTTATATCGATGATGAAGGTAAAAGAGTTAGAACTGATTGAGCAATCTCAGGATATGAGTTTGGTCTGTGAAGAGACTTCTTATGGAGTTAAGCTTTGTATATTGAGGCTTACTATTCGTATTCTTGATGAGATTCGAGGAGGTCAGAATTCTGATTCGAGTTGGTAGATCGGTTGAATTTGATGAGTCAAAGTCGAAGAGCTGATTTTTGGATTAAGGGAAATGGTATCATGAGATGTTATGATAGAGTTTGTGTTCCTGACATTATGAGTTGGATAAGAGTATTCTTGAGGATGGACACCTAAGTGGATTGAGTATCCATACCAGTGCTATGAAGAGGTACCAGGATTTGATGGAATGGTTTGGTGACTTACCAAAAGTAATAGGCATTATCAACTTCTCATATTCTCTTTGGAAAATCCTTAAGTATTTTAGTTTCCACAGATAATTATAATACAACCTACAAAAAGACATTCATAGCATGAGGCACATTTAAGATGTGAATTCCTAAGAATATCAATATCACCCCTTGGATTTCCACTCAAGCTGGGTGTAGCCGGCACAAAAGGGCGAATACTACAAAAGCCCTCGCACTATAAATAAGAGATAAAGGCTTGGGGAGAAACTATTTTGGGTCGGTCAAAAGACCCTGCAGTTGAGGCCCATAGAAAACATTAGTTCCATATGTCACTCACTAGATAACATTGTTATCTTGGGGTAGAGCATAAGAGATATGGATCTAAGATCCATCCAACAGCTCCCTGCATCTCACACCTAATGATTAGAAGGTTATTATAATTACTACATTATATAAAGGAGAGGCGCACCATTTCTCAAGTACACAATTAAAGTTCAAACTTTTTCACTCATCTTACTCACATACTAACTTGAGCATCAGAGTGCTAGCCTTGCAGGTCAGCTCCTATCTCATTGTATTAGAAGCTCAAATCTACAGTTGTATCTCGTAACCTACAACCTCCGATAAAATCTGGTTCCATAAAGTTAAGGATAGGCCATTCATGGCTATCACTTGAATAATGTTCTCAGTTCTTATCCACAAATAACAAATTTGCAATCTTTCTCTTTTCAGTTCCCTTGGATGACATCTTAGGTGGTGGGAACCTTCATATGATGGATGTAATAAAGTGATAACCTCCAGACATCGAAGCTAAAAAGGGTCATTTTCCTTCCTATTTTTCCCCTCTTCATAATTGTCTCTTCATTTAATAGTTGCTTGAACGGTTTCTACTATCTTCCTAATTGGTTTACCACCATGATAGAGAAAACAATTTTTATACAAGTATTCATTATTTCAAATTATTTTCCCTGGATAATCCCCATGTTTCTTATGGCCTACTTAGTGTTTCTTGTTTTGTGTATCTTACAAGTATTCCCTTCTTGATCAAGTCTTATATTTCATTCTTCAGGTGAATACATTCACTAGTTTATGTCCATGGATTTTATGAAACCTAAATATTTTTTACTTGTTAATTAATGATGATTTCTTCATAGCATGGGAATATTTCACCTTGTCTTCCTTGAACTATGTATTGCCACATTCCTAGAAGATTCTCTCCCTTAATGGGTTTAATGAAGTGTGTTCAGAGAACATGGACCAATTTCCTTTGTGCATTTTCTTATCTCTATCTTCACAATGTTTTCTATATCATTGCATTCCTCCCTCAGCATTCCAAGATGCCTTGTTTTTCTCTACGTCTTCTCCTAACATATTTTTTTCATAATTGATGTAATGTTGGGCATGAATGAGGTGGTCACTTGTGTTCTATGGTTCTTACAAACTTAAATTTTCTCTAAGCATACATTTCTCGCTTAATCCATTTTCAAAAATCCAACTCTTCATCTTATCATTTCACTCTCCTACTTACACTGCCACTTTGGCAAATCTATCAATATATTCCCAAAGTGTCTCCTTATTTCTTTGGTGAATGTCGTTGAAGACAACTATTTTCTTTGGTTCATATCTACGAGATCAAATAATTTCCTCCAAGAGTTGATGGAATTTTCTTGAGGCCTTAGACTAGGTCATGGAAGTTCCTTTGAGGGTAAATACAAAAATATTGCATTTCATGACATTCTTGGCTTAATGATAGCCGAGTACAATGTCCATATGCTCGACATGTTCATTGGGATATCTAGTCATGTCATAGATCTCAATCTTTTAGGCCTTCTCTGATGATCATTGCTACATTGTAAAGTGATAATAACATTCATTTTGAAACAAATATTTTTTCCTAAAATGACAATCATTATGAAATGGAGGGAGTATTTAATTTAATTATTAATTAATTAAAAATATTAATTAATTAATAAATAATATAATTAAATAAAAATAAATATCATAAATAATACTTCCTATGGTTCTATTTATAAAAGAAAATTGATTTTTTAAATTCATTAAATAATCAATGTTTATGATCTATGATACAATCTAGATACATTAATTATTCAATGAAACTAAAAAGTAAATTTTCTCTTATAAATAGAACCAAAAATAGTATTAAAACATAATAACTAAATTAAATATTTACTAAAATATTTTAACAAACTCGCATTTGAACAATACAAATTATTATAATAAATTTCTATAAATTTTGTATATTTTCTCAAATACTATAATACAAAATTTCGTAAACTTATTACTATAATGATCTACCAATTTCTATGAACTTATTATGGATTTTTTACACACATGCCATGAATTTGAAATTTTAACACCAAAGTATCGCTAGTTAAAATTAAAATTTCAAACTGCCACGCAATTAGTATGGGCTCGTCCATACATTGGCCGAGTTGTGGATGATTTTTCACCCCTTCATAGGTTCGTCCATCCATTGGCCGAGCCCTTGAAGAATATATTTTTTTTTGCTTTTTTATTTTGATTGTTTTATTTTACATTTTTTAATTTTTATAATTTAAATGGTTTTAAAAGGATTTTAAAATTTTAAAAATGATTTTCATATTTTAAATATTAATAAATAAATATTTTATTTAATATTATAATATAACAAAATATTTTAATTAATATTTTATTTTTCTTATTATTTGAATATTCTAACAAATATTTTTTTTAATTGTATATAATATATTTTCTTATATAATATTTAACATTTAATTAATTAATTAATTAATTAGTATTGTTATTGTATTAAATAATATGTAACAAATAATAATTTTAGTAATATTATTGAAAAGATAAGATACATCAAGTGGGTTTAAATAAATGACCGCCAGTTCCACACTGTGTACTCTTTTTGTTGCGCTTCCCCTGCCTAAGTCTTGGGTGTTCTGTCTTTGAGAAAATGGAGTAGAGTTGGAAGACAACTCTTTATTTTAATGTGATGTATTTACAGCCATGTCGATATCCACATCAGCAACAAAAAAACTGGCCAATCTATGAGCTGATCATCATTGAGATTAAAGTTAGGGACTGATTGTGATGGTGGGTTGAAGGTGGCTGGAGGGCTATGTTGAATGGGAGGATAATAAACATTTTCAGTGTGGTATGTAGAAGTGTGTTGAGAGAGTGAAGGGTTAAATGTTTGTTGTTGAGATTGGGGGTATGAATTGTCAAAGTTAGGTTGAAGATTTGGAGTGAATTTATGGATGGTCGAAGTGTGGTTCATTGTTGATATTGGTGAAAGTAGTAGTTAGTTTGAGGGGTTGGGGTATGAGGTGTTGTTTTTTGAGATGAGGTGGCATAAAATGTGTATTATTGTGTGGTTTGGGTGTGATGGTATGTTTGTTAGGGTAGTGTGGCTTCGGTGTGATGATATGTTTATTGGCGTAGTATGGTTTGGGTGTAATGGTATGTGTGTTGGGGGAATGAAGATGTTTACAATTGAAATTTTGAAGGGTTCATTTAGGGGATTTCTTTATGTATGGGTGGCGAGGTTGTTTGTTATGATGAAGAAGAGGCATATTGATGGGGGTCGTCTAGAAATTGTGCTTGAGAAGCATGCATAAATGGAGTTGATAAAAACCATTGAATATATGCATCGCTATGCACATAGTCACCATTTATCATGTTTCCTTTCAATGTCAAATTTCTTCTACTTTTCCACTTCTTGTTTTCATCTTTATTCATATTATGCCAATGATCTTCCCGTGTATTTGGCATTTTTGTTTCATGATGTTAATCTAGACATCTTGGATGAGTAGGGATTTCTTGTTCATACCCAAACTTAAATTTGACCCTATCAGCTTGATGGATTTAATCAATATGAAAATAGATTATTGATTTTGTCGCACTTCAAATCTGACTATCATTAAGAACGCAAGGTGGGTAGTTCGAGTATGGCCTCCAAATAAACTGTTACAAAAAATTTAATAGTTAGAGGCAAATACATATCTTAGAAAATATTTAGAGATTGTCTTGGTAACAAACTTACATCGTTCGACCTTAGTCTATCTAGTGCGAATCAATATCCATGTAGGTGAAAAGGAGAACTTTTTTGGTAAGCCATTTCTCGTTAAGCAAATCTTGCAATTTCAAAATAAAGAAATGTAATAAAATTATCGGCATAAATTCATATGCGTATAAAATAGAGCAAGTGTAAATTATATTTACCTTATTCTATACTAATAAGACGGCACCGTAGAACCCTCGGGAGAAAATAATGGTATATGCCAGTATGCCCGAATAGTGAGTAAGAGAACGCATCCTCCAATACTTTTTACTCCAACCTTGCATGCTTTACACATATGTCTAAATAATGTTGCTAAACAAGCAGAACCTCAACTACATTTATTGCATTCATCTAAATATCCTACTAAGGTTATCCAAGAATAATGTAATAAATTATAACTCTTGTCTAGCATTAAAAAATTCCCTATGAGGAGTCAAATATAAATTTTGGCATGAAGAATGTTGTCCTCTTCGGTTGGTGCAACCTTTTATTTTAATTCTTCTAATATACTTTATTGCTAAACAATTTTAACAGAAGTTTTAACTTTATCCGAAGTCGAAGGTTCCACGCCTAGATATTCCATATATAACTCATTCCCTACTTGAGTAAGACCATTAACAGCCTTACCATTTACACGAAGACCAAACAACATACTTACATCCTCCAACGTTATGGTACATTCACCAGTTGGAAGATGAAATATATGTGTTTTCGGTCTCCATCTCTCTAACAAAGAAATAACAAGTTTTGAATCAACCTTTATACTGCTTATTTTTGCTACATTTGCAAACTCGGCTTGTTCCAAATACGGTATTATTATCAGACTTGGTGCATCGATAGAATGCGAGTGAAGTCTAAATCTATCTTTGGCCTGTGACAAATATAGAAAAAATCAATATGATGCTCAACAAAAATAATGAATTCTAAATATATAATAATATCGTATATGAATAATTAAGTACGATATAAAAATTTTACGAATGCGGCGATGTTTTCTAGTGTTCCCCAGTGTTTTTCTCCCACCTACAATAATGTCATTTGATATAATTTTACTGATGAAAAGTATACTTTTCAAACTATTGATGTAGAAGTGTGTTGATGATGAATATTTATGCACAACCATGGTGTTTATAGAGGTTTAATCTGCTTGTAATTTTTGGTGTATGTTATTAACCTTTGGAAAAATTAGTGTAGCGACACAACTGCTTTTCATGCTATACTAGTTGCAGGATTCCATTATGCATGCAGACTGTAAGAAATGAACACTCACTGACCCAACAGCTGGTCGGCCTTGGGTTGGACAAGCCAACACGTGAAAAACAGTAGCTCGACCTTTTATTAGACGAGCCAACACATGAAAAACATCAGCTCGTCCTTTTGTTGGACGAGCATGTAGAGAATCCACATAAGGACGGCCATTGGTTAGCCGAACCAACACGACATTGCACCTTATTATATTCGTTACCTGCAATCTTCTATGACATTCATCTTCAATAATCTTCCTTTTCATAAATATATTATAACAACGGTAGAGATAAATACACATGTAACCATGCACTATAATGGTTCTATTTTCACCGATCTTAAAGTCGGCTTCTTATTCAAAAATACAGAAACTATGATGTTCAAACTTCATCGCAATTCTGATTTTCATCATTTGAAAGAACGCATCAAAAAAATCGCAACGTTCTGTTCTTGAAACTATCTACCGACAACAATTATTTAATGAAGAAGATTGTAGTGTGTTTTACATAATGAAGTAGATAGAAAATGAAGATTCAGTCAAATCAATGTTCCGGTGTTACAACACTGTTTCTCATCTTAACAGGATTCACTTATATGTTCGCCTTGATGACGAAGCATATCCGACACTCGAAGAATATCTGATGCAATCATCACAGTCATATCAATACGGAATGATTCAAACCACTTATGAAGAACTTACACAAAACAATGAACCTTTCATACTGAATGAAGAGGTTAGTGAATACAGTGAAGATGAACTACATGAGGTATGTCTTGAATATCTTTTTAGTGCCAGCAACGATGGGGATCTTGTCCCCGTGCCTTCCCAGGTAACCAATGCTCAACCGATTCATTTATACAATCTACCAGTTCACATGTCAAACATATGTTTGGAGGCTTTTCAACCTATCTCTATTTTTTGGAAATACACATCAAACCATATTGGTGACAGCTTAGAGGTATGAATGGAGTTTAAAATTAAGGAAGTGTTTGTTCTTCCTTTGCAACATTGGCATATAACTAAAAATCTTAACTATGAAGTGTATACAACTGATTATGGAAGATATATAATCAAATGTAAGAATCTGCAATGCAAATTCAAATGTAGAGTTGCACTGTGTAAGAAGAGCTCAATATGGGAGATTGCTACGATAAGGGGATCGCACACTTGCATAACATATTCTATGTCACAAGATCATAGAAAACTTGATTCATAAATTATTAGTCATAGCATCAGGGATCTCGTTAACAACGACGCTTCACTTACAGTTAAAGTGATTATCGCCCATATTATTGAAAAATACATGTATAGAATATCTTACAGGAAAGCATGGATTGCGAAGATTAAGGCCATATAATCACTGTATGGAAATTAGGAGACGTCTTATAATGACCTGCCATAATGGTTGTGGTGATGAGAACCTATCTTTCTGGTATTGTTATAGAGTTGCATACATTGCCTCTATTTTCAGACGACATAACCCAATTGGCTGACAGAAGGATATTTCACCGTCTTTATTTAGGCGTTTCAACCGTGTATCAAAGGTTTTACTTATTGTAAGCCTATTGTGCAAGTTGACGGAACATGGTTGTACGGAAAGTACATAGGGACTTTGCTAATGGATATGGCACAAGATGGGAACGATAACATTTTCCCAATAGCATTCGCATTAGTTGAAGGTGAGACAAAGAATGGTTGGAGTTTCTTCCTTAGGAAATTGAGAATGAACGTGACACCCTAGGCCAATATGTGTCTCATACATGACCGACATCCATCAATCAAGAGTGCTTATGATGATCCTGAAAATGTATGGCAATATCCTCCATCTTCACATGCTTATTGCATCAGACACATTGCATAAAACTTCGTGCATGAGTTCAGAGATAAGGAACTACGTAAAAAAATTCAACTTGGGTAACAATCTACATTTAAATTTAGTATAAGTAGTTATTGAAATTTAGATGTTTTACTTAACATTTTTACTACAGGATATGCGTTGATGGAGGCTAAATACGAAGATCAAATAGAGAGAATTTGGAGTGGATAGACAACATTCCGCGAGAGAAGTGGGAGAGGGTGTATGATGGAGACAATGCTAGGGACACATGACAACTAACCTGGCTGAAGCAATAAACTCGGTACTTAAGGCTACCCGAAACCTTCCAATCACTATATTGGTCCAATCTACATACTATCGGCTGGGGTCGTTGTTTGGTAAACAAAGCCATGATTGGAAAAAAAACATTGGCGTCTGGTCAACCTTTCACTGATAACTGTAATAAGGAAATGGCTGGAGAAGCGAGTAAATCTAGCAGTCATAATGTCATCCAATTTGATCGCGAGAGATTCTATTTTATGGTGGCCGAAAGAATTAATCAGGATGATGGCCAGCCATTAGGTACTTTCAGCGTTGATCTCAAGAATGGGTGGTGCGATTGTGGGAAATTTCAAGCATTTCATTTACCTTGCTCCCATGTAATTGTACCATGTGCTAGTATACACCAGGACCACACCATGCACATACCAGATGTTTTCAAGATTCTGAATGTTTTTAAAGTCTACAAGGAAAGCTTCCTTAGTCTTCTACACCAGGAAAATTGGCCAACATATGAAGGATATACTTTTTTCCATGATGAGACAATGTGAAGGAAGAACAAAAGGATCCCTAAGTAGTACTCAAATTAGAACCGAAATGAACAATGTTGAAAAAGAGAAGCGAAGGTGTGGGTTTTATCTCAAAATAGGCCATATGCGTAGCAAATGTCCAAATGTAGCCGGTTCGTCTTACCGACCCATCTAGATGATTTTGTTTGTTTTTTTAGTTAATCATTTAATTAAGGTTTTAGCTTTCATTACATGTCTTTCTAATTCAACATTAGTTAATATTAAAGACAAGTTTCAACAACAACAAAATAAAGAAATCACGCATAAAAAAACAAGACGATAAACAATATAATGATTAAAGATCTAAACATGCCTAAGAGATTACAACCATCAAGATAATATATGTTGGTCCATACATCATTAAAACAACATCATAGTCATTTTTAACGGCTTTCTAGGACAGAGTTTCTCCATCTTTAACAAGCTTGTCAACTCTTCTAATTTCTTCACCTTTAACAATTTCTCCATCTAACCAACTCACCAGACTTCTCTGAAAATGCTCAAATGTCACTGTGCTCCATAGTTGGATCTTCAGCAAAAGTTTTATTGCCGAAAAATAGTTGAGCATCTCTTTTGATAAGAGGAGCATTTGAATTGGTAAAATACTCCATTTTTTAAGAAATATTTCAGAGTGAAATGATGAAATGGGTGTAAATGATCTGAGAGCTAGAGGTTCTCACACAAAACTATTTATAGAAAATTTAAAAATAATAAAACATTCTGTTGCTTGGCCAATAGATGGTCGAGCATCTTCATGCAATTATTGATGAGTAATCGATAAAAATAAATAACTTAATAATATGAATAAAATATTAAAATTGTATTATTTGATGATATGAATTAAATTTTAATCATATTTTATACAATTATTTATTATAAAATTTTATTAATTAATTAAAATATTTTGATATTATAATATTAATTAAAACATTTATTTATTATTATTTAAAATATGAAAAATATTTTTAAATTTTAAAAACCAAATTTAAACAATTTATTCAATAAAAATAAAAATACTTCTTCAATGGCTCGGCCAATGGATAACTAAGCTTATGCAAATCGTGGGCCAGTCCATTTGTTCGTCCAACGATTGGCAGAGCTCAAACATAAATCGTGATATTTTTGGAAATTTTTTTTCCAGCATATGGTATTTTGATATGATTTTTTCAAAACAGTGGCATGTAGGTAAAAAAATTCAAAGTGGTTTTTTTACACATGCCATAAATTTGAAATTAAGTCACTTATTATAATGAATGAATTTTTTACCCATATAACCATATTTTGCAAGCATATTATCCAATCTACCAATGTTTCCAGCAAATATTCCAAAATACCCAATTAAAAAAAATTGTGAAGGGGGACGCCATTTGCTTTTAAGTTAATACCCTATAAAAATTTAGGAGGAGACGCCAATACAAGTAAAGTCACCTTTAAAGGTTAAAGTTGGGGGTGCCAATAGCTTTGGATTCACCTTAAAAATTTAAGAGGGACGCCAATAGCTCTGGAGTCACCTCTTAAATTTTAAAGGGGGAGCCAATAGCAATGTAGTCTCCTTATAACGTGATAATATATTTAATTTTTAATATTTAATATATTATATAATATTATTATTTTATTAGATTTTTTTGTATAAATAGATATCATAACTTGCAAATTCCTTCACACTTAAATTTTCATTTGTTTCTTACAATTTCATTCTCAATATCTGCATATTTAATCATGTATCTTAGAAGATATGGGCATGTTATTTTTTACAAATCAAGTCTCTGATAAGGATGTTATTTTGAAATATCCAAAGTTTAGAGCAACTACAAAGGAATTTGAATTGTTGGTTAGAAGGAGACATTTCAGATGGTGAAAGAATTAGAAGTATAGAAAAACTTGTTTCGTACTTCTCGATTGTAGATGGAAATATACAGCATGAGTGAGTGTTAATTAAAGATGACGATGACATTAAAGCTATGATGTTTGGAACTGATGATATTGTTTTGATTTTTGTTATATCTTAGTTTTTTTTGTAGTATTAATCTCTATATTCTTAATGGTTTGTGTTTTTGGGCGACCCTTTTTGTTTCTTCTCATGTTTTCATTGTGGTAAATTGTGTCCCCATGATAGGTTGGCCAAAAGTCCTCACTAGCTACCACTGGAAAGTTATTATTGTAGATACCGAATAAGTTCACGACCTTGTAAACTTCTAATAGTTGCAAGAATGGATCCTAACGAACACTGGAACATGCCGCAATGACATGTGAACACGGCATAAGAAGGTTTGAAACTTTTCGTAGTCACACCAATTTTTATGAATTCCCACCCTGTAATATCCCATTGGCCGACCCTCATTGTGATCCCTTGTCTCTTCAACAATGAAGATGTAATTGTGATGGTCAAATGCTCTAACTCAATGTGAGGCCGCTTTAACAGTTTCCTCCTTCATATATTTCATGCAAGTCTCGCTGAATATTTGCCCTGATTCTAAAATAGCGCTCTATTTTTTGGCTCTTGTCGCAAATAGTGATCCCAACCTATAATAGGTTTCTCTCACCAACGCAGTGATGGATAGGTTTCTAGTTCCCTTAAATATGTCGTTCAGGGATTCCACAAGGTTTGTTGTCATCTGACCCCATCGACATCCTCCATCAAATTCCCTTATCCACTTCTCCACTGGAATACTATCCACTCATCTTAATCCATTCGTATTTGACAGTCTTATTTCTTCGCGGTAGTACATGAATGATGGTTGGTTTAAGGCATACCCCGCGTTCACAACTTTTTTACGGAGGTTTCTATCTTTGATTTCCCGCATAAATTTTTTAGCAATGTATCTTATGTAGTAGACATGGACAGAAGGAGGGTTGTGCAAACCATTAGCAGGATTATTGTAAGCGCTCACAGTAGAGGCATGTCTTTCGGAAATCAAGCATAAGTTGGGTTGTGGAGCGACATGTGTTCTGAGATTCCTGAGGAAGAAACTTCAAGCTTCACCAGTCTCACCTTCGACTAGAGCAAATGTAATTGGAAATATATTATTGTTTCCTTCTTGTGCAACCGCCAAAAGCAATGTTCCATTGTATTTTCTATATAACCATGTTGCGTCAACTTGAATAACAGGTTTGCAAAATGCAAAACCTTTGATACACGGTTGAAATGCCCAGAAGAGACGAGAAAACTGTTAAGTCCCTGTGTGTGTGATTGGCAGTAATTTTGGTAAAACTAACTTGGCAACAACATGTTGAACAAGATGTTCTAACATGAAGAAAAACATGTTGAACAAGATTTCTCGACATCTTGCCTGTTACAGGTCTGCAGGTTGTTACAACTGGGGCAGTTACAAATTACTAAATATTCTGTGAATATTAAGTAATCGTAGGTGGTGCCCAAAATCGAGGAATTAGAGATTCTTGTTGAATTTAAAGATATTCTATTTTACTAGATGTTAAAGACATTTTAGGAAACCCTTGATTGGAGACCTATGTTTATGGAGAATATTCTACAGATTTTTAGCAAGTGCCTTGCTGCGTTTTGAATCCCAAATCCAGTCCAGATGTTGTTTATACATATGATGGCATAACCCTAATTCGAGTATAAAGTGTCTGTGTTTTAAGTGATATTTTAGGGTTTTTGTGTGCATGTTAATTGTGAGCCTCTATAATATCATCTTAATATAAGAGTAGGATTGTCTCTATTGAGTTGTAAGTTTTGTAAATCACTCCTAAGCTTTTAAGCATTGAGTGATTGTGTGTCTTTGAAGTGTATTTTCTAAAAACATTGAAAGAGTTATAATTCTATCACGGTGGTGATTGGAAGGGAAGTGAGAGGAGTCTCATACCTAGGTGAGTCTTAGGTAGAAGCTAAGCACTGGGTAGCTATTAAGTGAGAAGTTGTAAACTGGGTTGTTTAGCTTTGAATTGATACTACTAATAGTGGATTTTCTTTCTGGCTTGGTAGCCCCCAGACGTAGATGTTGTTGTGCACCGAAATGGGTTAACAACTTTTCGTGTTCTATTATTTTCTATACCATTAATTTTGTTTTATATTGTCCATGTGTTTTAAATAGAGATCAGTGTCTCGACATCTCTTAGAACATCTATTATTTGCATACCGTAATTTCAATTGGTATCAGAGCAGGCATCATGCTCTGTATCTGGGTGAGATCTAGGGAAGATAATTTCTAGTGCAATGGACAAGGAAGGAGAATTTGTGAACATACCACCCATCCTTTATGGAACCAATTATGATTATTGGAAGACACGTATGGTGGCCTTTCTGAAGTCTATGGAAAGAAAGGTTTGGAAGTCAGTGATCAAGGGGTGGGATCCACCAAGGGCTAGAGATGAGGATGGTAATATTATTGATGTGCTAAAGGCTGAGGAAGACTGGGATGATGAATATGACAAGCTAGCTCAGGGAAACTCCAAAGCATTGAATTCCTTGTTCAATAGAGTGGACAAGAACATATTCAGACTAATAAATAATTGCACTGTGGCTAAAGATGCTTAGGAGATTTTGAAGACTACTCATGAAGGAACCTCTAAGGTGAAGATGTCAAGACTTCAACTTCTTACCACCATGTTTGAGAACTTAAAAATGAAGGAGGATGAAAGCATTCACGATTTTCACATGAATATTATTAAGATATCCAATGCCTTAAATGCTCTAGGAGAGAAGATGTCAGAGGCTAAATTAGTCAGAAGAATTCTCAGATCTCTTCCGAAGAGATTTGACATGAAGGTAACTGCCATTGAAGAAGCTCAAGACATAAACAACATAAAAGTTGATGAACTTATGACATCTCTTCAGACTTTTGAGTTAGGGATCAGTCAAAAGTTTGAAAAGAAGAAAAATATAGTTTTTGTGTCTAATGTTGAAGACTCAGAAGATGAATGTGACCTAGATATAGATGAAGGTATATCTAATGTTATTGTGTTACTTTGAAGGAAGTTCAATAAAGTGATGAACAAGATGGACTGGAAATCAAGATCAAATGTCAAGAATAAGCCATTTGACAAAAATCAAGATTCTGGAAAAAGGTCCAAGACTGGAGAGAAGACTAACCAAGGCAAAGGAATTCAATGCCATGGATGTGAAAGTTTTGAACACATAAACATTGAGTGTCCTACTTACCTCAAGAAGAAAAAGAAAGATCTATTTGTGTCATGGTCAGAAGTTGATTCTGAAAGTGATCCTGAAGGAGAATCTGCCAAGCAGGTTACTGCCTTGACTAGAATTTATGATTCTGATGAAGAATCAGATGGTGAAGAACTCCCTTTTGATGAACTTACTGCTTTATACAAGGAGTTGTGCATCAGAAGTGAAGAAGCGTGTCAACTAGGAGAGAACCAAAATAGAATCATTGTTCAACTTCTGGATGAAAAAAGTGGAGCATCTGGATATAATCTCTGGTCTGAAGGATGAAGTTGTATTTCTCAACTCAAAACTTGACAATATGACTAAATATTTAAGAATGCTAAATAGTAGTTCTGGTGTGCTAGATGAAATCTTCCAAATTGGAAAGAATGATGGAGATGTTAGTGGTCTTGGTTATGATAATCAAATTATGAAAAATAAAGGAAATGGAATGCAATAAATTTTGTTCAACCTAAAAGAAAACAGGAACAAAAGATGCAAAGTCAAATGTTCCAACATCAACAAAGACATCAGAATAATTACTTAGGTGGCAAGACCCAACGATGGAGATGTCATTATTATGTAAGGTTTGGTCACATAAAACCCTACTGTTACAAATTATATAGTTATCCCAAACCTATTACACAACCCAGAAGGAGACAAACTGCTGTTAAGGCTAAGAAATAATGAATTCCCAAAAATGGCACTTCTGGACTCATAGATCACACCTCTCTAAGAGCGCCCGCTAGATAGGATTGGTATTTTGATAATGGTTGTTCTAAACAAATGACTGGTGTCAATAAATTCTTGGTGGATATTAAACCATATTTTACTAGTTATGTCACTTTTGGAGGTGGATCAAAAGGTGAATTAAAGGGTGTTGGGAAGCTGGACCATACTGGACTACCTAGCCTTGATGATGTGTTATTTTTTAAAGGGTTGACTGAAATTTGATCAGTATTAGTCAATTATGTGACCAATGTCTTAAAGGTAACTTCACTAAATATGAATGTTTAGTAACAAATGAGAAGAATGAAGTTATCATGAAGGGAGCTAGATCTAAGGATAATTGTTACTTGTGGATTCCTTAGGAAACAAATTGCTCCTCCACATGTTTGATGACAAAATAAGATGAAGTGAAGTTATGGCATCAAAAGCTTGGTAATTTACACCTAAAAGGAATGAATAAAGTCTTGGGAACAGAAGCAGTCAGAGGTATTCCTAATCTAAATGAAGGAATAATCACCATATCAAGGGAAGTTGTATCAAATGCTTGTTTTGTCTCAAAAATTGAACCCAGGAATATCAAGAAAGCCTTGAATGATGAGTTCTGGATTAATGTTATGCAAGAAGAATTGGGGCAATTCAAAAGGAATGAAGTATGGGATCTGGTCCCAAGATCTTAAGGGGTAAATGTTATTGGTATAATATGGCTGTATAAGAGCACGTCTGATAAACAAGGTGTAGTTACCAGAAACAAAGCTAGATTGTTTCTCAAGGTTACATTCAAATTGAAGGAGTTGATTTTGATGAAACATTTTCTCTTGTGGCTCGCTTGGAATCTATCATATTGTTACTTGGGGGCATATCTGTTGAAGTTCAAGCTATTCCAAATGGATGTTAAAAGTGCCTTTCTAAATGTCTATTTAAGTGAAGAGGTATATGTTGAACAGCCAAAAGGATTTGTGGACTCTAACTTCCCAAATCATGTGTTCAAATTAAAGAAGGCTCTATATGGTTTAAAATAAGCTCCAAGAGCTTGGTATGAGAGGTTAACTGAGTTCCTCATCAATCATGGATACATGAAGGGTGGAATTGATAAAACTCTATTTGTCAAAGAGAAGGATGGAAAACTTATGATAGCCCAGATCTATGTAGATGATATTATGTTCGGAGAGATGTCAGATGAGATGGTTCAAAACTTTGTTAAGCAAATGCAATTTGAGTTTGAAATGTGTTTGGTAGGTGAGTTGACTTACTTTTTTGGTATCCAAGTCAAGCAGATGGAAGACTCCATCTTTCTGTGTAAAAGCAAATATGCAAAGAATATTGTGAAGAAATGTGATTTGGGGAATGCTAGTCACAAAAGAACTCCTACTTCTACACACTTGAAGTTATCTAAAGATGAAAAGTGTATAAGTGTTGATCAGGTTTTATATAGAAACATGATTGGTAGCCTTATATACCTTACAACAAGCAGACCTGATATAACTTTTGTTATTGGAGTGTATGCTAGATATGAAGCAGAACCAAAGGTCAGTCACATCAATCAAGTGAAATGGACTCTGAAGTATGTGAATGGTACATGTGACAATGGAATGTTGTATTCTCATAATTCAAGCTCCATGTTGGTGGGGTATTGTGATGTTGATTAGGCTGGTAGTCCTGATGATAAAAAAAGTACCTCTAAAGGATGTTTCTTTTTGGGAAATAATCTGATCTCATGGTTTAGAAAGAAACAGAATTGGGTATCCCTATCTACTACTGAAGCTGAGTACATAGCAGTAGGTAGTGTTGCACCCCAAAATTTGCCTAACCTTTTCTCACTTGGTTTATGTTTCATTGCATTAGCATTGCATTGTTCTAGCATTTGCATAACATAACATTGTTCATTTAGTAGGGGATCAAGAGTGATTTATATCAAGAGGAGCTTATCTAGAGGTCTTGTTCAAGCTTGAGAAGTCACCAAAGTCATCAGGAAGAGGGTTGGGTTCTTGAGAGGTTTGGTTGTTTGTATGTGGCTAATCTCCTAACTGGAGGATCAATTGAAGACCAGAAGTGGGTTGTGAGGCCTTGATCATGGGTAGGGGTGTGGATAGAGCTCATGGAGTGCCTTGAGGGTCATGGGAGAACTCAGTCAAATCATTATACCAAGTGTGAAGAGCCTAGTTGAGGGTGTTGCCATTAGGGTTTTCATCTGAGTAACCCTAAGTCAACTATGCAATTGAAGAGGATCAAAACCTATTTCTAAGTCTTTGTGATCATGGAAAGTTGTGTTGAGATACACGAGGTGACATTTCAATATCAATCCAAGAAAAGTTCAAAGTGTGAGGAGTTGCTAAACTAGGGTTCTCAGGGTAAAATCCCCTATTTAGTGCCTAACTTCAAGACCATTTATCTCAAGATACAAGTTTCATCTCCACTTGTGGCTAATGTGAAACTTGTATAGCATGCTCTTAGCTTTAATTTGAGTACTAGAAGTCCTCCATTGGATTTATAGAACTCAAGTTATGGCTCAGCCAAGTTACAGGTCATCAGATGAAATGTGAAATTTGTCTGTGAAAGTTCACCAACTTCCATGGAACTTTTGACATAGAATGGTGTTTCTACTAAACTTTTGGCCAACATGAAAGTTGTAGGTCTTGATCTTAGCTTTCCAAATTGTATTATAAGTCTTCCATCTGATTTGTAGAACTCAAGTTATGAGGTTTACAAGTTAGGGGTATTTTGGGAAAGTGAGATTATAGGTCATTTGGCATTATAGGTCATTTTCACTATCTTGCAAGCTTCAAATGAACTTTTGTTCAACATGAAACTTGCTCAAAATGATGTTTTTAAATCAACCATGTACTCATGATGTATTGATTTGGCTTAGGGTGAGACTTGGTTTGAGAAATTTGGCAAAAGGGGGAATTTAAAGGCATTTAAGTGAAAAATTCAAAATTAATTCATGTGTGTTCAAATAAGGCCAAGTGAGTACTCATTTTAATCAGAAAAAGCATTCTAAACACATTGGCAATATTGGAAAATCATTTTGAGGCATATTTCATAGCATTTCAACTTGTTACTTCACAAATAAGTAACACATCAAAACTTGGTCATGTGATAAGTTTAAGTTCTCCAATTGATCTCTACACTTTCTAAAGTTAACAAGCAAGGGAATTAGAGCTTCTTGGAGAAGTTTTTAGTGCAAATTCATGCTCACCATGTTTGAAATTTTCAAGGAAAAGTGAAACTTCAATATTCTGATTTGGGCCTTCAATGGACCTTCAAAGCCCACAAACCTCTTCTATATAAGTTCTATGATGGATTCAGAGCAAGTTTTGTGTTCATTTTGTGCCATATCCAGAGATTGCAAGTTGAGTTTCAAGCTTCAAGTGTGAAATCGTGATTTCTGATTCAGAGCAATTCAAGGAAATTCAAAGCCACAAACATCTTCAGCATACTTCATTGAGTGGATCTTCACAAGATTGGAGCAAGATGAGCATCATAACTGCCTCAATTTGAAGCTACAAACCAGGTTTGAACAATTCACGATTACACTAATTTTAGCATGATCTAAGTAGAATTGACATGTGGTTAGGCTTTAGGAGAGATACTAGATGGATTCTAGGTCAGAATTTGGAAGTTTAGAGACAAATTAAGTTGACATGTGATTTCTATTTGGAGTTGAATTGGCTTGATCATGAAGGTTTAGCACGATCTAGATAGTTCATAATGATCTAGGAAACATGAGGAGTAGATCTGTGGTTTTGGATTGAGTTTTGGTGATGATCAGAACTATGGAGCATTTTCTATTTGTGTACAAATTTCAAGATCTAGAGGGAATTAGGAGATTTGAACATGATATTTGGAATCTACGTTAAATTTTGAGTGGAACTGTATAATTTTGGTTGAGGTTTGAGGACCTGTACATGTTGTCTCGCCGGAGAAGACGACCGACGTTGTTCTCCGGCCACCGCTGCAACTCTCCCTCCTTTTCCAGTTTGAACGAGGAAGATGAGTTCCCCACCCTTGGATCAGTCTGAAGAGGAGACTTTGTAATCAGATCTAATGGCCACGACTTAACCTGAGATTTGAACTTTGCAATCTAAAACGCAGTCGTTCTATTAATGCGCTGGCAGCGTGGAAACCATTGGATGAGTTGACCAGTCACATGATCCTACGCCTCTCATTTATTTCAGCATTTAATTTTTTTTTATTTCATTTTCTTTTATTTTAATTACTTGTTTCATTTTAAATTCATATTAAATCCAATACTAATCAGAAAAATAAAATAAAAATATGTACATGCTCTAGATTTTATTTGTGATTTTTATGTACTTTTACATTTGATTTTGGCCTGATTTTCAATTTATTTGGCATTTTCTCATTTTTTTGCTATTTCTTTAATTTTGCATTTTTGATCCATCTTCTTTCTGATTTTTGTTCTTTCAATTGGTATGGATTCTTGTTGAGATTTTTGGCTAGCTGATAGATTAGAGATGTATGATCCCCTAGGATTTTATTCATATTTTTTAGATAACATTAGGTTCTGCTTTGGATTAAGAGCATTAGACCTTCCATTTTAGGGTTTTCATTTGATACCTTGTGATCTAGGATTTTTTTAGGTGACCTTCCCATTTGATTTGATCCATGACCATTCTACTATAGGTCCTTAACCTTCTTAGGTTCCCCTAGAAAGTCTTATAGGATTTTAGAAGTAGTTTTAGTATTTTTCATGGATTTAGTACTTAGGCTAGTTTTAAGATGCTTTCAACATAGCACTTGCTTTAAAATAACCTCAATGGTGGCCTTTAGTTCATAATAGGTTTGATAATCTTCTTTGATGGTGCTTTAGACATGTATAGGTTTCTGTTGGCTTGATTGTGGTGTTTGGTTTTGGTGTTTAGACCTTCATTTGGTAGCTTTCTTTGAGCTTGCTCAATTAGGGTTTAGGAAGAGCTTAGTTTGCTTTCTCCTTCTTCAAATAAACATGGATTGCTTTGATTGCTTTCCATTCTCATCCCATGATTCAAGGTCCCTATGTGAAAGCCTCATCCCTCCTTTAGAAGGATGTGTGGCATTTTACAAGAGGTAGAACCTTTGAGGGTGCCTTTCTCTGATGTATGGTTGATTGTCAGGAGGGATTCCCTTGGTTTCCATCCTGCTTCCCATCATCATCCATTAATCTTGATGTTAATTCTCTTCCCTTTTGTGGGAGCTTGTTGAAGCATGAAGATGAATACTTCTCTTCAGGATGGCTTGGGCTTGGAGTTGTTTGCAGACTGTCTGTTTGTTTTGTTGTTTGATTGTTTTGCTGTTGAGCTGTTTGTCTGTTGTTTCTTCTGATTGCTTTGTTGTTGCTTGTGTGATTGCTTGGTGTGTTGCATTTAGACTAGGACTCATGTAATTGTTTCTAGGCCTAAGAGCATCCTAAAGGTTGAGATTAGCTCCCTTTCCTTGTCCGCATCTACAGGTTGAGTCTGTCTCCATCTGCTTGACTGTTATTGCTTGGCTTTGCTTGCTGGTTTAAGGTTGAGTCTGTCTCCCTTGCCTGTGCTTTTTGTGTTGCCTTTGGGCTTGCTTTCTCTAGAAGTTGAGTTTGGCTCCTTCTGCTTGTTTGTTGCATTGCATGCATTTTATTTACAATTATTTCTTTTGTTGTTGCTTTCCTCTGCCATGTTCCCCTAGGAACTCTGACTTCCCTTGTTCAAGAGAAGTTATGACAGACATTAGGGTTCTAACCATGCATGATAACATTAGGTAGTTCCCTACTAACCTCAACCATAGGATTAACTTTGCATGACAACTTTAGGATTGGATCAGTTCCCCTTTAGTGCGTCCTTTCTCTTCTCATCTTCAAACAAATCAAAATACAGTAATAAAGGTTAATTGATGTCGTACGCTACGAGCCTTAACCTACTTGAGAAAGGGTTGTTGGAGAGTTTCTTTCCAACAGTCTGGATGTTTAGTATGGCACCCTTTGGGTAACATGCGACGCATTCACCCTCAGGTCATAGTCTTTAGTGCGATATCAGTTGCAAACATCCATGAAAAGATACTTCTTCTAAAAAACAGAAAACAAAGATCAAACATCTTTTTGTCCTCTTGGACCTTTAATCCCTGGAAACCATTTTCATAAGGAGAGTTTTGTTAACTCCCGGTTCTACCGCAAACGATAAACGCCTAAATCTCCATCGAGCGAGCTGCATACACCAACTGCTGGAACCGCCTGTTAACCCTAATCAGATAAAAAAGACAAACCTGTGTCTCTTGTTGTCCCGAACTACGTTTGCTCTGATCTTTCACGCCATGTGAAAGTACGTAGGCACGAGATGCGATATCTCGGCGAGCAACCTTCCCCCGTAACCCGTAATTAGGCGAACTACGTTAACTCTGATTTCTCGTTCCAGACGGGAATACGTAGGCATAGAGCTGCTGTGTTCTGCCGAGTCATTTTCTTTTCTTTTCAGACCAGACTTGTAGTGTAGATAGATATAATCAACCCGTCAGATAAATACAACAAGCATGGATCCTATCGAGTACGATGGATGTGAGGGGTGCTAATACCTTCCCCTTGCGTAACCGACTCCCGAACCCAGACAATGGTTGTGATGACCTTGTCTTATACCTTTTCGTCAAGTTTTTTCCGATCGTTTCCTTTCCCGTTCGGTGGGATAAATAACGAAAGGTGGCGACTCTTCTGTTTTGCCGGTACCTTATTTTCGCGGTAGCACCAGCTGGTGATTCTGCTGGGGAATAATAGCTCTTGGGGACTTTTCCCATCCCCTAGGCTGGGACCGTTTCCCATCCCCTATGCTAGTCAATCCTAGCGCTTGTGTGTTTACCTGTTGGGTTTTATTTATCGCACTTTACTTTCCGCATTTTATTTTCTGTATGATATTATTATTGTTGTGCTGTTGTGGGAAGGGGCTCTGATGAGTGAGAAGCCAGACCCAGGCTTGAGTGTACTTAGCATTAGTTGTGGAAAGTAGTGGGCGCGTGCTTGCTTTGCAGGCACTAGTGTCTCATGAAATCCACGCTCAGACGAGTTTCTCCTGGTTGACTTATTTTCCAGCCTTTTGGGCTTGAGGGGTTGTTGGTTTGGAGCATTGTCAACTCTAGGTACCGATCATTTGTGACTCAGCTGAGTGAGGCCTCTTCAAGAGATGATGATGCCACACCTTCTGGGTATCGTATCATCGTTCTTGAAAGTCTGTAACGCTGGGAAACGCATTGGATGCCATACCTTGTCTGTGACTAGGTCCATACCTGTGAGCGGGGTTGGATTATTGCAGGAAACCTTAACCTTCAGACTACCTGGTTTTCTTGGCAGTGAATCAGTGTTGTTGGGTTCAGAGGGTTCTTATCATCAGAGATGTGGTTGTTCTCGATAGTGCATAATTATTGGTCCTCTTCAGGGTTGTATTATCATAACAGTTGTGATTGTGTTGGATCAGAGCCTCGATCTCCTCAGCAGCACCATCTTGATCCCCTGTTGCATGATTGCATTTTGCATTTGCATATCATTAACGTGTGTCTGTGTTGCAAGTACATTATCCCCCAGTTCCGGTATTCTTGCCTTCTGTTGTGCTAGTATGGGATCTCTGAAGAAGAATGTGGCCTACAAGCTCCCTGTCCCAGATGTTGCTCTGTTGTCCAGTTTGATTGCCTTGGCAGATGATACAATGAGAGGGGAATTCATAAAATCTTATGGGAAGCTGCTCAGTCTGTTTCGTAAACCTTCTGTGTATGAGTTGAATGGGTTGTATGCGTTGCTGCAGTTCCATGATCCTCCTATGAGATGCTTCACTTTTTTGGACTTTATTATTGCACCTACATTAGAGGAATATGCTGAGTTGTTAGGGGTACCTATTAAGAATCATATGCCATTTGTTCACATGGATGCCAAGCCTGATCTGGCCAATTTAGCTCTTTCTCTTCATCTGGATGCCTCTGAGTTGTTTATGTCCAGTTGGAACGGGGTTCCTGGATTTTCTCTGCAGTTCCTAGTTGGGAAAGCCCAACAGTGCGCTAAGATTGTTGGATCGTATTCAACGTCATTCTCGCCCTTTGCATTTATGGCATCATTTTGTTTCCCAACATGCCTGATTTTGTAGACTTGGATGCCTTTCATATCTTTTCCTTAGGGAATCCAGACCCTACCTTGATTGGCGATGTGTATCATTCCGTCCATTATAAGAATGAGAATAGAAGGGGTAAGAATGTATCATGTTGTGTGCCCTTACTCTACAGATGGTTTGATAGTCACCTGCCTAAGAAGGGTCTCTTTGCTTCATTTGCAGCCACAGCTGAGTGGTCTGAGCGCTTGATGGGTTTGTCAGCAGAGAGTGTTGTCTGGTTTGATAGAGATATGTCGGGTACAGAGGTTATATTCAGCTGCAGTGGATTTCCAAATGTGTCTTTGATTGGAAGAAAGGGTTGTATCAACTACAACCCCTCTTTACTTGTCAGACAGTTTACCTATGCTTTGAGGGGTCCGTCAAAAGATGAAGAGGTGCAGGAATATCTGTACCTCACAGGAATCTCTGCAATTGCGACACATGAAACACATCGTGTAAGTTCGACAACTCAGGCGGCAACGCCACCCTATAAGCCACATCGCCAATTCTCTGCAAAATCTCATAAGGTCCAATAAACTTAGAATCCAGCTTCTTGGACTTCAACGCACGACCCACACCAGTCATCGGATTAACTCTTAGGAATAAGTGATCACCTACACAGAATTCCAACTCTTTCCTCCGATTATCATGATAACTCTTCTGCCTACTCTGAGACACTTTCATTTTCTCACGAATCATCTGAATTGTCTCAGTAGTCTGCTGTACAATTTTTGGTCCAAGCACCACATTCTCACCAGTCTCATACCAACACAGAGGAGTCCTACACCGCCTCCCATACAAAGCTTCAAACGGTGCCATTCCAATACTCGAATGGTAACTGTTATTGTACGTGAACTCAATCAATGGTAAATGAGTATCCCACGCACCACCCTTTTCCAACACACAAGTGAAGGTGAGATAATACTTAGAAGGGGGGTTGAATAAGTATGGAAAAATTAATACTTAGAAATAATCACACAAATATTTTTATCCTGGTTCGTTAAACAACTACTCCAGTCCACCCTTCCAGAGTGATTTGCCTTTCTCAACAAGGACTTAATCCACTATTAAATCAAACTGATTACAATAGTATCACCTAAGAACTACAGTTCTTAGTCTTCTCAAGAGCTACTGATTCACACTGAATCCTCTTAAGGAAAATCCTTTACAAACAATGTAAATTAAATACAAGAGTTTTTAATGCTTCTATAAAGCTATAATCACAACAGTGATTTTTCTCTTAAGTTTTAAGTACAATGAGATTCTATGAAGAATAAGAATGAGAGCTTATGGAATATTGTGATTTCTTTTCAGCAAGTGTGTAACACCGAAGAATGAAGTGAGAAACTCCTTTTATAGGCAGCTGACTCATGCACGTTGAAAAGAGAGTCCAAAAGGTCTGAGCCTTTTTGTCTTCACATGCACTGACCTTTCCTTGAAATAGATGGCACAGATAAATCCTTTTTGTCTGTGTAAGTGTGTCTAGCACAAATAAGGAAAGAGACGTTGAATGGTTCCAACGGATACATTCTTGAAAACACTTCTTCAGTTTCAGCAAGTTCTTCAGAGTCTGAATGGATCAGAGTCTTCTGATGAGTTTCAGAACTATGTTGTATCAGAGTCTTCTGCAGCGTGTGTGCTTCTAGCGTGTTGATCATCAGAGCATCTTGACACAGAACTTCAATACTTGGCAGCATAAGTACTTTCAGAAACTTCTGTAGACTAAGTGCTTTGAGAAACTCTTCAATCAATATTCTTCTATACTTCTGATGCTTCAGCTTCAGATGCTTTTGATTATCTTCAGATGCTTCTGACTATCTTCAGATGCTTCTGACTCAGAATGTTCTGGAGCTTCTTTCTTCAGATCCTTCTGGAGACTACGCTCAGGATCTTTTGTAAGGAGCAAGCAGATTCTTCTGTAAGGTGCATCTGGCGCTTCAGAGTCAGGATAGCTTCTTGTATTCAAGGCAGATTTGCTTCTAGAGAGTTAATATAATTTTAATCTGCAGTAAAACTCTCAAACAAATTTTAGAGTATATAATTCTTAAATATAAATTTCCTAACAGTTATCATCAAAACAAAGGGTAATTATTAAGAACCAATATGTGTTCTAACAATCTCCCCCTTTTTGATGATGACAAAAAGTATCAGAAATTTTATTTAATTGAACTTAAAGAATTATAACTCCCCCTGAGATGATGAATCTCCCCCTGAGTTAAATATGAAAAAGGAATAGAAACTTCCCTTTTTTATCTTGAGTAATCTTCAGAGTCAGATTTTGTTTGTCTTTGTAATAATCAAAGGTCAGACTGTCTTGCAGATATAAGATTCAGAGTGTGATAAAAGATAAATGATCTGAGAAACTCAGAGATTCTTTTATAGAGTATTCTTATCAAATGTTCTGAAATAGTCAATTTAGATATTAGAAAGAATATATATGTCTGAAGATTCATTCTAGTGAAATTATATTAAATAGTTCAGATCTTTATTTTCTCCCCCTTTTTTGTCATAAGCAAAAAGTAAAAACTTTTAATAAAGACAATTAAAAGGAATAATAGCAGATAATTCAATGGAGAATAACAAACTGTTTCATTCAATCATAACAGAGCAAAAAGTACATCAGAAGATATAACAAAACATTCAGATGCAAAAAAACAACAGATGCACAAACAAGAGAAAAAAAATCTAAGAGTGTTTAGACAAAAGCATCTTCACTAGGTCTGTAATCTCAGATTGTGATTGCTCTTGCTTTGACATGAACTTAGTGATTGTCTCATTCTTCTCATCTTGTTTGGACATCCATTCTGACATGTCCTCAGATTTCTTGTCTTGCTTCGCCATCCAAGATCTGATTTCAGATTGACCAGCTTCCAAAGCAGCAATCTTGTTTGCCAAATCTGGATTTTCTGTCTTAATCTCTGATGATGGAGGTTCTGTATCCTGAACAGAGTCAATTGCCATATGTTCTGGAGATCTTGAAGAGGGTTCTACCAGAGTCATAGTTAGTGCAGTGGCAGTTGGTTCTGGTGGAGGAGGAGAAGGAGCATCCAAACACAGCAGAGGTTCAGTCTTGTTGACAATCCAGAATTGAGTTCTTTCAGCTCTGAGCTTTGCATCATCAGAACAGATGTTCTTCAGATTAGAAGCCACAGTGTTGAATCTATTGAGAAATCCTTTCCAGATGATGTCAGTCTCATTTGCATCCATAGATTCAGAACATCTTTTCTGAACAGTACCTAAAGACATCTGTATTTCTTGCAAAAACGTTTGAAATAAATGTTCAATATTAAGTCTGGGTGGTGGTTTAAGCAAGGTTTCCAGAGTCATCTGTTTAGGCTTTGGAGTTGGTGGTATCAAGGATTTTGGAATGGAAATAAGAGGAGGGGGAACATATGGAAAGAATGGAATTTCTGGTTTCTGAGGAAGAGATCTGTTTAAAGCATTAAGCAGATTTGGTTGATGTCTGGTGCGTGGGTAAACAACATCAAAGAATGCATTAGAGTATGGTACAAAAGCAGAGTTTGATGGTTTATCAGATGCAACTGTGTTGTCAGATGCAGGATGCAGAGCTGAAACAACAGCTTTACCAGATGTAGCAGAAATGGGGGCTAAGGATCCTTCATTTTCCATAGATTTAATATATGAAAGGATTACAGATGGAAGGGTTGGTTTGAGTTTAGGTCTCAGAGGTTTCAAGGGTTCAGAGGGCTCAACTCTATCATAAAAATCTTTAAGTTTGAAACCATAAGATAAATTATGATACAGAGAAGACACTTGAGCACAAGATATTCCAGATGATGATGGATTAGAAGTAGGAACAATCATCTCAGATGAAGGTGCAGGTGGAGGCATAGGTTCTGGAATGGTAGTTTTGGTAGGTACAAATGATTCAGGTTCAGGGTCATGAACAGGGTATTTGTCAGATGGATTAATCAGAAAATCAGGATGAATTTCTGATTCGGATGAATTTGAAGATGTTTCAGGTGTACAAGAGGTAGAAGAAACTTGAAACACTGTTTTTAATGGAGTGATATCAAGAACTTCTGTCTCAGGGATATGAGATGGTTCTGAAGGAATATCAGGTTGTTGAGTAGGTGGTTCAGATGAAACAGGAGCAGAAGTTACTTGAGTGGGTTCAGAAGTAACAGTTGCTACAGGTTCAGAAGATTGAATAGGTGATGGTGGAATGACAGATTCTTTTTCTGGTTGATCTTCTGTGGTTTGTTTTTCTGGATGATTTTCTGTTTGTGGTTGTGCAGAGTTTTGTTTGTCAGAATTTTGTGGTAGTTCTGATGGTTGTGGTTCTGTTTGTTGTGATTCTGTTGGTTGTGGAACAGTTGGTTGTGGTTCCGTAGGTTGTGGACGTGGAGTGAAGTGTTTGATGTGTAATTTAGGTTGAGGTGGTTTTGAAATAGAAGCAGTAGGTTTTTTCTGAGGTGATACAGAACTGGGGGCAGCAACAGATGTTGTTTGAGTGACAGGGGGTTTGGGAACAGACTTAATAGATGAATCATTTATAACAACAGTTTTAGAAGTAACAGAAGCTTTAGTACCTTTGAGTTTAATCCTCTTAGCAGAGACAGCTTCTCCAGAATCTTTTCTCTTCAGAAGATCCTTGGGTTTCTCAGCGATCTTAGCCTTCTTCTGGACAGGTTCAGATTCTGCTACAGGTTGAGGTCTTTTCCTCTGAAGTGGAACTTCTGCTTCTTCTTCTTCTTCTCCTGCATCTGGCAGGGGTTGCTTGACAAGTTGAAATACATTGGCAGGAACAGGCACTCCTTCCCTTTTGCATTCCTCTATATACATCAGAACAATGTGTCTAGGTTCTTCAGCAAAGAATAGAGGAAAATCTGATACTGGAATCCTTTTATTCAGATCAGACATGTTTAACTTCTTTGGAGCAGTGGTAAGTTCATCTACAATCTTGAGTCTCAGAAGGCTCTTAGCGTTCAGAGGCTTTCCCATAATGAACTCTAGTTCCTATGTTACACCAGCATCATACAGAGCAGCCACTAAACCATTTTCAGTGAGAAGATCTGAGAGCAACCTTCCAAAAGGTATCCAATTCCTGATCTTCTGGTTCTTTTCTTTCACAGATTCTCTGGATGCATTTATGTGATTCCACAGATGCATGAACAATAAGTAAGGAAGATCTACCTTATTACTCTGACTAAGGCAGTACATAAAATAGATCTGTTCATTGTTGACATAATCTGGGGAATTTGTTGACTTTCTGTGATGAATGCATCCCATGAATATCTTGGCCCAGATCTTGTAATCTGGCTTCAGATCTTTGAATCTGTTAGAGGCTTGTCCAGCAGTCATAACCTCTTCATAGACTTCATCCATATCAACACGCCCAACTGGCAGATGTGAGACACCATCTGTTTCTTCATAACCAATCAATTTTCTAATTAGATCCTCTGTGATGATGATCTCCTTTCCCAGCACAGATGATAGAATAAACTTTGGATACACAGATGCATGGATCCAGAATTCCTTAACAAGAAGAGGGTAAACTGGTCCAAACAGTCTATCAAAGTATTTCACCCAACCTTGAGCTCTAACAATGGAGCGAAAATCAAACCCATTTTCAGCCAGTGAATCAAATTCAACCATGGATTCACACAACACTTCTAACTTTTCAACAGGTGTGAGAAGAGTTCTTTGTGGAGGAATGTATGGATTAGCACCTAGATTATCTGAAGTCACGGCAGCCATTGTTGATTGAAACTGAGCAGTTGATGATGAAGAAGACGCCATTGAAGAATGCTTTTTAGAACACTTAGGTTTTGAGTTTTTGTGAAGAGAGAACAAGAGATGAAAATGCATATAAATTCTGAGAGTGAAAAATGTGAAAGTGAATACACTTCAAGTATTTATACTAAACACATAGGCACACCAAGAGTCAGAAATAAAGCACGTTTGAGCAGCATTAAATGAAGAGAATAAAATCATTTCAAATAATAAATGCTTCTGACAGATTTGGGGGGAAAATCAAGAATTTTACTATTCAAATTTCACCTCAAATGTCTTTTCAGTTGTCCACACGCCACCTCTTCAGATTTTGTGGGACACGTGTTTGCTTGCATGCTGCTCTGAATTCTCTCAAGAAATGAAACGTTAGCCACGTTCAGATCTTCTAAAGATGGTCAGTTCAGATTTTCACATCAGAAATAATAATCAGAATAGAATAAATGAACAGAAGAAATACTTCAGATCATTAAACATTTTGCATCTGAGAGGTTGCTTCTGATAAATATTACTCTGGACAAAAATCCATACAAATATTTTTCAGAATGAACTTAAATCTATCTTCAGCAAGGGGTTTTGTAAAAATATCTGCCCATTGATGATCTGTATCAACAAAAGCTAAATTAATTACACCCTTCTGAACATAGTCTCTGATGAAGTGATGTTTAATTTCTATATGTTTTGCCTTAGAATGCAAAATTGGATTTTTTGACAAACATATAGCAGAAGTATTATCACAAAAGATAGAAAGGTTACTCTCATAGATTTGATAATCTTCTAATTGACTCTTCATCCAGAGCATCTGAGTACAACATCCAGCAGCAGCAATGTATTCTGCCTCTGTAGTTGATAGTGCAATGGTAGGTTGCTTCTTGCTGTACCATGAGATCAGATGACTTCCAAGAAACTGACAGCTTCCAGAAGTGCTTTTACGTTCAACTCTGTCTCCAGCATAGTCAGCATCACAGAATCCAACTAATGAAAATTCATCAGATCTTCTGTAACACAAACCCATGTTAGCAGTACCTTTCAGATACCTTAGAATCCTCTTAACAGCTGTTAAGTGTGATTCTCTAGGATCTGATTGGAATCTAGCACATAAACAGACACTAAACAGAATATCTGGTCTAGAAGCAGTTAAGTATAGAAGAGATCCTATCATACCTCTGTAGAGTTTTTGATCTACCTTCTTACTTACCTCTTCCTTACCTAGAGTGCTTGTAGGATGCATTGGAGTCTTTGCCATTTTGCTATCAACCATGTTGAACTTCTTCAGAAGCTCTTTAACATATTTGGTTTGATGTATGTAGGTGCACTCTGGAGTCTGATTGACTTGGATTCCCAAGAAGAATCTCAATTCTCCCATCATGCTCATTTCAAATTCTTCCTGCATACATTTAGCAAACTCCTTTCCAAGCGTAATATTTGTTGATCCAAAAATAATGTCATCTACATAAATTTGGCAAATCAACAGATCTTTCTTAACAGTTTTACAGAATAAAGTTGTATCCACTTTTCCTCTGATAAAATTTTTCTTCAGAAGGAAATTGCTCAACCTCTCATACCAAGCTCTGGGAGCTTGTTTTAATCCATAAAGGGATTTCTTTAATTTGAAAACATGATCTGGAAAGTTTTCACTTTCAAATCCAGGAGGTTGGTGGACATATACTTCTTCTTCTATAATACCATTAAGAAAAGCACTTTTAACATCCATCTGATACAGAGTGATGTTATTCTGTGCAGCAAAAGAAATCAGAAGGCGTATAGATTCTAACCTTGCCACTGGAGCATATGTCTCAGTGTAATCAATACCTTCTTGCTGACTGTATCCTTGAGCAACCAGCCTTGCCTTATTCCTTTCTACTTCTCCCTTTTCATTCAGCTTATTTCTGAAGACCCATTTTGTTCCAATAATATTGAATCCTTTAGGTCTAGGAACCAGATCCCACACTTCATTTCTGGTGAATTGATTCAGCTCTTCTTGCATAGCTATAATCCATTCATTATCTTCCAGAGCCTCATCTACAGATGTTGGTTCTATTATTGACACTAAGCCAAATAAAGAAGATTCAGAAGTTCTGAGAAATGATCTTGTCCTTATTGGATCATCTTTCTTTCCAATTATCACATCTTCTGGATGAGAAGACTTGATTCTGGAAGAAGATCCTCTGACAGTTGGTCTATCAGAAATATGCAAGTTGTTTAGTTGGGAAGTCAAAGGTGTAGCATCTGGGGTTGCTTCAGATTCTTTGATTTTTGCTTTTTCTGCCTCTGAGCCTTCAGAGTCTGTGAGAATCACTTCTCTATCTGCAGAACTTTCAAACTGCTTTGGCTTTTCAGAGCCAAGCTTATCATCAAATCTAACATGAATAGATTCTTCAACAATCTGTGTTTCAGTATTGAATACTCTGTAGCCTTTAGAGCGTTCAGAATAACCAAGCATGAAACACTTCTGTGCTTTGGAATCAAACTTGTTCAGATTATCTTTAGTGTTAAGCATGTAACAAGTACATCCAAAAGGATGAAAATAAGAAATGTTAGGCTTTCTGTTTCTCCATAATTCATAGGGAGTCTTTTCCAGAAGAGGTCTTACAGACACTCTGTTCTGAATATAACAAGCTGTGTTAATTGCTTCTGCCCAAAAATGTTTTGCCAGATTTATCTCATTGATCATGGTTCTGGCCATCTCTTGCAATGTTATATTTTTCCTCTCTACAACTCCATTTTGTTGTGGAGTTCTAGGACAGGAGAAATCATGTGCAATGCCTTTTTCAGAAAAATATTTTTCAAAATGTTTATTTTCAAATTCCCCACCATGATCACTTCTGACTTTAATAATTTTGGAATCTTTTTCAATCTGAACTTGATTGCAGAAGTCAAAGAACACAGAATGAGACTCATCCTTGTGTTTTAGAAACTTTACCCATGTCCATCTGCTGTAGTCATCTACAATGACTAACCCATACTTCTTGCCTCTGATGGATGCAGTTTTCACTGGTCCAAACAGATCAATGTGAAGTAATTCCAATGGTCTGGAGGTAGACACAACATTTTTTGATTTAAAATGAGATTTTGAAAATTTACCTCTTTGACATGCTTCACACAGAGCATCTGAGTTGAACTTCAATTTAGGAAGTCCTCTGACCAGATTGAGTTTATTAATCTGAGATATACGTCTCATATTAATATGCCCCAATCTTCTATGCCAGACCCATTGCTCATCATTCACAGATAAGAGGCATTTTACATTTTGAACTTTAAGTTCTGAAAGGTTAATTTTATAAATGTTGTGTTTCCTCTTTCCACTGAATAGGATAGAGCCATCCTTTTGACATACAGCTTTGCAACATTTTTGATTAAAGATTATATCATAACCATTGTCACTTAATTGACTTATGGACAATAGATTATGTTTCAATCCTTCAACTAACAGAACATTAGTAATAGAGGGAAGCTTACCATTTCCAATAGTGCCAGATCCAATGATTTTGCCCTTCTGGTTCCCTCCAAACTTCACGTCCCCTCCAGATCTAAGTTCCAGGCTTTGGAACATAGACCTTTCTCCTGTCATGTGTCGTGAGCATCCAGAGTCCAGGTACTATGATTGGTGTCCTGACTTTGCTGCTAAGAACATCTGCAACAGGAATTATTTTGTCTTTAGGTACCCAGATCTTCTTGGGTCCTTTGGGGTTAGTTGGTTTACAAGTTTGTCTAAACTTCTGTTTTGCAACATAATGTTTATTCTGACTTGCCTTTGGTTTAAACACATAAGTATTCTTCTCAGAGCTTGTGTGTTTAATGTCATTCAGATGACCAAATTTGAATTGAGAGTACAGAGGTGTCTTTCTGATGAAAAGTTTGTCAACAGGTTTTGGATTGCTTCCAGATGAAGACTCATATCCAATGCCTCTTCTGTTGTTTCCACTAACACCATAGATCATGGAAGCCATCTTGCTTCTGTCTATGCTCTTAGTGAGAAACCTCTGAAAACTAGAGTCATATTTTTCTAAAATATTTTCACAAGACTTAGTTTCAGAATCAGATTCTTGTTGAGTTCTATCAAAGTCATTTTTGATTTTTAAATTTATTTCTTTCTGCTCAACAAGTTCTGTTTGCAGAAGATCAATCTCAGATTCAAGATTGCTTTTCAGCTTCTTGTATTTGAGTTTGATGTTGTTTTAACTTTTAAGAACTTCTGTTAAAACTTTAATGAGTTCTTCTTTGGTAAGTTTAGCCATTACCTCTTCTGCATCATCATCAGATTCAGATTCTGATTCATATCCAGAGGTACCTTCTTCTTGATCCTCTGTCCTGGCCATCAGTGCAACGTTTGCACATTCTTCTTCTGATTCAGAAGATGACTCACACTCATCTGAGTCATCCCATGTTGCCATCAGAACCTTCTTCTTCTTGTTGAACTTCTTCTTAGGTTTTTCTTTCAGAAGTTTAGGACAGTCATTCTTGTAGTGCCCAGGTTCTTTGCACTCATAGCACACCACTTCTTTCTTGGCAGATCTTCTGTGACTAGAAGATTCCTTTCTGTTGTACGATCTTCTGAAGTTGTTAAACTTCTTTCCCTTGTGCTTCCAGAGTTTGTTAATCCTTCTGGACAGCATGGACAACTCATCTTCTTCTTCAGAAGAAGATTCTTCAGAGCTTTCTTGAATAACCTGCAAAGCTTTAGCAGTTTTGTTAGATTTTAAAGCTATGGATTTACCTTTATCTTTCTTCTGGGGTTCATCTTCCTCCAGCTCAATTTCATGGCTTCTCAAGGAACTGATAAGTTCTTCTAAGGAGATCTTGTTCAGATCTTTTGCCATCTTCAATGCAGTCACCATTGGTTTCCATCTGGTGGGAAGACTTCTGATGATTTTCTTGACATGATCTGACGTTGAGTAACCCTTGTCCAGAACTTTCAGACCAGCTGTAAGAATCTGAAATCTAGAAAACATAGTTTCTACATTTTCAGAATCTTCCATTTTAAATGCCTCATACTTCTGTATGAGCGCCAGAGCCTTTGTCTCTTTAACCTGAGAATTTCCCTCATGAGTCATTTTGAGTGATTCAAACATGTCATGAGCAGTATCTCTGTTAGTAATCTTCTCATACTCAGTATGAGAGATTGCATTAAGCAATATAGTTCTGGCTTTGTGGTGATTCTTGAAATCTCTTTTCTGCACTTCAGTCATTGATTTTCTATCAATCTTTTTGCCATCCTCACCAGTAGGATGTTCATATCCATCAATGACCAAATCCCAAAGATCAGCATCATACCCAAGAAAGAAACTTTCTATTCTATCTTTCCAATAGTCAAATTTTTCTCCATCAAACATTGGAGGTTTGGTACTGATCCTATCCCTCTCTTCATATTTATTGTTGATATTTGACATTGAATTATCAGCCATGATAACAAATTAATATATTGATCAAAGTATATCTCCTCTGGATCTTTACTGACACTGTTAAGTGATAGCACACTCAGAACCGGAGCTCTGATGCCAACTGAAGGTGAGATAATACTTAGAAGGGGGGTTGAATAAGTATGGAAAAATTAATACTTAGAAATAATCACACAAATATTTTTATCCTGGTTCGTTAAACAACTACTCCAGTCCACCCTTCCAGAGTGATTTGCTTTTCTTAACAAGGACTTAATCCACTATTAAATCAAACTGATTACAATAGTATCACCTAAGAACTACAGTTCTTAGTCTTCTCAAGAGCTACTGATTCACACTGAATCCTCTTAAGGAAAATCCTTTACAAACAATGTAAATTAAATACAAGAGTTTTTAATGCTTCTATAAAGCTATAATCACAACAGTGATTTTTCTCTTAAGTTTTAAGTACAATGAGATTCTATGAAGAATAAGAATGAGAGCTTATGGAATATTGTGATTTCTTTTCAGCAAGTGTGTAACACTGAAGAATGAAGTGAGAAACTCCTTTTATAGGCAGCTGACTCATGCACGTTGAAAAGAGAGTCCAAAAGGTCTGAGCCTTTTTGTCTTCACATGCACTGACCTTTCCTTGAAATAGATGGCACAGATAAATCCTTTTTGTCTGTGTAAGTGTGTCTAGCACAAATAAGGAAAGAGACGTTGAATGGTTCCAACGGATACATTCTTGAAAACACTTCTTCAGTTTCAGCAAGTTCTTCAGAGTCTGAATGGATCAGAGTCTTCTGATGAGTTTCAGAACTATGTTGTATCAGAGTCTTCTGCAGCGTGTGTGCTTCTAGCGTGTTGATCATCAGAGCATCTTGACACAGAACTTCAGTACTTGGCAGCATAAGTACTTTCAGAAACTTCTGTAGACTAAGTGCTTTGAGAAACTCTTCAATCAATATTCTTCTATACTTCTGATGCTTCAGCTTCAGATGCTTCTGATTATCTTCAGATGCTTCTGACTATCTTCAGATGCTTCTGACTCAGAATGTTCTGGAGCTTCTTTCTTCAGATCCTTCTGGAGACTACGCTCAGGATCTTCTGTAAGGAGCAAGCAGATTCTTCTGTAAGGTGCATCTGGCGCTTCAGAGTCAGGATAGCTTCTTGTATTCAAGGCAGATTTGCTTCTAGAGAGTTAATATAATTTTAATCTGCAGTAAAACTCTCAAACAAATTTTAGAGTATATAATTCTTAAATATAAATTTCCTAACAGTTATCATCAAAACAAAGGGTAATTATTAAGAACCAATCTGTGTTCTAACAACAAGCTCTCAGCAAATCCTCAAGCTACTGAATAGTCCTCTCTGACTGACCATCAGTTTGCGGATGATAAGCTGAACTCAACTTCAACTTAGTTCCCAAAGCTTCCTGCAAGCTTTTCCAAAATTCCGAAGTAAACCTCGGGTCTCTATCTGACACAATACTGGACGGAACACCATGTAACTTTACAATTACCCGAATATAAATCTCTGCCAGCTTCGTCAACGGGAAACTAATATTAATCGGCACAAAGTGTGCAGACTTCGCCAATCGATCCACAATCACCCATATAGCATCAAATCCTCTCGCCGTATTAGGCAAACCTGTAACAAAGTCCATAGTAATACAATCCCATTTCCAAACCGGAATCTCTAATGGTTGCATAAATCCAGACGGTCTCTGATGTTCTACTTTCGACTTCTGACACGTCAAACAGGCATACACAAATTGAGCAATGTCTCTTTTCATACCAGACCACCAAAATAATTTCTTCAAATCATGATACCTCTTCGTAGCTCCCGGATGGATACTCAAACTACTACGATGTCCTTCACTTAAAATTGACTTTTTCAATTCTTCATCATCTGGTACACAAATCCTGCCTCTAAATCTCAACACACCTGTACTATCCAATTTAAAGTCACTATCGGAGTCACTTCCTATTCCAGGCATCAAATCTACTAATTTCACATCCAACTTCTGATTCTCTCTAATCATATCCAAGAAGTCATTATGTACCTGCAACACACCCAACATCACACTATCTGCAGTAGTCTCACAAACCATGCTCAAATCTCCGAACTGTTCAATTAACTCAATTTCTTTCACCATTAGAGCTGCCATATGAATTGTTTTCCTGATCAAGGCATCCGCCACTACATTGGCCTTTCCTGGATGATAACTCAAACTGAAGTCATAATCCTTCAAAAATTCTAACCATCTTCTCTGTCTCATATTCAGCTCTTTCTGATCAAACAGATATCTCAAACTCTTATGATCACTAAACACTTCAAATCTCGAACCATACAAATAATGTCTCCATATTTTCAATAAAAAAACAACCGCAGCTAACTCGAGATCACGAGTCGGATAATTTCGCTCATGCACTCTCAGTTGCCAAGAAGCATATGCTACTACCTTACCATTCTGCATAAGAACTCCGCCTAATCCCATCTTAGACGCATCACAATATACCACAAACGGTTCACTCAGAGTCGGCAACACTAACACCGGTGTCGTAGTCAATTTCTTCTTCAGCTCTTCAAAGCTTTCTTCACAAGCAGCATCCCATACAAAAACTTGGTTCTTCCTCGTTAACTGAGTCAATGGCAACGCCAAATTAGAGAACCCTTCAATAAATCTGCGGTAATAACCTGCCAAACCCAAAAAGCTTCTAATCTCCGTTGCTGTCTTTGGTGGTTCCCACTGCAACACTGCACTTACTTTTGACGGGTCCACCGCTATGCCATCACCAGATATTACATGCCCCAAGAAACTCACTTTCTTCAACCAGAAGTCACACTTCGACAGTTCAGCAAACAATTTATTTTCCTTCAGCACCTGCAAGGCAATCCTCAGATGTCCTGCATGTTCTTCATCAGATTTAGAATAAATTAATATATCGTCAATAAATACCACAATGAACTGATCCAAATAAGAATGTAAGATTCTGTTCATATACTCCATAGATACTCTCGGCGCATTAGTCACTCCAAACGGCATTACAACATATTCGTAATGTCCATATCGAGTCCTAAAAGCAGTCTTCTGAATATCACCTTCTTTTACTCTGATCTGATGGTAACCCGATCTCAAATCGATCTTACTGAACACACGAGCTCCCACCAGCTGATCCATCAAATCATCAATCCTTGGTAGAGGATACTTATTCTTAATAGTCACTTTATTCAACTGACGGTAGTCGATGCACAAATGCATACTACCATCCTTCTTCTTCACCAATAACACTGGAGCTCCCCACAACGACACACTCGGTATAAAAAACTTTCTATCCAACAATTCTCCAATCTGAGACTTCAACTCAGCCAATTCCACTGCAGACATCCTGTACGGCGCCATAGAAATAGGCCTCGTACCAGGAACAAGATCAATACTAAATTCAACTTCCCTCGTCGGAGGCAATTCCGTAATGTCATCAGGAAACACTTCCGGAAATTCATTCACCACTGCCAATTCCTCCATTGACGCTTTGCTATCCACCGATAATGATGCAAATAAAGCAAACACTTTAGCTTCATCTTCCAACAAGGTCCTCAATTCTTTACTAGACAAAGAATCTGCTAAAGCTTCCCCTTCTGGAGTCAGGAACAACAATTCCTTCCGAAAACAATCGATGTAGACTCGGTTGAACTCTAACCAGTTCATACCTAGAATAACATCCAAATTACCAAGTGGTAGACAAATCAAATCCATTCCAAATTCTCTACCGAAACTAGTCAGCGGACACTTCAGGCATACCAAATAAGTAGTCACTGAGCCAATAGAGGGTGTCTCAATAGTCATTTGTCTCTCAAGAGTAGACGGCACCAATCCTATCCTCTTCACACAGTCAACAGAAATAAACGAGTGGGTTGCACCCGTATCAATAATAGCAGTCAAAGGAATATTATTGATAATACAAGTACCTTTGATAACTCGCTCATCACTGACAGCTTGAGTTCCTGCCAAAGCAAACACTTTCCCACCAGCCGGAGATGTCTGAGGCTTCTTCGGCTTCTCACAATGGGTACTGATGTGACCCTTTTCACCACAGTTATAACAGGTCGGCATAGTAGCTCTGCAATCAGCTATCACATGACCTGGCTTCCCACGCTTAAAACACTTCTTTACTTCATTAGGACAATCATTAGCACGGTGTCCCATGCCACCGCATCGGAAACATTTCCCATCAGCAGATGCTCTCCCCTCTCTGGGCTTCTTATCAACAACAGCTTTACGCTTTCCCTTATCAGCAGCAACACTATAAGGAGTACCACTGAACCTCTGCTTACCCTTACGGTCATTAACAGCTTTGTAGTGTGCAATCCTTGCCCGGTTGTCATTATCATAAATTCTGCTCCTGCTTACCAGCTCGGGATAACTCCTGATCTTCTGACAAGCAATCCCCAACTTAATCTCTGGACGCAGTCCATTCTCAAATTTTAAACACTTATGTGTAGATATATTACACACCAACGAATTATAATTCAAATCACACAGTGAGCAGTTTCACATTCTAACACCAAGTATAAACACTACCCATCACCCGGGGATACCCTATCATAGTGATAACCTTACGATACTCCATATCGCACACTCATCCATCATTCACTTAATTTAAACAATAAAGAATCCACATCCTATCACCAAATATACTCCCTACATTATCCAATCTCCATCCCTACACTCATCATGGTCTAAGGGATACTACACAGCTAGCGCACCAGGCACGACAGCACAGAAAGTCACATTTTGCTACGCTCGCTACTCCCTCGTTAGGCGAGCTCCTAGCGAATGCTCGCTAGCTGTTCGCTTAGAGAACCTCCTCGCGAATGACAATAATGGCTACTGTAATGGTTCATTACCCAACTCGTCACAGCGAATACTCGCTCTCTGTTCGCCTAGCGAACTACCTCGCGAAGGCAAACAGAGACTACTGGACACGCTCGCTACCTCACTCGCTAGGCGAGCACCTAGTGAACGCTCGCTACCAGCTCGCTTAGCGAAGTGCTAGCGAGTTGCCTGCGACTTCCCAAATTCTCACAGTTCAGAATTCTCATTCTCCTCCGATTCAAGCCTATTCCACAACATCCACTTTCTATCCTATCAGTATTACAACCAATGCATATTACGTTTATCAATTGTCCTATAACTCTACTCCAGACCAACATTACGGTACATTACCGGCGCTCCAGAGTTACTCAGAACCTTACTCAAACCACACCAACACCAGCACTCATTCAACAATGGAAACATCAAACATCAACATATCATCATATACATATTATTCAACACAATTCATCAATAATCAACAACATACAACAATCCACACATATTCATCAGAATACCTACGGGGTTAAGGAAATCCCCTCTACCCAATTTCATGTATTTTACCATCCCAATCCGTTTCTCCCCCCTTACCTTGTTAATCGGTTTGATCGATGGAAATCCTCCTAGATTTGGTCTCTTGGCTTTCTCCTTTCTCTTCCGTTCCTCGTTCCTTTGCTCATTCTATGCTCTTCTCACTTCTCTCGTTCTTTCTCCCAACTCTCCAAATGTATCGTAAAAACCACTAACCCCTCACATTCCCTATTTTAATTATATAATCTTAATAATAATAATAACTTAATAAAATAATATAATAATAATAATCCTAATAGTAATACTAATATAATATTACTAATATAAATGATAACACTTATTAATAATAATAATAATATTATTATTAACTCACCAAAAGTCATAATAATATTAATAATGATAACAAATATAATAATAATAATAATAATAATAATAATAATAATATCACCACCAATATTACTATTATTTATTATATTATTATATCCACACTAAAACACCACCAATAATCCTCCCATATCAGGGACACCCACCAATCATCATCCAACACACCCCACCAAAGGGCACACCAACACCTAATAATTAAAATTATAATAAAATGACTAAATAATTAAAATGGGTGTTACAATGGACATGACCAAGCAGATAGCTGATCGTGAACGCTTGGGTCTGGATTTCAAATCTGTCAATGATGTACTGGCCACCAAGAAGCAGAATTTGGATGAAGCATACCGAAGAATCTCCAAGTTCAATCAGCAGTGGAACGCCACTATAGCCAGCAACAAAGAGAGGGAGGATAAACTGAAACAGCGGATCTCCAAATTGAAAACTTAGGTGAAGGCTAGTGAGAAGAAGTTTGATGAGGAAACTGCTTGTAGGTATGCCACTGAAGACATGCTAAACAAAGCTATCGCTACCCTGAAAGATCGCAAGCAGATGTTCGAGTCTAAGAAGCGAAGGTTGGAAGAGTGTTTTGGCCAAGGCGCGTGGGAAGATTCTGTTGAAGGGCTCCAATGCACTATTATGCAGAGAGAGTTGCTTATTGAAGGTTTACTCACTCGGCCTGATCATCCCAAGATGAAAGAGTTTCTAGAAGAGTTTCGTGCCCGTTGTCGCACTTGATTATCTTTGTAACCCTTTGTTTTTTCTGATCTTTGCTGTAGGCTGACCATCACCAGACTTGTTGGTCGAGGTCATGCTATTGATTCCCCATGTATTCATTGACATTGTACTGCTGCTTTGTTGGGCCATATATATACAAGATGTTATTTCAATGACTGGGTTCGGACTTCTTGTTATCAGGACTGGAACTCTGGCACTCGAATCGGGGAAGAAATCTCCCTAACGCATAGACACACGTTTGCATTTGCATAAAACATTTACATAGCAAGTACTTTGAACTGTTTCCTAACCCTCTGTCGAGTCAGGTTTCAGGATTGCCGATCAGCGAATTCATCGCTACTCTACAAGAAGTAACTGCAAGAAAGCTATGGATCAAATGCAAGTTGAGATGCAGGAGATGCGCGACAGGATGGCGCAGTTCATGCAAGTGATGGAAACTGTGGCCAAGGGCCAAGAGCAGCTTCAAACTCTCGTGCAGCCTCTGATCGCCCGGGTTGACATTCAGGGCGTGCTACATGGCGGAGTTGCTACTGATCCTCCTCATGGCGAGACTCTCCAAGCTGGTGATGCTATACCAGTGGTTGTCCCTAATACGACTGAGAACGGTAACAGAGCTAGGAATGGGAATGTGATTGGTAACGGTAATGGGCATGTGGAAACCAATGGTAATGTTGGTGCTGGAAATGGTGGTTTCAATGTTGGAACTGGGAATGCTGGGTTTGGTGTTGGAGCTAGCAACACTAGTGTAGGCATTGGTGCTGGCAATGCTGGGTTTGGTGGTGCCAATCAGGGTTATGGAAATCAGGGTTATGGCAATCAGGGCTTCAGTAATGCAGGTTTCGGCAATGCAAGCAACAACAGTTACAACGATGGTTTCGGGCCAGGTGTTGGCAATCAGGGTTTTGGTAATATGAGGTATGGGCCCAGGTTCAATCATACTGGTTTTGGTCTTAATGTTGCTTATGCTTGGTATGATAACGGGGATTCTCACTGGGGCGAGGATCGTCAAGAAGATGCTTTCCCTCCTCCAGGTAGAGATCTTGAGATGCCCACTGATAATGACCGAAGGTTTAAGATGTTGGATGAACAGATGAAGAATCTTGCTAATCAGAATTCTGCAGGGTTGGACATGGCCAACATGGGATTGGTTCCTGGTTTGAGGGTGCCACTCAAGTTCAAAGCGCCCACTTTCGACAAGTATAAGGGGGATACTTGCCCAAGAGTTCACGTGCGGTCTTATTACCGGAGAATGTCTGCCTACTCTGATGACGAAAAGATGCTGATGCATTTTTTCCAAGACAGCTTGTCGGGACCGTCATTAGAATGGTATATGGGATTAGAACCTACTCAGATTGGTAGCTGGAAAGAGTTGGCGGAAGCTTTTGTCAAGCATTACTAATATAACCGCGACGTTGCGCCGAATAGGGTCCAACTCCAAAATCTTTCTCAGAAGAATGGCGAGAGTTTCAAAGAGTACGCCCAGAGGTGGCGTGAGCTTGCAGCTAGGGTGCACCCACCCATGGTAGAGCGTGAGTTGGTGGATATGTTTGTGGGCACTTTCTCTGGGCTGTATTATGACAGGCTTAACAATTGTACGACGACTAACTTTTCTGAGTTGATACTCTTGGGGGAACGTATAGAGAATAGTGTTAACATCGGTAAGATTCAAGCAGGAGAATCGACCTCAGCCGGAGGTGGTAAAAAGGTTTTTGGGAACAAGAGACAAGGGGATACTAATTCAGTATACAGCTCCCGGGGAAGAGGAAGAGGTCGAAACCAATACCGTCAGCAGCAGATTACTAGCGTGACAATTCCTGTACCGCAACAACAGCAACAACAGCAGCCGCAGAGCCAGCAGCATCCTGCTCAATGAAGAATTCAGGATAGAGAAAGGGCCGTAAGAAGAGTATTTGATACACCTTCTCTACCATATGCTCAGTTTCTTCCAACCTTGTTACAATTACAGCTTGTTGAGAAAAGGAGGTTAGCTTCGCCGAAGGGCACGCCTCCTTTTGGTTATGATGCCAATGCACATTGCGAATTCCACTCCGGGGCGCCTGGTCACAACATAGAGAATTGTCATGCGTTCAAGCACAAGGTGCAAGACTTGATAGATAGCAAGGCTATAAACTTTGGTAATGAGACACCCAACATTGAGAAAAATCTGATGCCGTCTCACGAATCTGCACAGGTGGGTGTTATATTGGAAGATGCTAGTCTGAACTTGGTTATGAATGTGGACGAACTGAAGACGCCTCTGGGTTATGTCAAGAGCAGGTTGCTGAAGGGGGCAGTCTTCCCTGGTTGTGACACAGATTGTGTTGACTGTTTAGCCCGGCCTGAGGGTTGTGATAGTTTGAGAAGAGGTATTCAAGGGCTGATTGATGAAGGAACACTGCAATTCGACCGTACTGCTGAAGAGAAACTTGTTGAGGAAATAGTTGAAAAGCAGGGCGAAGTTGCAACGGTTACAATCCCGTTTAAGACTGTCACGATATCGGCGCCTCCCAAGAGGCCGAATATCACAATAACCAAAGTTGGACCCATTCCGTATGAAAGTACTAAAGCCATCCCTTGGAACTATGGGGCGGATGTTTACTGCAATGGAGAAAAGATTAACCTGGAAAGCCCGCCGGTAGGGTCAGTTGATAACCTTGTGGGGGTAGGGGGCATAACCCGCAGTGGTAGAATTTTTGCGTCACCAGAAGTAGAAGCTGAGAGAATGGCCAAAAAAGAAGGGTAAAATCAATGAAGAAGGACCTTCTCAAGAGAAGGAAAAATAGGCTTTGACTAAAGATGTGGAAGAATTCATGAGATTAATTCGGAAGAGTGATTATAAAATTGTCGATCATCTGCAGCAGACGCCTTCCAAGATCTCGATTTTGTCATTGTTGCTTTGTTCCGAGGCCCATCGGAATGCTTTGCTGAAAGCTCTTGATGCTGCCTATGTACCCTAGGAGATATCCGTTAACCAGCTCGAAGGAGTGATTGCGCGCGTGAATGTGGGGCATGGTCTGGGATTCACAGATTTTGATTTGACACCCAGGGGCCGCAACCACAACAATGCGTTGCATATTTCAGTTGAGTGTAGGGGCACTGTTATGTCTCATGTTCTTGTTGACACTGGTTCGTCCTTGAATGTGTTGCCCAATAAGGCGCTGTTGAAGCTGGATACCCGAGGCATAATCTGCACACCAAGTGACTTGGTAGTGAGAGCTTTTGATGGGACTAGAAGGTCCGTATTCAGAGAACTGACTTTACCAATCCAGGTTGGTCCGGAGGTGTTTGACACCGTGTTTTACATCATGGACATACAACCAACTTATAGTTGTTTGCTTGGACGGCCTTGGATTCACTCTGCAGGGGCTGTGACGTCTACGTTGCACCAAAAGCTTAAATATATGGTCGGTGGTAGCATTGTCACCGTGTGTGGGGAAGAAGATATCCTGGTGAGTCACCTGTCATCATTCAAATATGTCGAAGTGGATGGGGAGATCCACAAGACACTGCTACAAAGCTCTTCGTACAATCTCCTGTCGTAAGTAGTGGGCCAGAGGTGGCTATGTCTTCGTACAGAGAAGCCCAAGCGGTGGTTCAGGCCGGGGATACTAAAGGTTGGGGTCAAGTTCTGGAGATTCCTGTTAAGCAGGACAAATTTGGTTTGGGATATCGCCCGTCGTCGTCATCTTCATCACAGAGCGTGCCAAAGTTCAAAGGGCCGATTGTGTTTACTCCAGGAGGAGTCAGTTTTGAAAGAATCAATGTTGTGACTGACAGTGAAGACGGAAATAGCGACTGTGACATGGATTCATGGATCAAGCCCAGCGAGCCAGGACAAAGCTTATGCAACTGGTCTATTCAGGACTTTATTCAAGTGACGACGAAACAGTAATGCCTTGTTTTTTCGATTATTGTACAATCGTATGTCCTACCCGGGGCATAGCGATTTTATTTTAGGGCCTACTTGTTTATGTGTATGCTTTGCTTTAATCATCGAATAAAGGCGTTTTCTCATACAAACCTTGTGATCCCTATTTTTTCTGCTTTTTATTTTTTATCAATAAAATGGTAACGTGGTTGTGTGCTTTGTTTGCATATCATTTGAAGCACTTAACCCTTTCTCTTGCAGGATCCATATTTCAGATGACACCGATCAAGAACTCCCTATGACTCGCTTCGACTTTGAGCACCCGATATTTCAAGCCGAGGAAGAGATTGTTGAGGATGATGACTTACCAAAAGAGCTGACTCGACTTTTGAAACAAGAAGAGAGAATCATTCTGCCTCATTAGGAGGATATCGAGGTCGTTAATTTGGGTTCAGAAGAAGTTGTCAGGAATGTCCGGATAGGGGTTGCGCTGCAAAGCGATATCAAGCAGAGACTTGTCGAGATGCTGCGAGAGTATAGTGACATCTTTGCTTGGTCTTATGAAGATATGCCTGGGTTAGACACTAACATTGTGGTCCACCGCTTGCCATTGCATGAAGACTGTTCGCCGGTCAAGCAGAAGCTCAGAAGAACGAAACCAGATATGGCCGTGAATATTAAAGAGGAAGTGCAGAAACAGTGGGACACTGGGTTTCTGGTTGTTACAACTTACCCTCATTGGGTCGCCAATACAGTACTTGTACCAAAGAAAGATGGTAAGGTGCGGATGTGCGTTGACTATCGGGATCTGAACAAGGCGAGCCCTAAGGATGACTTTCCGCTTCCTCATATTGACGTATTGGTCGACAATACTGCTCAATTCTCTGTGTTTTCCTTCATGGACGGCTTTTCGGGCTATAATCAGATTAAAATGGTGCCAGAGGATATGGAGAAAACAACTTTTATTACCCCGTGAGGAACGTTCTGCTACAAAGTGATGCCCTTTGGTTTGAAGAACATTGGGGAAACATATCAGCGTGCTATGACAACACTCTTTCATGACATGATACATAAAGATATTGAGGTCTACGTTGACGATATGATTTCCAAATCCCAGACGGAGGAAGAGCATCTGGTGAATCTTCTGAAATTGTTTGAGAGGCTTAGGAAATTCAGGCTGAGGTTGAATCCTAATAAGTGCACCTTCAGGGTGAGATCCAGAAAGCTACTGGGGTTCATTGTTAGTGAAAGAGGAATTGAGGTTGATCCCGCAAAAATAAAAGCAATACAGGAAATTCCAGCGCCTAAAACAGAGAAAGAGGTTCGTGGCTTTTTGGGGAGGTTGAACTACATTGCCCGGTTCATATCTCACCTTACAGCCACGTGTGAACCGATGTTTAAACTGTTGAAAATAGATCATGCGATTGTCTGGAACGAAAATTGTCAAAAGGCGTTTGAAAGAATAAAAGAATACTTGTAGGAACCTCCAATATTGATACCCCCAGTAGCCGGGAGACCACTGATCATGTACTTGACGGTTCTTGAGAACAGTATGGGTTGTGTTCTCGGTCAACATAACGAGACTGGACGAAAAGCGCATGCAATCTATTACTTGAGTAAAAAGTTCACAGATTGTGAATCCCGTTACTCTATGCTCGAAAATACGTGTTGCGCACTTGCTTGGGCTGCCAAACGTCTGAGACAATACATGCTAAACCATACAACCATGCTGATTTCGAAGATGGATCCGATCAAATACGTCTTTGAGAAGCAGCACTTTCAGGAAGGATTGCCCGATGGCAAATGGTACTGACAGAGTACGATATACAGTATGTTTCGCAAAAGGCTATCAAAGGTAGCGTACTGTCAGAGTACCTGGCTGAGTAGCCAATCGATGATTACCAGCCAATGAAGTTTGATTTTCCTGACGAGGATATCATGTACTTAAAGATGAAAGACTGCGAAGAGCCGTTGCATGGTGAAGGCCCTGAGGGGGGTTCCCAATGGCAATTGATTTTTGACGGGGCTGATAATTCATATGGAAGTGGAATTGGGGCAATCATCACGACTCCCCATGGGACGCACATCCCGTTCACTACCAGACTGACATTCCCAGTTACCAACAATGAGGCTGAATATGAGGCATGTATCATGGGTCTCAAGGAGGCTATTGATTTGAGGATTAAAAATCTAGATGTGTATGGAGACTCCGCGCTAGTCGTGAACTAGATCAAGGGAGAGTGGGAGACTCTCCAGCCTAATCTGGTACCATATATGAATTATGCGAGGAGGTTGTTGCCCTTCTTTGACCGAGTAGAGTTTCACCATGTGCCACGGGCAGAAAATCAGATGGGTGACGCTCTTGCGACATTGTCTTCGATGTACAAAGTTAACTTCTGGAATGATTCTCCCAGAATAGTTATCTCTCGCCTTGATAGGCCCACTTTCATATTCGCCATTGAGGAAGCTTCCGATGGCAAGCCGTGGTATTTCGATATCCAGAATTTCCTAAAGAACCAAGAGTATCCGACTGGGGCATCCAGTCGCGATAAGAAGACTCTTAGGAGATTGGCTGGCAATTTCTACTTGAATCCAGATGGTGTCCTGTACAGGAGAAACCATGATTTGGTGCTATTGCGATGTGCAGATGAGAAAGAAGCTAATCTGCTTATGGAGGAGGTCCACGAGGGTACCTTCAGCACGCATGCCGGCGAACATGCTATGTCTCGAAAGTTATTACGGGCAGGCTACTATTGGCTGACGATGGAAAGAGACTGTTTCAAGTTTGCTAAGAAATGCCATAAATGCCAGATTTATGCAGACAAGATTCAGGTGCCGCCAAGCCCTTTGAACGTTATGGCGTCTGTCGCTTGCGCGAAAATAAGGTGCCGGCATGACAGAAGAGTCGCCACCTTTCGTTATTTATCCCTCAGAGCGGGAAAGGAAACGATCGGAAAAACCTGACGAATAAGGGTAAGACAAGGTCATCGCAACCATTGTCTGGGTTCGGGAGTCGGTTACGCAAGGGGAAGGTATTAGCACCCCTCACGTCCGTCGTACTCGACGGGATCCTCGCTTGTTTGTTTACTTGGACGGGTTGGTTATAATCTATCTACCTATCAAGGCTGGCTGAAAAAGAAAAGAAAAAAAGACTCGGCAAAGCGTCGCACTTTATGCCTACGTATTCTCATCAGAGAATGAGAAATCAGAGTCAACGTAGTTCGGCCTACGAAGGGTTATGGGGAAAGGTTGCTCGCTAGGACGTCGCATCCTATGCCTACGTACTTCCACACGGTATGGAAGATCAGAGCAAACGTAGTTCGGGAAACTACGGGTTATCTCCTAAAAGAAGTGTTTTTTTTATTGTATTTGCGATCTCAACCGCACTAGAGACTATGACCTGAGAGTGAATGCGTCCAATCTCAGATAGCTTAAGGCTCGTAACGTACGAAAGAAATCATTCATGATTACTGCATTTTAAACTGCTTTGAGATGAGAAGAGAACAGGCCTAACTAGGAGGGAGACTATCAAGTCCTACTGTTATCATGCCATGGATTCATCCTATGGTTGAGGTTTAAACAGGGAACTCCTAGATGTTGTCATGCATAGGTTTCAACCTAAAAGTCTATCATCAAATCCTTATCAAAGGAAATGAGAGTCCTAAGGGATCATGTCAATGATACACCAAAACAGACAAAAGCATCAGCTTTAACAGTAAAATGCATGCAATGCAAGTGAGGGAGGAAATGTGTGTGGGGCTTCAGCCTCCACAAGCTCGTCTCGACCTCAAGCCAGTCATGAAATGAAAGTAATCATACTGAAGATAAACAACATGCTATCAAGCAATATACAGATAAAAGAAATGAAGTGCCATCAGGCAAACAAAACACATGCTTGAGAAAGAATCATCTACTCTCTAATCTTAACCCTAACACAAAATCTTGATCAAATCTAAGCAAAGCCCTAAAGCAAAACCTAACCAAAAGAAATCAATCCCAGTCTTCAAGCTTCAAGGTAAGCTTACCAAAGAAGGGGAGCTAAGTAAGCAGGCCCATAGTGTCTTCCTCAGGAAAGCACTAGGAGGTGTATACTCAGGAGTCATACCCTATGTGGCTCAACCATTGTGATCAGTTTACATTCCTCCTCAGGAGAAATTAAACTCACAAGCAGGCTCCAACATCACTGGATACTTAGGAAATCTTATCTGAACTAGTGGAACTAAGTGAATAGACTCATAGGACCTTCCTCAGGAAAGTACTAGGAGGCTTCCACTTAGGAGTTGTATCCCATGTGGCTCAACAACTGTGATCAGTTTACATTCCTCCTCAGGAGAAATTAAACTCACAAGTTGGCTCCAACATCATTGGATACTTAAGAAATCCTAGATAAACTAAGGGAACTAAGTGAATAGACCCACAGGACCTTCCTCAGGAAAGTACTAGGAGGCTTCCACTTAGGAATTGTACCCCATGTGGTTCAACAACATGTGATCAGTTTACATTCCTCCTCAGGAGAAATTAAACTCACAAGTTGGCTCCAACATCATTGGATACTTAAGAAAGAGGTGAGAAGAAAGAGTGAAAGTCATTCATAGTGCCTTCCTCAAGAAAGTACCATGAACTTCCTTCAAACTTCAGGATCTCAAACCTCACAAACAGGGAATAATCTCCAAGCTCTGGGTCTCTGGGTCTTGATCTACAATCTTCTCTTCCATGCTCCTTCAACAAGCTCTTCAATACAACATAAGACCCACAACAAATTCCCCAAAATAAACCCCAGAGATGAACAGATAACCACAGAACAGACAAAATCATCAGTCAACTTCAGAAAATACCTAAAAATACTAAAACAAGAGGGAAAATTCTAACAATTATTCACAAGGGTCTACAATATCTATCCCTAACATCCACATATGCTTCTACCCAAAAATCAAGACAAAACTATCTAAAGAAAATGAATTTCCTTACCTATGCATAACATAAACCCTAATTATGATACCCTAATGCTAACCTAATTAATCTAATCAAATTTTAATCTAAAAATCAAGAATTAAATCCTATGGGGAACTATGATTCAATATCTAATCACACCAAAAAGAATGAATTAAAAACCCTAAGGGAAAGTCCTAAAAGAAATTCTACAAAATTGGATACCAAACTAAACATATCAAAAAGCTATTAAAATGAAAAATATACTAAAAATATGAAAAGAAAATAAAATGGAAATTTTATTTATTTATATTTTTCTAGACATGATTATGAACATATGAAAAAAACAAGAATTAAAAAATATCAATTTTCTATTTTCGATGAATTTTATAAATGCAAGAAAATTAAAGGAATTAAAAAAATGAAAGAAATTGAATTAAAGGGGAGGGGGGTGAGAACAGCAAAACGCTTAGTTCAATCTCTATGATGGGCCCAGGAAGGGGGGTGCGCCTAGCATGGCGCGCCTGGGCCCAATTGCTACCAGAAACCAACTGAAAAATATAAAGAAAAATAGGCAGACCAACGGTGTAAATAGCAACTGAATGCAGTTGAAAAACTGATTGGGCCGCTGCTGGGGGGTGCTGATAGCAAAGGGCTTAAGGCCCAATCCAATTTACTCTGCAATCTCACGCAAAAGGGGGAGGGGGGGGGAGATACGAGTAACGCAAGGTGTGCTTCAGCAATTCACATTTGGGCTCAAACGCCACCCAAACCCTAGCCCAACTAACCACTTAACAAAACCTATCTTCCTCTCCCCCAATCTGAACACTGTTCACCCAAAACCCTAGCTTCGTCCCCAAATCCCTTCTGCAACTCCTCTCTGCAATTCTCAAGAATCATTAAACCAATCCCAGAAACACACAACCCTATTCAGAATACTTTCATCCTCATCTCAACAATATCACCCACGAAACTCAAACCCTAAAACGATGAACCCTAAAATCAATGGAAAAAACAACATCAAAGGAGGTGAGAAGAAGCGAACCTGAAGACGAGGACGCTTCTGGAGTTCTTCGAAGAGGCGCTTGAAGAGCGATAATCTTTCTGGGAAAAACTGAGAAGGACGAAGATCTTAGAAGCGCGTGTTGAACTTCTGGGAATCTTCTGAGGGATGAACGTTCTTGAAGCACGGTTGAAGAGCTTCTGGAAAAAAGTGAACAGTTGATGAAGACTTGAAGGGTTTCTGGAGAATTTTGATGAAGAATCTGGAAAATCCCTTGAATGTTGATGAAGGTGGACGTGTTCTGGACACTTGTGATTGAAGAACGATGAAGGTGGAGGGATTTTCTAGAAAAGATTTCTTGAAGAACGAAGGAGGTGTGAACGTTCTGGAAACGTGTTTGAAGTTCCCGGCGAAGTGGTGGAATTCTCCGGCGAGTAGTGACGAAGGTGGATGGAGGAAGAAGGAGGAAGAAGGAGGAAATCGGAGAAGAAAAGAGAGATTTCTGGGTTTTTGCAGTTTCCGGCGGTGGTTGCGGTGGCCGGAAGGCGTTAGGGGCGGCCGGAAGGGGTTTGCATGCCGGCCGGTGGCTTCTCCGGCGAAGCTCAGGTGATGGTCTGTGGTGATGACAGGTGGCAGGCGGGAGGGTTGTAGGTGAGACGTGTGGCAGAGCGAAGGTGAGTGGAAAACGCGTGTCAGTGAGAGAGGGGTTCTGAGTGGTGTGTTGGTGGGGTCTCCTGTGAACGCGTGGACCTTTTATATGCTTGACACCTGGCCTGTTCTGGACAAAAATTGAACAAAAACTGCAATGGGCTTCCCACCTGTGTATCTGGGCCCACGAAATTGGTTGTTAATGAACAAAAACTGAATAAAAAAGGATTAAACTCAATTAACCTAATTAAGACTACCCCTAATTAATCACTAATCAGAAATTAAACCTACTTATATTCTAAAAACAATTAACTACTAACTGAACATTAAACTAACCTAATTAATCCTAACAAGTTCAATTAAACCTAAACCAAAGATTAACTCCTAATTAACCTAAAAATGATTAAGATCTAATTAACTCTATGTTAATAAAACTTCTACTAATTTCTATAAAATTCCTATTAAAATTTAAAAAGCTATTAAAATCCTATTTAAAATCTACCACTTATTTAAAATTCTATTAAAATCTATTATTAATAAAAGAAAAAACTATACCTTCCTATATTATCTAAAAACAATTAAAAACAACTTTAAAATCTATTATATTCTAAAAAATGATTTAAAAACTATTAAACCAATTAAAAACCTATTTAAGAAATCTATAAAATTCTAAAAACTTATAAAGCTCTAGAAAAAAGACCTAAACTATTTAAAAAATGTTTAAAAATTTATTTAAATCCTAAAAATGATTAAAAGCCTATTTAAAATCCACAAAAGTCTATTAAGCCCTAAAAATGCAAACAGAGGCCAATAACCAACATAACAGAGCGTGCGACCAGATCAAATCAACCAGTAAACCCCTGGCATCAGAATATTCCCCAATCACCGTGCAGACTGAAAATCCCGAGAAGCGCACAATCTCCTGAAAATACAACCCTGATGATCTGAACTGGATCTGAAATATCTGATAGATGAAACCCAAACTGTAACTCTGATATCTTCTATCTGTACACATCATGCATCTGATGCGAACATGAATTTAAACCACGAGCCAGCTAGGAGAATCGGCTGGTCAAATTTTAGGGTGCAACAGCGTCCCCGTGGCCTTTCTCCATGTGGGGCATAGATATGATTGGGAATATTGAGCCCACCGCATCTAATGGACACCGGTTCATCTTGGTAGCTATCGATTACTTCACTTAATGGGTTGAAGCAGCGTCTTACGCTAATGTTACCAAGCAAGTGGTAGCTCGGCTTATGAAAAAGGACATCATATGTCGTTACGGCATTCCCGAAAGAATCATTACTGACAATGGTTCGAACCTGAATAACAAGATGATGAAGGAATTGTGCTAGAATTTCAAGATTGAGCATCACAATTCATCTCCCTATCGGCCCAAGATGAATGGCACTGTCGAAGCGGCCAATAAGAACATCAAGAAGATAGTTCAGAAGATGGTTGTGACATACAAAGATTGGCACGAGATGTTGCCCTTCGCATTGCACGGTTATCGTACGACGGTACGCACATCGACCGGGGTAACATCTTTCTCACTGGTGTATGGTATGGAGGTTGTCCTACCACTAGAAGTTGAGATTCCTTCCTTAAGGGTATTGCTCGATGTCCAACTCGATGAGGCATAGTGGATAAGGAATAGACTGAATCAGCTCAGTTTGATGGATGAGAAGAGACTTGCATCTATCATATATGGTTGGTTATATCAGAGCCGGATAAAGAAAGCTTACGACAAGAAGGTGCGCCCTTGAAGCTTTCAGACGGGCGATATTGTACTGAAGAAGATTCTCCCACCACAATCAGATCACATGGGAAAATGGACTCCCAACTATGAAGGTCCATATATTGTTCGAAAGGTCTTCTCCGAAGGAGCCTTACTATTGTCCACCATGGATGGCGAAGATTTTACATCCCCTGTGAACTCGGACGCAGTTAAAAAATACTTTGCTTAAAGAGACCCGCTGGACAGAAAAAAGAGAGTCCAGGCAAAAATGGGGCATCCCGGCGAACCAAAAAGAAAAAGAAAGGTTCGGGCAAAAATTAGGGATAAAATTGAAAAGATGTAAACCCGCAAAGTCGAAAACCTGAAAAGGCGACTTCAGCAAAAAAGGGTATCCCGGTGAATTGAAAACCCGCAAAGGGCGATTCAGGCAAAACTTAGGGATTGAAAACGCAAATGACTGCAGTCCGAGTTTGATACTGCATTGCTTGGTGGTTTGGAAGTACCTGAGGGTCGATTATCCAAGTTAATATCTTTCGAGGACGGAGTATCGGGAAAGCGTCGGAGTCAGGCGAGTCATAGGAGGATCAGCTCATGGTGTTTGTCTATACCACGTTGCCGACATGTATACAAATTTCTTTGTACCTATGTACATATTTGTATTTATTTTGTAGCTTCCTCTTTTCAGAAGTTGCATCCATTGTAAAAACTTTGCCTATTTACAGGCCCGTTATCAATAAACGCATACTATTCAGTACTTGATGTTTGTCTCTTGTTTTAACTTTTACTGTTTTGTTTGTGGAAAACGCCGATGTTGTTGATAAACTTGCACGTGCATAAACTTGCAGGCCTCGGCCTATAATTGTTAAAACTTTGAATTTACTGAACAATTGTCATAAATACTGGCCTGGGTATTTCCTTTTGTATAGGATATCTTGTTGTTGCTCATATTTTGCAAGGTCGTTACCTTCGGAGAAAACAGCCAAGGGGTCGTGTTTCCCCAGCCGGCGTCCCTTAACGTAGGAGCAGGCTCTAGGTGACCTTATTCCTCCCCAGCATATGGAAGTCGCATCTTTATCCCCAGAAGAGTTGGATGCGAGCTAGCAAGCGATCAGGCAGTAATGTGTATCCCCAGCAGGTGGTCATGTCCATATTTAATTCCCCAGTGAGGTCCTCACAGGGTACAAACAGGTTGTCAATGGTTTGAAAAGTTCATCCCCGCGCAGGATTGTTATTTCTGTTTCTCCAGCAGGTTGTCTTTCCTCCAATAGGTTGATCATCCTCTGCAGAGTTCGTAACTACGGATTTGTTAAAAGCTATCCCCCAGCAGGATTGTTTCTTCCCCCAGCGGAGTCGGTTCACCTTTCCAGCATTTACTTTGCTGGAATAGTCCTGTGATACTCGGTTATCCCCAGCGGAGTTGGCTTTGTCTTCGGCATTTATTTTGCTAAAGCGTTTATGTATCCAGCCTTTCTCCGGCAGCCCGAGCTTGTATCTGCATCATATTTGCATCGTGCATAGCATTTACCCAAATGCGTAGCATTCCATCCTATATGGAGCATTACGCCATTTTCAAACATATGCATTTTGAAACATAAGACAGGGTGGTAACCCGTTTGTTTTCATGTGTTTTTTCCCTGCAGGAGATTTGAATTCTTGTTCAGGATGGTTTCCGGATATTCAAGCTTTCGACGTGAGATAGGGGATGATAACGTTCGTCCTAGCATGTGCCCCTCATCAGAGTTGCTTGGTTAAGCTTTTCTTCTTCCTTAGCGGAGTTTCCCTCAGATTGCTGTTACGTCAGTATTTTAGAAGGAAAGATTTCAGGGATTAGACCTTTGAAGTCGTTACTTGTTGTCAAAGTAAGTACCTGGCAGTTGACGTCAGAGTTTCCCCAGTAGAGTTTCCTCGGATTGTTGTTGCGTCAGCATTAAAGAATCTCGTGGAATAAACCTTCGAAGTTGTTACCCGTGTTGACAGAGATTTACCTGTGATTGACAGAGATGTACCCGTGTTGACGGAGATTTTACCTATCCTCACCCGTGTTGACGGAGATGTTACCTGTGGTGACAGAGAGGTTACCCGTGTTGACGGAGATAGTTGTTACCCGTGTTGACAGAGATGTACCCGTGTTGAAGGAGTTCTTACCCGTGTTGACGGAGGTCCTTACCCGTGTTGACGGAGATGTTTACCCGTGTTGACGGAGATTTTACCTATTTTGACCTGTGTTGACGGAGAGTTTATAGATTCTTACCCGTGTTGACGGAGATTGTTACCCGCGATTGACGGAGATCCTTACCCATGTTGACGGGGATTTTACCTATGTTTGCTCGTGTTGACAGAGGTTTTACCCGCGTTGGCGGAGTTATTACCCAAGTTCGTGCTTTATGTAGCGCAGATACCGGTAGTATCAGAAATGTTCCCCGCAGAGTTGTTCGTTCAAGTCTTCGGATACCAGATTAGCACTTTTATTTAGTGCTTCGTCCGTTTCCGAGGAAATAAGAGGTCAAGGATAGTACATTGACGATGCATGCTTTACGTAGTACCCGCTTATTGTAGCGTGTAATATTGTTGATTCAATGCCTGTGGCGTCACGCAGATGGTTGATGTTGAAATCAGGTTCTTTATCAGATGATTGATCGGTTTGTTGCCGTGACAACCGAATTCAATTGTCTGGATTTTGCTCCCCAAGCAGTTTGTGAAGATTATTTCTTCGGTTAGCAAATTTCCGGGTTCTCTGGTATTCAACCGTCTTTTACCTCGATTGTTCGAAAGTCGTTCGCTTTTCATCCAGTCAGGTCCAAGCCGCTTGAATAGGGGCAACTGTTGCACCCCAAAATTTGCCTAACCTTTTCTCACTTGGTTTATGTTTCATTGCATTAGCATTGCATTGTTCTAGTATTTGCATAGCATAGCATTGTTCACTTAGTAGTGGATAAAGTGTGGTTTATATCAAGAGGAGCCTATCTAGAGGTCTTATTCAAGCTTGAGAAGTCACCAAAGTCATCAGGAAGAGGGTTGGGTTCTTGAGTGGTTTGGTTGTTTGTATGTGGCTAATCTACTAACTGGAGGATTAATTGAAGACCATCAGTGGGTTGTGAGGCCTTTATCATGGGTAGGGGTGTGGATAGAGGTCATGGAGTGCCTTGAGGGTCATGGGAGAGCTCAGTCAGATCATTATACCAAGTGTGAAGAGCCTAGTTGAGGGTGTTGCCATTAGGGTTTTCATCTGAGTAACCCAAAGTCAAATGTGCAACTGAAGAGGATCAAAACCTATTTCTAAGTCTTTGTGATCATGGAAAGTTGTGTTGAGATACATGAGGTGACATTTCAATATCAATCCAAGAAAAGTTCAAAGTGTGAGGAGTTGCTAAACTAGGGTTCTCAGGGTAAAATCCCCTATTTAGTGCCTAACTTCAAGACCACTTATCTCAAGATACAAGTTTCATCTCCACTTGTAGCCAATGTGAAACTTGTAGAGCATGCTCTTAGCTTTAATTTGAGTACTAGAAGTCCTCCATTGGATTTATAGAACTCAAGTTATGGCTCAGACAAGTTATAGGTCATCAGATGAATGTGAAATTTGTCTGTGAAAGATCACCAACATCCATGGAACTTTTGACCTAGAATGGTGTTTCTAATAAACTTTTGGCCAACATGAAAGTTGTAGGTGTTGATCTTAGCTTTCCAAATTGTATTATAAGTCTTCCATCTGATTTGTAGAACTCAAGTTATGAGGTTTATAAGTTAGGGGTATTTTGGGAAAGTGAGATTATAGGTCATTTGGCATTATAGGTCATTTTCACTATCTTGCAAGCTTCAAATGAACTTTTGTTCAACACGAAACTTGCTAAAAATGATGTTTTTAGGTCAACCATGTACTCATGATGTATTGATTTGGCTTAGGGTGAGACTTGGTTTGAGAAATTTGGCAAAAGGGGGAATTTAAAGGCATTTAAGTGAAAAATTCAAAATTAATTCATGTGTGTTCAAATAAAGCCAAGTGAGTACTCATTTTAATCAGAAAAAGCATTCTAAACACATTGGAAATATTGGAAAATCATTTTGAGGCATATTTCATAGCATTTCAACTTGTTACTTCGCAAATAAGTAACACATCAAAACTTGGTCATGTGATAAGTTTAAGTTCTCCAATTGATCTCTACACTTTCTACAGTTAACAAGCAAGGGAATTGAAGCTTCTTGGAGAAGTTTTTAGTGCAAATTCGTGCTCACCATGTTTGAAATTTTCAAGGAAAAGTGAAACTTGGATATTCTGATTTGGGCCTTCAATGGACCTTCAAAGCCAACAAACCTCTTCTATATAAGTTCTATGATGGATTCAGAGCAAGTTTGGTGTTCATTTCATGCCATAGCCAGAGATTGCAAGTTGAGTTTCAAGCTTTAAGTGTGAAATCGTGATTTCTGATTCAGAGCAATTCAAGGAAATTCAAAGCCACAAACATCTTCAGCATACTTCATTGAGTGGATCTGCACAAGATTGGAGCAAGAGGAGCATCATAACTGCCTCAATTTGAAGCTACAAACCAGGTTTGAACAATTCACGATTACACTAATTTTAGCATGATCTAAGTAGAATTGACATGTGGTTAGGCTTTAGGAGAGATACTAGATGGATTCTAGATCAGAATTTGGAAGTTTAAAGACAAATTAAGTTGACATGTGATTTTTGTTTGGAGTTGAATTGGCTTGATCATGAGGGTTTAACACGATCTAGATAGTTCATAATTATCTAGGAAACATGAGGAGTAGATCTGTGGTTTTGGATTGAGTTTTGGTGATGATCAGAACTATGGAGCATTTTCTGTTTGTGTTCAAATTTCAAGATCTAGAGGGAATTAGGAGATTTGAACATGATATTTGGAATCTACGTTAAATTTTGAGTGGAACTGTATAATTTTGGTTGAGGTTTGAGGACCTGTACATGTTGTCTCGCCGGAGAAGACGACCGGCATTGTTCTCCGGCCACCGCTGCAACTCTCCCTCCTTTTCCAGTTTGAACGAGGAAGATGAGTTCCCCACCCTTGGATCAGTCTGAAGAGGAGACTTTGTAATCAGATCTAATGGCCACGACTTAACCTGAGATTTGAACTTTGCAATCCAAAATGTAGTCGTTCTATTAATGCGCTGGCAGCGTGGAAACCATTGGATGAGTTGACCAGTCACATGATCCTACGCCTCTCATTTATTTCAACATTTAATTGTTTTTTTATTTCATTTTCTTTTATTTTAATTACTTGTTTCATTTTAAATTCATATTAAATCCAATACTAATCAGAAAAATAAAATAAAAATATCTCCATGCTCTAGATTTTATTTGTGATTCTTCTGTACTTTTACATTTGATTTTTGCCTGATTTTCAATTTATTTGGCATTTTCTCATTTTTTTGCTATTTCTTTAATTTTGCATTTTTGATCCATCTTCTTTCTGATTTTTGTTCTTTCAATTGGTATGGATTCTTGTTGAGATTTTTGGCTAGCTGGTAAACTAGAGATGTATGATCCCCTAGGATTTAATTCATATTTTTTAGATAAAATTAGGATCTGTTTTGGATTAGGAGCATTAGACCTTCCATTTTAGGGTTTTCATTTGATACCTTGTGATCTAGGATTTTTTTAGGTGACCTTCCCATTTGATTTGATCCCTTACCTTTCTACTATAGGTCATTAACCTTCTTAGGTTCCCTTATAAAGTCTTATAGGATTTTAGAAGTAGTTTTAGTACTTAGGCTAGTTTTAAGATGCTTTCAACATAGCACTTGCTTTATAATGACCTCAATGGTAGCCTTTAGTTCACAATAGGTTTGCTAATATTCTTTGATGGTGCTCTAGACATGTATAGGTTTCTGTTGGCTTGATTGTGGTGTTTGGTTTTGGTGTTTAGACCTTCTTTTGGTAGCTTTCTTTGAGCTTGCTCAATTAGGGTTTAGGAAGAGCTTAGTTTGCTTTCTCTTTCTTCAAATAAACATGGATTGCTTTGATTGCTTTCCATTCTCATCCCATGATTCAAGGTCCCTATGTGAAAGCCTCATCCCTCCTTTGGAAAGATGTGTGGCATTTTACAAGAGGTAGAACCTTTGAGGGTGCCTTTCTCTAATGTATGGTTGAGTGTCAGGAGGGATTCCCTTGGTTTCCATCCTGCTTCCCATCATCATCCATTAATCTTGATGTTAATTCTCATCCCTTTTGTGGGAGCTTGTTGAAACATGAAGATGAAGACTTCTTTTTAGGATGGCTTGGGCTTGGAGTTGTTTGCAGACTGTCTGTTTGTTTTGCTGTTTGACTGCTTTGCTGTTGAGCTGTTTGTCTATTATTTCTTCTGATTACTTTGTTGTTGCTTGTGTGATTGCTTGGTGTATTGCATTTATACTAGGACTCATGTAATTGTTTCTAGGCCTAAGAGCATCCTAAAGGTTTAGATTAGCTCCATTTGCTTGTCTGCATCTAGGGGTTGAGTTTGTCTCCCTCTGCTTGACTGTTATTGCTTGGCTTTGCTTGCTGGTTTAAGGATGAGTCTGTCTCCCTTACTTGTGCTTTGTGTGTTGCCTTTGGGCTTGCTTGCTATAGAAGTTGAGTTTGGCTCCTTCTGCTTGTTTGTTGCATTGCATGCATTTTATTTATAGTTATTTCTTTACAGTTATTTCTTTTGTTGTTGCTTTCCTTTGCCATGTTCCCCTAGGAACTCTGACTTCCCTTGTTCAAGAGAAGTTATGACAGACATTAGGGTTCTAACCATGCATGATAACATTAGGTAGTTCCCTCCTAACCTCAACCATAGGATTAACTTTGCATGACAACTTTAGGATTGGATCAGTTCCCCTTTAGTGTGTCCTTTCTCTTCTCATCTTCAAATAAATCAAAATACAGTAATAAAGGTTAATTGATGTCGTACGCTACGAGCCTTAACCTACTTGAGAAAGGGTTGTTGGAGAGTTTCTTTCCAACAGTCTGGATGTTTAGTATGGCACCCTTTGGGTGACATGCGACGCACTTACCCTCAGGTCATAGTCTCTAGTGCGATATCAGTTGCAAACATCCATGTAAAGATACTTCTTCTAAAAAAATAGAAAACAAAGATCAAACATCTTTTTGTCCTCTTGGACCTTTAATCCATGGAAACCATTTTCATAAGGAGAGTTTTGTTAACTCCCGGTTCTACCGCAAACGGTAAACGCCTAAGTCTCCGTCGAGCGAGCTGCATACACCAACTGCTGGAACCGCCTGTTAACCCTACTCGGATAAAAAAGACAAACCTGTGTCTCTTGTTGTCCCGAACTACGTTTGCTCTGATCTTTCACGCCGTGTGAAAGTACGTAGGCACGAGATGCGATATCTCGGCGAGCAACCTTTCCCCGTAACCCGTAGTTAGGCGAACTACGTTGACTCTCATTTCTCGTTCTAGACGGGAATACGTAGGCATAGAACTGTTGTGTTCTGCCGAGTCATTTTCTTTTCTTTTCAGACCAGACTTGTAGTGTAGATAGATATAGTCAACCCGTCAAATAAACACAACAAGCGTGGATCCCATCGAGTACGATGGACGTGAGGGGTGCTAATACCTTCCCCTTGCGTAACCGACTCCCGAACCCAGACAATGGTTGCGATGACCTTGTCTTATACCTTTTCGTCAGGTTTTTTCTGATCATTTCCTTTCCTGTTCGGTGGTATAAATAACAAAAGGTGGCGACTCTTCTGTTTTGTCGGCAACTTATTTTCGCGGTAGCACCAGGTAGCAGCAGTTCTCAACTAATGTAGATGAAACAAATGTTGACTGAGTATAATGTCACATAAGATGTCATGACATTATTCTGTGACAAGTATTGTTTATGTCTGTTGCAAGTATTGTTCATGTCACAAATCCAACCCACTGTTAGTCCTATGGTTGGTTCGTCTGCTGCAAGTATTGTTCATGTCATTAGTTCTTCTGAGGCTGAGAAAACTAGTTCCTCAAATAATGGTACATCTGAAGATAAAGCTGCGGGTGAAAGTTTTTAGAGGCTTGTTGACTCTGTTCTTGAAGATGCTAGGAATGATGTTGTGTCAAATGTTGAAACATCTTATACTGAGAAGGCTCCTGCTACCAGCATTCCTGTTACTGAACGTTCTACTAGCCACAAGATTAATGTTGGTGAAGATGTTGTCACTGTAGATGATTGGCCTTCTGATAATGAGGTAATCAGAAGTATTAGCCATGGGGTTGCAAAAAGACTTAAAAGAAGAAAGGGAAAGGATGTGAGGTTTGAGGATTCTCCCTCTAAGGCAAAATTCGTTGGATCAAGCAGGAAAACTCTAGTTATTCCGGCTAAACCATGGAGTAAAGTTGTTACTCCTAATGTAGAGGCTTCTTCAGCATCACCACCCATTTAGCTTCTGTTGTTGTTGATGAGTTCTTCTAGATGGACAACTAGAATCATTTTCTTCTTCCATCTGCTATCTTTATAGGAATCTTTAATGTTGAGAAGAGGCACGAATATCTTTATGACTTCTTGAGCTTCCATTTTGACGAATGAAGAACATCTCTTTTGATGTTTCTTTCATCTTGATCATTGGAGAAGAACCAAGTTTTATCCTTAGAATCATCCGTCTTCTATCTTCAAGAATGATTAGAATGTGATTTCTTCAAGAAGGCTCATTTTTCAAAAGGCCAAAAATTTCTTAGCTTAAACATAAACTTTGATCATTTATGTGTTAAAGAGACTTGTTGGAATCTTTTTGCATCATCAGAGTTCAATCATTGAATAGATGTTGATCTTCATTGAATAGGTGTTGATCTTCACCAGATGCAAATATCATCAAACCAAAATCTATTTCCATTGTGGGTTTGAATGATAATCTTGTTCTTACTGATTTGATCTTATCAACCAGAAACAATTCATCAGAAAGTCTGTCTTTCCTTTCTTAAGGAGTGTGAACTACGATGACTTCTGATTAGACATCATCTGATTTCCTCATTTTCGCCTTCTTCAGAAGCTTCATTTTCTTCATCACAGAGAAGATAGTTTCTAGCTCTGTGTTCTTCCACTAAGCTTTAGTTTTTGACTTTCAAGCTTATCATCAAATCTGACCTTGATTTGGTTTTTGATGAAGGTACTTCAATAGCCTTTTAATATTCAAAGCAATCCAACCAATGTGAATCAGAATAGATTTGAATCATATTCTATTCTGAATAAACATGATAGCTGCTTTCTAGAAATGCTTTGTCACGATGATTAGCCATTTCTTTTCAAGCGTGTTTTATTCTCCAATCATCTGTATATGATTATGAAGAACTAGAACGTCAAAATATTACTTTTATTAGATATCTTCTTGAGCTCATACTTACACTCAATCACATGAGTCTAGAAAGTATTGAGTGACAGAAGGATACATTCATGAACCAAAAACTTCTGAGAAGAAAATTTTGGATAACATTCTAACAAACTTAAACTTGTTTAACTGAGATATCTTTCTCAAGCTAACAACTTGCTTGTATTATGTCAAGCTATTTCTCTTAATGAACACACATATGTCAAGAAATTAGAAAGTTGATCTTACATGTGTTGTTCTTCCAAACTTCTGACAGCTTGATAATCATTCTTTCTGATCACTCCAGAAATCTATGAAGCTTTTCCAGAAACAGAGTAGATGTCTTCATCCTATGTGGACAGTCAGAATTATGATAACATAACAAGTGTTTTGACTGCACCGCTAAAAGCATATGCATTAAAGATAGTTTATGTTGCATAAAAAACTACTTTATCTTCTGGAGAGATCCTTTGCATTGGGTGTTCTAACATCTGCTAAGAATGTTATGTTAGTTCGTTCTTTTGCAATGCCTTCTGAGGACATAAAAACACCTCGTGTATTCTTCGGCCATTTCTTTTAAGCATCTCATGATTTCTTCTTAGGCTTTGTCCTTTTGAAGAAAGAAAGAATTTATTTTTCTTCTAACTAGAAGTAGCATTCTGTCTTTCTCTTCTGATCTCTTCAGCTTTTGACTGATTGAAGCATAACAGTTTTCTTCTTTTTTGAGTTCTACTGTTTAGCTCAAATCTTCAGTTCTTCAAGAGAGGATTTACTCCAGATCTTCTGCATGCTTGATTAGTTGCCATAATTTTATATTCCTATAGCAAGCTTCTGATCATCTTCTTCAAGAATCCTGACAAAGAAATCATCATTCAGAATCTTAAATTCTGCAATCATGATTTAAAATCTTGATGACAAGATTTCTAACATCTTCATCATAATTCATCTTAGAGTGTTCATGCTTTAGAATCATGACTTAAGCATTTTATCTTCTTCACATGAAAGAGTTCCTAATGAGAAATAGTGAGAAAGTCAACGGTAGACCAAGCCTGATTGTTGAAAACATCCCATACACAAAAATAATAACTTTCAACAAACAATATTTCTTGCTTTCTGATAATTCTTGTTGATTCTTTTTAGATTATCCTTCTTAAGTCGTGTCTAGGCATCACCTTGAGAAGATACGTAGTTCTCAACTAACGTAATCCAAAAATAACATTCATCAGATTCTTCAAATATCTTATGAGTCTATTTTCCTTTTACCAACTGATTCTTTATCTTGCTTTCAATCTTTTTGAAAGCATCATAAGAGAGAGTTATATTGTCAATAGCAACCAGATCTTAAGAATTAGTGACATAATCCAAAATGAACCTTTCTGGTTTGTCATTTCAGTATTCAATCTTTCATCATTGTATGAAACTGAAACTGTAGATGGTGGAGGAGATTAACCAGAATGTTTCTCAAAGCTCGTCCGGATATTTATCTGACATGGTTATGTGTTTGATAAACATCAATAACAGAACCAGGCTCTGATACCAATTGAAGTTTAAGAAACACAAGAAAGGGGGTTTTTGATTGGGTTTCATATTTTGTCCCCATTTATGGAAATTAAATCAATTGCATTAACAAGTAAATAAGATAAATGAAAACAATTATTTTATCCTGGTTCATTGTTAACAAAGTTACTTCAGTCCACCCCTCAAGGTGATTTCGCCTTATCACAGGGACTTAATCCAATAATCATCAACAATCACAACCACAATGGAAACCCTCCATTGCCTTCTTGAGAAATTTGGAACTCATTCACCTCTCAAGGAATCATCCACTAAGGTGTTAGAAACACACTTAGTCTTCTCAATCATTTTGGTCTTCACTCGACCGCTCAAGGAATTAACATTACCTTCTAAGAAATTTCTTGCTACCTTCAACAAGGATTCATACCATCTTAGATAGGATTTCTCAAGCTACCTTCAACAAGGATTTATGCCACCTTTAGAAAAAGGATTTTACACGTGTACACTTAGTACTTCTTACAAGCTAATTACACAAATGAAGTACAAGAATACCTAAGTGTTTCTAGAAAGTTCTTGAGCAACAACTCCTTGCTTTCTAATACAAAACTATCTAATGATAAATCTCTAAGAGATTATAAAGCACTAGTTTTGTTGCTTAAAATCTTTCTTGTTTGAGCACTTCGACTTCTTTTCATTACGCTTTTAGCTTCTTCTTTTGTACTCCTTTCTTGAGCATAGAATGCTTCTTCCAATTCAACCATCAAGTTCAATTAAGCTATTATGCTTCACTTATAATGTCTCACTTGAGTATTTTTATATGGTGTTAGCATAATCATTGTTGTACACTCTTGTGGTAGCAGCTTCATCTTGCTTGCCACATGTTGATTTGTTTGCTGTATTGAATAATAATCCTTTGTATGAACAACAACCAACAATCTTTTATCTTTCTCTCTTTGTGATCAATGGATCTTCAGCAATAAGCTATAAGCGACAAGCAACTAGCTTCTTGGCCATGAGCAACATTTCTTCAAGCTTCCAAGTCATTAATTTATAGAGCAAGATAGAGTAGATCTACTGAGGGGTACTCTATGAAACATATTCCAATAACAATATCCCAACGTTCATATGAAGGAATGGTTAACATCATTGTACAAAAAAAATATGCTCCTGCGCCACCTTTTCGAGGTAGAGGATACCGAGTTTTAGTACTATTATATTCAGCTTAAAACCATTCAGATATTCAGTATCCTAGCATCTTCATAGGCTTCAGATATTATCTTAATGAATTTTGTTGTAGAAGAGTCATTCTTTGTGTAATCTTCAGAAACTTAGTCTTCCGAATTCCAAGATCTTGGTTCAGCAGAATCTATCTTGAGAATCTTCAGCACTTGTTTTTTTAGAAGCAGTATCTTCAGAATCTTCAGAACCTTGTCTTCAGAGTCTTCAGATTTCATTGAGCACGTCTTTTGTCTTCATCCCTTCATCTAATCAGAACCATGTCTTTAGAAACTCTTTAGAACTTGATCTTCACAAATTGTATCTTCGGAATCTTTAGAGCTTTGTTCACCTGAACCATATCCTCAGAATCTTTAGAACTTGTAACATTAAAAGCGCATCATATTAGAAAGTCTTGTAGACCTTTCTCATAAATTCTTAATTAGAATATCCATAACTAACGTTCATTAGAACCATTGTATTAAAAACATTCATGAATCTTGACTTTAACTTGTACACACATATGTTTTCTTCTAAAGTGTTGATAATAGAGTCTGATGATGTCACATGCCTTCTTATCAGAGTCAGAATCATATTAACAACAACCACACACTAGACAGAAACCATATCATACATATTTGTTCTCTTAGATAACATGTGCAGTTATCATTAAAACTTAATGGCCAGATGTAGAGCCAAATCTTGTTCTTACACCTATGTGGCATCCAAAATCAAGGAATCATATATTCTTGTTGAATTTAAAGATATTCTATTTTTCTAGATGTTGAATATATTTTAGGTAACCCTTGATTGGACACCTATGTTTATGGAGAATATTCTGCAGATTTTTAGTAAGTGCCTTGCTGCATTTTAAAGCCCAAATCTAGTCTAGATGATGTTTATAAATATGATGGCATAACCCTAATTCGAGTATGAAGTGTACTGTGTGTTAAGTGATATTTTAAGGTTTGTGTCTGCATGTTAATTGTGCACCTCTCTAATATCATCTTGATATAAGAGTAGGATTGTCTCTATTGAGTTGTAAGTTTTGTCAATCACTCCTAAACATTTAAGCATTGAGTGATTGTATGTCTTTGAAGTGTATTTTCTAAAAAAATTGAAAAAGTTATAATTCTATCGTGGTGGTGTTTGGATGGGAAGTGAGAGGAGTCTCATACCTAGGTGAGTCTTAGGTAGAAGTTAAGCATTGGGTAGGTATTAAGTGAGAAGTTGTAAACTGGGTTGTTTAGCTTTAAATTGATACTACTAATAGTGGATTTCCTTCCTGACTTTGTAGCCCCCAGATGTATGTGTTGTTGTACACCGAGCTGGGTTAACAACTTTCTTTGTTTTGTTATTATTTGTACCATTAATTGTGTTTTATCTTGTCCTTATGTTTTAAACAGAGATCAGTGTCTCGACATCTATTAGGACATCTAATATCTGCATACCATAATTTCAAAATATCCTACTTCTATCAACACACGTTCCATCAGGAGTGTATGTTGGCAGCGACTCCAATATTACAATCGTTCCAGGAACATATTTTTCAAGTGCTAGCAAATATTGTGGAAGTTGATTGTAAGATTTTCCCCAATTACCATATACATGTTCAACTACTTTAATTCTTGCAATCCAAGCTTTCCTGTATGGTTGAGTATAGTTGAACCGTGCAACAACACGAGAGATAATCGTGCTCACCTTCACAGATGGATCTATGCCCACAAGATGCAAAAACTCTTGGCATATTAATTGAGAGCTTAGTTTACCATGATCTTGTCGAAGAATGGTAGTTCTGCAACTGTGAGGTGGATCAATCAAACCTATCTCCCAACAGTGACTTCTCTTCCGATAGGAAGCTGCTAACCGAAACTTGCAAAGTTTGTTACGACATACTATGACATAGCGTTTTGCATCATTGCGGTCTACTTCAAAATAAACAAAATTATCCGTGTGAAACCTTATTATAGCTTGCGTGCATTATGCTTATTTGTGGTACTGGTTTCCACTTTTAAATTACCTTTGATTTGTTGAGAAGGATTATAGAACAAATCCGAGGATGGCTGGTTTCCATTCAAATGCTTCTTGATCTACATCTTCAATTGGAGTGATTATGGTGTAATCACCAGTCCCAAACAAATTCACCATTTGATCAACCATGGCCTCTGCATCTTCTTCCTCCTCGTCGACTACATCAACTTCAACTTGCTCTAATGACCATGGTTGATGAAGTACTTGTGATTGATCTATTACTTGAGATTCACCAAAAATTTAGGATTGTTGAGGCTGACTGAGTAATAGATACAACTCGATACAGTCAAACCCAGAGCATTCATGGCTATCAAACATATGTTGAACATCCTCATCGTCTCGTACATTGTGTTGAAAATACTTGACCTGCCTATTTTAAAAAATGGGATTTTTATATATAATTTGAGAGATTGGAACGAACAATATCTTTGACTCTATTCGCTCTTTGAAATCCAAGAAATTTGATTTTCTGCTTATTGTAAATCGGTTAACATCAGTATTTTGAAACCCGAATCCGAAAATATCAGAGACGTATGTATCTCCATTAATACGAGAATAAACAATATAATTTGTTATTCTAGACACTTTTGAATGTAATGAAATGTATTTTAGATATTGTTTACCCTCTCCAATGTGTACTGATACATATAAGCGATGCAGAATAAAAAATTAATTTTACTCTTAAATGGGGCGCCAATGTGAGGGCAGCCTCCTCATTAAATTTGCACTAGGGTGCCAATGTAAGGGCATCCCCTTCATTATAATTTATACTAGGGCACCAATGTAAGGGAAGCCCTTATATAAAAGACAACTATGGTGCCAATGGAAGGCCAACAAGTCTTTAATGCGTCAAATTTTCAATACATGCATGCATGCAGTCTGCCAAATGTTACTTTTCTTCTTCAATGTCATCTACCTCAACTAAAACTCTTTAATGCAATCAATGTAAAATTTGTTTTTTGCATCCACCTCATTCCATAATTTTACTATAAATACATGTTACCTCAATGTAACATTCATATACTCACCAACAAATAGCTTACCCTCTCTAACTTGATATAATCACATTCATATTTTGTGTAACAAAATGTCTCTTTTAACAATGGAAGAAGAACATAAAGGAACACTGAACGATATTGCGTGTTATGTAAGTTTAATGTGTCTTACTTATTTTTTAAGATGTTGTATCTAACTCTCACAATATTCCATTTTGTGGTATCTAACTATTTCTTTTTTTCTTAGAACCCTCGTGACTTTCGAGCTTGTATGCATAATTATGTCGCTTATGACGAGTTAATTGAACCTTATTTTGAGCGTGCCGAATTTGGGGACTTGATAAAAATCAAAAGTTATTCAGTGGATACAAAGTTTATTCTAGCTCTGAATGTGTGAGAAAACACAAGGGGGTTTGAATTGGGTTTTCAAAAATGAAAGTTTTTTGTGAAACTCAAATAAAGATCACAAAGATACTAATAAGAGAGAAAGACACACTATATCCTGGTTCATTTGAAAACTATCAAGCTAATCTATTCCGCCCGTCAAGGTGATTTCTCCTTATAAACAAGGATTAATCCACTATAATCAACTTATTACACTGCACTAGCAACCGCTGGTGACTAACAACACATACTAATTGTCTCTTCTTAAGGATTCTGACCTAACTGGTCCCTTAAGAAATTACAATTTGCACTAGCAACTGCTAGTGACTAACAATAAAGATTAATTGTCTCTTCTTAAGGATTCTGACCTAACTGATCCCTTGAGGAATCACAAACAGTTATTTGAATGAAAATGTTTACAATGAATTGCTTCTACGCAAGCAGATATAAACACTATTAATAGCTCAAACGACTTAATGAAACTTTTACAGTATGAACAATGTTCTTTCTTTGTATTGTGGTGCTTAAATATTGTTGCTTCAATTCTTCATAGTTTGTTTACTTCTTGCCATTCATTCTTTTTCCAATCGTAATATTTTCTTCAAGTAGTCAAGTCCTCATATAGCCAGAAAAAGATCTGTTGGAGGGAAAATCAGTAATATCCTTTAGATAGCTGGCGACTTGAAATAATGTCGTTACGCAAGGATGAAAATTGTACATAAAAGTTATCCTTTGTACAACCAAATCAGGGTAGTGGAATGGTAGTGGAATAGAATGTGTTTGATATGTACTATGTCCTCGTAAACGTTTGATCTAATCTTCTGTACATCAGAGGCTTCTGAATAGAGATGATTGAAGAATGAGTAGAAGAGTTAATCACTGGGTCTTCATAGTCTTGAGTCTTCAGAGTCTTCAGAACTTGTTCACCGGAACCTTGTCTTCAGAGTCCTAAGCACTCAATATTTAGAACCATTAGGCTTTAATAACTTAAGTATTCAGAGTCTTCAGGACTTTTTTTCGCAGAACTTTGTCTTTAGAGTCTTCAGCACTTAATCTTTAGAACCTTTGGTCTTTAGTAACTTAAGTCTTTAGAGTCTTCAGAATGTTGTTCAGCAGAACTTTGTCTTTAGCACTTAATCTTTAGAAACTCAAGTCTTCAGAGTCTTCAAAACTTTGTTCAGTAGAACCTTGTCTTAAGAATCTTCAACACTTAGTCTTCAAAAGATAATGACTTCAAAAGCTAAAAAGCCTTCAGAAGTAAAACATCATAGTCACGCTCAGAACCAGAATCCAAGAGAGCATTGCAACAACAACATATTGTCTTCTTAGAATCTTTATAAATGTGAGTAGATCAGAAGCAGACTTGCTTTTGTAGCGTAGAAGCGACTTTGGTCAGATCAGAGTGACGTTGCACATTGTCTCTATCAGAGTCAGAGCTTTTTCTATTGGAGTTGGAAACTGTTTGTTAATTCTTTATAAAAACAAACGTTAGAGTACCAAAATTGTTCTCACACAAATACTACTTTGTTATTATCAAAACTTAGAGATAACTGGCACAACCAAATCTTGTTCTAACAATCTCCCCCTTTTTGATAATGACAAAATAATGTATTTTGATGACACAATTTTGTACGAAGATAATCAATAGGAAATGGTAGAGATAATTTTTAGAAATAAATTCCCTTTATCAAGCTCCCCCTGACTCTAAGACTTTAAAAAAAATTTATCAGATTTGAGATACCAGAGCCTGATTATAAAGATCTTATCAGATTCAGAATAACAAAGCCTTATTATATATCAGAACCTGATTGGTCTTATAAGATCTTGTTAGATCCAGAATAACAGCGTTTGATTATATACTAGAGCCTAATTGGTTAAATCAGAGCCTGATTGCCAAGATATCAATTTGTTCCTAAAAAACATTCTAAGAAAAATTGTGTGCAATTAAAAAGTTAGAATGTCAGAGCTATGGTTCAGAGACAAGATATTTTTATCAAAATATTTTTTCCGTTAATACGCTCCCCCTTTTTGTCATAATCAAAAAGGTAAATGATAGCAAAATAAGATAAACACAAAAAGATAAAGGAAACTAAGGGGTGGCCTAAGGAGTGTCTAAAGTTGAGGAAGGAGGAGGGAGCCTCTGAAGGATCTGAGCAAATGCATTATGAATGCTGGAAGTGACTTCGTCTTGCTTGTCCATTCTTATTCTGAATAACTCTTGCTCCTTCTGAATACTTTCCAGAGTCTTTAACACTGGATCAGAGGTAGAGTTTTCAGCAGCTTTTAGAGCTTCTTCTTGATTTTTCAATTCAGCTTCTCTCTCAGCTTGATCTTGAGCTTCCTTAACTAACCTTTCAGCTTCTCTATCAAGAGCTTCCTTGGCTAATCTCTCAGCTAGTTCCCTTTCAGTAGCTAGCTTTACTTTAGCATCCCTCTTAGCTTTCAATCTCTTTTCAGCTTGTTGTACAAAATAATCTTTTGTCTGGACAGAAAGATTTTGAATCTTCGAAAATTCTTCTAACATCCACTGATTGAATTGAACCCAGGGAGCCCCAAAAGTAGAAAGGTCTTCGCTAGAACTTGATTCATCGGAGAGTGTCTTAAATTTCATAACTACACTGTCCTTAAAAGCATAAATAACTTCATCTAGGTTAGGAGGGGGAAGGTTAGAAGGTTGATTCTCAGGAAATGATTGGGTTTCTTCAGCAGAATCACCCAGATTGGTGATATCATTATTTTCAGGATTTGATTTTAGTGAATAAGGTTCAGGATTGTCTAGTATGGTTTTTAGGATCATTTGTGGAGAGGTTAATGTTGTGGGTGATGGAGAGTTGGTTTTTTTAAGAAGTTCAGTATGAGGTTCTTCAGAAATGGATTGAGTGGTTAATAGTAGGGACATGGTTGGAGATGGTTGTTCAGATATGGTGGAAGTTATTGGTACAAAATTAGTGGGAGTTGGTTGAGTTGAAGTGGTTTAGAATAACTGTGGTGGAAGTTGTGTAGAGGGTGTAGAGGATGGAATTATTTAAGTTTGTGGTTCAAATTTAGGTATGGGTGACGTGGTGACAATGGTTGAGAAAGTTGATGGTGATGTTGAGATAGATGAAGATACATTGCTATTAGTAGTAATAGATGCAGTTACAGAAGAAGATTCAGAAGACTTACTTAGCTCGCCAACAGGAGAAGCATATGTAGTTGTCATCTTCATCTTCTTGTTTGATGGTCCTTCACCATCATCATTTTTCTTTTTCTTGCCTTTTCTGTTTATCTTTAAAGTCTCTAGAAGAGTATCTGGAATATTACCCATGTCAATCCATATATCCAGTGTTTCATCTTTGCATCCAGCAAGGTAGTTTGCTAACTTATCTGGATTATAAGTTCTTGAAAAGAGTGGAAATCCAGAAATTGGAAACCTCATAGGGTTAATGTCATCCTTTGTTGGTAGAGCAGCTCGATGCGAGATCTTTTTAATAAGCTTCATATATTTCAAATTCTTTGCCCAAAAGATGTTTCCAGAATCCTTTACTAGAACATTAGTCTTTCTAGAAATTAACAGATCTTTAACTATTCCAGACTCAACAAGAATATCAGAAATGAGACTTCCGTAAGGGATATGATTCCCTTTTTTGGTAAAGCCAGTTCTTGAGGTCATTATTGAGTCTCTCAAGAATTTGAACAGGATGACCGGGAGATGTATCTTCTTTCCTTTCATTAGGAAGTATAGAACATACTTCTGAGACAGATTTATGTAATCGGAAGAATGAGTAGGATGACGGTGGTAAATACTTATCTTGAACCAAACTCTTAAATAGTCTTTTAAGAACGAAGATGAAAGCTCTTTCTTAGAATTGAGAACAGATCCTTCTTTAAACATAGATTCATCGACTTTTGCTTACCTTTGTTTATCCGCTTGAACATTGTAGATTCTCAGCCCCTTTCTGTCATGAGAGATTAAATCACAGATGGTCTTTTCTATTATGATGATATGTTTTGCAAACACAAAGGAGATAATGATGTTTCTGCTTGCATTTGCATGTATCCAGAAATCTTTAAACAAGATAAGAAAGGTGGGTCCTTGTAACCTTTTAAAGAACCCATTCCAGCCTTGGAAATCAAGTGTTTGAGTAAGATCTCACCCGTTATCCTTTAGATTTTTGAAATCCACCATGGTTTCACAAAGAACATGAAGATCAGCTATCGGCGTTTCGAGGGTGATAGCAGGTTTCTCTGGAATACTGAACTTATTTACTTGTTGTTGAGGATCCATTGAAGAAGATGATGATGTTTTTCCAGAGCACAAAGGGTTTTAGGGTTTATAAGAAAAAGTGTGGGAAGTGAAAGAGTAGCGTAGTGTGTGATAGTGAGAATGTGAGTATTTAAAAAAAATTGAGATATGAAAAGGTGGGAGTAATAGGAAATAATCACTTGAAACCTAGTCTCACAAAATCACAATGCTCGAGGTGTTACTTCAACAGTAAGATATGATTTTATTTTGGACAAGTGTCACAAGAAAATCACAACCATCTGTTTAAAAGAACACGTTTGATGTTCCCAAAGTCAAGAATACCAAGAGGTATCTAACTAGACAAGTTTCTGATCAAGACATCTTCTAACATGTAGAAGTATCGTTAATCAGAAGAACATTAAATAAGAATGAAACTACTTGCTTAACGTCAGAATCTTATCTTGAAAATTCTGGTGACTTGACACATCAAAGTTTCATCTACTCATTCTAGACACGGTTTTATAAATAAATTTTCCAGAATGAATATGAATATATCCTCAACAAGGGGTTTTTTGAAAATATCAGCCCACTGGTGATTTATATCCACAAATTTTAATTGAAAAACACCCTTCTAAACATAGTCACGTAAAAAGTGATATTTTATTTCAATATGTTTAGCCCTAGAATGCAAAATAGGGTTTTTGGATAAATAAATAGCAGAAGTATTACCACAGAAGATAGGAATGTTACTCTCATGTATCTAAAAATCTTCTAGTTGATTCTTCATCCAAAATATATGAGTGATGCATAGTGATACTGAAATATATTCTGCTTCTGCAGTTGAAAGTGCAATAGTTGATTGTCTTTTACTAGCCCAAGAGACGAGGTTGTTACCCAGAAACTGACAGTTTCCAGAAGTACCTTTCCTTTCTAATTTGTCTCCAGCATAATCTGCACCACAATAACCAGAAAGCTTGTACTCTAATGTTTTCTTATACATCAAGCCAAGGTTATTTTTTCCTTTTAGATACCTTTAGATTCTCTTAATAGCTCTTAAGTGGGTTTCCCTTGGATCTAATTGGAAACGAGCACAAAGACATACACTAAACGGAATATCTGGACGAGAAGCAGTTAGATACAGAAGAGAACTTATCATACCATGATAGAGCTTTTGACAAACCTTTTTACTTCTTCTTTCTCCAGAATTCATGTAGGATGCATAAGAGTCTTTGCAGGTTTACTATCTGACATATTAAACTTCTTTAGAAGTTCTCTTGCATACTTGCTCTGATGAGTGTATGTTCCTTCTGGATGTTGATCAATCTGAATTCCCAAAAATAATATGAGTTCTCCCATCAGACTCATTTCAAATTCTATCTGCATTAACTTAGAAAATTCCTTGCACAAGGAAGTATTAGCAGAACCAAATATAATATCATCAACATAAATTTGCACAGCCAGAATGTCATTTTAAAAGGTTTTGCAAAAGAGTGTTGTATCCACTTTTTCTCTGGTAAAGTCATTTTCTAAAAGAAGGTTACTTAGCCTTTCATACCAAGCTCTGGGAGCCTGTTTCAGACCATTTAACAATTTCTTAGGTTTGAAAACAAAGTTTGGGTTTTCAGAACTTTCAAAACCAGGAGGTTGGTGTACATACACTTCTTCTGAAATATACCCATTTAAAAATAAACTTTTTACATCCATCTAATAAAGAATGATGTTATGGTTAATAGAAAAATAAATTAAGAGATGAATGGATTCTAACCTGGGAACTGGTGCAAAGGTTTCTATATAGTATATCCCTTCTTGTTGTCTATAAACGTGATACCAGTCGTGCTTTGTTTCTTACAATCTCACCTTTCTCATCAAGCTTGTTTCTGAATACCCATTTTATTCTAATTACATGGACACCTTTTAGTTTCTGAACAAGATCCCAAACATTGTTTCTATTGAATTGATTAAGCTCTTCTTGCATGTCCAGAATCCACTCAGTGACACCAAACCCAGAAGAGTTTCTTCAGAAGGATTGAATGATGAACGAGTTCTGACTGGATCAACTTTGTCTCCCAGAATCAATTCTTCAGAATGAGATGTCCTTATTCTGTTATTCTTTTGATGAGATGGATTATTTGCTGTTTCTAGTAAGATTATATATGATTCTGTAGTTTCTGCATCTTTATCTCCTTCCTTAGAATCTTCCTCCTTGGATTCTGATAAGGTAATCTTCAAATCTGCAAACTTTTCAACTAGCTTTGACTTTTCAGGGTCAAGCTTATCATCGAATCTAACATGAATTGATTCCTCAACAATTCGTGTTTCTGTGTTATAGATTCTGTAGCCTTTAGAGCATTCAGAGTATCTTAACAATAAACACTTTTGAGCTTCGGAGTTAAACTTGTCAAGATTCTCTCTAGTGTTCAACATAAAACAAATACAGCCAAAAGGATAAAAATATGAGATGTTGGGTTTTCTATTCTTCCATAATTCATAGGGATTCTTACCCAAAATAGGTCTGATAGAAATCATGTTCTGAATATAACATGTTGTATTAACTGCCTCTGCCCAAAAGTGTTTAGCCATGTCAGTTTCTTGGATCATGGTATGAGCCATTTCTTGCAAAGTCATATTCTCCTTTCCACTACTTCATTCTGTTGTGGAGTTCTGGGACAAGATAAATCATGGGAATGCCATGGGAATTAAAAAGATTCTCAAAGTATTTGTTCTTGAATTCTCCACCATGATCACTTCGAACTCTGACAATTTTGCAATCCTTCTCTGTTTGCACTTGTGAGCAAAAGGTAGAGAACACAGAATGTGACTCATCCTTGTGTTTCAAGAATTTTACCCATGTCCAACAACTATAATCATTTACGATGACTAATCCATATTTCTTACCATTGATTGAGGCAATTTTCACTGGACCAAACAGATCAATATGTAGAAGTTCTAATTGTCTAGAAGTTGAAACAACAATTTTCACTCTAAAAGAGGCTTTGGAAAACTTGCCTTTATGACATGCTTCACAAAGATCATCTGAAGAAAACTTCAGATTTAGTAAGCCTCTGACTAATTCAAGCTTATTTAGCTGAGAAATCTTTCTCATGCTAACATGGCCCAAACGTCTATGCCATACCCATTGCTCTTCATTTACAAACATTAGACATTTAATATTCTGGTCCTTAAGATTAGAAAGTCTGATTTTGTAAATGTTGTTTTTCCTCTTTCCATTAAAAAGGATTGAGACATCCTTCTTACTAACAGCCTTACAAGACTTTTAAATAAAAATGATATCATAACCATTGTCACTAAGTTGGCTAATTGACAATAAGTTATGCATCAAACAATTGATCAGAAGAACATTAGTAATAGAAAGAAGTTTACCATTACCAACAGTTCCGGAGCCAACGATCTTACCCTTCTAGTTTCCTCTGAAACCAATGAATCCTCCAGGCTTAAGTTCTAGACTTTGGAACATATGCTTTCTTCCTGTCACGTATCGTGAGCAACCACTGTCCAGGTACCATGATTGGTGTTTCAACTGGGCTTCTAAGGATATCTATAACATAGATTATCTTATCCTTAGGTACCCACTTTCTGGATCCTCTTTTGTTAGTTTTCCCAGAGTTTTTCACAACTTTGGGTTTATGCGCAACAGGATAATCAAGTGGAATTTGTGCATGATATTTACGTTTAGAAATAAACTTCTGTGTCGGTGAAAGTGCTTTCACAAGCTCAGAACAATCAAGATTAGTACTAGAAGGCACAAAATGATCATAGAGAGGTTTCGGTTTTACAGGTTGACTTTCTTCATTTTCAAATTTTCTGTACAGCCTAAACCTTTCTTGCCATTTATGCTAACTCCATAGATCATGGAAGCAATCTTACTTCTATCTATGATTTTAGCCAGAAAGTTCTGAAATTCTCTATCATACTTGTTGACACAACAAGTATCAGAGACATTGGAGACTAATTCTTCTTCTAGTTTAGAAATTTTTCTTTTCAAAGCACAATTACTATTTTTAAAAGAAAAAATATTTTCATTTAAAGAAGAATTATTCTGCTCAAGCTTATCTCTGGCTTCAGAAGTAATTACATGGGATTTTTTAAGATCCTTGTATTTACTTTGAAGAGTTTGATATCTTTCCAGCATTTATGAAAGACACAACTCTAATTCACAACGAGAGAGTTTAGATAATACCTCTAAGTCTGAGTCTGAGTCTGATTCTGATAGCATTTTGTCTTCTGGTTCTTGTCGCTACGCGAAAAATGACACAGAGTTGCCACCGGATTTTATTTATCCCAAGGAGGGAAAGGGAAATAATGATAAAACCTTTAGAAAAAGAGCATGGTCATCGCAACCAAGTTTTAAGGTTCGGGAGTCGGTTATGCGAGGGGAAGGTATTAGCACCCCCTCACATCCATCGTACTCGATGGAAACCTTCTAGGTTGTTTTGCTTGAATGGGTGTTCTAATCTAAAAGTTTGGTTGCTTAAAGGAAAGAGGGGTTGGTTTTTTATTAGAGTGCTCACCAAGGATTGGGGCCCTTGTGCCTACGTATATTCACTAGTAAGGAGTGAAGAATCAGAGCATTCGTAGTTCACGGGACTACGGTGAAAAATGGGAAGATTGGGCGGACGGTGCTATCGTGTGCATTCTAGCAGTTAGATGTTTTGCGGCTTGCTTATGGAGTCTTATGTGTTACCTGTTTGCGGTAGAACGGACGTAGCATGTCCTTTTTGGGTGATGAGGAATGGATGAGTAAAGGTGGAAAATAAAGAAAAGTGCTCGCTAGGATCATCGCAATCCTATGCCTACGTATTCTCAAGAGGTATGAGAAATCAGAGCAACTGTAGTTCGGCCACTTAAGAAATGATTGTGTGTTGGTTGGTTTTATACCTTGAAAAAGGGTTTTCGGAATGATGCCCTAAGGCGAAAACAAGTTTGATGAGTTGATGTTATTTTTAGGTTTTTGAGAAAAGATTGTTTTTGATTAGGATCACACTAAAGACTTTGGATAGAGATGAATGTTTCGAATAACCAAGTCAATCGCCTTGTATTCAAACCATTCGGAACGAGTGTATGAGGGTTCCATTCTCATTCCTTCTCCACCACTTTAAAGTTTATGGTGTATGACCCCAATTGTATCTTTATTGTTTTTTGGGATTTTTATGAGAAAAATACTACTTGATGTTGGATTAAGGGTTTTATTGTTTGTAAAAATATTTGAAATGATGCGAACAAGGTCGATGGAGAACGCACAAGGCGGTCGACTAACACGGGTGAAAATGGCTCGACGAAATCGAGAGTTTATTTTTAAAAATAGTTTTAGAATAAAAAGTTAAAAATGACCGTAACAACATCCACATACGATGCTCATGCAACCACATCGGGTTAGTTGGCTTGAAACAACACAAAACACACAAAAAAATTTGCATGCGAACTCCTTGAAAAAAAAATTGGGAAAAACTAGAAAAACTAAGGGAAGTTCGCTAGGCGAAGGCTGTAGCGAAGCTGCCCAGAAACAGCAAGAAGTTCGCTAGGCGAACTTCCCAGCAAACGCAAACAGAGGCAAAAGGGGGCAAAGTTCGCTAGGTGAACCTTGCAGCGAAGGTGCCTAGAAAAAACAAACAGAAGTTCGCTAGGCGAACTCCCAGCGAACAAAAACAGGGGCGAAAGGGGGAAAAGTTCGCTAGGAGAAGGTGCCAGCAAACATGACAGCAAGAAAACATCAAGAAGTTCGCTAGGTGAATTTCATGTTGTTTTGCCCAGAATAAGCCTTTTTTATGGAAACAGAAGGAAAACATGGCAAAGTTTGCTTCGCGAACTTGCCAGCGAACATGACAGTAAAGATGAGTATATTTCAACTCATCTTATTATGTAAACTACACTATGTTCTTTCTCTTTTCTTTGTTCTTTTACAACACTTTGTCGCTACTGCGAAAACCGGCGCCGGCTGAACAGAAGAGTCTCCACCGTGCGTTATTTATCCCAACGGAGGGAAAGGAAACGCTCGAGGTAAACCTACCGCAAAACGGGGAAAGGTATGGTCATTGCAACCAAAACCTGGATTCGGGAGTCGGCTGTCGCTTGCGCGAAAATAAGGTGCCGGCATGACAGAAGAGTCGCCACCTTTCGTTATTTGTCCCTCAGAGCGGGAAAGGAAACGATCGGAAAAACCTGACGAATAAGGGTAAGACAAGGTCGTCGCAACCATTGTCTGGGTTCGGGAGTCGGTTACGCAAGGGGAAGGTATTAGCACCCCTCACGTCCGTCGTACTCGACGGGATCCTCGCTTGTTTGTTTACTTGGACGGGTTGGTTATAATCTATCTACCTATCAAGGCTGGCTGAAAAAGAAAAGAAAATGACTCGGCAAAGCGTCGCGCTTTATGCCTACGTATTCTCATCAGAGAATGAGAAATCAGAGTCAACGTAGTTCGGCTAACTACGGGTGAAGATGGGGAAGGTTGCTCGCTAGGATATCGCATCCTATGCCTACGTACTTTCATCTGATATGAAAGATCAGAGCAAACGTAGTTCGGGAAACTACGGGAAATAACTCAACTAGGAGGGAGACTATCAAGTCCTACTGTTATCATGCCATGGATTCATCCTATGGTTGAGGTTTGAGCAGGGAACTCCTAGATGTTGTCATGCATAGGTTTCAACCTAAGAGTCTATCATCAAATCTTCATCAGAAGAAATGAGAGTCCTAAGGGATCATGTCAATGATACACAGAAACAGACAAAAACATCAGCTTTAACAGTAAAATGCATGCAATGCAAGTGAGGGAGGAAATGTGTGTGGGGCTTCAACCTCCACAAGCTCATCTCGACCTCAAGCCAGTCATGAAATAACAGTAATCATACTGAAGATAAACAACATGCTATCAAGCAATGAACAGGTAAAAGAAATGAAGTGCCATCAGGCCAACAACACACATGAGAAAGAATCATTTATTCCCTAATCCTAACCCTAATCACAGGATCTAAACAAACCTAAGCAAAGCTCTCAAGCAGAACCCTAAGCAGGAGAAATCATTCCCAGTCTTCAAGCTTCAGAATAAGCTTACCAAAGAAAGGGAGCTAAGCAAGCAAGCTCATAGTGTCTTCCTCAGGAGAACACTAGGAGGTGTATACTCAGGAATCATACCCTATGTGGCTCAACCACTGTGATCAGTTTACATTCCTCCTCAGGAGAAACTAAACTCACAAGCAGGCTCCAACATCACTGGATATTTAAGAAATCCTAGATAAACTAAGGGAACTAAGTGAATAGACTCATAGGACCTTCCTCAGGAAAGTACTAGGAGGCTTCCACTTAGGAGTTGTATCCCATGTGGCTCAACAACATGTGATCAGTTTACATTCCTCCTCAGGAGAAATTAAACTCACAAGTTGGCTCCAACATCATTGGATACTTGAGAAATCCTAGACAAACTAATGGAACTAAGTGAATAGACCCATAGGACCTTCCTCAGGAAAGTACTAGGAGGTTTCCACTTAGGAGTTGTATCCCATGTGGCTCAACAACATGTGATCAGTTTACATTCCTCCTCAGGAGAAATTAAACTCACAGGTTGGCTCCAACATCATTGGATACTTAAGAAAGAGGTGAGAAGGAAGGATGAAAGTCATTCATAGTGCCTTCCTCAGGAAAGTACCATGAACTTCCTTCAAACTTCAGGCTCTCAAACCTCACAGACAGGAGATGAGACAAGCTCTGGGTCTCTGCATCTTGATCTACAAGCTTCTCCTCATGATGCTCTCCATCAATATCCTCAAGGCAACACAAGCCCCTCATCAAATTCCTCAGAATGAACCCCACAGATGAACAGATAACCCACTGAACAGATCACATCATCAGGCAACTCCAGAAAATACCTAAACTAATGGGGAAAAATCTAACAAATATTCACAAGGGTCCTCAACACCTTCTCATAACATCTATAAAGGTTTCTACCTAAAAATCAAGATAAAACTCAATCAAAGAAAGGAATCATCACCTATGTACAATTCTAAACCCTAATTAGACTATCCTAAGTCAACCCTAATTAAACTAATCAAGATTAATTCTAAAAAATCTAGAAAAAATCCTATGGGGAAGTATGACTCATCATCTAATTGCACAAAAAAGAATGGGTAAAAAAGATTAAAGGAAAGTACTAAAACAATTCCTACAAAAACACATACCAAATTAAACAATTAAAAAGCTATTTAATTGGAAAATCTATTAAAAATATTAAACCTAAAAATAAAATCTCAATTTTATTTTTATAATTTTCTACACATTTTAATCTACTCAGGAAAAAAAGAAGAAATTAAAAATCATTTTTTATCTATTTTTAATGAATTATTTAAAACAGACAAAATTAAAAGAAAATTAAAAAGAAATGAATTAATTAAGAGGAGGGGGGCGCAACTAGCACATCAGACTAGTTAAAAATAACTGGGCCAAACAAAAGGGGGGGGGGGGGCGAATAGAAACTGAAGCCCAGCACCGGTCTTTAATGAAACGACCGCGTTTCATTAGATTCAAACTTTCCCTCTCTTTCTCAGGTTTAATCAAGGCCGTTGGATACGAATAATTGGTCAAAATCAGAAACTGATCCAATGGATATCCTTTCGTCTTCTCCAAACATGAGTTAGGGTTTTCAGACCTTCCCTCCATGGCCGAACCTTCGAGCTCTCCTATCTCCCTCCACACGCCACGGTTGGACTCGATTCCAAAAGGAAAAAACATCTACTTCTCAAGCCCTACACAACCCTACGTGCAGTTTTCCACATCTCGCCCTAAATTGTTCTAACAGAAAGCACCAACACCATGGCACCACCATATTCAACTGCTATCAAACTTCAGCAAACTCAAAGATAAAGGTCTACAGATGCTCTACATGATACCCTAACTAATAAACACTAATTCTTGATGATTAAAACTAACAATCTACATAGTTCTTGCAACTCAAAGATTTCTGGTTCTGTTATGGATTGCCATGGAACAAGCTGTAACTTCTAGGGTTTAATCCTCTAGCCTAGTACATCAATCTTATGCCTATGAAACTAACTAAAACTCAATAATTTAAGAGATATAGGGTGAAGAAAAACCTGTCAAGAAGATGATGGTGAGGCTCGAGGAGGTGGTTGCAGGGCTTGAAATGGCTTCAATGAGATCCTACAATGGTGAAGAAGCTTCTGTTTGCACTTGTTGTGAAGGTGGTGGCTTGAAGTGAAAGAAAACTCAAGTTGCTTCAACTTGAAGAAACTTCTCCAATGGCTATGTATCCTTCTCTCTCCTCTGACTTAGCTCAACTTTCACCAACCCTAGACTCTCCACAATGCATTCCTTATATAACAATTGATGGATGTTTCTAGAATCATCTAGAATGTGATGGAAGTTTCTTTAAAATCTCATGTTATGCCATATTGGTTATCTCATGATATATCACCTCTAACCAACTTACACACCTTTTAAAATCTCACCACATGATAATATGGAATGGTAAGGAAGCTCACATGCCTTGTAATTGCCTTATGTTAAGTTTTCCCACATTGCCTTCTTTTTCAAGTAACAAATTTCCAAAGGAACCTTATTTTTTAAGCCTCAAATGAAAATTCTACTTAAACCAAAGTTCTTAAAATGTTTTTTCTAATCAAAATGATATATTGGATGACCTATTTTGGATTTGTGGATCTTCCAAAACACTTTTCAATTTCAACTTTTCAAAGTTATAAGTCATTTTTAGTTCATTTTTGACCAATCATGGAATCTTGTGCTATGAGCTTTTTCAACAATTTGTGACCTTCTTTCTAGACTTAAAATCACATTTTGAGCAACTTTCATGTTTTGAGTTTTTCCATTTGAGGCTTGGAAATAGGAGTTTTAGGCATTGGATAAAATGACCTATAACTGACAAATGACCAAAATACCCCTGCCTTGTTCAAACCATAAGTTGAGTTCCACAAATCCAATCAAGGACTTCTACCACTCAAATTAAAGCTAAGAAGATCCTCTTCAACATTCATGTTGACCAAGAAACCATAGGAGTCCTCCTACTAGGGCAAAAGTTGTCTGCAAGTTGGGTGACTTTCAAGGACCCAGATTCACACACCTCTGCTGACCTGTAATTTGTCAAAACCATAACTTGAGCTCTGTAACTCCTATCAAGGACTTCCACCACTCAAATTAAAGCTTAGAACAAGCTCTACAACATTCATGTTGTGGGGAAAATGAGATATCAAACACATCTAGTGCTAAAACTGCCTGGAAGATAGGGATCAAATTAGGGTTTTTCTACTGACAATCCTCAGAAACCCTAACTCAAAACTTCTCAAACTCCTCAATCATGATGAGTTGGTCTAGGAATAATCTTTATAACATCTCTATGTATCATTCCATGATCTCATGGACCTTGGATTAGGTCTCAACCTTCTCCAAATCTTCAGCTGATCTAGGGTTGACCCAGTCAAAACCCTAATTATACCATTCATGGTTAAATCCTCTGAACTCTTGCATAATGACTTCTCTGGGCTTCATGAAGGCTATCAAGGCATCTCATAAGCTTTCTCAAAACATCAAGTTCATTCTCAAAGTCTCAGAATCATCTGAGGGGCACTCACAGCTCTCAAGCTGTGAAGCACACAACCCTGGTTTCAAACCAATTCTCTGGAGATCTCTTGAACTTTTTTTGCTGAAGGTATCAACTTTCAAACACTCAATGAACAAATAAATGTTGGTCAAATTTTGGGGTGCAACATCGGTTACGCAAGGGGAAGGTATTAGCACCCCTAACGTCCGTCGTACTCGACGGGATCCACGCTTGTTTTCGGGTATGGATTGTTATTTATATCTAAACTAAAGGTCAGGGGTTAAAAGAAAAGAAAATGACTCGGCAAAGTGTCGCACTTTATGCCTACGTATTCCCGTCTGGAACGAGAAATCAGAGTCAACGTAGTTCGCCTACCTACGGGAAAGGAGGGGAAGGTTGCTCGCTAGGATATCGCATCCTATGCCTACGTACTTTCATACAGCATGAAAGATCAGAGCAAACGTAGTTCGGGCTACGTACGACACAAGTCTGTCTTGATTGTTTTTATTCTTTCTGAAAAAGGGTTTTTTCTTATTACTGGTCCATGCGGACAAAAATGACGTTTTGATGAGTTCACATTCTTTTACAGAAGAAGTGTCTTTTATTGTGTTTGAAATATTTATTGTGTTTTTCTGTTTGTTTTGGGAAAGAAGAGACAGAACTCTGACCTACGGTTGCGAAGGGAATCAAACTAACCTAATGTTATCATGCATGGGTTAAGACCTAATGTCTATCATGCTCCTCTCTTGCGCAGAGAGGAACAGAGATCCTAAGGGATAAACGGAAACAGAAACAATAGCAAATATATACAGTAAAGCAGTAAAATGCATGGATGCAACAATACAAGCGAGGCAAGGGAGTCTCACTCAACCTCGAACCTAGAAAACAATAGGCAAAAGTGAACAGGATTCACTTTCAACCCAACAGGTTAACAGCACACAATACAGTCCAGGAAAACCAATCAATACATCAGAAATGATTAACAGCAGAAAAATAAACAGCCACAGCAGCTCTGCATCAACATCTGACTTCAGGTCATCACCAATCAGCTACAAGCTTCAGCAAGCATCAATCTCCATCTCCACAGCCTTCAAGCAAGGTCTTGGTTATCAGTCTTCCATCTGCAATGGCTTTTCTTCAAGTCTCAAACTCCAAGAGGAATATCAATCAACAAGATAAAAGTGAATGTTAAACAGTAGACTGCCTACCAAGGGTGGCTCATCAACTGTTAACATTATACAGACAGTTTTCTCTCAAAAGTTCTATCTTTCAAATACATTCACTGATCCTTCCAAAGGAAGGAGGTGGATATTTGAAAGAGACTTTGAATCATAGAGAAAGGATGGATGCAGACAAGGCATTCCATGTTTGGGAAACAAGCTTTCTAATCTAGAGCTCTGCCTAGCTCCTAAACCCTAGTCACCTCAACAGCTGCTAGCAAGAATCTCCTCATCAACTCTGGAAGTTGGACTTCAATCTCTGGATCTCCAATGGCTTCATCCTCACAAGTCTTCAGCTCTCCCAATCCCCAGGCAATCCCAATACCCACACAGACAAACAATAATCCCCAGAGGGCACACCACACCAATCAATCAAATATAGACAGTAATATACTAATAGCAGTAGGGGAATCCTAGTGATTTCTAAGGGATCTAATAACTACCCATAGTCCCTATAGTCCCATATTTAAAATATTCAATCTCTAAGTCCTAAGGGAAATGATTCAATTCTCCTAAGTTATCACTTAAACCCTAATTTTGTTCATGTTGTTCTCACCTAAACTAAACACCTAAAATTAACTCCTAAAAATATGAACTAAAATGTATGCACAAGCTAACAATGTCTATTAATCAACCTAAAAAGAATGGATAAAAAATATTAAAGCATTTGATCAAACTAAAATTAACAAAATCATGTACCAAACAAAATATTATTTACACCTAATTAAAAGGAAAATATGCCAAAAATAAGAAAATAAAATGAACTATTAATTTTTTTGTATGATAATTTTCTTGACCTAATTAAGAAAATAATGCAAAAAGAACCAATGAAAAATATGCATTTTATGATTTATTATGATTTTTTGAAGATTTAATTTTTTTGAAATAAAATGAAAGGACATAATATGAAAGGGGTGTAGTGAGTAAATGAAATCAGTTAAAGAAAAGAACTGGGCCAGACAGTGGGGGCGTTAGTAGTAATATGCGCCAGGCCCAGGAAGCATTCAGAAGGTCAGCAAAAAATTAAAAACGAAAACGGTGCGAATAGTCATTTTTCCAGTTCATTTGGTATTGGGCTTGAGAACGGGGGTGTGTATAGCAACAAATTTTTTGAGCCCATCAGAAAGAATTAATGAAACGGGGCGTTTCATAGTTTAAATTCTCCCTCCATTTTTTCTGTGCAATCGTGGCCGTTGGTTTCCAATCCCAGTCAAAGTCAAGCCAAAGATCCAACGCCTGTCCATCATCGTCCCCAAATGGCTCTAGGGTTTCTGAAAGAAACAGTCCCATGCATGCAATCTTCCATCTCCTCGTTCTCTCTCCATTCTCCATGGATGCCTTCGATCCAAAGAGCAAAGTTGCTCTAGAAACTCTCCTCTACACAGCCATAACCATAACTCTCCCTAACACTCACTCAATAGACCAACTCGAAGAGAATAACAGTTGTAAACCACCATTAACACCTGTCATCAACTTATCCAAAGCTCACCAATTCTTGCCCTAAACTCATCTACATTCCATGCTGATTAATCTGAGCCATTAACCTAAGATTATCTTTCATTATTCTTGATGTTATGATCTCTAACAGAATTAGTGCACCATGATCAACATCCATGAAACTTATCCAAACTTGCCAAAATCAATCATCTTACTTATCCTAACCGATCTATACTAACAATTCCCTATAATTCTCACTAAATCATGCAATTCGAATGAAGTTACCAACCTGGTTTGATGAGGAAAACAGGTATGGAGATCCTTGAATCTGATGCTTGCAATGGTCTGAACTTGATCAGTGAGCTTGTTCTTGAATTCTGTATGCAAAAGATCTTGCTCCAATGCTTTGAATATCCTAATTTCAAGATTCTTGCACTTTGAATGATGATGATGAATGGCACGATTCCTCCTTCAATTTGCCAAATGAATGGGTGAATTCTGATCCTTGGATGATGATGATGAAGAACAGATCAAGAATGGTGGAAATTGATGATAGTTTGAGAGAGTTTGAGAAACTTTTGCAAATGAGAGAAAGTGTGTGAAACTTGTGGTTTTGAGTAAATGTGATCACCAACCCTTGCATGAACCTTCTCCATTCAATATATACATGTCATTAGAACCTCCTAGAAGCTTGGAGAAACTTCCCATGTGTGATTTCCCTTGGATTTGGCTTATGTTTCTTCCTTTGTAAGCAACCTTGAATAACTCCCAAAATTTGAACTAACCTCAAAATTCCACTTTAGCCAATGTTCTCAAAATGCCTTTTCCATTCAAAATGACCTATAATTTCACCTCATTTGGCCAAAATATGAAAAATCTCATTTTTTAGGTCATTTTTATTCATTAAATCCAACAATTTTGAAACCTTGTGCTATGAATCTTTCCAATCTCTCATGGTCACTTTTCTAGACTCAAAATGTCATTTGGAACAAGTTTTATGTTGTAAAGTTTTCCATTTGAAGCTTCCTTGTATGAGTTTTGGGCATAGGCTTGAAATGACCTGTAATTCTCAGATGACCAAAATACCCTTTGCTTGCCAAGACCATAAGTAGAGTTCCACAAATCATATGAAGGCATACTATACCATTATAGAAATCTAAGACAATGAGGAACAAGTATTATGTTGACCAGAAATTCATTTGAAATCTCCTTTAGGGGTAAAAATTGCTTGGAAGTCAAGCCACTTTCACAGACAAAGTTTCAGATACCTCAGATGACCTGTAACTTGCAAGGACCATAACTTGAGTTCTATACATCTCCTTGATGTCTTCCACCACTCAAATTAAAGGTATTGAGATCCTCTACAAGTTTCATGTTGGCCAAGGATCCATTTGAAGCTTTCATTTTAACTTATCTTGCTTGGAAATTCGACCTAAATTAGGGGATTTTACACAGAAACCCTAATTTAGAAACTCCTCTTCTCCTTGATTTCTCTTGAATTCTTCTTAACACATTCCCCTATCCTTCTCTACATGTCAAATTATGAACCCCACATCTCTCCAATAGCCCTTAATGCCTTTCAATCAGTCAATTGACCTAGAGTTGACCCAGGGTTGACCCAAATGAAACCCTAGTTGACTGTCTTCATCCACAACTCTTGTGACTATACCAATGACTTGTTTCCTTCTCCAAATGACTTTCTAAGTCCTCCAAGATGTCTAGATACTCCCCATGCTCAGCCCACAGCTCACACTTTCCTTGATGATCCCCAGATACCCTCAGATAGGAGATGGATGCACTTGCTTGATCTATTGACTTCCCAGCTTTCAAATTCTTTCTGATGACTTGAATGAGATTGAATTTGGATAATAACCTCTTGATAGACTCATATAGATGAGAATAATGATTGGTCCCCTGTTGGATGACTTGCTATGCTTATGTTATGCAGATGATTAGACTATGTACATGACTCTATATGCAAATGCTAATGATATTGAAACATAAACCAAGTGAATAAGGTTGAGCAAATTTTAGGGTGCAACAGCTGCCCCTATTCAAGCGACTTGGACCCGATTGGGGTGAAGAGCGAACGACCTTCAAACATTCGAGGTACGAGACGGTTGAATACTAAGAACCCGGAAATTTGCCAACCGCAGAAATAAACTGCGCTCCTGCTTGGGTAACGACATTCATCTACTGAATTTGACTGTTACGGCAACCAACTGATCCCGTGCGGGGATTATTTTTATCGGCCTGAAAAAGACTTTATCATCGTGGAGATAGAACATTGTCCACGTCAGGACGCCTGCTTCGTCAATTTGGAAAACTTCAACAACTTTGCTGGGGATGGCTCGTCTGCCTTCTCGTCAGAAATAAATCGTCCACGTTAGGAATAAACTCTTCCCCGTTAGGAATAACACCGTCCACGTTAGGAATAACATCGTCCACGTTAGGACTCACCCTTCCACGTAAGGAATAATCGTTCCACGTTAGGAATACAAGCCTCTTTCCACGTAAGGAATACCATCTTTCCACGTAAGGAATCTATCTTTTGTCTTGGTTTGTCCACGTAAGGACTCCCATCTTGATATGTCCATGTAAGGACTCAATCCTTCCACGTAAGGAATCAATCTTTCCACGTCAAGAATGCTATTTTTCCACGTAAGGAATAAATATGATATGTCCACGTAAGGACTCAATCTTTCCACGTAAGGAATCACCTCTTTCCACGTAAGGAAACCAACTTCTCTTCTAAATCTGTCCACGTCAGGACTAAACTTTCCACGTAAGGAATACATCTTTCCACGTAAGGAATCTATCTTTTTCCACGTAAGGAATCTCCATCTTTCGATTTGTCCACGTAAGGACTCCAATCTTTCCATGTAAGGAATACAATCTTTCCACGTTAGGAATCAACTTCTTTTCCACGTAAGGAAGCACATTTTCTTTCGATTTGTCCACGTAAGGACTCACATGTCGATTTGCTGAAGAATTAGAACCTGTCCACGTCAGGACTTGCGCGTCTTCGACTTGCTGGGGAAATAAGACTTTGTTCACGTCAGAACTCATATTTTGCTAACAACACGAAGAAGGATAAATTCGTCTACGTCAGGACTCTTGCGTCTTGCCATCACAAAGAACTACAAACTTGTCCACGTCCGGACGCACCTTTCACCATTACGAAGAAAGATATCTGCTGGAAATAAATTGTCCACGTCAGGACGCCAACATGAAGAGTAACCAATCTTGTCCACGTCAGGACTCCACACTCAATCAATACCGAGAACTCGAATCTGTCCACGTTAGGACTAACACATATCGTCAACTTGAGGAAATCTCCATGTCAGGCCTCCACATTCCATCAATTCTGAGAAATCGAACCCGTCCACGTTAGGACTAGCACCTCTTATCAGCCCAGGAAATAAAACCGTCCACGTTAGGACACCCACTTCTCCAGCACGAAGAAATCCCGTCAATATCGGAATAAATTGTCCATGTCAGGACTTATTGCTCCATCGATCCCAACCCACAAACTTCTTAGCACTAACATGGTAGCGACTTTGAAGCGGACTCTGCTGAGGATATTTGAAAACCAAACTACTGGGGGCCTGCTCTAATAACCGGCGATGGCCTCTGCAATTCTGGTTCATGAAACCTTTTAATGCTGACGTAACAACAACTTTGAAGGAAACAATCCGCTGGTCGGACTAGAGAAACTTCAACAAGAAACCCTGGCGGGGAAATAAGTAACTCTGCTTGGGGACAAAGAGAAACTTAACCTGCTGGCTCTGTGGAGAGTAGTGCCAAGGCTGACACTTCGTTGAATGTCTCATGCCGAGACTTCGAATGTTTATTGATTCACCTGAGCGAGGGCTCTCTCTACCTGCAAGAGAAATAATACTTGAAGCCAAAGGTTAGCCAACCTGGTTTATGTTTCACAATGCATGCGTTTGTCAATGATGCCATGTTCCATTTGACATGGAAATGCTACGCTTTTTTCATTTGGTGGGTGCAAGTATGACACTATATGCCGATGCCAATGCAGACTCGAACTGCTGAGATACAGGAACTACTTCAGCAAAATAAATACTGAAAACAATGCCAACTCCGCTGGGGATAGCCAGATGCTAGAGTTTTTTTTTCCAGCAAAATAAATGCTGGAAGAGTGAAGTCGACTCAGCTGGGAAGTTGGGAACTTAATACCAATCACCTCATTGAAGGAACACCCTGCTGGGGAATATATCTCTGCTGGAGAATGGCAAAGGCGCCTGGTATGATTGGACTTCTGCTGGAAAGTGAACGGATATCACACGGTATTTTGACAAAATAAATGCCAATGCGCCACACCGAATCTGCCGGGGAGAGCCTTAATCTTCGAGTTCCACTGGGAGGAATGAAAATACTTGCTGGAAAGAGAGCTCCGCTGGGGACGAACGGTTCTCTTAGGGAAAATCAACTGACTCCGCTGGGAGAGAGTAAATGACCCTGCAGGGAAAGGTAAACTGTCTGAATACAGCTCACAAACACTAATCTTCGGCGGCTAAACCATTCTGCTTGAGATGCACTGTCTGAATACAACCTTCGATCTAGGAATCGCCAAACTCTGCTGAGGATAAATGACTTTGTTGGAGCATGTCCTTTGGATAAGCTACGACCAGCTGGGGAATTCGATCCTTCTTCAGGAAGCACATGCATGACCTGCGTGGGGATCAAGTCTTTTGTTACTGCAATCTTTTGATCGTCTTCCTCGTACGGCTATGAAACCTGCAACAACACAAACAAGACAAGACAAGCCTATACAACCAAATCGATTCAGGTTAGTGACGTTATTTTCAGTTAACTCAAAGCTTTAGAAATTGTTGGCAAGGGCCAGTGATGTTATACACGTGCTAGTTTCAGTAAACTTAGGCGCTTTATCATGCACAAAACAGTAAAGAACCAGCATCAAGTACTGAATAACAATTTTTATTGATTGGGCCCCTGAATGGGCGGAATTTTTTTTTGTACACGGGATGTAACTCCTGAAAAGAGGAAGCTACGCAAAGCAGATATACAAATATGCACAAGAAGCATAAATATATTGACAAATTAAATTTGTACACATGTCGGCAACGGGATGCAGATGAACACCACGAACTGATCCTCCTATGACTCGCCCGACTCTAATGCTTTTCCTGGTATTCACACTTCCGAAGGGATTGTATCCGATAATCGACTCCTCGAGTGTATTCTCCCGCGCTGATGCCCACTGTAATATCAAATTCGGACCGCAGTCATTTGCTTTTTAAATCCCTAACTTTTGCGTGAACCGCCCTTTACGGGTTTTCAGTTCACCGGGATACCCCTTTTTGCCGAAGCCGCCCAGTGTAGGTTTTCAACTTCGCGGGTGTACATTTTTCTCAATTTATCCCTAACTTTTGCCCGAACCGTTCATTCTGTTTTTGGTTCGCCAGGATGCCCCATTTTTGCCTGGACTCTCTTTTTTTGTCCAGCGGGTCAATTTTAAGCAAAGTATTTTTTAACTGCGTCCGAATTCACAGGCGACGTAAAGTCTTCACCGTCCATAGTGGACAACAATAACGCCCCTCCTGAAAAGACTTTTCTGACAACGTATGGCCCTTCGTAATTGGGGGTCCACTTGCCCCTGTGATCTGCCTGCGGCGGGAGAATCCTTTTCAACACAAGGTCGCCCGTCTGAAAGCTTCACGGATGTATCTTCTTATCATATGCTTTCTTCATTCGGCTCTGGTACAAACGACCATATGCTAGAGAAGCTAGCCTCTTCTCGTCCATCAAACTTAGTTGGTTCAACCTGTCTTTTACCCATTCTGCCTCGTCTAGCTGAACGTCTCGCAATACCCTCAGAGAAGGGATCTCAACTTCCAATGGTAATACCGCCTCCATTCCGTATACTAACGAGAACGGGGTTGCCCCGGTTGATGTGCGTACCGTCGTACGATAACCGTGCAAAGCGAAAGGTAGCATCTCATGCCAATCCTTATAGGTCACCACCATTTTCTGAACGATCTTCTTAATATTCTTATTGGCCGCCTCGACAGCGCCATTCATCTTGGGTCGGTAAGGGGAGGAGTTGTGATGTTCGATCTTGAAATTCTGACAGAGCTCCTTCATCATTTTGTTATTCAAGTTTGAACCGTTGTCCGTGATTATCCGCTCGGGAATCCCATATCGGCAAATGATATCTCTCTTGATGAATCTGGCCACCACTTGCTTCGTTACATTTGCGTAGGACGCCGCTTCCACCCACTTGGTGAAATAATCGATTGCTACTAGGATGAACCGATGCCCGTTAGAAGCTGTCGGCTCGATCTTTCCAATCATATCGATTCCCCACATCGAGAATGGCCATGGCGATGACATCACATTCAGAGGACTCGGAGGCACATGGATCTTATCAGCATAGATTTGGCACTTGTGGCACTTCCTCGCAAACTTGAAACAGTCAGTCTCCATAGTCAGCCAAAAATAACCTGCCCGCAGCAGCTTTCTCGTCATAGTATGCCCACCAGCATGCGTACCAAAGGTACCTTCGTGTATTTCCTCCATGAGCAGCTTTGCCTCTTTTTCATCTACGCAACGCAACAGCACCAAGTCGTGGTTTCTTCTGTATAAGACGCCATCCGGATTCAAATAGAAATTACCCGCTAATCTCCTGAGAGTCTTCTGATCTTGACTGGATGCCCCAGCCGGATACTCTTTATTCTTCAGAAAATTAAGGATATCAACATACCACGGTTTGTCGTCGGAAGCTTCATCAATAGCAAATACAAAGGCAGGCCTGTCAAGCCGAGAGATAATGATTCTGGGAGCCTCATTCCAGAAGTTGACTTTGTACATGGAAGATAAAGTGGCCAGGGCGTCAGCCATCTGATTTTCTGCCCGCGGTACATGATGCACTTCAACCTTGTCAAAGAAAGGCAACAATCTCCTTGCATAGTTCATGTAGTGTATCAAGTTGGGCTGACGTGTCTCCCATTCCCCTTTTATCTGATTCACCACCAGAGCTGAGTCTCCGTATACGTCTAAATTCTTGATTCGCAAATCAATGGCTTCTTCAAGCCCCATTATACAAGCTTCGTACTCGGCTTCATTGTTAGTGACGGCAAAGGTCAATCGGGCAGTAAACGGGATGTGCGACCCATGTGGCGTAGTGATGATTGCCCCTATTCCGCTACCGTAAGCATTCACAGCTCCGTCAAATATCATCTTCCATTTGGAACCCAACTCTGATCCCTCGTCTGGCAACGGCTCTTCACAATCTTTCATCTTTAGGTACATGATATCCTCGTCAGGAAAATCAAACCTCATCGATTGGTAATCTTCAATAGGCTGCTCTGCCAAGTACTCAGACAGCACACTCCCCTTTATAGCCTTTTGCGAGACATATTGGATGTCATATTCAGTCAAGACCATCTGCCACCGGGCAATTCTCCCTGATAGTGCCTGCTTTTCGAATACATATTTGATAGGATCCATCTTCGAGATGAGCATGGTTGTATGATTCAGCATGTATTGCCTCAAACGCTTGGCGGCCCAGGCTAGCGCGCAACAAGTTTTCTCAAGCATTGAATATCGAGATTCACAATCTGTAAATTTCTTACTCAAGTAATAGATCGCATGCTCTTTTCTCCCTGTCTCGTCGTGCTGACCGAGAACACAACCCATGCTTCCCTCAAGAACTGTCAAATACATGATCAAGGGTCTCCCTGCCACTGGGGGTATCAAAATAGGAGGCTCCTGCAAATACTGCTTTATTTTATCGAACGCCTTTTGACAATTTCCGTTCCATGTTACAGCTTGATCTTTCTTCAACAGCTTGAATAATGGTTCACACGTAGCAGTTAGGTGAGATACGAACCGGGCGATGTAGTTAAACCTCCCTAAAAACCCGCGCACCTCTTTCTCTGTTTTAGGCGTCGGCATTTCTTGAATCGCTTTTATTTTAGCAGGATCGACCTCTATTCCTCTTTCGCTTACGATAAACCCCAGCAGCTTACCCGATCTCACCCCGAAGGTGCATTTGTTAGGGTTCAGTCTCAGCCTGAACTTCCTAAGCCTTTTAAATAACTTCAGCAGATTCACCAGATGCTCTTCCTCCGTCTGGGATTTGGCAACCATATCGTCAACATAAACTTCGATCTCTTTATGCATCATATCATGGAAAAGAGTCGTCATCGCACGCTGATATGTTGCCCCAGCATTTTTCAAGCCGAAGGGCATCACTTTGTAGCAAAATGTTCCCCAAGGCGTTATGAAAGTAGTCTTCTCCATATCCTCTGGCGCCATTTTAATCTGATTATAGCCCGAAAAGCCATCCATGAAGGAGAATACAGAGTATTGAGCAGTATTATCAACTAGCACATCGATATGAGGAAGTGGAAAATCATCTTTTGGGCTTGCTTTATTCAAATCCCTATAATCCACGCACATCCGAACCTTGCCATCTTTCTTTGGCACTGGTACTATGTTAGCAACCCATGAGGGATATTTTGTCACAGCCAGGAAACCAGCGTCCCACTGTTTTTGAACTTCCTCTTTGATCTTCACTGCCATATCTGGTCGAGTTCTGCGAAGCTTTTGTTTGACCGGCGGGCATTCTTCTTTCAGTGGCAGGCGGTGCACAACCATATCTGTATCGAGCCCTGGCATATCTTCATACGACCAAGCGAATACATCACTATACTCTCGGAGCATTTCAACCAGTCTTCGCTTGATATCGCTCTGCAGTGCGGCTCCGATGCGAATATTCTTCTCAACCCCTTCCGACCCCAAGTTGATAATTTCGATGACCTCTTCGTGAGGCAGAATGGCTCTTTCCTCTTGCTTCACCAACCAAGACAGTTCTGCAGGAACGTCACTATCTTCGACAACCTCTTCTTCGGCCTGAAATACCGGGTGCTCAAAGTCGGGACGGGTCATAGGTGGTTCAAGGATGTCATCTGAAAATGTTATCCTGCAAAAGGAATGGTTAAGTGCTTCAAAAATGCGTATAAAGCGAATAACCACGTTGCCATTTTATTGAAAAATACAAAACAAGAAAGACAGAGATTACAGTATTTGCACATGAAAGAACGCCATTTATTTAATGATTAACACGCAATGTTCATAACAACACAGCCCTAAGCAAATCACGATGCCCCGGGCAAGACATCAGATTATTCAACAATTAATAAAGCAAAGCATTACTGTTTAAGAGTCACAGGAACAAACTCCTGAATAGACCAGTTGCACAGTCCCTGTCCTGGCGTGCTTGGCTGAATCTAGGCATCCATATCACAGTCGCTGTCTCCTTCGTCAGACTCTGAAGCGGCATTGATGGTTTCATGACATACTCCACTGGCAGAGATGGTTATTGGCCCTCTGAAACGGGGTGCCCCCACAGCAGGTGTTGACGACGACGATTGGTACCCCAGCCCGAACCGGTCCATCTTCACAGGAATATCCAGCACTTTACCCCAGCCCTTGGTCTCACCAGCCTCTACAAGAGCTTGAGCTTCTTTATACGAAGAGACGGCTATCTCCGACACTTTGCTCGGCCCGGGACCTTTGTCCTTGATACGCAACCCTTCAAATGCCTGGCAGGGTGTTTCGTAGATCTCTCCGTCGACCTCCACATATTTAAATGACGACAGATGGCTGACCAGGATGTCTTCTTCTCCGCATACGGTGACTACGCTGTCTCCGACCATATATTTCAACTTCTGATGTAGGGTAGACGTGACTGCCCCAGCCCCATGAATCCAGGGTCTTCCGAGCAGGCAGCTATATGCGGGCTGTATATCCATGATATAAAATTCCGTTGCAAATACCTTCGGCCCCACCTGCAGAGGCAATGTTATCGATCCAAAGACTGTTCTTCGCGTGCCATCAAACGCTCTGACTACCAAGTCACTGGGCGTGCACAGGATTCCTCTGACATCTAGCTTCATCATCGCTTTCTTGGACAGCACATTCAAAGACGATCCGGTGTCGACCAATACATGCGACATTACTGATCCTATACATTTGACAGATATGTGCAGCGCCATATTATGATCTCTCCCTTTCGGGGTCAAATCGAAGTCGGTAAAGCCCAAGTTGTGGCCTGCATTCACATGTGCCAACACTCCTTCCAGCTGATTCACGGAGACGTCTTGGGGTACAAAATAAGTATCCAGGACTTTCAACAAAGCATTTCTGTGAGCTTCAGAACATAAGAGCAACGACAGGATAGATATCTTGGAGGGCGTCTGTTGCAGATGTTCCACAATCTTATAATCACTTTTTCGAATTAAGCGCATGAACTCTTCTACATCCTTTGATGCTGATGCTTTTTCGCTTGCTTGCACTGGGACATTCTCGACCATCTTCCCCTTTCCTTTCGCTAGTCTTTCGGCCTCCACTTCAGGTGATATAAAGATCCTACCACTCCTTGTCATACCTCCTGAACCAACCACATTCTCTACAGTCTCGGCTGGCTGTTTATTAACATCAATCTTTATCCCGTCACAATACACCTCCAACCCATATGACCATGGGACTGCTTTTGTGTTCTCGTACGGGATCGGCCCGGCCTTAGTTATGGTGATCGGTGGTCGCTGGACCGGTGCTGCAATAGTGATTGTCTTCTGAGGAATCGTTACAGTGGCCACATCACTCTGATCATCTACTACTCCCCCTGCAGGCTCTTCAGTTGCTGCTCGGTCAAACTGCAATGTGCCTCCATCAATTAAAGCCCGAATGCCTTTCTTCAAATCATCACACCCCCCCCCCCCCGCTAGGGTCCAGCATTCTAAGCAATACTCGTCACATCCTGGATAAACACCCCCTTGCAGCAATCTACTTTTTATCTCGCTCAGCGGCGTCTTTAAATCGTCGACATTCATAATTAGAGTCAACCCTTCCTCAGTCAGAATGGCGTTTGCCCCATGATTAGGCATGGGTTTCTGCACTATATTCGGACCTGCCGTTCCGAAATTGATAGCCTTATTGTCCAAAAGATCCTGCACAACGTGCTTAAAAGCATGGCAACCCTCTACATCGTGGCCCGGAGCCCCAGAGTGAAACTCACAATGCCTGCTTGCATCATAACCATACGGAGGAGTTCCCGTTATAGGTGCCAGAGTTCTCTTCTTTACCAGGTTCAAACCCAACAATGTCTGCAACAAATCAGTGTACGTTAAGGGAGGCTTCTCAAACACTCTTCTTAGTTTACCACCCTGGAATCTTCGCTGAGCCTGCTGTGCCCCCTGTTGTGGCTGCTGCTGCTGTTGCTGTTGCTGTTGAAACGGTTGTTGTTGATATGGAATAGTAACACTCGCCACCTGCTGCGGCTGATGATATTGGTTCCGACCTCTGCCTCGGCCTCGGCCTCGGCCCCCAAATACTGCGCTTGCCTCGCCCTGACGGCGCCCACCAAAAGCCTTCCTATTACTGCCAGATGCAGTTGAATCCTCAGCCTGGAACCTGCCTTGCTTAATGTTGTTTTCAATCTTTTCTCCCATCAGAATCAAGTCTGAGAAACTAGCCAAAGATGTGTGAAACAACTTGTCATAAAACATGCCTGTGAAGGTTCCGATAAACATGTCATTCATTTCCTTGTCTTCTAAAGGAGGATGGACCCTGGCAGCCATATCGCGCCACCTTTGCGCGTACTCTTTAAAGCTCTCACCCTTCTTCTGCGACAGCCCTGTCAATTGGACCCGATTGGACGCCAAGTCGCTGTTATACTTGTAGTGAGCTACAAATGTCTCTGCTAATTGCTTCCAGGTCTTTATATTAGTCGGCTCCAACCCCATGTACCACTCTAAGGAAGGACCCGACAGACTATCTTGAAAGAAATGCATTAGCATTCTCTCATCAGTTGAGTACGTATACATCTTTCTGTAATAAGCTCGCACGTGCACTTTCGGACATGTGTCCCCTTTATACTTATCAAACGTAGGAGCTTTGAATTTGATTGGCACCCTCAAGCCAGGTACCAGACCCATTGTTGCCATGTCCAAGCCCACAGCACTTTGGTTCAGGACCCCCCTCATCTGCTCTTCTAGCATTCTGATCTTCTAGGAGTTATCCATCGGCCCTTCAAAGCCTCCGCCGGAGAAAGCGTCCTCCTGCTGATCTTCTTACCACATACCATTCCCAGCTCCATACCCCTCATATTCATTATTGCGGCCAGCTCTAATCTGATTCATCACCGGGCCTCGGCCTCTGTTGCCGTATCCCTGAACACCTCCAGCAGGCCCAAAAGCCATTAACCCAGCGCCGTTTCCATTTCCGAAACCTCCGTAGCCCTGATTGGCCACACCATAACCATCTTGCCCAAAGCCTTGAGCATTGAAACCATATTTCCCAGCGTTATCGAATCCCTGATCGTTGAACCCGAATCCAGCATTGCCAAAGTCGTTGCCTCCCATATTATCACCCACGTTGATATCACCAAGCCCAACGTTATGGACAACAGTCTCGTTCCCAACTCCGACGTTACCGTTCCCAGCAGCGGTAGCGTTGTTGACATTAGCAGCAGGTATATTGACTACAGGTGGAGCCACTGGCGTGGGAGTGCCATCTCCATGAATAGTATCGACTCGCACAGACTGATGATCCTCGTTACCGTGACCGGCGTTTCTGACCAACAGAGGTTGCACCATGGCTTGCAAATTCTCCTGGCCTTTTGCAATAGCTTCCATGGTCTGCATAAAGAGAGCTAGCTTCTCGCGCACATCTTGCATCTCGTTCTGCATTTGATCCATGATTCTTCGACAGTTGGTGCGAGTGGAATAGCGGTGCGGGTGTTGATCTGCAATCCTGGAAAGTACCTGGTACAGAGCAGGAAATAAGACACCATCCAAAGATTACCTGTAATGCAATATGAATATGTATGCAATGCAATGTGTGTCTGTGCATTAGGGAAATTCATTCCCCGATTCTAGTGTGAAGGTGCCGGTGCAAGGATAGTGCTAGCAATACAAAGATCGGAGTTGAATCACAGAAAGCCTCATATACTGCAGAGAAACCAATAAGCCCAGAGTACAATATCACTGAGAGTACAATAAGGCATGACCTCAACCAACAATCCTGGTGATGGTCAGTGCTATGCAAATAAAGCATACAAGCTAATACATGAAATGATCAAACACTCCCATAAGTATGGTACTCCTCCAGCAACTTCTTGGTCTCCGGATGACTTGGTTGGGTAAGCAGCCCTTCAACAAGTTGGTTTCTTCTCTTGAGAACGCGTTTCACGTCTTCAGCAGTTTCCTCCCATGCCCCTTCTCCGAAGCGATCTTCTAGTTTACGCTTCTGAGACACAGCTTCATCTCTGCCTTTGATGGCCTTGTTCAGTGCGTTCTGGAGACTATACCAGGTCATCACTTCTTCTTCACACTTCTTGATGCTGGACTTCAACTGCTCTTCGAGGTCGGAGATTTGCTGCTTCAACTTATCCTCCCTTTTCTTATTGTTGGTGAGCGTGGCATTCCAAGTCTTATTGCAAGAAGAGATTTCTCGGTGTGCTGCGTCGAGCGCTTTCTTTTTGGATTCGAGCATGTCGTGGGAGCTTCTGAACTCTTGCCCCAGACGTCCGCGCTTCCTCTTCTCCTCAGTCAACTCAGCCCCTAATTTGTTCATTAGCTCAATCTGCTGTTGGAAAGCATGCACGGCCTTGTTTTTCTCACTGCGTATCTGGGCTAGCTCCTGCTCTAACCCTTCGTTGATCTTCATCAAGGCTTCTTTTTCTTTCACAACTTGCTCGTAGGCCTCCCTAGAAACAGTAGTTGGTTCTGCTACCGGAATAGGAACAAGGGCTGGTGCATCTGGAAACGGCATCCGCAACTGACTGGCTCTCTCCTGGATCCAAACCCTGTAAGGTGCATAGGCCTGACAGTCATTCTTCCCTAACAACGGCTTCCCTCTTCGGTTAATACGCGTCCAGGCATGCTGCAGCTTAACCAATAACTCCCCCTTCAAGTCTCCGGTGAAGTACAGAGATTCCTGTACTTCCTCCTCTGCGGGTGGGTTCTTCAGCGCATATCCGAACTGACGGACCAACAGCGATGGGTTGTAATTGATACACCCTTTTCTTCCTATCAGCGGGACATTAGGATACCCAGAACAACTGAATATAAGCTCAGCCCCTAGCAGGTCTCGATCAAACCACTCAACGTCTTCGGAAGATAGCCTCATCAGGCGCTCTGACCAGCTAGCGGTGGTTGCACTCTCCACAAAAGATCCCTTCATGGGAAGATGACTCTTGAACCACATATTCAACAAAGGAGCACAGCAGTAAACAACCTTTCCCCTTCTGTTTTCGTTCTTGTAGTGCAAGGAGTGGTAGAAGTCCCCGATCAACGTTGGCACTGGATTGCCGACAGCAAATAGATGGAAAGCGTCCAAGTCTACGAAATTGGGCAAGTTAGGAAACAGCACAATCCCATAGATGCATAGAGCCAAAATAGCGTTGAAAACCACCCAACAGCCGTTCTTGGCATACTCCTGAGCTTTGCCAACCAGGAAGTCAAGAGAAAAACCTGAAACCCCAAGCCAAGAAGTTACTAACAGTTCTGCAACGTCCATATGCAAGGCTTTGGCTAAGTCCTCCAACTTGGGTTCAGCAGCAGAGTGAATAAAGGGAACCTTGTTCTGCACGGGTAGCTCAGTAAACTCCACATACTCCTCAATGGTGGGCCCTAGAATGAAGTCAGCAAACGTAAAACATCTCAATGCGGGGTCATAGAACTGCATCAAGGTGTACAGCCCGTTCATCTCATCAGTAGTGGGCTTGCAGACTAATCTCAGTAATCTCCCATGACTCATTCTGAAGCTTCTCCTAACCTCCTCATCAGCAAGAGATATCAGACCAAGCAAAGAAGTAATATCAGGTGTCGGCAGCTTATACGCAACTGTTTTCCTCAAACCAGCCATAATCAATACTCAGAAGTCTGGGCACTAGAATCGGAGGATATGCAAATGCACCTGCAGCACAGACACACGTTAATGGGATGCAATGATAATGGGTATGCAAACAATGCAATGCAAGTAACATGCAACGGGGACCAAATGCCGTAGCTGAATAGCCTGAACCATATCAAGAGGTCTCAAACAGACTCTTTAGAAGTCCTCAAACCCTGGTCTCAGATAGACCTAAAACAAAGCTCCAACAACGGTCTCTGACAGACCTCAAACCATAACTCCAACGGGTCTCTGGTAGACCTCAAATCATATCTCCAACTGGTCTCTGACAGACCTCAGAACTCTCCATAAATACCCAGGATCCCAGATCAAGAAATAAACTGGTAGTCTGAAGGTCTAGTTACCTGCATAACCCCAAACCCTCTCACAGGTGGATGTCCTAGTAACTGACAAAGGTATGGCATCCTATGCGGTCGTCGGCGTCACAGACTTTCAGGGTTGATGATACGATTCCCAGAAGGAGTGGCATCATCAAATCCTGAAGAGGCCTCACTTAGCCAACTTCCAAATGATCGGTTCCCGGAGTCGACAATTCAGCTGACCAACAACCCCTTCGACCCAAAGGGTAGAAAAAGAAGCCAACCAGAAGAACCTCGTCCGAGTGTAGATTTCATGAGACACTAATGCAAGCAAAGCCGGCACGCGCCCACTACTTTCTACTCTAATTCTAGGTGCACTCAAGCCCAGGTCCGGCTTATCTCTCAATCATAGAACCACCCATCACACCCCAATACAGCAATAATAATCAATATATATAATGCTGAAAATAAAGGTCAGAAATATAAATCCATACAAAATCCTCGACGGGAAAACAAGCGTTAGGATTGACTCTCTTAAGGGACGTTGGATCCCAAATGCATAAGAACTATCGCAGTCCTTAGCAGCCAGAGGACGTTGGATCCCCAGCAGAGTCGCCAGCTGTCGCTACTGCGAAAACCGGCGCCGGCTGAACAGAAGAGTCGCCACCGTGCGTTATTTATCCCAACGGAGGGAAAGGAAACGCTCGAGGTAAACCTACCGCAAAACGGGGAAAGGTATGGTCATCGCAACCAAAACCTGGATTCGGGAGTCGGTTACGCAAGGGGAAGGTATTAGCACCCCTCACGTCCGTCGTACTCGACGGGATCCACGCTTGTTTTCGGGTATGGATTGTTATTTATATCTAAACTAAAGGTCAGGGGTTAAAAGAAAAGAAAATGACTCGGCAAAGTGTCGCACTTTATGCCTACGTATTCCCGTCTGGAACGAGAAATCAGAGTCAACGTAGTTCGCCTACCTACGGGAAAGGAGGGGAAGGTTGCTCGCTAGGATATCGCATCCTATGCCTACGTACTTTCATACAGCATGAAAGATCAGAGCAAACGTAGTTCGGGCTACGTACGACACAAGTCTGTCTTGATTGTTTTTATTCTTTCTGAAAAAGGGTTTTTTCTTATTACTGGTCCAAGCGGACAAAAATGACGTTTTGATGAGTTCACATTCTTTTACGGAAGAAGTGTCTTTTATTGTGTTTGAAATATTTATTGTGTTTTTCTGTTTGTTTTGGGAAAGAAGAGACAGAACTCTGACCTACGGTTGCGAAGGGAATCAAACTAACCTAATGTTATCATGCATGGGTTAAGACCTAATGTCTATCATGCTCCTCTCTTGCGCAGAGAGGAACAGAGATCCTAAGGGATAAACGGAAACAGAAACAATAGCAAATATATACAGTAAAGAAGTAAAATGCATAGATGCAACAATACAAGCGAGGCAAGGGAGTCTCACTCAACCTCGAACCTAGAAAACAATAGGCAAAAGTGAACAGGATTCACTTTCAACCCAACAGGTTAACAACACACAATACAGTCCTGGAAAACCAATCAATACATCAGAAATGATTAACAGCAGAAAAATAAACAGCCACAGCAGCTCTGCATCAACATCTGACTTCAGGTCATCACCAATCAGCTACAAGCTTCAGCAAGCATCAATCTCCATCTCCACAGCCTTCAAGCAAGGTCTTGGTTATCAGTCTTCCATCTGCAATGGCTTTTCTTCAAGTCTCAAACTCCAAGAGGAATATCAGTCAACAAGATAAAAGTGAATGTTAAACAGTAGATTGCCTACCAAGGGTGGCTCATCAACTGTTAACATTATACAGACAGTTTTCTCTCAAAAGTTCTATCTTTCAAATACATTCACTGATCCTTCCAAAGGAAGGAGGTGGATATTTGAAAGAGACTTTGAATCATAGAGAAAGGATAGATGCAGACAAGGCATTCCATGTTTGGGAAACAAGCTTTCTAATCTAGAGCTCTGCCTAGCTCCTAAACCCTAGTCTCCTCAACAGCTGCTAGCAAGAATCTCCTCATCAACTCTGGAAGTTGGACTTCAATCTCTGGATCTCCAATGGCTTCATCCTCACAAGTCTTCAGCTCTCCCAATCCCCAGGCAATCCCAATACCCACACAGACAAACAATAATCCCCAGAGGGCACACCACACCAATCAATCAAATATAGACAGTAATATACTAATAGCAGTAGGGGAATCCTAGTGATTTCTAAGGGATCTAATAACTACCCATAGTCCCTATACTCCCATATCTAAAATATTCAATCTCTAAGTCCTAAGGGAAATGATTCAATTCTCCTAAGTTATCACTTAAACCCTAATTTTGTTCATGTTGTTCTCACCTAAACTAAACACCTAAAATTAACTCCTAAAAATATGAACTAAAATGTATGCACAAGCTAACAATGTCTATTAATCAACCTTAAAATAATGGATAAAAAATATTAAAGCATTTGATCAAACTAAAATTAACAAAATCATGTACCAAACAAAATATTATTTACACCTAATTAAAAGGAAAATATGCCAAAAATAAGAAAATAAAATGAACTATTAATTTTTTTGTATGATAATTTTCTTGACCTAATTAAGAAAATAATGCAAAAAGAACCAATGGAAAATATGCATTTTATGATTTATTATGATTTTTTGAAGATTTAATTTTTTTGAAATAAAATGAAAGGACATAATATGAAAGGGGTGTAGTGAGTAAATGAAATCAGTTAAAAAAAAGAACTGGGCCAGGCAGTGGGGGCGTTAGTAGTAATATGCGCCAGGCCCAGGAAGCATTCAGAAGGTCAGCAAAAAATTAAAAACGAAAACGGTGCGAATAGTCATTTTTCCAGTTCATTTGGTATTGGGCTTGAGAACGGGGGTGTGTATAGCAACAAATTTTTTGAGCCCATCAGAAAGAATTAATGAAACGGGGCGTTTCATAGTTTAAATTCTCCCTCCATTTTTTCTGTGCAATCGTGGCCGTTGGTTTCCAATCCCAGTCAAAGTCAAGCCAAAGATCCAACGCCTGTCCATCATCGTCCCCAAATGGCTCTAGGGTTTCTGAAAGAAACAGTCCCATGCATGCAATCTTCCATCTCCTCGTTCTCTCTCCATTCTCCATGGATGCCTTCGATCCAAAGAGCAAAGTTGCTCTAGAAACTCTCCTCTACACAGCCATAACCATAACTCTCCCTAACACTCACTCAATAGACCAACTCGAAGAGAATAACAGTTGTAAACCACCATTAACACCTGTCATCAACTTATCCAAAGCTCACCAATTCTTGCCCTAAACTCATCTACATTCCATGCTGATTAATCTGAGCCATTAACCTAAGATTATCTTTCATTATTCTTGATGTTATGATCTCTAACAGAATTAGTGCACCATGATCAACATCCATGAAACTTATCCAAACTTGCCAAAATCAATCATCTTACTTATCCTAACCGATCTATACTAACAATTCCCTATAATTCTCACTAAATCATGCAATTCGAATGAAGTTACCAACCTGGTTTGATGAGGAAAACAGGTATGGAGATCCTTGAATCTGATGCTTGCAATGGTCTGAACTTGATCAGTGAGCTTGTTCTTGAATTCTGTATGCAAAAGATCTTGCTCCAATGCTTTGAATATCCTAATTTCAAGATTCTTGCACTTTGAATGATGATGATGAATGGCACGATTCCTCCTTCAATTTGCCAAATGAATGGGTGAATTCTGATCCTTGGATGATGATGATGAAGAACAGATCAAGAATGGTGGAAATTGATGATAGTTTGAGAGAGTTTGAGAAACTTTTGCAAATGAGAGAAAGTGTGTGAAACTTGTGGTTTTGAGTAAATGTGATCACCAACCCTTGCATGAACCTTCTCCATTCAATATATACATGTCATTAGAACCTCCTAGAAGCTTGGAGAAACTTCCCATGTGTGATTTCCCTTGGATTTGGCTTATGTTTCTTCCTTTGTAAGCAACCTTGAATAACTCCCAAAATTTGAACTAACCTCAAAATTCCACTTTAGCCAATGTTCTCAAAATGCCTTTTCCATTCAAAATGACCTATAATTTCACCTCATTTGGCCAAAATATGAAAAATCTCATTTTTTAGGTCATTTTTATTCATTAAATCCAACAATTTTGAAACCTTGTGCTATGAATCTTTCCAATCTCTCATGGTCAATTTTCTAGACTCAAAATGTCATTTGGAACAAGTTTTATGTTGTAAAGTTTTCCATTTGAAGCATCCTTGTATGAGTTTTGGGCATAGGCTTGAAATGACCTGTAATTCTCAGATGACCAAAATACCCTTTGCTTGCCAAGACCATAAGTAGAGTTCCACAAATCATATGAAGGCATACTATACCATTATAGAAAGCTAAGACAATGAGGAACAAGTATTATGTTGACCATAAATTCATTTGAAATCTCCTTGAGGGGTAAAAATTGCTTGGAAGTCAAGCCACTTTCACAGACAAAGTTTCAGATACCTCAGACGACCTGTAACTTGCAAGGACCATAACTTGAGTTCTATAAATCTACTTGATGTCTTCCACCACTCAAATTAAAGGTCTTGATATCCTCTACAAGTTTCATGTTGGCCAAGGATCCATTTGAAGCTTTAATTTTAACTTATCTTGCTTGGAAATTCGACCTAAATTAGGGGATTTTACACAGAAACCCTAATTTAGAAACTCCTCTTCTCCTTGATTTCTCTTGAATTCTTCTTAACACATTCCCCTATCCTTCTCTACATGTCAAATTATGAACCCCACATCTCTCCAATAGCCCTTAATGCCTTTCAATCAGTCAATTGACCTAGAGTTGACCCAGGGTTGACCCAAATGAAACCCTAGTTGACTGTCTTCATCCACAACTCTTGTGACTATTCCAATGACTTGTCTCCTTCTCCAAATGACTTTCTAAGTCCTCCAAGATGTCTAGATACTCCCCATGCTCAGCCCACAGCTCACACTTTCCTTGATGATCCCCAGATACCCTCAGATAGGAGATGGATGCACTTGCTTGATCTATTGACTTCCCAGCTTTCAAATTCTTTCTGATGACTTGAATGAGATTGAATTTGGATAATAACCTCTTGATAGACTCATATAGATGAGAATAATGATTGGTCCCCTGTTGGATGACTTGCTATGCTTATGTTATGCAGATGATTAGACTATGTACATGACTCTATATGCAAATGCTAATGATATTGAAACATAAACCAAGTGAATAAGGTTGAGCAAATTTTAGGGTGCAACAGCTGCCCCTATTCAAGCGACTTGGACCCGATTGGGGTGAAGAGCGAACGACCTTCAAACATTCGAGGTACGAGACGGTTGAATACTAAGAACCCGGAAATTTGCCAACCGCAGAAATAAACTGCGCTCCTGCTTGGGTAACGACATTCATCTACTGAATTTGACTGTTACGGCAACCAACTGATCCCGTGCGGGGATTATTTTTATGGGCCTGAAAAAGACTTTATCATCGCGGAGATAGAACATTGTCCACGTCAGGACGCCTGCTTCGTCAATTCGGAAAACTTCAACAACTTTGCTGGGGATGGCTCGTCTGCCTTCTCGTCAGAAATAAATCGTCCACGTTAGGAATAAACTCTTCCCCATTAGGAATAACACCGTCCACGTTAGGAATAACATCGTCCACGTTAGGACTCACCCTTCCACGTAAGGAATAATCGTTCCACGTTAGGAATACAAGCCTCTTTCCACGTAAGGAATACCATCTTTCCACGTAAGGAATCTATCTTTTGTCTTGGTTTGTCCACGTAAGGACTCCCATCTTGATATGTCCATGTAAGGACTCAATCCTTCCACGTAAGGAATCAATCTTTCCACGTCAGGAATGCTATTTTTCCACGTAAGGAATAAATATGATATGTCCACGTAAGGACTCAATCTTTCCACGTAAGGAATCACCTCTTTCCACGTAAGGAAACCAACTTCTCTTCTAAATCTGTCCACGTCAGGACTAAACTTTCCACGTAAGGAATACATCTTTCCACGTAAGGAATCTATCTTTTTCCACGTAAGGAATCTCCATCTTTCGATTTGTCCACGTAAGGACTCCAATCTTTCCATGTAAGGAATACAATCTTTCCACGTTAGGAATCAACTTCTTTTCCACGTAAGGAAGCACATTTTCTTTCGATTTGTCCACGTAAGGACTCACATGTCGATTTGCTGAAGAATTAGAACCTGTCCACGTCAGGACTTGCGCGTCTTCGACTTGCTGGGGAAATAAGACTTTGTTCACGTCAGGACTCATATTTTGCCAACAACACGAAGAAGGATAAATTCGTCTACGTCAGGACTCTTGCGTCTTGCCATCACAAAGAACTACAAACTTGTCCACGTCCGGACGCACCTTTCACCATTACGAAGAAAGATATCTGCTGGAAATAAATTGTCCACGTCAGGACGCCAACATGAAGAGTAACCAATCTTGTCCACGTCAGGACTCCACACTCAATCAATACCGAGAACTCGAATCTGTCCACGTTAGGACTAACACATATCGTCAACTTGAGGAAATCTCCATGTCAGGCCTCCACATTCCATCAATTCTGAGAAATCGAACCCGTCCACGTTAGGACTAGCACCTCTTATCAGCCCAGGAAATAAAATTGTCCACGTTAGGACACCCACTTCTCCAGCACGAAGAAATCCCGTCAATATCGGAATAAATTGTCCATGTCAGGACTTATTGCTCCATCGATCCCAACCCACAAACTTCTTAGCACTAACATGGTAGCGACTTTGAAGCGGACTCTGCTGAGGATATTTGAAAACCAAACTACTGGGGGCCTGCTCTAATAACCGGCGATGGCCTCTGCAATTCTGGTTCATGAAGCCTTTTAATGCTGACGTAACAACAACTTTGAAGGAAACAATCCGCTGGTCGGACTAGAGAAACTTCAACAAGAAACCCTGGCGGGGAAATAAGTAACTCTGCTTGGGGACAAAGAGAAACTTAACCTGCTGGCTCTGTGGAGAGTAGTGCCAAGGCTGACACTTCGTTGAATGTCTCATGCCGAGACTTCGAATGTTTATTGATTCACCTGAGCGAGGGCTCTCTCTACCTGCAAGAGAAATAATACTTGAAGCCAAAGGTTAGCCAACCTGGTTTATGTTTCACAATGCATGCGTTTGTCAATGATGCCATGTTCCATTTGACATGGAAATGCTACGCTTTTTTCATTTGGTGGGTGCAAGTATGACACTATATGCCGATGCCAATGCAGACTCGAACTGCTGAGATACAGGAACTACTTCAGCAAAATAAATACTGAAAACAATGCCAACTCCGCTGGGGATAGCCAGATGCTAGAGATTTTTTTTTCCAGCAAAATAAATGCTGGAAGAGTGAAGTCGACTCAGCTGGGAAGTTGGGAACTTAATACCAATCACCTCATTGAAGGAACACCCTGCTGGGGAATATATCTCTGCTGGAGAATGGCAGAGGCGCCTGGTATGATTGGACTTCTGCTGGAAAGTGAACGGATATCACACGGTATTTTGACAAAATAAATGCCAATGCGCCACACCGACTCTGCCGGGGAGAGCCTTAATCTTCGAGTTCCACTGGGAGGAATGAAAATACTTGCTGGAAAGAGAGCTCCGCTGGGGACGAACGGTTCTCTTAGGGAAAATCAACTGACTCCGCTGGGAGAGAGTAAATGACCCTGCAGGGAAAGGTAAACTGTCTGAATACAACTCACAAACACTAATCTTCTGCGGCTAAACCATTCTGCTTGAGATGCACTGTCTGAATACAACCTTCGATCTAGGAATCGCCAAACTCTGCTGAGGATAAATGACTTTGTTGGAGCATGTCCTTTGGATAAGCTACGACCAGCTGGGGAATTCGATCCTTCTTCAGGAAGCACATGCATGACCTGCGTGGGGATCAAGTCTTTTGTTACTGCAATCTTTTGATCGTCTTCCTCGTACGGCTATGAAACCTGCAACAACACAAACAAGACAAGACAAGCCTATACAACCAAATCGATTCAGGTTAGTGACGTTATTTTCAGTTAACTCAAAGCTTTAGAAATTGTTGGCAAGGGCCAGTGATGTTATACACGTGCTAGTTTCAGTAAACTTAGGCGCTTTATCATGCACAAAACAGTAAAGAACCAGCATCAAGTACTGAATAACAATTTTTATTGATTGGGCCCCTGAATGGGCGGAATTTTTTTTTGTACACGGGATGTAACTCCTGAAAAGAGGAAGCTACGCAAAGCAGATATACAAATATGCACAAGAAGCATAAATATATTGACAAATTAAATTTGTACACATGTCGGCAACGGGATGCAGATGAACACCACGAACTGATCCTCCTATGACTCGCCCGACTCTAATGCTTTTCCTGGTATTCACACTTCCGAAGGGATTGTATCCGATAATCGACTCCTCGAGTGTATTCTCCCGCGCTGATGCCCACTGTAATATCAAATTCGGACCGCAGTCATTTGCTTTTTAAATCCCTAACTTTTGCGTGAACCGCCCTTTACGGGTTTTCAGTTCACCGGGATACCCCTTTTTGCCGAAGCTGCCCAGTGTAGGTTTTCAACTTCGCGGGTGTACATTTTTCTCAATTTATCCCTAACTTTTGCCCGAACCGTTCATTCTGTTTTTGGTTCGCCAGGATGCCCCATTTTTGCCTGGACTCTCTTTTTTTGTCCAGCGGGTCAATTTTAAGCAAAGTATTTTTTAACTGCGTCTGAATTCACAGGCGACGTAAAGTCTTCACCGTCCATAGTGGACAACAATAACGCCCCTCCTGAAAAGACTTTTCTGACAACGTATGGCCCTTCGTAATTGGGGGTCCACTTGCCCCTGTGATCTGCCTGCGGCGGGAGAATCCTTTTCAACACAAGGTCGCCCGTCTGAAAGCTTCGCGGATGTATCTTCTTATCATATGCTTTCTTCATTCGGCTCTGGTACAAACGACCATATGCTAGAGAAGCTATCCTCTTCTCGTCCATCAAACTTAGTTGGTTCAACCTGTCTTTTACCCATTCTGCCTCGTCTAGCTGAACGTCTCGCAATACCCTCAGAGAAGGGATCTCAACTTCCAATGGTAATACCGCCTCCATTCCGTATACTAACGAGAACGGGGTTGCCCCGGTTGATGTGCGTACCATCGTACGATAACCGTGCAAAGCGAAAGGTAGCATCTCATGCCAATCCTTATAGGTCACCACCATTTTCTGAACGATCTTCTTGATATTCTTATTGGCCGCCTCGACAGCGCCATTCATCTTGGGTCGGTAAGGGGAGGAGTTGTGATGTTCGATCTTGAAATTCTGACAGAGCTCCTTCATCATTTTGTTATTCAAGTTTGAACCGTTGTCCGTGATTATCCGCTCGGGAATCCCATATTGGCAAATGATATCTCTCTTGATGAATCTGGCCACCACTTGCTTCGTTACATTTGCGTAGGACGCCGCTTCCACCCACTTGGTGAAATAATCGATTGCTACTAGGATGAACCGATGCCCGTTAGAAGCTGTCGGCTCGATCTTTCCAATCATATCGATTCCCCACATCGAGAATGGCCATGGCGATGACATCACATTCAGAGGACTCGGAGGCACATGGATCTTATCAGCATAGATTTGGCACTTGTGGCACTTCCTCGCAAACTTGAAACAGTCAGTCTCCATAGTCAGCCAAAAATAACCTGCCCGCAGCAGCTTTCTCGTCATAGCATGCCCACCAGCATGCGTACCAAAGGTACCTTCGTGTATTTCCTCCATGAGCAGCTTTGCCTCTTTTTCATCTACGCAACGCAACAGCACCAAGTCGTGGTTTCTTCTGTATAAGACGTCATCCGGATTCAAATAGAAATTACCCGCTAATCTCCTGAGAGTCTTCTGATCTTGACTGGATGCCCCAGCCGGATACTCTTTATTCTTCAGAAAATTAAGGATATCAACATACCACGGTTTGTCGTCGGATGCTTCATCAATAGCAAATACAAAGGCAGGCCTGTCAAGCCGAGAGATAATGATTCTGGGAGCCTCATTCCAGAAGTTGACTTTGTACATGGAAGACAAAGTGGCCAGGGCGTCAGCCATCTGATTTTCTGCCCGCGGTACATGATGCACTTCAACCTTGTCAAAGAAAGGCAACAATCTCCTTGCATAGTTCATGTAGTGTATCAAGTTGGGCTGACGTGTCTCCCATTCCCCTTTTATCTGATTCACCACCAGAGCTGAGTCTCCGTATACGTCTAAATTCTTGATTCGCAAATCAATGGCTTCTTCAAGCCCCATTATACAAGCTTCGTACTCGGCTTCATTGTTAGTGACGGCAAAGGTCAATCGGGCAGTAAACGGGATGTGCGACCCGTGTGGCGTAGTGATGATTGCCCATATTCCGCTACCGTAAGCATTCACAGCTCCGTCAAATATCATCTTCCATTTGGAACCCAACTCTGGTCCTTCGTCTGGCAACGGCTCTTCACAATCTTTCATCTTTAGGTACATGATATCCTCGTCAGGAAAATCAAACCTCATCGATTGGTAATCTTCAATAGGCTGCTCTGCCAAGTACTCAGACAGCACACTCCCCTTTATAGCCTTTTGCGAGACATATTGGATGTCATATTCAGTCAAGACCATCTGCCACCGGGCAATTCTCCCTGATAGTGCCTGCTTTTCGAATACATATTTGATAGGATCCATCTTCGAGATGAGCATGGTTGTATGATTCAGCATGTATTGCCTAAAACGCTTGGCGGCCCAGGCTAGCGCGCAACAAGTTTTCTCAAGCATTGAATATCGAGATTCACAATCTGTAAATTTCTTACTCAAGTAATAGATCGCATGCTCTTTTCTCCCTGTCTCGTCGTGCTGACCGAGAACACAACCCATGCTTCCCTCAAGAACTGTCAAATACATGATCAAGGGTCTCCCTGCCACTGGGGGTATCAAAATAGGAGGCTCCTGCAAATACTGCTTTATTTTATCGAACGCCTTTTGACAATTTCCGTTCCATGTTACAGCTTGATCTTTCTTCAACAGCTTGAATAATGGTTCACACGTAGCAGTTAGGTGAGATACGAACCGGGCGATGTAGTTTAACCTCCCTAAAAACCCGCGCACCTCTTTCTCTGTTTTAGGCGTCGGCATTTCTTGAATCGCTTTTATTTTAGCAGGATCGACCTCTATTCCTCTTTCGCTTACGATAAACCCCAGCAGCTTACCCGATCTCACCCCGAAGGTGCATTTGTTAGGGTTCAGTCTCAGCCTGAACTTCCTAAGCCTTTTAAATAACTTCAGCAGATTCACCAGATGCTCTTCCTCCGTCTGGGATTTGGCAACCATATCGTCAACATAAACTTCGATCTCTTTATGCATCATATCATGGAAAAGAGTCGTCATCGCACGCTGATATGTTGCCCCAGCATTTTTCAAACCGAAGGGCATCACTTTGTAGCAAAATGTTCCCCAAGGCGTTATGAAAGTAGTCTTCTCCATATCCTCTGGCGCCATTTTAATCTGATTATAGCCCGAAAAGCCATCCATGAAGGAGAATACAGAGTATTGAGCAATATTATCAACTAGCACATCGATATGAGGAAGTGGAAAATCGTCTTTTGGGCTTGCTTTATTCAAATCCCTATAATCCACGCACATCCGAACCTTGCCATCTTTCTTTGGCACTGGTACTATGTTAGCAACCCATGAGGGATATTTTGTCACAGCCAGGAAACCAGCGTCCCACTGTTTTTGAACTTCCTCTTTGATCTTCACTGCCATATCTGGTCGAGTTCTGCGAAGCTTTTGTTTGACCGGCGGGCATTCTTCTTTCAGTGGCAGGCGGTGCACAACCATATCTGTATCGAGCCCTGGCATATCTTCATACGACCAAGCGAATACATCACTATACTCTCGGAGCATTTCAACCAGTCTTCGCTTGATATCGCTCTGCAGTGCGGCTCCGATGCGAATATTCTTCTCAACCCCTTCCAACCCCAAGTTGATAATTTCGATGACCTCTTCGTGAGGCAGAATGGCTCTTTCCTCTTGCTTCACCAACCAAGACAGTTCTGCAGGAACGTCACTATCTTCGACAACCTCTTCTTCGGCCTGAAATACCGGGTGCTCAAAGTCGGGACGGGTCATAGGTGGTTCAAGGATGTCATCTGAAAATGTTATCCTGCAAAAGGAATGGTTAAGTGCTTCAAAAATGCGTATAAAGCGAATAACCACGTTGCCATTTTATTGAAAAATACAAAACAAGAAAGACAGAGATTACAGTATTTGCACATGAAAGAACGCCATTTATTTAATGATTAACACGCAATGTTCATAACAACACAGCCCTAAGCAAATCACGATGCCCCGGGCAAGACATCAGATTATTCAACAATTAATAAAGCAAAGCATTACTGTTTAAGAGTCACAGGAACAAACTCCTGAATAGACCAGTTGCACAGTCCCTGTCCTGGCGTGCTTGGCTGAATCTAGGCATCCATATCACAGTCGCTGTCTCCTTCGTCAGACTCCGAAGCGGCATTGATGGTTTCATGACATACTCCACTGGCAGAGATGGTTATTGGCCCTCTGAAACGGGGTGCCCCCACAGCAGGTGTTGACGACGACGATTGGTACCCCAGCCCGAACCGGTCCATCTTCACAGGAATATCCAGCACTTTACCCCAGCCCTTGGTCTCACCAGCCTCTACAAGAGCTTGAGCTTCTTTATACGACGAGACGGCTATCTCCGACACTTTGCTCGGCCCGGGACCTTTGTCCTTGATACGCAACCCTTCAAATGCCTGGCAGGGTGTTTCGTAGATCTCTCCGTCGACCTCCACATATTTAAATGACGACAGATGGCTGACCAGGATGTCTTCTTCTCCGCATACGGTGACTACGCTATCTCCGACCATATATTTCAACTTCTGATGCAGGGTAGACGTGACTGCCCCAGCCCCATGAATCCAGGGTCTTCCGAGCAGGCAGCTATATGCGGGCTGTATATCCATGATATAAAATTCCGTTGCAAATACCTTCGGCCCCACCTGCAGAGGCAATGTTATCGATCCAAAGACTGTTCTTCGCGTGCCATCAAACGCTCTGACTACCAAGTCACTGGGCGTGCACAGGATTCCTCTGACATCTAGCTTCATCATCGCTTTCTTGGGCAGCACATTCAAAGACGATCCGGTGTCGACCAATACATGCGACATTACTGATCCTCTACATTCGACAGATATGTGCAGCGCCATATTATGATCTCTCCCTTTCGGGGTCAAATCGAAGTCGGTAAAGCCCAAGCTGTGGCCTGCATTCACATGTGCCAACACTCCTTCCAGCTGATTCACGGAGACGTCTTGGGGTACAAAAGAAGTATCCAGGACTTTCAACAAAGCATTTCTGTGAGCTTCAGAACATAAGAGCAACGACAGGATAGATATCTTGGAGGGCGTCTGTTGCAGATGTTCCACAATCTTATAATCACTTTTTCGAATTAAGCGCATGAACTCTTCTACATCCTTTGATGCTGATGCTTTTTCGCTTACTTGCACTGGGACATTCTCGACCATCTTCCCCTTTCCTTTCGCTAGTCTTTCGGCCTCCACTTCAGGTGATATAAAGATCCTACCACTCCTTGTCATACCTCCTGAACCAACCACATTCTCTACAGTCTCGGCTGGCTGTTTATTAACATCAATCTTTATCCCGTCACAATACACCTCCAACCCATATGACCATGGGACTGCTTTTGTGTTCTCGTACGGGATCGGCCCGGCCTTAGTTATGGTGATCGGTGGTCGCTGGACCGGTGCTGCAATAGTGATTGTCTTCCGAGGAATCGTTACAGTGGCCACATCACTCTGATCATCTGCTACTGCCCCTGCAGGCTCTTCAGTTGCTGCTCGGTCAAACTGCAATGTGCCTCCATCAATTAAAGCCTGAATGCCTTTCTTCAAATCATCACACCCCCCCCCCCCCCCCCCCGCTAGAGTCCAGCATTCTAAGCAATACTCGTCACATCCTGGATAAACACCCCCTTGCAGCAATCTACTTTTTATCTCGCTCAGCGGCGTCTTTAAATCGTCGACATTCATAATTAGAGTCAACCCTTCCTCAGTCAGAATGGCGTTTGCCCCATGATTAGGCATGGGTTTCTGCACTATATTCGGACCTGCCGTTCCGAAATTGATAGCCTTATTGTCCAAAAGATCCTGCACAACGTGCTTAAAAGCATGGCAACCCTCTACATCGTGGCCCGGAGCCCCAGAGTGAAACTCACAATGCCTGCTTGCATCATAACCATACGGAGGAGTTCCCGTTATAGGTGCCAGAGTTCTCTTCTCTACCAGGTTCAAACCCAACAATGTCTGCAACAAATCAGTGTACGTTGAGGGAGGCTTCTCAAACACTCTTCTTGGTTTACCACCCTGGAATCTTCGCTGAGCCTGCTGTGCCCCCTGCTGTGGCTGCTGCTGCTGTTGCTGTTGCTGTTGAAACGGTTGTTGTTGATATGGAATAGTAACACTCGCCACCTGCTGCGGCTGATGATATTGGTTCCGACCTCTGCCTCGGCCTCGGCCTCGGCCCCCAAATACTGCGCTTGCCTCGCCCTGACGGCGCCCACCAAAAGCCTTCCTATTACTGCCAGATGCAGTTGAATCCTCAGCCTGGAACCTGCCTTGCTTAATGTTGTTTTCAATCTTTTCTCCCATCAGAATCAAGTCTGAGAAACTAGCCAAAGATGTGTGAAACAACTTGTCATAAAAAATGCCTGTGAAGGTTCCGATAAACATGTCATTCATTTCCTTGTCTTCTAAAGGAGGATGGACCCTGGCAGCCATATCGCGCCACCTTTGCGCGTACTCTTTAAAGCTCTCACCCTTCTTCTGCGACAGCCCTGTCAATTGGACCCGATTGGACGCCAAGTCGCTGTTATACTTGTAGTGAGCTACAAATGCCTCTGCTAATTGCTTCCATGTCTTTATATTAGTCGGCTCCAACCCCATGTACCACTCTAAGGAAGGACCCGACAGACTATCTTGAAAGAAATGCATTAGCATTCTCTCATCAGTTGAGTACGCATACATCTTTCTGTAATAAGCTCGCACGTGCACTTTCGGACATGTGTCCCCTTTATACTTCTCAAACGTAGGAGCTTTGAATTTGATTGGCACCCTCAAGCCAGGTACCAGACCCATTGTTGCCATGTCCAAGCCCACAGCACTTTGGTTCAGGACCCCCCTCATCTGCTCTTCTAGCATTCTGATCTTCTAGGAGTTATCCATCGGCCCTTCAAAGCCTCCGCCGGAGAAAGCGTCCTCCTGCTGATCTTCTTACCACATAGCATTCCCAGCTCCATACCCCTCATATTCATTATTGCGGCCAGCTCTAATCTGATTCATCACCGGGCCTCGGCCTCTGTTGCCGTATCCCTGAACACCTCCAGCAGGCCCAAAAGCCATTAACCCAGCGCCGTTTCCATTTCCGAAACCTCCGTAGCCCTGATTGGCCACACCATAACCATCTTTCCCAAAGCCTTGAGCATTGAAACCATATTTCCCAGCGTTATCGAATCCCTGATCGTTGAACCCGAATCCAGCATTGCCAAAGTCGTTGCCTCCCATATTATCACCCACGTTGATATCACCAAGCCCAACGTTATGGACAACAGTCTCGTTCCCAACTCCGACGTTACCGTTCCCAGCAGCGGTAGCGTTGTTGACATTAGCAGCAGGTATATTGACTACAGGTGGAGCCACTGGCGTGGGAGTGCCATCTCCATGAACAGTATCGACTCGCACAGACTGATGATCCTCGTTACCGTGACCGGCGTTTCTGACCAACAGAGGCTGCACCATGGCTTGCAAATTCTCCTGGCCTTTTGCAATAGCTTCCATGGTCTGCATAAAGAGAGCTAGCTTCTCGCGCACATCTTGCATCTCGTTCTGCATTTGATCCATGATTCTTCGACAGTTGGTGCGAGTGGAATAGCGGTGCGGGTGTTGATCTGCAATCCTGGAAAGTACCTGGTACAGAGCAGGAAATAAGACACCATCCAAAGATTACCTGTAATGCAATATGAATATGTATGCAATGCAATGTGTGTCTGTGCATTAGGGAAATTCATTCCCTGATTCTAGTGTGAAGGTGCCGGTGCAAGGATAGTGCTAGCAATACAAAGATCGGAGTTGAATCACAGAAAGCCTCATATACTGCAGAGAAACCAATAAGCCCAGAGTACAATATCACTGAGAGTACAATAAGAAGGCATGACCTCAACCAACAATCTTGGTGATGGTCAGCGCTATGCAAATAAAGCATACAAGCTAATACATGAAATGATCAAACACTCCCATAAGTATGGTACTCCTCCAGCAACTTCTTGGTCTCCGGATGACTTGGTTGGGTAAGCAGCCCTTCAACAAGTTGGTTTCTTCTCTTGAGAACGCGTCGCACGTCTTCAGCAGTTTCCTCCCATGCCCCTTCTCCGAAGCGATCTTCTAGTTTACGCTTCTGAGACACAGCTTCATCTCTGCCTTTGATGGCCTTGTTCAGTGCGTTCTGGAGACTATACCGGGTCATCACTTCTTCTTCACACTTCTTGATGCTGGACTTCAACTGCTCTTCGAGGTCGGAGATTTGCTGCTTCAACTTATCCTCCCTTTTCTTATTGTTGGTGAGCGTGGCATTCCAAGTCTTATTGCAAGAAGAGATTTCTCGGTGTGCTGCGTCGAGCGCTTTCTTTTTGGATTCGAGCATGTCGTGGGAGCTTCTGAACTCTTGCCCCAGACGTCCGCGCTTCCTCTTCTCCTCAGTCAACTCAGCCCCTAATTTGTTCATTAGCTCAATCTGCTGTTGGAAAGCATGCACGGCCTTGTTTTTCTCACTGCGTATCTGGGCTAGCTCCTGCTCTAACCCTTCGTTGATCTTCATCAAGGCTTCTTTTTCTTTCACAACTTGCTCGTAGGCCTCCCTAGAAACAGTAGTTGGTTCTGCTACCGGAATAGGAACAAGGGCTGGTGCATCTGGAAACGGCATCCGCAACTGACTGGCTCTCTCCTGGATCCAAACCCTGTAAGGTGCATAGGCCTGACAGTCATTCTTCCCTAACAACGGCTTCCCTCTTCGGTTAATACGCGTCCAGGCATGCTGCAGCTTAACCAATAACTCCCCCTTCAAGTCTCCGGTGAAGTACAGAGATTCCTGTACTTCCTCCTCTGCGGGTGGGTTCTTCAGCGCATATCCGAACTGACGGACCAACAGCGATGGGTTGTAATTGATACACCCTTTTCTTCCTATCAGCGGGACATTAGGATACCCAGAACAACTGAATATAAGCTCAGCCCCTAGCAGGTCTCGATCAAACCACTCAACGTCTTCGGAAGATAGCCTCATCAGGCGCTCTGACCAGCTAGCGGTGGTTGCACTCTCCACAAAAGATCCCTTCATGGGAAGATGACTCTTGAACCACATATTCAACAAAGGAGCACAACAGTAAACAACCTTTCCCCTTCTGTTTTCGTTCTTGTAGTGCAAGGAGTGGTAGAAGTCCCCGATCAACGTTGGCACTGGATTGCCGGCAGCAAATAGATGGAAAGCGTCCAAGTCTACGAAATTGGGCAAGTTAGGAAACAACACAATCCCATAGATGCATAGAGCCAAAATAGCATTGAAAACCACCCAACAGCCGTTCTTGGCATACTCCTGAGCTTTGCCAACCAGGAAGTCAAGAGAAAAACCTGAAACCCCAAGCCAAGAAGTTACTAACAGTTCTGCAGCGTCCATATGCAAGGCTTTGGCTAAGTCCTCCAACTTGGGTTCAGCAGCAGAGTGAATAAAGGGAACCTTGTTCTGCACGGGTAGCTCAGTAAACTCCACATACTCCTCAATGGTGGGCCCTAGAATGAAGTCAGCAAACGTAAAACATCTCAATGCGGGGTCATAGAACTGCATCAAGGTGTACAGCCCGTTCATCTCATCAGTAGTGGGCTTGCAGACTAATCTCAGTAATCTCCCATGACTCATTCTGAAGCTTCTCCTAACCTCCTCATCAGCAAGAGATATCAGACCAAGCAAAGAAGTAATATCAGGTGTCGGCAGCTTATACGCAACTGTTTTCCTCAAACCAGCCATAATCAATACTCAGAAGTCTGGGCACTAGAATCGGAGGATATGCAAATGCACCTGCAGCACAGACACACGTTAATGGGATGCAATGATAATGGGTATGCAAACAATGCAATGCAAGTAACATGCAACGAGGACCAAATGCCGTAGCTGAATAGCCTGAACCATATCAAGAGGTCTCAAACAGACTCTTTAGAAGTCCTCAAACCCTGGTCTCAGATAGACCTAAAACAAAGCTCTAACAACGGTCTCTGACAGACCTCAAACCATAACTCCAACGGGTCTCTGGTAGACCTCAAATCATATCTCCAACTGGTCTCTGACAGACCTCAGAACTCTCCATAAATACCCAGGATCCCAGATCAAGAAATAAACCGGTAGTCTGAAGGTCTAGTTACCTGCATAACCCCAAACCCTCTCACAGGTGGATGTCCTAGTAACTGACAAAGGTATGGCATCCTATGCGGTCGTCGGCGTCACAGACTTTCAGGGTTGATGATACGATTCCCAGAAGGAGTGGCATCATCAAATCCTGAAGAGGCCTCACTTAGCCAACTTCCAAATGATGGGTTCCCGGAGTCGACAATTCAGCTGACCAACAACCCCTTCGACCCAAAGGGTAGAAAAAGAAGCCAACCAGAAGAACCTCGTCCGAGTGTAGATTTCATGAGACACTAATGCAAGCAAAGCCGGCACGCGCCCACTACTTTCTACTCTAATTCTAGGTGCACTCAAGCCCAGGTCCGACTTATCTCTCAATCATAGAACCACCCATCACACCCCAATACAGCAATAATAATCAATATATATAATGCTAAAAATAAAGGTCAGAAATATAAATCCATACAAAATCCTCGACGGGAAAACAAGCGTTAGGATTGACTCTCTTAAGGGACGTTGGATCCCAAATGCATAAGAACTATCGCAGTCCTTAGCAGCCAGGGGACGTTGGATCCCCAGCAGAGTCGCCAGCTGTCGCTACTGCGAAAACCGGCGCTGGCTGAACAGAAGAGTCGCCACCGTGCGTTATTTATCCCAACGGAGGGAAAGGAAACGCTCGAGGTAAACCTACCGCAAAACGGGGAAAGGTATGGTCATCGCAACCAAAACCTGGATTCGGGAGTCGGTTACGCAAGGGGAAGGTATTAGCACCCCTCACGTCCGTCGTACTCGACGGGATCCACGCTTGTTTTCGGGTATGGATTGTTATTTATATCTAAACTAAAGGTCAGGGGTTAAAAGAAAAGAAAATGACTCGGCAAAGTGTCGCACTTTATGCCTACGTATTCCCGTCTGGAACGAGAAATCAGAGTCAACGTAGTTTGCCTACCTACGGGAAAGGAGGGGAAGGTTGCTCGCTAGGATATCGCATCCTATGCCTACGTACTTTCATACAGCATGAAAGATCAGAGCAAACGTAGTTCGGGCTACGTACGACACAAGTCTGTCTTGATTGTTTTTATTCTTTCTGAAAAAGGGTTTTTTCTTATTACTGGTCCAAGCGGACAAAAATGACGTTTTGATGAGTTCACATTCTTTTACGGAAGAAGTGTCTTTTATTGTGTTTGAAATATTTATTGTGTTTTTCTGTTTGTTTAGGGAAAGAAGAGACAGAACTCTGACCTACGGTTGCGAAGGGAATCAAACTAACCTAATGTTATCATGCATGGGTTAAGACCTAATGTCTATCATGCTCCTCTCTTGCGCAGAGAGGAACAGAGATCCTAAGGGATAAACGGAAACAGAAACAATAGCAAATATATACAGTAAAGCAGTAAAATACATGGATGCAACAATACAAGCGAGGCAAGGGAGTCTCACTCAACCTCGAACCTAGAAAACAATAGGCAAAAGTGAACAGGATTCACTTTCAACCCAACAGGTTAACAACACACAATACAGTCCTGGAAAACCAATCAATACATCAGAAATGATTAACAGCAGAAAAATAAACAGCCACAGCAGCTCTGCATCAACATCTGACTTCAGGTCATCACCAATCAGCTACAAGCTTCAGCAAGCATCAATCTCCATCTCCACAGCCTTCAAGCAAGGTCTTGGTTATCAGTCTTCCATCTGCAATGGCTTTTCTTCAAGTCTCAAACTCCAAGAGGAATATCAGTCAACAAGATAAAAGTGAATGTTAAACAGTAGATTGCCTACCAAGGGTGGCTCATCAACTGTTAACATTATACAGACAGTTTTCTCTCAAAAGTTCTATCTTTCAAATACATTCACTGATCCTTCCAAAGGAAGGAGGTAGATATTCGAAAGAGACTTTGAATCATAGAGAAAGGATGGATGCAGACAAGGCATTCCATGTTTGGGAAACAAGCTTTCTAATCTAGAGCTCTGCCTAGCTCCTAAACCCTAGTCTCCTCAACAGCTGCTAGCAAGAATCTCCTCATCAACTCTGGAAGTTGGACTTCAATCTCTGGATCTCCAATGGCTTCATCCTCACAAGTCTTCAGCTCTCCCAATCCCCAGGCAATCCCAATACCCACACAGACAAACAATAATCCCCAGAGGGCACACCACACCAATCAATCAAATATAGACAGTAATATACTAATAGCAGTAGGGGAATCCTAGTGATTTCTAAGGGATCTAATAACTACCCATAGTCCCTATACTCCCATATCTAAAATATTCAATCTCTAAGTCCTAAGGGAAATGATTCAATTCTCCTAAGTTATCACTTAAACCCTAATTTTGTTCATGTTGTTCTCACCTAAACTAAACACCTAAAATTAACTCCTAAAAATATGAACTAAAATGTATGCACAAGCTAACAATGTCTATTAATCAACCTAAAAAGAATGGATAAAAAATATTAAAGCATTTGATCAAACTAAAATTAACAAAATCATGTACCAAACAAAATATTATTTACACCTAATTAAAAGGAAAATATGCCAAAAATAAGAAAATAAAATGAACTATTAATTTTTTTGTATGATAATTTTATTGACCTAATTAAGAAAATAATGCAAAAAGAACCAATGGAAAATATGCATTTTATGATTTATTATGATTTTTTGAAGATTTAATTTTTTTGAAATAAAATGAAAGGACATAATATGAAAGGGGTGTAGTGAGTAAATGAAATCAGTTAAAAAAAAGAACTGGGCCAGGCAGTGGGGGCGTTAGTAGTAATATGCGCCAGGCCCAGGAAGCATTCAGAAGGTCAGCAAAAAATTAAAAACGAAAACGGTGCGAATAGTCATTTTTCCAGTTCATTTGGTATTGGGCTTGAGAACGGGGGTGTGTATAGCAACAAATTTTTTGAGCCCATCAGAAAGAATTAATGAAACGGGGCGTTTCATAGTTTAAATTCTCCCTCCGTTTTTTCTGTGCAATCGTGACCGTTGGTTTCCAATCCCAGTCAAAGTCAAGCCAAAGATCCAACGCCTGTCCATCATCGTCCCCAAATGGCTCTAGGGTTTTTGAAAGAAACAGTCCCATGCATGCAATCTTCCATCTCCTCGTTCTCTCTCCATTCTCCATGGAGGCCTTCGATCCAAAGAGCAAAGTTGCTCTAGAAACTCTCCTCTACACAGCCATAACCATAACTCTCCCTAACACTCACTCAATAGACCAACTCGAAGAGAATAACAGTTGTAAACCACCATTAACACCTGTCATCAACTTATCTAAAGCTCACCAATTCTTGCCCTAAACTCATCTACATTCCATGTTGATTAATCTGAGCCATTAACCTAAGATTATCTTTCATTATTCTTGATGTTATGATCTCTAACAGAATTAGTGCACCATGATCAACATCCATGAAACTTATCCAAACTTGCCAAAATCAATCATCTTACTTATCCTAACCGATCTATACTAACAATTCCCTATAATTCTCACTAAATCATGCAATTCGAATGAAGTTACCAACCTGGTTTGATGAGGAAAACAGGTATGGAGATCCTTGAATCTGATGCTTGCAATGGTCTGAACTTGATCAGTGAGCTTGTTCTTGAATTCTGTATGCAAAAGATCTTGCTCCAATGCTTTGAATATCCTAATTTCAAGATTCTTGCACTTTGAATGATGATGATGAATGGCACGATTCCTCCTTCAATTTGCCAAATGAATGGGTGAATTCTGATCCTTGGATGATGATGATGAAGAACAGATCAAGAATGGTGGAAATTGATGATAGTTTGAGAGAGTTTGAGAAGCTTTTGCAAATGAGAGAAAGTGTGTGAAACTTGTGGTTTTGAGTAAATGTGATCACCAACCCTTGCATGAACCTTCTCCATTCAATATATACATGTCATTAGAACCTCCTAGAAGCTTGGAGAAACTTCCCATGTGTGATTTCCCTTGGATTTGGCTTATGTTTCTTCCTTTGTAAGCAACCTTGAATAACTCCCAAAATTTGAAATAACCTCAAAATTCCACTTTAGCCAATGTTCTCAAAATGCCTTTTCCATTCAAAATGACCTATAATTTCACCTCATTTGGCCAAAATATGAAAAATCTCATTTTTTAGGTCATTTTTATTCATTAAATCCAACAATTTTGAAACCTTGTGCTATGAATCTTTCCAATCTCTCATGTTCACTTTTCTAGACTCAAAATGTCATTTGGAACAAGTTTGATGTTGTAAAGTTTTCCATTTGAAGCTTCCTTGTATGAGTTTTGGGCATAGGCTTGAAATGACCTGTAATTCTCAGATGACCAAAATACCCTTTGCTTGCCAAGACCATAAGTAGAGTTCCACAAATCATATGAAGGCATACTATACCATTCTAGAAAGCTAAGACAATGAGGAATAATTCATTTGAAATCTCCTTGAGGGGTAAAAATTGCTTGGAAGTCAAGCCACTTTCACAGACAAAGTTTCAGATACCTCAGATGACCTGTAACTTGCAAGGACCATAACTTGAGTTCTATAAATCTCCTTGATGTCTTCCACCACACAAATTAAAGGTCTTGAGATCCTCTACAAGTTTCATGTTGGCCAAGGATCCATTTGAATCTTGCATTTTGACTTATCTTGCTTGGAAATTTGACCTAAATTAGGGGATTTTACACAGAAACCCTAATTTAGAAACTCCTCTTCTCCTTGATTTCTCTTGAATTCTTCTTAACACATTCCCCTATCCTTCTCTACATGTCAAATGATGAACCCCACATCTCTCCAATAGCCCTTAATGCCTTTCAATCAGTCAATTGACCTAGAGTTGACCCAGGGTTGACCCAAATGAAACCCTAGTTGACTGTCTTCATCCACAACTCTTGTGACTATACCAATGACTTGTATCCTTCTCCAAATGACTTTCTAAGTCCTCCAAGATGTCTAGATACTCCCCATGCTCAGCCCACATCTCACACTTTCCTTGATGATCCCCAGATACCCTCAGATAGGAGATGGATGCACTTGCTTGATCTATTGACTTCCCAGCTTTCAAATTCTTTCTGATGACTTGAATGAGATTGAATTTGGATAATAACCTCTTGATAGGCTCATATAGATGAGAATAATGATTGGTCCCCTGTTGGATGACTTGCTATGCTTATGTTATGCAGATGATTAGACTATGTACATGACTCTATATGCAAATGCTAATGATATTGAAACATAAACCAAGTGAATAAGGTTGAGCAAATTTTAGGGTGCAACACACTTCTTGGTCATATTTGAGACCACATTACAACATATACAACACAAAAATCATATAAAATTAAAGCATGCAAAAATATGTAAAGAGTAAAGGGTTTGAGAGATAGGATACCCAAGAACTACTATCTTCCTTCACCAATGGCTTTTTGTTGGGTATGATGTGTGGTTCACCTCCTTCTTCTGGTTTTTTGTTCCTCTCTTGTTTTCTCAAGGTTTTCTTTTCAAACTCTTTTTTCTATTTTTTCTCTTACACTATTTTTTCTGGTTTTTTTTCAATGCCTTTTTTCTCTCAATGTCAATGTGTAGTGAATAGTGCTTTTGTTTGCAGCCCCCTCTCCTCTTTTATCTCAGCATATTAGGGTTTTCCCTTCTTCCAAAATATCATATTTTTCATGGAGAAATGTCTCTTGCCACTTTCCTCATGTCACTCTCTTTCTTTCCATTTCCATGTATGTTGCTATGCTGCATTTTTGCTGCACTACTTGCCTATGCTGCCTTTTTTTTCTGCTGCACTTTTTGCTCTCAAATCTTGTATCTATTTGTTGGCTTGTGCTTGGACAGCTCTTGTGGTCAATGCTACTACCTTTTGACAACATTTTGAAAATTCTGATATTTAATATGTAGATGCATCATTGTGGGTTCATTTTCTTGGTCTTGTGACATGTAATGGTTTTGTGATATAATGCAAATTGTCACTTCTTGCATGGGGCTGTTTTGGATCACATTAAAATTACCCGTGGCAAAGTAAACATAGTCTTGATCTTGACATGTTCCAATGTTGAGTTAACTCCTAATTATTTTCCTTGGATGTTTGTGGGCACAACGTGGAATATGTAACTTGTTGGGGGCATGAAGGGTACCATAGCATGAAGAAACTTGAATTAAGATTAAAAGTGACTTAATTTTCTAAGCATTACTTAAAGTTGGAAACTTTGTAACAAATGGCATTCTTGTAATGTTATCAAATTTCCCTTTGTAAAATTCTAGTCTTGAATTCATGAATCTTGAACCTTGAATGATGGATCTCCCTTATACTATTATTTGGAATGGATGAAGTATTGAATTATGAACTTGTGAGCTTGCCTCATACTTTGCAAATTTGAACTTCACTTGATTAAGAATTTGAAACAAAGTCGGATGAAGAGATCTTGAATTAGGCATTGCACTTTATGTACATTAGGAACATTGATCTTGAATATCCTTATGTTTTTCAAATAACTTCTCCTTGAAGGAATCTACATGAGTAGACTTTCCAACTTGAACCAAATCTTAGATGATGAACCTTTTCTTCCATGTAGCCCATGATAGAAAATTTCTCGTATTTGGAATGGAAAACAACGAACCGACCCAATCCTTACCTTGTGAACCCACATGCTCGATATGCAATAGAACGATGTATGATATGACGAATGTAGGGTATGAAAGGCTAAGGTGAAAATGAGGGTGTGACAGCTGCCCCTATTTAATCCTCTTGGACCTGAATGTCTGGAGGATAAAGATGTTCGGACATTCATGGTAGAAGAGAATTAAATACTAGAATACCCGGGATTTTCAACTGGAGAGGTGTGGAATGAAAGTAGACAGTCAGCGAGATGGTTTGAAAAAAGGTGTATGTTAGTGCAGAAAGGCTATGAGGGATATGATGATATGCTTGAGATGCAATGCGGAATGAACATGAGTGATTTGCCAGCCGAAAGAGGAAACATCTCGTAATAGGAAATCAAAACTGGCTAGGAGATATTCCTTCTATAAAAGATAAGGAGGACTCAAGAAATATAGAAATGCGAGATATTCCTTCTACAAAGGGTAGATAGGACTCTAGAATAAACACTATGAGATATTCCTTCTACGAAAGGTAGAGAGGACTCTAAAATGAACATTATGATATATTCCTTCTACGAAAGGTAGAGAGGACTCTAGAATAAACATTATGAGATATTCCTTCTACCAAAGGTAGAGAGGACTCTAAAAGTAAAAGATTGTGAGATATTCCTTCTACGAAAGGTAGAGAGGACTCTAAAAGTAAAATATTGTGAGATATCCCTTCTACGAAAGGTAGAGAGGACTCTAAAATAAACATTATGAGATATTCCTTCTACGAAAGGTAGAGAGGACTCTAAATTGGAGATGTGAGATATTCCTTCTACGAAAGGTAGAGAGGACTCTAAAAATAAAGGATCATGAGATATTCCTTCTACGAAAGATAGAGAGGACTCTAAATTGGAGATGTGAGATATTCCTTCTACGAAAGGTAGAGAGAACTCTAAATTGGAGATGTGAGATATTCCTTCTACGAAAGGTAGAGAGGACTCAAGAAATTGATTTTCCTCTTAAAAAAGGCAAGGAGGACTCCCGAACAAAAGGTTTGGAGAAAATGTTTCCTTCTACAAAAGGTAGAGAGGACTCCGAAACAAAAGGTTTGAAGACAACGTTTCCTTCTAAAAAAGGTAGAGAGGACTCCAAAACAAAAGGTTTGAAGAGATGGTAACTCCTTATAAATCGAGTAGAGGAGACTCTCTTGGGAGAATATGATCGTATTTCCTTCTGCAAAGGCAGAAAGAACTCCAGAACAAAAGGTTAGGAGAAAACGTTCCTTCTACAAAAGGTAGAGATGACTCCATAACAAAAGGTTATGAGAAAATGTTCCTTCCAAAAAAGGTAGAGAGGATACTCCCTTAGGTGAGGATGATCATACTTTCTTCTGCGAAAAGCAGAAAAGACTCCTAAACAAAAGGTTAAGAGAAAAATTCCTTCTACAAAAGGTAGAGAGGATACCTACAAAAGGTAAGCTGACAAGAGCCTGTACAAAAGGCACGGGAGGTCTTACTAAAGGTAAGTTGAAATGTTGCGAAAGGCAAGGTGGAGATACTTTGTGAAAGAGACACGAAAAGACTCACAAAAGGTAACTTAAGGGCAATAACCATCCTCTTGCAAAAGGTAGAGGAAACTTCTATAGGGTATTATAACATCATTTGACCTCACAGGCACAATGGCAAAGATGATATTCTTTAAGCATGGTGACCGTTCAGTTCTTGGCCACATAGGCATCAAGCGTCCAAATTGATCGAAGATACCCAAAACAAAGCTTAATCGCGTGTAAAAGACAGCGAGAAACGCTTACAAAAGGAAAGCGAAGGGAAAATATTTCACGCGAAAGGCCATGAAATCCCTCATGAACAGTAAGGCGACTCCTATGCGAAAGGCAGAGAGGAGATACTCCATGGAAAAGACACGGAAGGACTTACAAAAGGTAAGTGGAGGGTAATAACCATCCTCAGCAAAAGGTAGAGGAAACTTGCATAGGGTATTAGAACATCATTTGACCTCACAGGCACAACGGCGGAGATTACATTCTTTAAGTATATGGACCATTCAGTTCTTGGCCACATAGGCATCAAGCGTCCAAATTGATCGAGAAATACCCAAAACAAAGTTTTATCGCGTGCAAAAGACAGTGAGAAACGCTTACAAAAGGAAAGCAAAGGAAAAAAGATTTCACGTGAAAAGCAATGAAATCCCTTACGAAAGGTAAGATGAGAAGATATCTCAAAATGGACTTACAAAAGGTAAGTGAATGGGTAATAACCACTCTCATGCAAAAGGCAGGGAGAACTTGGAAAGGGTATCAGAATATCATTTGACCTCACAGGCACAATAGCGGAGATGACATTCTTTAAGTATGGCGACCATTCAGTTCTTGGACACATAGGAATCAAGCGTCCAAATTGATCAAAGATACCCAAAACATAGTTTTGTCGCGTGTAAAAGACAGGGAAGCAACACTTACAAAAGGAAAGCAAAAGGATAATATTTCACGCGAAAGGCAATGAAATCCCTTACGAAAGGTAAGGTGATAAGATATCTCATGCAAAAGTCCCGGAAAGACTTACAAAAGATAAGTGAATGGATAAACACTCTTAAAGGATCCTATCAGGATGTCCACAAGAAATTCGCATCTTTGAGACTGACTGGCTAAGCACTCATGTAATGATGCAGGATGTATGCAAAAAGTTGGGGACGTAAGGATATGGAGGTTATGGTGATGGACGTGACAAGTAAGGTTGGGCTTTTGTTTTGGGTGCCAAGCGAGGTTGGGTTTTGATGGTGAATTACCAAACGAGAACTGGTTTTTACAGGGTAGGCTACCAGACGAGAACTGGTGGCAAAAAGGGTAAGTTGTCAGGCGAGAATTGATTCCTTGTTTTATTATCAAACGAGAACTGAATTTTCCTTTCTTTCTTCTTTTTTTCTTCTTTTTTTCTCAGACGAGAACTGGACTATGAAAGGAAAATTGACTACCAGTCGAGAACTGGAGTCTAAAGGTAGGCTAAAGAAAAGGGTGACCAGACGGGAACTGGTTTAGAAGTGATTTGGGTTACAAGGCTGTTGGAACCAGGTTGTGAGTTTAGGCTCGAGGAATGAAATGATATGCAGGACATTATGCATGCATGAACCGATGCGACTAATGCCTGAGGATGACTTATGCAATGATATAAAGGTTCCTAAAAATGGAATGAGGATCTTTTATAGCAAGGCTTTTATTTGAGAAGGGTGATTTGGTCGGGTGGGCTAATAGCATGATTCCCTAACACTTGTTTTGAACTCAATAGAGATTGTTGGTGAAGCTTGAAAGCACGGAGAGGAATTGCCCCAGTTTTAGTTCAACTTGCCCTAGTCTGGAAGGGTCTTTGGAGAATTTCCCCTTAAAAGAGAGATTGGAGGTAGCTTGTCATGAGATGACTTGCCCCAAAAATTTTGAACCATGATTGGATTTATCTTTGATTAACCGAATCTTGAATTGATTGACTTCAACGTACTCTTAAATTAGCTTGCCCCAGAATAAGCGTTGAAGAGATTAGACTTGTGCTGATTGAGCATTGGAAGGACTTTTCTTTTAATCAAAGAACCTCCAGATGGCCTGCCTTTAGTTGGTAGAGTTTTGTGATGATTCTTTTCTGATCAACCGATTTTTGACCCACCCCATAATCAGATGATGCTTGTGGCTTGCTTTAGACTGACCAATTTCATAATCATTGGATGTCAATGTCCCTGATCCACAGGACTACAAGGTGCTCTTGATTCTGGTCAACTTTGATGAATGGTCAAATCCTCTTTGATTACTCTTTGTTAGAATTTCCTTGATGTCAAGTACCGACTTGCAATTTAAATTGTTTATTCATAAATGGTAATTTTAATGCGATTCTCATGCAAATAAAAAAAATCATTTTTTAGGATGATGTGATAGTGTGTGATGAATGGACCATTAGTCTAAACATAGTGTTGGTTTAGTTGGTGTGAAAGATATAGAAAGAATATGACACCAATGCTGAAGATTAGCACATTTGTGGGAAGTCAATTTACACAACCTTGTTGTAGTATGCTTTCAGAATAAACCTTACTTCAATTAGGTCTTTTAAGGGTTGTAACGTGGTCTAGTTCACAGTTATTAAAACAAAGGATATAAGGCTCAAAGTTTTATTTTAACCCACCCTTTCTTCATGACATTCTTCAGTCCTATGTTCAGCTAATTTAGTACACACATGTCTAGAGTTGAATGGTGCAAGAGTGAAGATGAGAGTTCAAGACTCGCCTGAAATGGCAATCACTTCATTTTGTTTTTTGTGGATCTCAGCGACCTTTTGGTGTTTGACATGGTGGTCACTAAATCTTATTTTTCATTGAGGATTTGAGGGCCTCTTTTGCTTCTTTTTTTTATCCTTAACTTTTGCCTAAATTACCTCTTTAGGTGTTCAACTTAGCGGGCTCTTCTTTTTTCTAATATTTTTTTTTGAAAGGCCTGTGACTGCCAAGTCATTGGTCGTTGAAGAACAGACGTCATAACAACGAGGTTTCATCTTGCAATTCAAATGTGTAATTAGGATAACTGAACACTACCCATGCCCCAGGTTTATCGTAAGGGTTTAGAAATCCGAAGGAAACTTCTACTTCTAGGCTCGAAGTGGTTAACTAGGGACTAACTCCTTATCTCTCAAGTGTTTAGGGGATTTGAAACAATGCATGTACATCATCAGCAGGATTTTATCTGAAAGCATACAATTGCAATTATGGGTATTTCGTTTTCGTCATCCTCCCTTCAATTTTTGCTAAAACAACGGTTTGATAAAATAAGTGAACGAGGGGTAAATGGATTTTTTTTAAATATAAGTGAAGAAAGAATGAGCGAATGCGACATGATTAATTCAAAAAGCATGATTACTTCATTAATATTACCATTAAAAAAACAATGGTTAAAAACAAGTAGCGAATAATAGGAAATAAACTACAAATGCCTAGAAATGACAACATCTAAAAAATTGCCAGCATTGGGTACTGAACCTTTTCTTTCTTGACTTGAAATTGGGCCAGCCTTCTTGCTCATTGAGACCACTATAGGAACCTTTTCCTCACCCACTCTTAAAAACTTCTTCCATGACAGAAAGTGATGAGCCTGCCTGACCAGATGAAGGGTTGATGTTGATTTGAAGGCCTTGAGGTGTAAATGAAATCAATATGGACTCAATCAGCTCTTGCACTTGGTACTTCAAGGATTTACAATCCTCGATCGTGTGTCCAGGTGCTCCAGAGTGGAATACACACCTGACATTTGCATAATAGCCTAGAGGACGCGGTGTTGGAGGAGGACTGAGTTCTCTTAGTTGGACCAATGAGTTACTGAGCAACAAAGAGAGGAGTTGACTGTATGACATAGAAATTGGGTCAAAGCGTTTCTTTGGCCTCCTTGGTCTGTTATGGCCTCGTTGGCCAGAGTTTCACCGTTGATCTGAATATTGATTCCTACTCTGCGGTCGGTTCCTCTTACTTGACTGAGGATTAGGTAATAGTCGTCGATAGGTGCGCTTTGTAGGTCCAAGTGGTAGGTCGTGTTCACAAGGCATCTCTTGACTTGAGGGGGACTTAGGTACTTCCATAGGAGCAAGTACTTTTGTGGCGACAACTGGTGCAGGGTTACTTTCCTTCCTCATCAGTGTTTGTAGGATCTCCATAATCAAGTTCACCTGAGTTTTCAGTTGCTTGACCTCCTCCTTCAACAATTCTTGGCCTTTCTAAAGCTCTTCCATAGTGATCTGAGACATGTTTCTAGTTTTGAGCGTGTGTCGAAAAATCAGCTAGCTGATTAGAAACAACAGGTGGTATGAGGTTCTTGTGGAAACGGTATGCAGAATGCAGATGTAATGCACATGAAATGGGATGAATGCACTGGGATGCAATACACTTGATCTGATTTTTTTAGTACACGGGATCACAGGTCAAAGGTACAGATCAGGGATAAAATCTAATTGGTCGTAACACAAGGTTCTCACCAGGCAAGGTCTAAGGTTTTAATAGGGAACCCAAAGTCATGGATTCATATGATTGTTCATCGTACACGACATGAATATGTCGGATGATGACTCCATCACATGAACCTCTTTTGGGTGAGGTCCTCGTACCGAACCACACGAGAAGAGCTTCTTGGGGACCCATACTACGAGACACATCGACATTGGGTTCTAGACAAGGATTTCAGAGTCATGGATTTCCTTGACTGTTTGTTACGTATGTCAGTCATTGCTAGGAAACAATTCCATCAAGAAAGTCTCTTCTGAATGAGGTCTTCATATCGATCCGTACGAGAAGAGCTTCTCGGGGACCCATACTACGTGACCATCAATCTTATATGGCCAATGGTTTAGGGTTCTAAAAAGGTCCTTAGAGTAATGGATTCCCAAGAACACATTGATTTAACACGCCAAGAGCTTGACGGTTGCCACCATTCTCAAAGGAATCTACTCTAAGAGACGTTCTCGTATCGACTATCACGAGATGAGCATCTCGGAAGCCCATACTACTCAACCTCTCCTATCTCAATTTTAACACTCTAGACTCGGGTATAGAGTCTTTCCCTCAAGTTTGCCACCAAAGTATCCAATCCATACCACAACCATGAGATCGATATAAGATGAGATACAATTGAATAAATAAAGGAAAGTGATAAGCAAGCAAATAAATAGAAAACACCCAAACACGCAAAAAAGACCTAGGTTAGGCTTGACTCACTTAGGAAGGTCCCCAGCAGAGTCGCCAGCTGTCGCTACGCGAAAAATGACACAGAGTCGCCACCGGATTTTATCTATCCCAAGGAGGGAAAGGGAAATAACGATAAAACCTTTAGGAAAAGAGCATGGTCATCGCAGCCAAGTTTTAGGGTTCGGGAGTCAGTTATGCGAGGGGAAGGTATTAGCACCCCCTCACATCCATCGTACTCGATGGAAACCTTCTAGGTTGTTTTGCTTGAATGGGTGTTCTAATATAAAAGTTTGCTTGCTTAAAGGAAAGAGGGGTTGGTTTTTTATTAGAGTGCTCTCCAAGGATTGGGGCCCTTGTGCCTACGTATATTCACTTGTAAGGAGTGAAGAATCAGAGCATTCGTAGTTCTCGAGACTATGGTAAAAAATGGGAAGTTTGGGTGGATGATGCTATCGTGCGCATTCTAGCAGTTAGATGTTTTACGGATCGCTTATGGAGTCTTATGCGTTACCTGTTTATGGTAGAACGGATGTAGCATGTCCTTTTTGGATGATGAGGAATGGATGAGTAAACGTGGAAAAGAAATAAAAGTGCTCCCTAGGACCATCGCAATCCTATACCTACGTATTCTCAAGAGGTATGAGAAATCAGAGCAACCGTAGTTCGACCACTTAAGAAATGATTGTATGTTGGTTAGTTTTATACCTTGAAAAAGGGTTTTCGGACTGATGCCCTAAGGCGAAAAGAAGTTTGATGAGTTGATGTTATTTTTAGGTTTTTGAGAAAAGATTGTTTTTGATTAGGATCACACGAAAGACTTTGGATAGAGATGAATGTTTTGAATAATCAAGTCGAGCGCCTTCTATTTAAAACATTTGGAACGAGTGTATGAGGGTTCCATTCTCATTCCTTCTCCACCACTTTAAAGTTTATGGTGTATGACCTCAATTGTATCTTTATTGTTTTTTGGGATTTTTATGAGAAAAATACTAGTTGATGTTGGATCAAGGGTTTTATTGTTTGTAAAAATATTTGAAATGATGCGAACAAGGTCGATGGCGAACGCACAAGGCGGTCGACTAACAAGGGTGAAAATGGCTCGACAAAATCAAGAGTTTATTTTTAAAAACAGTTTTGGAATCAAAAGTTAAAAATAACCGTAACAACATCCACATACGATGGTCATGCAATCACATCGAGTTAGTCGGCTTGAAACAACATAAAACACACAAAAATTCGCGTGCGAACTCCTTGAAAAATAAAAAAAATTTGGGAAAAAACTAGAAAAACTAAGGGAAGTTCGCTAGGCGAAGGCTGTAGCGAAGCTGCCCAGAAACAGCAAGAAGTTCGCTAGGCGAACTTCCCTGTGAACACAAACAGAGGCAAAAGGGGGCAAAGTTCACTAGGCGAACCTTGCAGCAAAGCTGCCCAGAAAAAACAAACAGAAGTTCGCTAGGCAAACTCCCAACGAACGAAAACAGGGGCGAAAGGGGGCAAAGTTCGCTAAGCGAAGGTGCCAGCGAACGTGACAACAAGAAAACATCAAGAAGTTCGCTAGGCAAAATTCATGCTTTTTTGCCCAGAATAAGCCTTTTTTATGGAAACAGAGGGAAAACAGGGCAAAGTTCACAAAGCGAACTTGCCAGCGAACATGACAGTAGAGATGAGTATATTTCAACTCATCTTACTATGTCAACTACACTATGTTCTTTCTCTTTTCTTTGTTCTTTTACAACACTTCTTGGTCATATTTGAGACCACATTACAACATATACAACACAAAAATCACATAAAAATAAAGCATGCAAAAATATGTAAAGAGTAAAGGGTTTGAGAGATAGGATACCCAAGAGCTACTATCTTCCTTCACCAATGGATTTTTGTTGGGTATGCTTTTTGGTTCACCTCCTTCTTTTGGTTTTTTGTTCCTCTCTTGTTTTCTCAAGGTTTTCTTTTCAAACTCTTTTTTCTGTTTTTTCTCTTACTCTATTTTTTCTGATTTTTTTTTCAATGCCTTTTTTCTCTCAATGTCAATGTGTAGTGAATAGTGCTTTTGCTTGTAGCCCCCTCTCCTCTTTTATCTCAGCACATTAGGATTTTCCCTTCTTCCAAAATCTCACATTTTTTCATGGAGAAATGTCTCTTGCCACTTTCCTCATGTCACTCTCTTTCTTTCCATTTCCATGTATGTTGTTATGCTGCATTTTTGTTGCACTAGTTGCCTATGCTGTCTTTTTTTTTTCTGCTACACTTTTTGCTCTCAAATCGTGTACCTATTTGTTGGCTTGTGCTTGGACAACTCTTGGGGTCAATGCTACTACCTTTTGACAGCATTTTGAAAATTCTGATATTTAATATGTAGATGCATCATTGTGAGTTCATTTCCTTGGTCTTGTGACATGTAATGGTTTTGTGATATAATGCAAATTGTCACTTCTTGCATAGGGCTGTTTTGGATCACATTAATATTACCCATGGCTATGTAAACATAGTCTTGATCTTGACATGTTCCAATGTTGAGTTATCTCCTAATTATTTCCTTGGATGTTTGTGGGCACAACGTGGAACATGTAAACTTGTTGGAGCATGAAGGGTACCATAGCATGAAGAAACTTGAATTAAGATCAAAAGTGACTTAATTTTCTAAGCATTACTTAGAGTTGGAAACTTTGTAATAAATGGCATTCTTGCAATGTTATCAAATTTCCCTTTGTAAAATTCTAGTCTTGAATTCATAAATCTTGGACCTTGAATGATGGATCTCCCTTATACCATTATTTGGAATGGATGAAGTATTGAATTATGAACTTGTGAGTTTGCCTCATACTTTGCAAATTTGAACTCCACTTGATCTAGAATTTGAAACAAAGTCGGATGAAGAGATCTTGAATTATGCATTGCACTTTATGTACATTAGGAACATTGATCTTGAATATCCTAATGTTTTTCAAGTAACTTCTCCTTGAAGGAATCTACATGAGTAGACTTTCCAACTTGAGCCAAACCTTAGATGAAGAACCTTTTCTTCCATGTAGCCCATTTAATTGGAATGGAAAACAATGAACCGACCCAATCCTTACCTTGTGAACCCACATGCTCGATATGCAATAGAACGATGTATGATATGACGAATGTAGGGTATGAAAGGCTAAGGTGAAAATGAGGGTGTGACAGTTCTCCAGAGACTTCAGTGTTAATTTTTGTTGCCACTAGTGCAACATTTGCCTGTTCTTCATCAAATTCTTCTTCTTCAGAATCAGAGTCATCCCAAGTTTCCATGAGTCCCTTCTTGACTTTAGTGAAGTTCTTCTTAGGCTTCTTGTCTTTCTTAAGCTTTGGACATTCGTTCTTGTAATGACCTGGCTCATTACACTCATAGCAGATGACTTCTTTTCCAGAACTCTGCTTCTTCTACCAGATGATGAGTCAGCATGACTTTTGTTCCCTCTAGATCCTCTAAAATTTCCTTGCCCATGTTTCTAGAGTTTGTTGATCCTTTTGGAGATAAGTGATAGCTCATCTTCTGAGTCTTTATCAGAATCTTCTGATTCTTCCTCAACTTGATAAGCCTTTGCCTTTTCAAACTTAGACTTAAGAGCAATATATTTACTCTTCTTCTGAAGTTCATCTTCCTCTAGCTTAATCTCGTGACTTCTTAAAGAACTTATAAGTTCTTCAAGACTTATATTGTTCAGATCCTTGGGTAGCTTTAGAGCATTTACCATATGTCTCCATTTCTTGGGAAGACTTCTGATAATCTTCTTGACATAATCAACAGTAGAATATCCTTCGCTTAACACTCTAAGTCCTGCTACCAGCATCTGAAATATTGAAAACATAGTTTCCACATATTCATCATCATCCATCTTAAAGGCTTCATATTTCTGGATTAGGGCAAGAGTCTTTGTTTCCTTTACTTGAGCATTTCCTTCATGATTCATTTGAAGTGAACCAAAAACGGACTTGTCAGTTTCTCTATTTGTTATTTTCTCATACTCAGTATAATAAATAGTATTCAACAATATAGTTCTTGCCTTGTGATGATTTTTTTATTCTTTCTTTTGTTGATTTGTTATAGCACTTCTTGACACTTTTACTCCTTCAGCATCAACTAGGTGAGTATAGCCATCAACTACAAGATCCCAAAGATCTACGCCGTAACCAAGAAAGAAACTTCCAATTCTATCTTTCCAGTAGTCAAAATTTTCACCATCAAAGACTGGTGGTTTGGCACTGTAATGGTCTTTCTCATTTGGAATAGGATTAACATTAGCAGCAGCCATGATATCTCACACAAACACTAGATCAGTACTTGTCGCTACTGCGAAAATCGAGGGCCGACAATGATAGAAGAGTCGCCACCGTGCGTTATTTATCCCAAGAGAGGGAAAGGAAACGCTTAGAGAAAACCTAACGAAAGGAGGGATAAGATCGGTCATCGCAACCAAATCTCGGGTTCGGGAGTCGGTTACGCAAGGGGAAGGTATTAACACCCCTCACGTCCGTCGTACTCGACGGGATCCACGCTTGTTGTCTATCTAAAAGGGTGATTGAAACTATCTAACTATAGGCTTGAGAACAAAAGAAAAAGAAGTGACTCGGCAAAGCAATGGCGCTTTGTGCCTACGTGTCTCATCTGAAATGAGAATTCAGAGTCAACGTAGTTCGACTAACTACGGGTAAAAGGAGGGAGGTTGCTCGCCAAGACATCGCGTCTTGTGCCTACGTACTTTCATCTGGTATGAAAGATCAGAGCAAACATAGTTCGGGCTAAAGGGGAACACAGATTTGTTCAACTTGTTTTTTAGGCCCGTGTAGGGTTAACAAGTAGTTCTAGAAGTTGGTGTACGCAGCTCGAGCGTGAGAGACTTAGGCGTTACCGTTTGCGATAGAACTAAGAGTTAACAACACTCTTTTTCTAAAATGATTTTTCTGATTAAAGGCCCCAAAGGGCAAAAAGGGTTTGAATGATTTATTTTTGTGTTTTTTAGAGAAAGAAGTGTTTTTTTAATTGGTTTGCAATTCATATCGCACTAGAGACTATGATTTAGGAGTGAATGCATCGCATATCACCCAAAGGGCGCTATACTAAACAATCAAGCCATTGAAAGGAAACCTTCCAACAACCATTTCCCAAATAGCTTAAGGCTCGTAACGTACGATATTCACTAACCTTTATTAGGTGTTTTATGATTGTTTTGAGGTGAGAAGAGAAAGACTCCATCTAAGGGGAAACTGGACCCTATAGTTATCATGTACAATGCTCCTAAGGTTAGGATAAAAAGGGAGAATTAACCTAATGTTATCATGCAATGGATTGAATACCTAATGTCTCTCCTACTCCCATCCTAAACGGAGGGACTAGGAATCCTAGGGGGATCATGGCACAAAGCCAAGTAAACACTAAATAAACTCAATCACAGATGAAACGGGGAAGAAATGAAATTAAGATTCAAAATGAAAATGATAAAATAAAAAATGGAAAATAACATGGAATAATAATAATAAGATAATAACACAGCAGAAAAGATGGGGAATAAAAATAACACCATAAAATGAAAATAACTAAAAACGTCCCCGCTGGGGATCGATTAGGTGACAAGGCAGTGAAATGGCAAGGCAATTAACCACTGGGGTGGCGATACATCCGTGTATCAAACCACCCCAAAAATATAAGTACTTGAAACAAAGCACTTTCTTGGCAAAAGTAAAGGAAACCAAACACATGCGTTTTCAATTCAAACTTCATCCAAACTCCACCAAATCTAATGAAACTTTAGTCTATCTCACATGAAAAAACACAAGGAACACAGTGGTACCAACCATTTTTTCAAATAATGCACACATATGGAAATTCGAATGAACATGCAATTATGAGTTTTGAAGTGCGTTTTCAAAGTGATGGCTCAAAACAGATGCAAATAGGAGCAAGTGAGGGTTTGAGCAAGTTGCAAATATGAGGTAGAATTAATTTCAACAGAAAGTTTGATCAAAAACACATGGAATGAGAAACTGGCACATGAGTTGTAAAATGATGAAATGAGTTTTGAAAATACAACACCAAAATAAAATCATTAGCAAAACCAAAGATGTCAACAAAGAGACCTGTATAAACTCAAACAAGTGTAACCAAGAGGTTCTAGATACCAACTAAATCTACTCCTAAAAGTTCGTGACCAACTGTCATCAGGGAGTTCAAAGCAGAATGGAAAAGACATAGTGGCACATGCTTTCAACTCAAATGTCCTATAAGTAAAACCAAAGGCAGACTCAAGAATGGTTTCTCAAAACAAACATGGTGGATAAATTCATATGTGCTAGACTGCAAATTAAGAAGGATTCAGTTTCTGTCATGAATCGACAAAGTGATCAACCAATTCAAAACTATTCCAAACAGCCAAAAGGTTTATCATGATGAAAAGCAATTTTCATAACAAAAACAGAATCAACACAATTTTGTTTCTAAACAGGAATAGCAACAAACTTCAACATCAAAATGCAAACACCAATTCATATATTGTAACAAAAACAGCTAGATCCTTAACCAGAGTGGACCCTAGTTGAAGCAAGCTCTAACTCTAAACAAATCAGCAGTGAGATCTCAAATTATGAAAGTGTCCAATTCATAAGCTTCCCAGCACAAGTACAAGATTTCAAATCACCAATCCAATGTTAACAGAATCTAAGCAACAATGGTATCAATCAGGATTAAAATAAATGCAACACTACAGTGCCAGGCCAAGCCAAATAGATGCACTCAAGTGAAGAGTTCATGATGTAAACAGAGACAGAAACATGATCTTTGTGGTGTGTGTCCAACAATGATTCAAAATAGGCATTCATGAATGAGATCAATAACCAAAACATTGTCATCATAGCAGCAGCTAACAAATGACCAAGGTCTGGATTTGCACAAACAAACAGCTTGAAAAACAAATCCTAAAAGCAACAGGTAGAGAACTTGACATGGAAAACATAACAAAGACCAGCAGGTTGATGTGCTCAAGTTTCACAGCATGATATAATGAATTTCAGAAACATGGTATTGTCCACGTCAAGTAGTAGAAGCAGTTGTGATTTGCAATAACAAATAAAGACCAATACCCAACACCAAATCCCATTCATGGCTCACATACACAACATCATACATCAATTTCAACTCACAGCAGTAAGAGTGACCAATTCCCATCAATTCAAATCAACCAATACCATTATGACAATGCTCAATCTAAGTAATATTCTCAATGATATTTTTCAAACTCACAAACAAAGCTAAGAAAATAAGCTGACAGCTTGGTGAACTATCCAATTCAAACAAATGAAGAAATGATTTTTGACAAAACCAAAACACAAATCTGAACAAAATCATGTTAAGTTAGCACCAAATCCTCATGATCAACACAGCAAAACAGCAGTCTAAAGGAGCCTGGTTTTGGAGAAAAAACATAAGCAACAATCAAAATATAACGCAAACATACATCCTCTATGGCAGCCAACAGTGCAAACACACCAACACAAAACTAAAACATGCGGAATCAAGATTCAAAGCCATCTATGTTTTAATGAAGACAACTCATACAAGTTTGGCAAGCAAGATACTTTCACTATATACCCGTGGGGGTATATGCTTATTGAAACTGCTTACACTATATACCCGTGGGGGTATATGCTTATCAATCCCAATTCATGCTATGAGTTTATACACATCTAGAGTGTAAGGGCATTTGAGGTTGAAAAGACAAATAAAATGAGTTACCAACAGAAGTTTAGCAGCCAGAGATTCTAACAATGATCCTACCAAGGTGCTAACTGGCAGTCCAAGGCAGAGGTTTAAAACTTGACATACCAAGATGTAGAAAAATAAGACAATCTATCTAGATGCATTTTCAAAACAAACTTTATCCAAGCTCCATCAGTTTTGGCAAAACAGAAGTAATTCTCACATAAAAAAGCATAATGAAAACAGTGGTACTGCTAAACTTCTTTAAAAGTGAATCACAGCTTAAAACTCAAAGGCAAATGCAAGTTATGTGTTAAAAATTCATTTTCAAAGTTAACATTCCATTCAGTCAGATTTGAAATAGTTTGAAAGCTCACACACACCTCAAATACACCATATATGAGACTCCTAGACATTGAGAAAACAAACTCAAACTAAAACACAAAGTGACCTATGAGTTGAAATTTGGACATGTGAGTTTCAATGAAAAGTTCAAAACAGTTTACACACACATGAAGTTGTTTCTAGACTCAAACATGAAATATCAAGCACCACAAAATTTACTATCACAAAGAAAACATGTATTCATCAATGAACATACAGAGGTTGAACAAACTTGTCACAAGCATAAGAACTGACAGCAAAAGACATGCTCAAACACCAAATGAGTAGAGCATATATGGACTCTGAACCAAAACTGCCAATAAGAAACAAACAGCTGCAGTATTGTAACACCATCATCACATAGAGGTATATTCTCATACCAAACATCCAAAAATATGAATCAAGCCTTTGTGACCAAACCAAACAATTTCAAGCAAAGAAAAAAACTCATGATTCACAAGATATAACAACAAACATACTCATGGCATAATTACATTCAACAATTAATGAACTTCAAAAATAAAACTAGCTCATGTTTAATGCCAATGATGCAAATAAAATAAGAAAGTTTGTGATACTTACCTCTTGCAGCCTCCAAAGCACACCAACAGCAAAACTTCAGAATGACTTAAGAAAGAGCAGAACCACCAACTTCTTCTTTTACAAGCAGCTTCCAAATGGTATTGGAATGTTGAATTTGTGAAGAAAGGTTTAGAAAACAAGTGAGGAAATGAAGTATTTTCGTGGGAATTTCAAAGGAGCAAAAATACCAAAATCTGATTTCTCTCTCCAATGGTGGCTAGGGTTTGGTTCCAATGTTCTGCAACTTAAATAGGGTGTGAAAAATGGAGTTTAAGGGATTTACTGAGGTTAAATAATCAAGGGACCAAATGATATATCTCATGGCTGTTGGAATCAAATGGTGAAGGAGTGAACAGTACAAGAGGAGACAAAGGTTGAGCTGTAGCTAGGGATGACTGGTTGCAACAGAGAAAGCAAGTTTGTCTCTTCCTCTTTTTGGGCAAAAGATTCAAAATATCCTCATGAGGGGTACAAGCTTTGTCCCTCTAGTTATGGCAATGTTTGGTGGGAAAGAAAAAACCAGTTTATGCGCATGGTCTTGGAGCAAGGCTGATATTTTCACAAACAAATGCAACATATGTCAAAATGAACCAAAATACAAGTTTTGGAAATGTGCTCAAACCCCCAACTTTGACCAACGATATCTTGGTGCTCAAAAATCCAATTGCCCTAAACTTGAGTTCTTGGTAAAGAAGGCATGGAGTAGAACAACTTTCATGTTGATGAAAGTTCCATTGGATCATTGGAAGACCATGAAATTTGAGGTTGAAAACCGTGTCATGAAGGTTGTCCACAAATAACTTTGAAAAAAATTCTAAGTTATAAAATTGACTTATTTTTTTCTCAACTTTGATTGATCATAATTTGAGCTCCAAATATCCTATGATTATGAATTGGTAATCAAAAGAAAGCTTGAAACACAAGGAACAACTTTGTTGTTGGCCAGAAGTTCATTTGAAACCTCTATCATGAAGCAAAAAGGCTTTGAATATGGCTGCTCCAAACATAAAACTTTCCATAAATGGCAAGTTCTAAAACCCTAATTCCCAAAAATGGAAACTTTCAACAACTCTTGATTTTTCCTTGATCAAATTTCATCCGTTGGTCATATTAAACTTGAGGACCATGATCTTGACCTCAAAAAGTCAAGAGTTGACTATTTCGCTGCACAGTTGACTTTTCTCCAAATCTCTCGATTTTCAATCAACTGATCAATTGGAGCTCTTCTGATAAAAAAAATATGATCGATCTCTCATCCTCAAACACCTTAAGACATGTGGAGGTCCATGGAAACAAGTTTGCTTCGAGAAACAAGTTCTATCCTGATTAAAACTGAAACCCTAATTTCTCCTTTCTTGTCTAGGCATTACTTAGATGAATTGAGTGACCATTCCCACTACACCACAACCTTTGAGATACGCAACAAATTTCTATCTCATGATCCCACCAATGATAAAACCTTATGGACCCCTTGACAGTCTTCTGATAGTTTATACTAGTGCCTTTGCTTGAGCTTGAAGCCAATAAAGATTTTCCTCTTGAGTGGTGCACAGACAAACACTTGATCCCCTGTAAATGCAAAATGATATGCAATGCAATATGCTAGAACAATGAAATGAAACATAAACCAAGTGAAGAATAGGTTGGTCAAATTTTGGGGTGCAACAGTACTGAACACGATGAAGTGTTGATAAAACTTTTATCACAATCAGAACCGGAGATCAAATGCCAATTGAAGGTGTGAGAAAACACAAGAAATGAGGAGTTTGAATTAGGTTTTCATATATGAAAGCTTTTTGTGAAATTCAAACAAAGATCACAAAGATGCTAACAAGAGAGAAAGGCATACAATATATCCTGGTTCACTTGAAAACTATCAAGCTAATCCAGTCCACCCGCCAAGGTGATTTCGCCTTATACACAAGGACTTAGTCCATTATAATCAACTGATTACACTACACTAGCAACTGCTGGTGACTAACAACACTGACTAACTATCTCTTCTTAAGGATTCTAACCTAACTGGTCCCTTAAGGAGTTACAATTTGCACTAGCAACTGCTGGTGACTAACAACAAAGACTAACTGTCTCTTCTTAAGGATTCTGACATAACTGGTCCCTTAAGGAATCATAAACAAATATCTGAACGAAAATTTTTACAATGAATTACTTCTACACAAGCATATATAAACACTATTAATAGCTCAAATGACTTAAAAAAAAAACTTTTATAGTATAAACAATGTTCTTTTTTGTATTGTGGTGCTTCAATATTGTTGCTTCAGTTATTCATAGTTTGTTTACTTCTCGTCATTCATTCTTTTTCCAATCGTTATATTTTCTTCAAGTAATAAAGTTCTTATATAGCCAAAAAAAAAGATCTGTTGGAGGGCAGATCAGGAATATGCTTTAGATAGAGGGAGACTTGAAATAATGTCATTACGCAGGGATGAAAATCGTACAAAAAAGTTATCCTTTATACCACCAAATCAGGGTAGTAGAATGGTAGTGAAATAGAACGTGTTTGATATGTGTTATGTACTATTTCCCTCGTAAACGTTTGATCTTATCTTCTATACATCAGAGGCTTCTGAATAGAGATAATTGAAGCATGAGTATAAGAGTTGATCACTGGGTCTTCAGAGTCTTGAGTCTTCAGAACTTGTTCACCAGAACCTTGTCTTCGGAGTCTTAAGCACTCAGTCTTTAGAACCCTTGGTATTTAGTAACTTAAGTCTTCAGAATGTTGTTCAGCAGAACTTTGTCTTTAGAGTCTTCAACACTTAATCTTTAGAACCTTTGGTCTTTAGTAACTTAAGTTTTCAGAGTCTTCAGAATGTTGTTCAACAAAACTTTGTATTCAGAGTCTTCAGAACTTATCTTCAGAAACTCAAGTCTTTAGAACTTTGTTCAGCAGAACCTTGTCTTCAGAGTCTTCAGCACTTAGTCTTCAGAAGATAATGACTTCAGAAGCTAGAAAGCCTTCAAAAGTAAAACATTAGAGTCACGCTCAGAACTAGAATCCAAGAGAGCATTGCAGCAGTAACATATTATCTTCTTAGAATCTTTTTGAATGTGATTATATCAGAAGCAGACTTACTTTTATGGCGCAGAAGTGACTTTGGTCAGATCAGAGTGACGTTGCACATGGTCTCTATCAGAGTCAGAGCTTTCTCTATCAGAGTTAGAACCTATTTGTTAATTGTTCAGAAAAACAAACGTTAGAGTACTAAAATTATTCTCACACAAATACTACTTTGTTATTATCAAAACTTAGATATAACTGGCAGAATTAAATCTTTTTCTAACAAGCTCTTCAAGAAAGGTGGCAACCCGAGATGCATACATTCCATCTTCTAACAAGTGAATGTATTGTTACCCTCGAAGACAGATACATGTTGTTGGGTTTACCAATTAATGGTAAGGCGGTAAACGGTATCACCAATATTAACGCTAATGTGTCAGAACAACTTTTAGGGGTCGCCTTGACTCTTAGAGGTGTGATGAGTTAAAAACTATTATTATCATGGCTCATTAAGCAATAACATTAACCGAAAACTCTTATGAAAATGAGAAAATAAGAAAAACTAGATTTTATATCATGCTACTAATAGGTTTATTTTTATGTCCGGATGCAAGTGGTAACGTTGTTCATATTATGTATTTATCTTTATTAGAGGATATAGATAAAATAAAAACATATAGTCGGGGGTCCGCCACGTTATCGTGGCTCTATAGATCTTTGTGTGACAATGCAACAACAAATTGTTCTACTTTTATTGGATGTGTTTTTCTTCTTCAAGCTTGGGGTTGGCTGAGAATAACCAATGCCTATCAACCATAACAATTACGGATTTTCATACGCAACAAGGTAATTTCTACACCAATTCTTTGATAAAAAATATTCTCTTATTTAATTTATACTATTAACAACAAATAATTTCTTTTCATTTTGTAGGTGGTATGCACTTGGGATGAATTATGACAATTGTCGCCATTACAACATCACCCAATACCAAAACCTTTTGGATCATTTGGGTCAAGATTATGTATCGTCACTAATCTACCTATTTAAAATAGAGTCATCTTTAATATTAACAAATACTAAATATAAACAATTTTCTACTACAATTTATTTGGCGACCATATCTTAAGCTAGAAGGCATGCATAAAGTTAACCAACAACACTCTACGATGTGGAGTGCAAATATACTGATCATTGCATTCACCGTAGTGGATATGCATAACAGTGGTCGTGTCAAACTTCAATTTGGAATGCTATAGGATATTCCAAGTCCACCAAGATGCATCCCCAACAAATATCACAAAAGTAAAGTCTCTGACCAATGAGACTACCCTGATTGGAGGCACTATGCAAGAGTCGAGTGTCGCGAATGGAAGCATCGCCGTCATTTTGTTCTGACTGACATTGTGCTGCCTTTTGAGTCTAAACCATTTATCCAATACATGAATTGGTATAGATCGATTACCATTAGTTTCATTTCTCATCCAAGATTATTTGGTTGATCCACGCCAACAAGTCTCATCATCACGTAGCCAACCGTCAACCCAGCACTCAACCCAACATATAACCCAACCCCCACTCACACAACCACAATTTCATGAACATACCTCTTACCAATCTCCTCCATTCCAACAAAGTTTTTTCCAGTCACAATACCAACAAACTCAACCACCTTAGCAATCATACTCATACGATACTACAAAACAAATTAACATGGAGTATCAAACACCACATCAAACTTTACTCACCCAAACATTTACACCAATGTCATCTTTCAACCAAGCCGACTATCGTCCTAACATAGCCTCATCAAGCCAACCACCTCAACAAAATTATGAAGGCATGGACAAAACCTTTAATCTGGATGACTTTACTGAGTTAACCTCATCTTCATGGGCCCAAATATGCGAGTTTCTTGAATCCGAACCAACACAATCATCGACGACGATTTTCTATGAAACACCTCTTGTGGATCTGATGCCACCACAAAGAGCATCAAGAAACATACGACCTCGAGGATGCGGTATCGACAAACATTTATTTCGACCCAGTCATAAAAATTAATATACAATATTTCACCAATGTAATCAATTTATTATGAAATAAAATTATTTATTAATTATATATTATTATATAATATATTATTCATTAAATATTAAAAAAATTATTTAAAAAGAGACTCCAAAATTATTGGCGTCCCTCCTAAATTATATAGGTGGCTTTATTTGTATTGACGCCTCCTTATTATTTTTTAGAGGAGACTTAACGTTCATTTCTTTAAGTTTTAAAGGAAACTTTAAAGTAAATGACACTTCCTTTTACGAATATATATTTTTTAAAAGTTGGATATTTTGAAATATTTATTGAAACCTTATATTGATCGGATAATATTCTTGTGAAACATGGTTATATAAGTAACGAATCACCCCATTATCCGTTCAGTGCTCAATCCAAATCACCACTAATCTTTTTCTTTTGTGGCGTGATCAAATAGCTTAATCTGAATCTGTTATATGGTTATGGTGGGGAAGACGAAGTTTCGTTAGTCGTGCAAAATTGCAAATAAAAAAAGTTTCTTATGGCGGTTACGATGTCGCATTAGAAGCAGACCCCGTGAGAATCTAATTCTAACTTGAAGTACCTACGTACGTATCTCAAGTAGAAAATCCCAACACAATCTTTCTGTAAGATTACGATAGGAACATCTTGATTATTGCCTAATCAGTGATACCTCACTAAACCATCACGTCAGACCAAAAAATACAAAGTTCAATAAAATATTGACAAATTTATTTATTAGTAAGGTCATAATCTGTAGACAAAAAACATAATGACGGTAATAATCTTTAGACAAAATACATCAATTAGTGCTTAAAATTTGCAAAGTCATAGCTGGCTAGATAGTTGCGATGGGTTTGGATTTAGTGAAAATGACTTATTTGTTGGCGTGGAAGAGTGAGTATATATGCGCAAAAACATGGACCATTGTTGATCATGACAAACAAGTCTATAGTAGGGAAAAGGCTGAACCTACTGAGCTGGATTTGATATTGACACAAGGCAAAGATTTTGCCACTGACTTTGGTTACAGATTTCAACAAAGAGATACCGGTAAAAGAACATGCATATGAATGTGATGATATGAAGTAAATATTAGGAGTAACCGTTATCCAGCAACAGAGCTGGCAGAGAGGGATATGATAGGCCAATATATGTACGACTTTTACGGATACCTTAATCTCATTTTTACTGAGGTAGATATGTTGATCATTTGGAGAGAAAATTTTGGCAATGTCCCACGTTGACATTTTTAGATTTAAAATGGGGACTGGACTTTATAAATTATACAAAGCTTCACCCGAAATTTTTTTAATATAACTATATATTATATAATAATTACCAAACAAATTAAGTTTTTAAAAAATTTACAAAAATAAAAGACTTCGTCATATGAATTGGCGAATTAGGCCAATGAGAAAAAATTCGCCAGGTCAATTGGCGAATTAGGCCAATGGAATTTAATTAGGGTTTTCACGTTTTAATGTTTAGAATATTTTGTATAAATATATACTTTTTGATTTATAACTATATACTTTATTTTTAATTAATTATTTAATTATTTTGATTATGATTTAATAAATTAAAATGAATTTTTTTATAGTTGTTATAAATATTTTAATAAATTGATTGTGTAAATATTTGATTATTTGTATTATTTGTTTTTGATGTATTTTGATGAATTTAAGTAATTATAAAAAAGAAGGTTTAATAAATTTAAGTAATATTTTTAAATAATATTTATGAAAAGAATGTTTAATAAATGTAAGTAATATTTATTGTTTTTAAAATATAAATTATTTAAAAATTCTAATTATAGATTAATTTAAATACAAAATAAAAATTGAATAACAAGTTAATTTTAAAGCATATAAATTGATTTAAATTATAAATTTTAAAACGTAAAAATTGATTAACCGTTGAATTATAAGGTGTATAAATGTTGTAAGGTTATTTAGGTCATATTATATAGGGTACGTACCATTTTTTTTACTATAAATACGACCGCAAACACATGTATGTTTTCACAACATTACATCCCAAAAGACTAAAGTCTTAGTGCAGTTTGAGTTGAGTGGAGTTTAGAATGTCTGCATTTCTAAATCAACGTTCTTCGTCGTCGTCCTCATCAGCATCGGAGGAACCTTTTCCGACATTCGATCTAATGAAAAGAAATGCTCTAGTTGTGTTTTCAGTAACAAAGCCTCCGATGAAGGTGCTCCTGTGGAATACGCAGACGTTGGAGCACTTGCACAGGGAACTGAACCGCTGGCTAGAAGGGGATATTGGTCCAGGAGAAAAGATTAGGAAAATTGAGAGGTTGGTCGAGGAGACCGGGAGAAACGGAGTTACTCGTGAATGGAGAAAAGTGGAAAATGATGCTGGCGTCTTTGTGATGATGTTGACACCAAAGAAGATAAAGTTGATGGTCGTGATATCGTAGATGCCTTGGTGCAGTGTGTTGTTTTATGTCTTTACGTTGTTGTTGTTATGTTTGTTTAATTTATGATGTCTGGGTGCAGTGTTCTGTCTTTATGTTGTTGTTGTGTGCGTTAAGTATGCTTTTAATCGAATTAAATTTGTTATTAATCAAATGAAATTTGCTATTAATTGAATGAAATTTGCTATTAATTGAATGAAATTTGCTATTAATTGAATGAAAGTTGCTATTGAATTAAAGGGACAAGATTAAATATGAAACTATGATCTGCTGCTTGATCCCACGTTAGGAAATTTTGTTCGATTGTGTCCTAGTTGCCGACACGAACTACACAATCTCACCAGCTTGTCTGCGGTATCCATCTCAGTTCGAATGCGCGTGCTGTTAGGTCGACCCTTCTTCTGTCTGCGCATCAAGTCATTATGCCAAACAATTTCGCCTTCGTATTCAGGCCAATAGTCCTCCTTTGCCACGACTTGAAAGCTGCATGTGTAGACATTGCATAGACTAATGACTTGGTGAACTGCAGAAAGAAGGTTGGTTGGGCCCTGGCGCAACTTGGAACATGCTGCTATGACATGAAAGCACGACATACGAAATGCTTGAAACTTTCCACAATCACATCAGCTCTTATCCAATTCAACACGGTAACATCCTCTAGGCCTCCCTTCGTTGTGATCCATAGACTCCGCAACACTGAACCAACCAGCTGTACGGTCAAATATTGTGACCACGTATGTGTTGGCTTTGGCAGCTCCGTCTTTCATGAATTTCATTGAAGTATCGTTGTACAGCTGACCTGGTTGTAATACCGAACCCCACTTCGTACGTCTGCTATCAAAGAGTGCTCCTAGCCTAAAATAGGTTGCATTTACCAAGGCAGTTATTGGGAGGTTTCGGATTCCCTTGAAAACAGAATTCATTGACTCGACGAGGTTGGTTGTCATGTGGCCCCATCGCACCCCATTGTCGTATGCCCACGTCCATTTTTCCCTAGCAATGTTATCAATCCATCTTAATGCGTCCGCGTTGTTCAGTCTGATCTCGTCCCGGTAGTATCTGAATGTGGGTTCAGTTAGTGCATATCCCGCGTTCACAACCTTCTTTCGCAGTGTCCTGTCCTTGATTTCCCGCATGAAATTTTGGGCAATATGCCTTATGCAATAGACGTGGGTCGAGGGAGGATCCTGCTAACCGTTGTCATGGTTGTTGTATACACTCTCGATGAATGGGTGTCGATCAGAGATCAAACATAAGTTAGGTTGTGGAGACACGTAAGAGCGGAGGTTTTTTAAGAAAAAACTCCAACCCCCAGCAGTCTCCCCTTCTACTATGGCGAAGCTATTGGGAAAATGTTGTTGTTCCCATCCTGTGCCACAGTCATGAGAAGTGTGCCCTTATATTTCCCGTATAACCATGTTCCGTCAATTTGAATTATATGTTTACAAAATGCAAACCCTTTGATGCATGGTTCGAACGCCCAAAAGACTCTGTGGAAAATTCCATTTCCACCAACACAAGTCCCGTCTGGTGTACAAGCAGGCATCGTCTCCAATATCACAACAGTTCCTGGAGAGTAGTGTTTAAGGGCCACCAGGAATTTAGGAAGTTCCTTGTACGACTCCTCCCAATTTCCAAACACCCTTTCAACCGCTTTAGTCCTGGCAATCCAGGCTTTTCGGTACGAAGGAGTGCAGTTGTACCTTTGTATCATATGTGCTATTATGGTACTCACCTTCAAAGACGGGTTGTCGCTAACAACTGACAGAATCTCATCGCAAATCAATTTAAAGCTGAGTTTGCAATGGTCTTGCATCGTATTTGAGATTATACAACTGTGGGACGGACCTATTGACCCTATCTTCCAGGAATCGCTTCTCTTCCTGAAAGATGCTGTTAATCGGAATGGGCACTCCTCATTGCGACAATAGATCGTATACCGCGTCGGATTTGTCCGATTGACTCTGTAGTCGGCTGACAAGTCCAGGTGAAACTGTTTGATAGCCCAGACACAATCTTCCTTCGTACGAAACTCGTCACCCTCTTTTAGTTGCCCCTCTGGTGTGTAGTTGGGGTAGTAGAAAACATCGGTTGAGGGTTCATCATCACCTAAGGCGATAGTAGTCATGTGTTGAGGTGGACAATAGACATTGCCAGGTTGAACTTCGTCCTCCGGATTGTTCACCATCTCGTCAACAGTGACTTCAGTTGCTTCTTCTTCTTCATCAACGACATTGACTTCAGGGTGTTCATCTTCCTCATTGCAAAAAACTTGAGACGAATCAAGTTGCTGAGACAGTTGTTGCTGTTGTAACGTAACATATAACACGATATCTGAGAACCCAGAATACTCGTGACTGCGGAACATGTTACGCACGTCTTCATCGTCACGCACCTTTAAAGGGCAAAATTTGCATGAATCAGGTCCGCCAAAAAATACTGGGTTTTTGTATATTATTTGCCCAACTGGACCACATTGCAGTTTTCTTTCTATTCTTGACTTCAGGTGTAAAAAATTAGACCTTCTGTCAATTAAAAATATTCTAACATTCGTGTTTCTGAAATTGTATCCCGACACTTCACATTCGAAAACTTCACCGTTCAGATGAGCGGAAATCATATATTGTGGTGTTTGAGACATAGTGAAAATTGTGGTGTTTGAGTGTTTGACGGTATGAGTGTTTGAGTGTTTGAGGGTTTGAGTGTTTGCGTGTTTGAGGGTCTGAGTCTTTAATGTGTTTGATTGTTTGAGTTTAAAGAGTTTAAAGGCTTTATAAAGGGATGAGTGTTTTCTTGTATAAAGATTTTTTTTACATGTATCAGTAAATGACTGTGTAATTTTCATATGTGACCCTGCGAATCAATGGCCATGCGTCAGGACTCTCTTTGCATGCAACAGGACACTTGTCACGCATGCTCCACAATCAATTACAAGCATCAGGAATCTCTGCCATGAATTAATGACATGCAGGCCTACGACATGAATTAATGCCATCAGGAATCTCTGCCATGAATTAATGCCATCAGGAATCTCTGCCCTCAACATGCATTTACACATCATATATATATATATATATATATATATATATATATATATATATATATATATATATATATATATATATATATATATATATATATATATATATATATATATATATATATATATATATATATATATATATATATATATATATATATATATATATATATATATATATATATATATATATATATATATATATATATATATATATATATATATATATATATATATATATATATATATATATATATATATATATATATATATATATATATATATATATATATATATATATATATATATATATATATATATATATATATATATATATATATATATATATATATATATATGAGTTTGGCCTAAATTTTATTGACTCTAAATTTTTGTTTATGATATAATTATGTAATCATATTTATCAATCATACATTAATCATTATCCACGTGTTTTTTTATAAAAGATATTAAGTAGTTATTTTTTATTTTAATTTTTTTGGCAATTTATTTTTTATTTTAATTTTCTTTACTAATTTATTGTTCATTTTAATTTTTCTTTCCAGTTTATTTGTTTGTTTTTATTGATTACACGCATCAGGAATCTCTGCCATGAATTAATGACATGCAGGCCTACGGCATCCTCTTTTTGCATGCCTCAAGACTGGATAAGACGGGACACTGCATCCAACATCAACATGCATTTACACATCACATGATTCAATAACATGCATCAGGACTTGAATAGGACACTTGATCAGACGTGACACTGCAGAATACATATCTCTGCCTAAATATGTCTTTAATTAAGAAAAAACATAATATGAAAAAATATGTCTTTAATTAATGACATGCATCAGGAATCAATGACATGCAGCCTGTTTGATTAGACGAAACAATGAAGGAATCTCCTTTTTCACATGTGATCCTGCATGCCTACATTGACCATGCAGGCCTACGAGACTCTCTTTCTGCATGCCTCAGGACTGGATAAGACGGGACACTGCATCCACCATGCTTGATTAGACGAGACACTGCATAAAAAAGATTATGCATCCAACATGCATTTACACAACACATGCAGCATGACACTAGTCCAACATGCATTTACACAACACATGCAGCATGACACTAGTCCAACATGCATTTACACATCACATGCAGCATGACACTAGTCCAACATGCAGTTACACAACACATGCAGCATGACACTAGTCCAACATGCAGTTACACAACACATGCAACAAACCAAATGTGAAGCATGCACTTACAACATATCCACTCGTGCAATATAAATATAGGGCCCTTACCCATCAAATTCTACTCACACTTAAACTCTCATACTCTCTTACTCTCCTACTCTCCAACCCTCATCTCTCAAACTCTCAACTCTCAAACTCTCAAACTCTCAACCTTCAACACTTAACTCTCAAACTCTTAACTCTCAAACACTCAACTCTCAAACTCTCAACTCTCGACAATGTCTCTACTGACCATGGGTGACTCGCACAGAGGGACGGCTGAAAACATCGTTGCGTTTGTAAGTCTTTTGTGCTTGTCTATGTTTACAATTTCATCTAAAAAAACGTTACTAATTTTACTTCTTTTCTAACGTAACATTAATTATTCTGCAGGATGTATCAAGGTTTCAATGTCGTGTGCATGACTACATACCACACGACCCGCTCATTTCGGACTACCTTACTCATTGTGGGTTTGGTGATTTGATCAAATCAAATCTTATTCCCTCGACATGAAATTTATTCTAGCGTTGTTAGAACGCTGGAGATCGGAGACACATACATTTCACCTACCTTTTGGTGAGTTTACTGTGACTCTTCAGGACGTTTACATGTTGCTCGGCCTACACATCGATGGTAAGGCCGTCAACGGCAAAGTTGGTGTCCCTGACCAACTTTGCGAAGATTTATTGGGCGCCCCACTTTGTACGGACGGACCTCAGGAAAGCGAGGGCCGCCCGAGGGGTCAGGGAATAAATTTAAAATACCTTAGAGAATAATACAACCGTATTGTCTTAACTGATGATAGCACCGAGTTTGAGAAAATACAAAAAACTCGGTGCTATATTATGATTTTATTCGGGCACTTTTTATTTCCAGATGGCACTGGAAACACCGTCCACACTATGTATTTACCATTAATAGGGAATATTAACAAAGTGTGTGAATATAGCTGGGGATCAGCTATTCTCGCCCATCTATATAGAGCACTTTGTAAGACTTCAAAAAAAAATTCCTGCACTTTTTATGGTTGTGCGTATCTTCTGCAAGCGTGGGGTTGGTCTAGGATGCCAATGCTTGCTCCTATAAACATGAATTCTTTTACGTTCCTGTACGCCACCAAGTAAGTATCTTTTCAAGATTATTTAGCAACTACATTTTCTTTTTCAGTTAATAATTTCTGAGATGTGTTTATTTTTTTAGGTGGTCTGTTCCAGGGATGAATTATCAGAGATATCAAAGGCACTCTATAATTCAATACCGCAACCTAATCGACCACCTTGGGCCAGATGATGTATGTTATTTACCTAAATTTCGTAATTCAATACAGCAACTTAATTCAATATGCATAAACCTCTCAAACTCTGTCTAACTTAATTGTCCAACTTAATTGTAGTTTGTCTGGATGTCGTACGATGGTCTCGACCACCAGCCCAACCCCAACGATGCCGCTGTGTAGACATCAAAGACACCCATAATTAGGTTCACTACGGTGGAGATGCACCAAAGTGACCGGGTGAAACTACAATTTGGGATGCATCAGGACATTCTAGATGCTCCAGTAGACTTGGGGCAGTGGCATCAAAAGCGGGTAGACGCACAGTGGATTGTGAGTGATTGGAAGGAGTTTGCGAAGGACTTGCGTATACACTGAAAAAGAAGAAGGCAATACATCTTAACCGACCGTATTATGCGCGGGGCTAGGCCAAGTCGTCAATATATTACTTGGTTTAGGTCTGTCACGACATCTGAGCCTTTCCTGTCCTAGTCAACCTATCTGGCCGACCCAAGGGAACGCGATTCATCGTCAAACCCACAACAACAGTTCAGTGCCCAAAACCAGCATTACGAAAACCCATACATGCCAACAAATACCCCCTATCAACAACGACAACCTTATGTGTCACCCACCCAATCCCAGTCTCAACCACCTTACCATTATAGCCCTGATACGTCTTTTGAGCCTACCCCTACCACCTATAGCCCAGACAACTCATTTGACCCTACACCCTCCAACTACCCACCCAACTACACCTCCAACCACCCACTATTTGACTACCACACCCCACAACAACCAACACACCTAGACCAACCCAATTCCATGTACACATTCGGACAACCATACCATCCATACTCCACCCACCCTACCCGACAATCCTACGAAAACATAGGCATTGAGCTTGACTACGGAAGCGCCGCTCACAGTGGACCTCCCGGCTATTGGGGTCAAATGATGCAAACTCTATCTGATACGCCGGGACCGTCCTAACCATACCCTCCTCCGCAACTCAACACACAGAGACCAGACACACCACAGCAACCTGGTCGTAGACCTCGTCGCAACGCGCGCCCCCCGCAATGTGGCACCGGTGGTCACTTGGATAGAGCCGACCATTAGTTTTTTTTGTTGGTTGAATTGTAATTGTACTTTTCGTTAGATTATAAATTAATATAATTTTTTATTTCTATATTTTATTTTAACATTTCTATATTTAATTTTTTCTTAATATTATTTAAATTTCAATAAATTAAGAAAAACAAACAACATAATTTATAAATTTAATAAAATATTTAATAACAATTACCATTCAAATATTTAAATTTCAAAAAAATTAAGAAAAACAAACAACATAATTTATAAATTTAATAAAATATTTAATAACAATTACCATTGAAATATTTAAATTTCAATTAATTAAGAAAAACAAACAACATAATTTATAAATTTAATAAAATATTTAATAACAATTACCATTCATTTTAATTTATTAAATCCTAACATTTAAACAAAATACTCTAAACATTAAAACGTGAAAACCCTAATTAAATTCCATTGGCCTAATTTGCCAATTGACCTGGCGAAGTCTTTCTCATTGGCCTAATTCGCCAATTCATATGGCGAAGTCTTTTTTTTGATTTTTTGGTTTTGGCCTAATTCGCCAATTGGAACGGTGAATGCATGCTGAAATGTAAATTTTTTGAAAACTTAATTTGTTTGATAATTATTATATAATATATAGTTATATTAAAAAAAAATTCGCTTCACCCTGTCGCGGTGAAAATCGGATACCAAACTATTGATTAGTTTGAATCTTTAGTTCATTTTGCAACCGAACTTTGATTTGTCCATAGGAAAGGATAAAGATCAAAATTCCCACAATGCAATGCAAATGTAAGGTTTAGAGAGTTATAGGTTCGGGGATTGGTTAAACTTAGGGAAGGTACTAGCATCCTAAGTTTCTGTAGTACTCTACAGGAACCTCTTGTTTTATGTTTGTTTATTGCTATGTGTTATATCTGCTTAAGGTTTAAAGGACCTAAGGGTTTATTTCTAAGTATACTCGATAAGATGTCGCATCTTATGCCTACATATCCTTACGGGAGTGGAATCAGAGTATTTGTAGTTCCCCTAAAGGGTTAGAGGAGCTCTTTGACTGTGGTCAAAGTTCCTACGGGTTTAGGGTAGTTGATTGATTGATTTTAGGAGAGACAGATGAGTCGTCATTTTAAGAGAAGTTTAACCGCCACGGGTTTGTAAGAATTGTTTGATGGTGTGGAGATTATACCTTGCTTAAGATGATTAACATTTATTTCTCTATTGTGTTTGAAACGTTTGTATTGTTGATTGTTTGTTTTCCTATGTTGTAAAAGATAAAGATAAAGGTCTTTCCTATGGGTAGGATCTATCTTAAAAGATCAACTTGACTGGGATCAAGGATCGAGCGGGAGTATGATGCAAATGATGTGCACTATACACGATTGTTGAATCATGTGTAGGGTTTTCCTTTGGACGGCATGCAATGCGATAATATAAATGCGAAAATGTAAATTACTGTAATGTAAATTGCTGAAGGTAAAGACAGATAAATAAACATACATGTACACATGAAAGCGCTGAAGTATAGGTGAATGTGTCGTGAGGTGCACGATTGATTGTATTTTACGCTGTGAGTTGCTTTTAATTAGTCGATTTTAAGCGAGCAGTTTTTAGGAGGGAGGGGAAAAAGGATAATATTGGTGAGGCTGATTTAAAAAAGTTGCGTTAGAATTTGTGGATGGATTTTCTAGAAAAAAAACGTTAATTGGTTTAGATTGGAAGTTAAAAAGATTAGGTTTGGGATTAATAAGATTTATTAAATAAATAGATATGGTTATTATCATTTTAAGGATTATATTAATTTATTTTGGTAAAGAAATTTTGGTTTAAATTAACTAAATTACTAACAAAAGATTTAGAAATTTTTATTTTTTAAAAGGTATTAGTTTATCATTATATTTAAAACAAAACTGATTTAATAAAAAAGGAATGTTGGTTAACTAATTAAAATAAAGGTAAAACGGTGAATTAGTGGCAAACGAAGGATTAACTAGTGATTAGTGTGTGCCAAGTGTTACGGTGTGTGTGTACATTACAAAGAACTCAAAACCAATAGGAAAAAAACAACAAGCAAAACCCTAAATCCCCTTCGAACCCCCCCTCCAAATCGGATCCGCCTCCCCCGTCATCTCCCTCCTCTCGTTCTTCCCCTCTCGATCCATTCCTTCATTTTTTTCGTTCCTGAAACACAAATTGAAGGCATCGAACAGTTCAATAATCTCAATAAGAGCAGAAGTTTACCGAAGGTTATTGGTAATGGCGGCGTTAGAGACGACGAAGTGAATTCGCGGCAACGGTAGGTAACGAAAATGGAGACTCGCAGCGGCGCACGAGGGTTTCGTCAACAGGAAAGATAAGTGCTTCTTTTTCGTTTCTTGAGCTTTCTAGGTTCGATTTTGGCAGCTCTAGGGTTTTTTGATCTGATTTTCTCTTCTTTCCCCTCTCTTTAAATAGGCCTCAGTGGGGATTTTCCAATTTGAATGCTTTGAAATCATTTTTTAATGTGGATTTGGACCTTCTATTTTGGTTATACCTGATTTTGAAAAGTTTCCTCTTCTGTTCCAATTTCGTTTAATGCTTGTTGATGGAATCTCAATCTCTGATTTGGGCGTATCATTTTCGTTAATTGTTCAGAGTTTTGGATTTGGATATTCTTTGAATCTTTGTGGAATATTCTCTGATTGATTTTGCTAACTTTGATTTTTGCGTTTGTAGGTGTGGAAAGCAAGCACGTTGTTGGGCTAGTGAACGAATAACCCAAAGCAAATACGGCAACGGAGTGGACATGTTTGTTGTGGCCATTCCATGGGGACTGATCGGTCTTTAGAGATGTCACTCGAGGATCAAACTGGGATTGATTATTGTTGCTGGTATCATTGCTCTTGAACTAAATGTCTCGCTGATTGTATAGGAATGGAAGAGGGAACAACAAGCGTTCTTGCATATCAGTTAAGTAAAGCAGTCTTGGTTCTCCAGCGCTTCCACTATTAATCACTCTTAAGATGCGTTGCTGAAGAATCTGTCCTTTCTGTTTCAATCTCTGAATCCAAGGAAGAGTATCAGCTTGAAGATGTCTTTGGAGCATTTTAACATTGCTTTGGGTTACACTTAATCTTTCTGCGTCAGAGACAATGACTTCATCTTGGAGCTTAAGGCGTTGGGAAAGATCCTTAAACCTTGAACATGTTGTGGCCACTGACATTGGATAGCATTCGATTTATACTTCCTGTAAAGGGGATATAACCGGTATGCTAACGCAATCTTCGCCTCTGAACTTCATTTTGAGGGAAAACTTGTCGAGTAACTCTTGATCTATGTTTTGTAGGTGAACTCGTGTGGTGGCTGGTAACTTTGTACTCAGAAGAAAAAAGTTTTGTGAATCCTTCATCTGCTTTAATGTTCACCTGTTCTTCTTTTATTGAGCCTTGATGTCACGAATGCAAACTTCTGACCATTCCCTCTTGTTCCATGTATTGGTGACGGGGTGGCAATTTGGAGGCAGACACTTGATATTGTTGATCTTCTAGTGTTCAAAAGTATCTTTGTTGTGCGTCTGTTACCACATGGTTGGTTCTTCCTACATTCTTATCTCCTTCTTTAAATGTTTGTATGGTCTTAACATTGTTCTGTCTCGTTTTCATGTGTTTGATGCCTGGAGAATTGTTGCGGGATTGTCTCATGGGGCATGGAGAGTTTCCATTTTCGGCGTTGCAACTTAAGGCGGCATCCATATCGAGGCGTTGTCTGAAAAAAACCCAAATGAGGCGGGCTCAGAATACTTGCAGCAACTAGTGCTCTTTTATGCGTCAAGCTGCCGACATCCATGAGGTTCGTGCTTCCTCTTTATCAGTTATGACACACCTCGTTAAACATTTAAATTCTTCTCCTAAATTTCTTTGATGCTCCCTCGGGATGTTCATCTTGAGTTACGAAAACTGACTTTGAAAATGTTGTCGTGATAGGTCTGCGGTGGTTTTTGTAAACCTTTGGCACAGACGAGGATGTGGCCTCTGTGAATTATTGCTGTGAAGATCTTCACTCATTTCAAACTAAGCAGAAAAATAACGCTCTCGAGTGGAATTTAAACTGAAGAAGGTAAATCTAATGAGATTTCTCCTACACCAATGATTTGCATTTATGTTTACAAGCAAATCTTTAATGTGATGATTGGTAGCAATGTGCTCATTGTTATGGAACCCAAATCCTTCAAATGTATTCTCAACTGAATTTTGGTCATTGACTTCTGCAGATGAAACAATAACTATTGGAAAAAAAAACATTATCCAAGTGAACATCCTGGGATTTTACAGCAACAACAACAACAATATGCTTTTGAAAACAAGGAACATGAGAATCTTCATTTATGTTATTATCATCTGCCAATGAAGATCCTGAGACAATTATACAATTTTTGCTCAACCTATTCGATTCTAACTTTGGAATTCTATCATGGGTTGCTTTCGAGTTAATAATCTGGTCACATTCCTTATCCACTAGGCTTTTCGGGACGAAAAGCTAATTGATCATATGCAGGAAGCTGACAGTCTTTGATCTTAATTGTCATTGATTCCTAGTATGGACTTTTCAGGAGAACCTTTGGAAAATAAGCTCTTCACATGAACTGGCTGAGAATTATTCATATCAGAGATATTTCTTTATCCAGCCCAGATTTTCTACAACGCTAGGATTTAGAGTTTTGGGGTGTTGCTTTCCTTAATGCCTTTCATCATTGTGAGGATGGTTTTTGCTTGTTTTATATGGTTGGCAGAAACAGAGATGTCATGCATCTATGATAATTATGCTCTTGTCCTCATTTGTAATGATACAATTTAGTCATGTATAAATGTTTATGACTGAGATAATCTTATGAAACTTGAATAGCATTTCAGTTGTACTGCATTGAAATGTTCATGCTTCCGTATTCAAATTCAATTGAGAAACTCTTTAAGTTATTTGAACATCATTTTCAACGCCGCCACAGGCACGTGTTGGTAAGAAACATTAATTCTTCTAAGCTTCTAGCTGGAATGATTGCCATGATAAGAAATTCAAAGTGCAACAATCCTAAATGTTGTAAATAGCATAGGTGACATGCTCTTTGAAGCATGTAGGGCAGAGTTTTTATGGTACCAGACTGATCTCATTCCAAACCCCAAAGGAACGGTCGAACATCGAATCACCTAAAGTGATTTTTGTAGCTTCTACAAGTTTTGTGCTTATGAGCAGGTTAACAACATACTTGTACTCATGATCCTTGAAATTTAAATATGAGCAAGATATTACAACTTGGACTCTTTATGAATTTAATCATAGCTTGAACTTGAATATTGATCCTTGAAACCGTTTTATACAAATTGGAATATTTTGAGTTTCAATCCGACTTGTAAAACTTGAATTTCAAGAAGCCTGATAATTCAGTTTCCTTCTAGTCATGCATCCCCTTTGATTTTGTTTATAAACCCTACTTGAAAGATGTTGAGAAAATACGGGAACCTCAAGTTTGGATGTTCTATGAAAACTCATGAATCACTTCAATATATATTGATTGCAAGCTACCAATCCCAGATATTTCCACTGAAACTTCTGATAAATTTTGAGGAAAATGACCAGTAGAAAACCCCAGGATCAAAATGCTTATACCTTGAAATGCTTGACTTTAAGAATTAGTGTCGTCTATACTTAAATTCACTGTACCTGCACACACTTGTTAGTCATGATAAACAGATGGCGAAATATAAAAAGTAAAAAAAAACACACAAAGGGGGTGGGATCTTTAGGTCATAAATTAGGGTGCAACACACCCTATCGTCATCTTTTTTTTTTTATAATATAAATTTAATATTAAAAATGTCTAAATTATTTTTATTAATATTAAAAAATATGTAAATTAATAATAAATATTAAAAAATGTTTTAAAATAAATATTAAAATAATCTAAATAGTTTTTATTAATATTAAAAATAATATATATATATATATTAATATTAATTAATAATAAATGCATATAAATTAAATTTTAATTACAAAAAAATAATTTCAAATAATTTAAATTGATTTATATGTATATAACTATTTTATTAAAAAAATTATCTTTGTCACTGCAATTGACGGATGGTATGATTATTTTATTAAAAAAACACAATTTTATCTCTACAATGGACATGTTGCTGATTATTTAATATTTAAGTACAACTTTGTCGCTACAATTGACGAATGTTTTGAATATTTTATTATTTAAGTACAACTTTGTCATTGTAATGGGCAGATGTTTTGATTTATCTATAACTGATCTGTCAATTGTTTTGGCAGTTCCACGTGGCAGATATGATATAAATAGAGGTGTGGTGTAATCCATTGTTCGCATTTGTTCTCATTTGTTTGTAATAATGCTAACATGATTTGTCGCCGCAAAGGAAAAGTGATTTATTCGATAGACAAGTCCTCGATGGAGATACTCTTCTAGAACATCTATAGAATTTTCTAACAATTACAATGGGAGTTGATTCGTTAGTTAGACTGTGACATACCTGAAGGCGAAAATATTTGAAGTATTGAGAGACACGATGCTCAATGTGGGTGGATGTGAGTTAGAAATGATAAGGATGTTAAGGAAATGATGTTTGGACTAAATGATATCAATTTGATTGTTGTAATCAGTTAGAAATATTGTGTTTAAGTGTTTTGATTATGTATTTTTATCTGTTTTGATATATGTTGTAAATGTTGTTTTTTTAAACTTGTTGTTGTTCGTTTTATGTTATCTGAATTCTTGTTATATATATATATATATATATATATATATATATATATATATATATATATATATATATATATATATATATATATATATATATATATATATATATATATATATATATATATATATATATATATATATATATATATATATATAAGTCTCAATTTTTTGAACCATCACTAATTAAATAACAAATATATATATATATATATATATATATATATATATATATATATATATATATATATATATATATATATATATATATACACACACACACACACACACACACTTGATAACAAAATACAAAGCTAATTATTACTAGTTTCAATGTTGGGACACCGAGTTAGGTTGTGCCCATGCATGACGACTGATAGCTTTAGAAGAGAGGTGGTCGACCCTAAAACACTACCCCGAGCAACCAAGTATGTTTAGGTGATTCTTCCTCCTAGAGACGATGTTGATATTGATCCCTATGAGTGATGGAGTTTGATCCTTAACACTCATAGTAACATTTCTAGGTGCAAGTTGGACATGTCTATGAGTGATCGAATAAGATTTAGCACTAGTAGACATGATAGAATTAATATGAAGGTGGATGTGAGTTAGAAATGATAAGGATGTTAAGGAAATGATGTTTGGACTAAATGATATCAATTTGATTGTTGTAATCAGTTAGAAATATTGTGTTTAAGTGTTTTGATTATGTATTTTTTATCTGTTTTGATATATGTTGTAAATGTTGTTTTTTTAAACGTTGTTGTTCGTTTTATGTTATCTGAATTCTTGTTTTATATATATATATATATATATATATATATATATATATATATATATATATATATATATATATATATATATATATATATATATATATATATATATATATATATATATATATATATATATATATATATATATATATATATATATATATATATATATATATATATATATATATATATATATATATTTGTTATTTAATTAGTTATGGTTCAAAAAATTGAGACTTATATATATATACACACACACACACACACACACTTGATAACAAAATACAAAGCTAATTATTACTAGTTTCAATGTTGGGACACCGAGTTAGGTTGTGCCCATGCATGACGACTGATAGCTTTAGAAGAGAGGTGGTCGACCCTAAAACACTACCCCAAGCAACCAAGTATATTTAGGTGATTCTTCCTCCTAGAGACGATGTTGATATTGATCCTTATGAGTGATGGAGTTTGATCCTTAACACTCATATTAACATTTCTAGGTGCAAGTTGGACATGTCTATGAGTGATCGAATAAGATTTAGCACTAGTAGACATGATAGAATTAATATGAAGGGGAGTGATGACCCAGTTCATAGGAGCAACTTTAATTTTGTGAGAGTCTCTCGCTCTATAGCATTAACATATACCTTCTACAAGGAATCCATTTTATCTGCAAGTATAAACACTCTAGTAAAAAAATAAGGTATGACTCTACCCTCACCAAAACTTCCTTTCCTCCCCAAACGAACCACTGTGATCATAATAACGCGTGTATCAATGTATTTCTTCTTGTGTAGCGAAGTTTTCACTTTAGTAGGGTCAAACCCTTTCTCATAGACAACTCCCTGATAGAGAGTCTTTAAATCTCTTTTCGTCATAACCTCTTCGGGGGCAAGAAAATCTAGTTAGACATCATACAAATGAGGTTTCTGGTGGATGGATCCAAACCCAATATTTTGGGAACCTCTCCAAACAAGACTCACTAAAAATGCAACATAATATGGAATGAGCATCCAGAGTACAAGGCTTCATTAGGACAAAACGCCTATGAAATTCTCCCCATTTTTGGAGAGGGGGCTAAATAAAGAAATGTGTTGGCGTAACATGATAAGCCCCTGATCCCATGTACTAAACCTAGAGGCATGTATTGCGACGAAAAGATGGAAGGATAAATAATATGAGGGTTTGCAAGACCAATAATTGACCCAGAATTGGAACACCTTTATGAACGCCCAATGGCCATGATGAAGTTGTGAGGGGGTAACCTTTAGAACCTCCACCTTGAACTTAATAAGAGGAAGCCACAAGTTTACCCGGGTGAACAGACACTCTTAGAAAGGAATGTAACACCCCTAAAAAGTGACGCATATATGCTTGCTTGATTTCACATGAAGAACCAACCATTCTGAAAGGCGGTCGACTATGATCTTAGTCGCGCTTACGACTGCCTAGTCACTTAAAATAGAAAGGGTTCCCAATGCCTATAATTCCACCCAAATGTATTTGTTCGCATTATCCGGCATTACTAACGTAACTCCTACAAAAGGTATCTCATCAGCCTTGAAGATTTTTAAAGGATTGAGCCAACTAACATCATTTGGTCGCGCTTCACACGTTATATGTTCCTTAATTTCAGCATCATTTGGCTCCTGTTCGTAATCATTTTTGTAAGTCTTGATGAAAATTTTGTCACATTTCCTATTTAAAATGGAAACCTCCATCTCTAGAGTCAACAAGGCAGGATAAGCTGAAGCTCATGCAACTTTGGATGGTGCAAGCGTAGAGTCGATTGCGCCCTCACCTCCTGCATTCTCATAAATAAAAAAGTGTCGAAAGAAGACCTGCTAGTGGAAGCTTCCCTACCATAGGAACCGCTAGGAAGCTTCTCTGATCCATATTCATCAAATACAAGTATAATTAAGGGAATTGATTGGCTTTTAACTAAGCTACGAGAATCTGGATTAGAAGATGCTTATACCCTAACTAAAGGAGATGATCCACTACTCAGTAAACTGCTAGACAAACATATGAGATGATCATTCATGTTGGCCATGCTAAAACAAATGTCGAAAGTATGAAGCAAGATTGCCTTAGGAGTTGGATGTTAACCTTGTAGGTCCATCCTGCACCACCGTATCAAAGATCAACATCACCGATTCTAGAGTCCTATGTCAACAATCAACACGAGTTCTGGTTCCAAAACGGAACAATGTCTCTAAAATATGCACCATTAGGAAATCAACAATCAATTTTATCATTCTTACTATTTTTTCACAAATAAACAAAACAATATCTTCACCATGAAAGATACATAAAATAAAAAGGAAGAGAAGAGATAAAGAAATTCAAATCATGAATCAAGAATCCAACAAGAATCGACACTATTAATTCGGGTACGTTTTACAACTATTATGTTGTAATTCATAAAACTGTAAAAATTAAAATATCAAGATCCAAATATAAATTTGTTCTAATAGTTAATATCATTTCATGATTACCAATATTATGATTTTTCAATAATTTTCATGATTACCAATATTATGATTTTCCAATAATAATTAACCAATGTAATATTCTTTTTAATTATTGATTGAAATTAAATTTGAAGGACAATTTCACACATCAATGAACAACAAAAGTGTTTCATACCAATTTATTTTTAATCATATTCGTATGAATATGTGGTTTGAATAAAGCATGTAATTTTAGATAATATTGTAACAATGTTCTCTATAAACATTTATCATAGGTATCATTCAGGAATGAAAAATGATTTTTTTATACTAGATTTTGACACTTACACTGTATTTTAAACATTGATATTTTTAATTTTGACTTTTTTAATATTTTTTTTTCAAAATAACTTTGATTAATGGTATGTAAAAATTTAGCTAATATAATATATACTTTAATTAATAAGTGCATTGACGTTAAAAAGTAGTATTAAATGGAAAAAAAAAGTTGGTTAGTTAAGTATAATAAATTGATTATTATAGTTAACACTTTGGTTATTGAGTATTCTGGCATAAAAAAATAAGTTTTATGTGCTAAATCAATTTAAGGTAATATTATATATAAGGCTGGTTAATACAATACTTGATTAATGAATCCTCAATTCATAAAACAAGTTTTAAATAGTAAAATAATGTTGATTAATTGAGTATAAAGTTTGATTAATATATTTTATAATTTAATGTCAAAAAATAATTAATATGTTTATATTTTATTAGTTAATAAAATAATAAAAGTGGTTAATAAATTATAAATATAATAAATGGTTAATAGTATATATTTTTATGGTTAATTCAATAAGTGAAGTTGGTTAATAATACAATTTTATATTTGTGTTTAAAAATAAATTAGTTTTTTTTTTAAATTATATATATTTTTAATTTAAAAAATAAATAAATAAAAAGCACAGTCCACCCTATAAATACATTTAACAATACATGATGTCAAGTTTTATATAGTGTCATCATAGCATGTTTATTTTGAATATTGGAATTATGTGATATGAATTAGAAAAAGCATGTTTTTGCAATGTGATAAAAAGTAATTAAATTTAGTATATTATGTACATTTCCTCATTAATCATTTTCAATTTTATCATATGGCCATATAATTTTAAAACAAAGCACTGCATCAATATTCATAACTAATAAAATACGTATGGGGGTATTGATATGATGCACACATTTGTTTTTAAAATATAATAAAAATAAAATAAAATAAATAAAATATTTTTTAATCAAAATAGTTTATAATTTAAAAAAAAGACATATTTTTCTTTTGGATCATAAATATAATTTTTTTTATATATAAGAAATTTAGATCAACAATATTTTTCATATATATAAATATTATTTAAGTTTTAATATTAATTTTAATAAAATACGTATGCATGTGTGCGCGCGTGTGTCAGAACAGATATTTTTTTACTCCAAAAGTAAGTTTAAAAAACTTACTCTAAAACTTAACCCATTAGTTTTATTAATATTATTTAATTTAACTATTTTTAAAAATATTTTTCTATATAAATAATAAATTAAAATTAAAATTAAGATTTAGAGAAAATCTTAAAACTTATTCTTGATATATATACACACACCTTTTTAAGTAACATAAATATTTGTCTCATTTATGTTTTTATAGAAACCTTAATAATTAAAAACAACACATTTTTTTTCGTATTTGGATTCATATATTATTTTGTATATTTATTTATAAGCTAAGTTACTGTTTTGGTCCTTATAAACAGTTTTGGTCGTCATGCTTATTTTTTGTCAAAAAAAACACTTATGTGTCAATTTTTTTCAATACGTGCCCATAAATTTGTTGTCAGGTCATTTTTAAATAAAAACTTTAATAATTCATAGATATAATATAATAATTGAAATTGAAACAATAAATCCAGTTCTCATTATAGAAATCTACACGCCCTCATGGCGACATTCTTAATTTGACCAGGAGATGAATGATTCAGGGTTAAGATTCACGACTGATTTATCGACGAGGTAAGAGATGTTTTCCGCATCTGAGAGTTCACCTCCAAATAAGAAGCAGCTAGAAGATTCAATTCCAAGGTAATGCAAAGGAAAATGCAGGAATGCGAGTTAGTGTTACAATAAGTTTTTTTTTGTGCCCAGTAAGGAAAATTATAGCCTAACTAGGAGGGACCATATCACATATTACAGAAGTTACTGCATAAAGCGTATAAGCTGGAAGAAATGGACAGACGACTCGTCTCTAAGACTTGCAATACCATTCTTTCAAAATATTATTATATCATGGTTATTTACGAATTTTCAGAGGGTGCGTGTCACGTGCCAATTTTCTGAATGTTTATGAGCAAAAGGAATACTTTGGTTTTACTATTATGCACGTTGGACTTCCACAGGAAGATCCTTGTCGTCTCTTAAGGGAATAAGATTATGTCGGACTTCCACAAGAAAACCCTTGTCACCTCTTAAATAAACACGAATATGTTGGACTTCTACAAGAAGACCACTGTTGCCTTTTAAGGCAATGAGAATACACTAGATTTTTGTGGGAAGATCCTTGCCACCCTTTAGGGAACTCCAAATGGAATATATGCAGAGGGATCACCTCCATTCAACACCTCTCTTGAGGGACTCAATGTCTCATCAAACATGCTTAAATTAAAACCTCACCTCGGGGACTTATGATCTTACTAAACAAGTTTAGCCTAAAGTTTCGCTAAGGGACTCTCATCAGACAAGCTCAAATTAAAGCCTTTCCTAGGGGACCATGAACTCAAAACCTGGCATGGGGGACTTAGGATCTCACTAGACATATTCAACCTAAAGTCTCATTTGAAGGACTTAGTGGTAATCTAGCCTAAGATCCAACCTAAAGTATCTCCTAAGGGATTCAACTAAATTATTATCCTGAGATTTTTCCCTAGACGCCTCGTTTTGAGGACTAAAGGTCTCATCAGAAAGGTACAACTCAAAACCTTTCATGGGGGACTTAGGGTCTCGCCAGATAGGTTCAACCTAAAGTCTTTGTTGAGGGACTCGACATAAGTCTAGCCAAAGAGACTTAGCCTAAAGTATTGTCTGAGGGATTCGACCGATGTCTTTCCTCTAGACGCATCGTCAGAAAGACCTAAGTTGTCATCAAATGGGTACAACTTAAAACCTTGCCTGAAGGACTTAGGGTCTCATCATGCAGGCTCAAATTAAAGCCTAGCCTGGGGCACCTAAGGTCTCACCAGACATGTTCAACCTAAAACCACACATAGGGGACTTATGGTCTCACAAGAAAGACTCAATCTAAAGTGTAACACCCCCTTTCTATACCCCTAATTAAACACAAATAATCATTTAGGCACGTAATCAATATATCATCAGAGTATAATTACAATCACGGTATAAAAGGGGCATATCACATTATACCAAAAATTCAACATATATAACACCTGCTCAACAGATATGCAACAACGGGGCAACACCTACAAGGAAAATATTTAGAACATAAGCGGAAACATCTAAATATTTTCATAACTTCCAAAACATGTAATCACATACATGTACATCATTCAAGTTGATTTACAACATCATCAATATATACAATATTCATCCAGCATGTTTCATAATCATTCATCAGCAGATACAAACATAGATGTATCACAAAAGAATCAAAATAATCCCTAGCTACCCGGTGCTACATATCAGAGCCGACCGACCCAAAAGAATGAAGCCACGCTTCACAAAGACTCCAACAATCTAATCTGCAATGCCTCATAAGCATTATAAAACAGCATAAGGGTGAGAAACAATATCATAATACATAATGCATATAAACATATATACATATATACACATAACGTCCAATTACATCATTCACGGTCTCACCACAACTCATCTCACTACACCGTACATCGCAATGTATTCACAAACATCTATTTACAAATAGAACACTAAGCATATACAATATGCATCATCAATGTTTATATTAATTCATAAACATACACACATATACAGATATACTCACACATACATGTATCTTCAAACATTTCATTCATGCCAATTATCAACAACTTACATAAACATCTACAATCATGTTTATTCACCATACATCATGTAAAGATGATAAATGCAAATCATAGAGGCCAACTCGCTACTCTACACAAGTGTAATACGATACCGACTTAATCGTCCATCAGATTCTCCTAAGAATCAATTCACTCACGCCCTTCATGGGTACACTATAACTCATCAGATTCTCCTAGGGATCACATCACTCATCGAACTCTCCTAGGAATCCTATCACTCATCAGACTCTCCTAGGAATCACATCGCTCATCAGATTCTCCGAAGAATCACATCGTTCATCAGATTCTCCAAGGAATCACATCGCTCATCAGATTCTCCAAGGAATCACATCGCTCATCAGATTCTTCAAGGAATCACATCGTTCATCAAATTCTCCAAGGAATCACATTGTTCATCAGATTCTCCGAGGAATCACATCACTCATCGGACTCTCCTAGGAATCCTATCACTCATCAGACTCTCCTAGGAATCAACAACACAAGAATGTACTTCATGATGCTTCACATGCAAAATGACTCCATACACTTCTTGAAATGCATACATGTTTACAAACATACTCATGCATTCTTCACATTCATCGCATATATTCATTATGCATTCACAATATAAATACATATCACAATACATATATACATATTCATCATTCGATCTCAACATGCATTTCTATTCAATTCAAGTAAATGCTCCAAATTGCCAAACGACCACATTCCACACTTCACAAATCACAAACTAGGATTCACGCCATACGGCTACCCACAACACACATATAACAGCATATAATTAGTCATCTCAGACAAGGAATAAAACCACACAAACAATCCACGAATGGAAAACACAAGAAAAGAAAATATGTTGTTGTGCTCGCTAACCTTCGCCTGGCGAAGCCTCTGGCGAACCTTCGCTACTTCGTTCGCCTGACAAACTTGCCAGCGAAGACCACTGGGAGTTATTCTGGAATTACTCGCTAGCACTCGCTAGCACACTCGCCTGGTGAACCTTCGCCACACTCATTCGCCTGGAGAACTTGCCAGCGAAGACAGGGTGTTTGCTACTGACTTGGTTCGCTGCTGCTCGTTGGGCTTCGCCTGGCGAACCTGCGAACTCAGAACTCCCATGGCTGTCCAAAAGCCCAAACCTCACAAACCGACCGATTTAATCCAAATCAGTTCCAGTAGTACAACCCACTCATCACCCGACTATACTACACCGTCTATTCCAAATTATAACCGATAAAACTCAGTTTCTACCGATTAAATCAACTTCTGACCTAGAAATGGAAACATAGAAAACAATCCAATACATCCAAACTAGCACTTACATGATTACATACATTATCAAGATGATAAAACTTCTCACCCTTACTTGATTAACCGTAAGCTAGGGTTTGATCTTGATGTTTTCCAAAGTTTCCTCTTCTTTCTCTCCTCTTTCTCTTCTCCTTCTTTCTTTCTCTTTTCTTTCCTTCCTTTCTTTTTCTCTTCTATTTCCTCTTTAATATCTTCCTATTATTTTTCCCAAAACATCTACTAACTCAATATCTCATAAAATATCCAACTTATCATTAAATAGGAAATGTCCAAAATACCCTCCAACTATTTTCTCCGAAAACTCCCAAAATCGGGTAAAATAGAACAATATGTAAACATAACATATTTCCACGAAAATTCCACATCAAAATAATATTCGTCCAATTAAAATCAAAAAGGACTTAACGAAAAAGGACATAACATACATCAAAATAATATTCGTTCAACCTAAAACCACACATAGGGGACTTATGGTCTCACAAGAAAGACTCAGCCTAAAGCCTCCCCTAAAGGTATTAGGATTTCACCAAACATACTTAACTCAAAACCTCGCCTGAGGGACTTAGGATTTCACCCGTCAGATTCAACCTAAAGTCTTGTTTGATGGACTTGACAAAAGTATGGCATGAGAGACTCAACCTAAAATCTCGCCTAAGGAATCAGGAAGAAGTATTTCCCGAGAGACTCGCCCTAGACGCCTCATCTTAAGGGATTAAAGTCTCATTAGATAGGTACAACTTAAAACCTCGCCCAGGGGACTTAGGGTCTTACCACAAAGGCTAAACCTAAAGCATCACATACGAGACTTAAGGTCTCACCAAACAAGTTCAACTCAAAACCTCACTTGGGGGACTTAGGATGTCACTAGACAAGTTTAGCCTAAAGTCTCCTCTGAGGGACTTGTTAGAAGTCTTACCCGAGAGGCTTAACCTAAAGTCTCTCACAAATGGACTCGACATAAGCCTGGTCTGAGAGACTGAGCCTGAAGTCTTGCTTGAAGGATTCGACCTATGTCTTGTCTGTGAGACTCGCCTCTAGACACCTCGCCTAGGGGACTTAGGGTCTCACAAAACAGACTCAACTTAAAGCCTCACTTGAGGAACTAAGAGTCTCATTATAAGGGATCCCAAAATATATAAATCAATTACGCACTTCACCCTTCATCAAAGACTTTATGCTTGTGAGACTAACCAATGATATATTTGCGAGGGCCCCCCAATCGGTGACGAGATCATGTCGCCAATAAAGGGTGATGGAATCTTATCGCCTTAGAGGGGTTTGACATCTCCCTTAGGCACTCCCGCTCGCTCAGTATAGGAAAACGTGAGAAATGACATGTCTTGATAAGAAATAATGCAGAAAATGAGTCAATGAAATAAACCATGTCTTCTTAAAAAATAGAGATTCAAAGGTTTACTACCATTACTAAGTGGGCAGTTGCAATTCACTAGATCCCCTACAAACCTGACCCGTAGACCTTTATAAATACCTCGACCCCAAGGTTGAGAAGGATATATTCTAAATACAAATGAAGTCCCCCATAAATACCTCAGATATTTTTACAATCGAAAAGAAAAGTAACATGTTTTTAAGAAAATACTAACATACAATTTCAGAAAATCGAATCTATGACTAATTAAACATTTCTTTTCAATTGATAGTTTGATTGAGTGAAAAAGGAACGCAATGACACGTTTTTTTTAATTCTCTTTAAAAGCAAAAGTAAAACATCTTTAATAAAAAACACTTCTTCATTTGAATATTTTATACCTATTAAAAATTATATACAAATTAAAGAGAAAATAATATATATTTTATATTTTAAAATACTTGTCTATGTATCATTATTATGAATATGCAAAGTTAGGTATTGAATTGATAATAGCATTAGTCAGAGACACGTTTGAAAACAAATACTTATTACTATATATATTGAAAATTGAGTAGAATCATCTATTTTGAAACAAATAAATTTTGCATCTTCAGAAAAGAGAATGAAAAACACAATTTGTCGTATCTGTTAACTTATATACAAGTATCTATCATAATAAAAATCAAAGAAATCAAACTGGGCCACCATAGAAATAAAAACGCGTGCTAATTTCATTTGTCTTATCTGTTAACTTTATATACATTGTTACTACTTTATTATGATTGTAGATTGGTACGTATAAAGTACAACAGAATCGTGGGTGATAAAATTAATTTGTAAAATAGAAATTCAGCAATTTATGTGTAGTGGTCTCCACACTATTAAAATGTTCAAATGAGTTGCTTATTTTGTAAAATAATTCTGTTATAGGTGAAGTGTTTGGAATCTAACCGATTCAAATTAATTTTGTATAAAAAGAAAAAACATGAGAGAATTTTAAAAATATTATTTATTAATGGCATATGAAATATAAATTAAAAAACTTAAAAGATAAATTATAAATAGTAGTATGATGAGAAAATAAATATAAATATTTTTCTTTTTGAAATTGTAAAATAACTTTAAATTTAAAACAAATGTTTTTAACAAAACAATTTATAATTAGGACGAATGTAAAAGCATTTTTAATATTATTTTTACATAATACTATCTTCAATTTCAAGACGTCAAAAGGTAACTTTCTAATATTAGATAAGAAATATTGTTATAAGTAAAAAAAATTAGTAGAATCTTCTTAATTTTCACCATGCTCTAACACATAAGTTCATAGTATATCTTTTAAAGTTCGAGTGACTTTCTTAAATAAACCATTTGTTTGTGAATTATAGGTTCAACTCTTCCTAAGTTAATTATTAATTAATTGTGCAAGTTGGCCCAAAACTTTATTGTAAATCTAGGATCTTTATTTGATATTTAATCGATGAGGTCCTGAAAATTCACAATATTAGTGATATATAACTTGTCTAATGTTTCTGTAGTGATATAATTTAGAGAAGTTTTCGGTGTGAGGTGAGAGGTATGTTATTGGCCTTTACCTTCTCGAACGCCTTATTTTGGTCTGAGCCCCCCTGTATTAAATGAGTTTTTTAAATATCCAAATTTTTCGTCTATAATGTGCGATCGTGCACATAACATCTAATGGATCAATAAATTTTACTTAGGAGGTCGTGGGACGTAATCACGCTTCTAGGATGTCAGGAAATAATCTATTCACACTTAAATGGTGATTGAATTATAGAGGACTAATTTTAGTTCTTGAGTTATAAGTATGTCGTTAGTATCATGCAAAGGGCCAACCTCTAACAAACGGAGAAATCGGTCATACATAACTTCTCACTTCATCGTGTGAGCTAGATCTAATTCCAAACAAATCCTAAAGCCTATGACAACCATTATTTGATGGGGGTTGTAACACTTATTATACTTCAATTCAATACAACTTGCGCCCACCGTAAGGCTCCGGTAAAACTGAAAAGAACCACCCACATTACACTAACCGGAGTACGGTATTTACCATCACCCCACACCATGGTGAACAGAAAGGCGGCTGCTCCGGCCAGTAAAGATTTGGGTGGTGAGAGAAGCGCCATAGCGAAGATGTGTGTTGCCATGGACGATCTTCGGTGTCAGAACCAAACTTTAGAAGACAATGTTCACCATATCCAAGGAGTTTATATGGTAGACGAACTTGAAGCCTTAGACCCATAGCCTCTATCATACGAGATACGGGAGGTGCCCATCCCCGAGAACTTCAAACCTCCATCATTGACTAAGTTCGATGGACACATCCACCCATACGAGCACATGGCCTCCGTTAACACCCAGATGACCATAATCGGAGCACCTGACTCTTTGAATTGCAAAATCATGTCTGACACCTTTAGGGATGCAGCTCTGAGGTGGTATATGGGCTTCCTCAGACTCTCTATCACTAGCTATCAAGACTTGGTTAAAAAACTAGCCCATCAATTTGCCGCAAGTAGGCACCAGAAGCTAACCTCCACCTTCCTGTTCAACATACATCAGGGTCCATAATATTCATTGAGGTACTATGAACCTTTTTCAATTGGGCGACCATCAGGGTGATCATCCCCAATAAGGAAATATTCATAGGAGCATTCCAAACTAGTCTCAAGGCAGGACATTTCAATGAATCCCTCGCACAGAGACTAGAGGTGACATTGGTCGAGGTAATGATGCGAGCAAAATGTTACATCAAGGGTGAGGAAAGTAATGCTTAGAAGAAGGCTTTTGACGCCAAATAGTGCATTTCCAACGCTAATGGATTGAGAAGGAATGAGTACAACGTTTTCCCCTGAGGTACAGGGTGGCGTTCAAGTGAAGTAGAAAGTTTATGGAAGGCTTCACCCCCATTAAATGCTCACTAAATACATATATGACGAGAGGTCACACACATGTATAATACCCCAAACCAACAACTCTCAAGACAGAAGTCATGGAGCGTGATCCTGGTGCAAATTCCATAAGTTAAAATGACATTAGAAAGAAGATTGTTACCCACTAAGAAAGGAGATAAAGTGCCTCATTCGACAAGGACATCTAAAGAAGTATATCAAGAGAGACTTCTCCAGAGGATCATGTGTATCCAATTCCCCAAGACCGAGACCCGTCGGGAAGTATGGAACCCAAGAAGTAAAGGGAACCATCTAAAGTTGGTGTAGATCAAGCCATTATCCATACTTTTAACACATTTATAGGAGGATTCGCTGAGGGAAAGGTCCCCAGTCTTGCCCAGAAAGAACAAGTTTGCCAAGCCTTGAACATTCATAGCTCGCCCATTTAACCTAGGACTAGCGAGCCAGATGCTTCAAAATCCATATTGTCTTTTTAGAGGAATATATTATCGAGATTCAGCCTCACAATGATGATCCCATGGTTATCTCCATTTATTGCGATGATTGAGAGATTAAGAGGGTTTTTATTGGTTGGGAAGTTCTATATACATCTTTTACTATGGCGCCTTTGAGAGGTTTCATCTGAACATGGATGACCTTAAGCCATTCCAAGGATCGCTTATTGGATTTTCAGGCAAACCAATTAGGGTAAGGGGCTACGCAATGTTGGAGACCAACTTCAGAGAAGAAGGAAGTGCCCGAATGATAAAGGTAAGATACCTAGTTATCGATGTGCTCTCATCGTATAATATGATATTATGGCAACCTACTTTTAACTAGCTAGGAGTCGTCCTATCCACCCTATATCTATATATGAAGTACCTACTTCCATATGGGTGACAAGGCGTTATCTAGGGAAACCAATAGGTCTTAAAAAGACGTTATATAAAGAGTTTAAGGTTAAAGAGGGGAAGTCAACATACGTGAGCATCATGAGCACGAAGATATGAACATAACCATTGGAGAAAAATCCCTTTGGGGAAGTCCTCGCCAATTCAGAGAAAGAGATCACCAAATCTATGGTAGGGGAGATGATTTCCCTCAGTTAGCTTAGTGTATTCAATAATTATTTATTTAGGCAAGTTATAACCTCAACCACGTTTTGTAAGGATATTAACGTTTTTTTATGAGGCAATCTTTTCTGACATGGTTAAAATAATGCCCAATTTTTAATGGGCTCTCCTTTTATTTAAATGAGTGTTGGGTTATTTCTAATTTACCTGCAGGATCTCAGGAGGCAAATGAGCAAGGTCAAGATTGCCTCCAAAGGCTATTAAACATACTAGATTCCTATGTTGAAGTCATTTCCACCTCTTAAGACTATTAAACATGATGGATCCCTATGTGGGAATCCTTGACGCCTCTTAAGTCTATTAAACATGCTTGGTCCATGTGAGAGTCCTTATCGCCTCATTAGGCTATTAAACATTTTGAATCCCTATGTGGGAGTCTTTGTCGCCTCTTAAGGCTACTATACAGGATAAATCCCTATGTCGGAGTCTTTGTCGCTTCTTAAGACTATTAAACATGTTGGATCCTTATATGGGAGTCCTTGCTACCTTTTAAGGCTGTTAAACATGTTGGATCCCTATGTGGGAGTTCGTGCTGCCTCTTAAGGCTATTAAACATGACGGATCCCTATGTGGGAAATCTTATTTTCTCTTAAGGATAATAACAATGTTGGATATCTATGTGGGAGTCATTTCCACCTCTTAATGTTATTGAGCACTCTTGTTCGCCATGTGGGGGTTATTGGTACCTTGTAAGTTCATTAAAAATGGTGAACCCATACGGTGAGTCTTTGCTGACTCTTAAGGCCATTCGACCAACATAGGCGCTAGGGAAGAACCTAAGCATTGAAATTCAAGGCTGATACTATGGATTCTGAAATGAGGGATAACAGGTTCAAACGGAAAAAATACCAACCACGAATAAAAAATAAGAAAAATATAAAATGTGGAAGCCCTCAAGGGCGATTGTTGATCTTTTAGAAGCCATTTGAGAAAATATGAGTTGGATTAAAATGTAGATTGATGATGTTTTTTCTTTCGAACGAACTACTCTAGTGTGTGATAGGGTTTTTTTTTTGCAAGTGAGAGATGTGAAAAAGGGAGAAAAATGAGTGGGGAAGGTTAAATTTATGTCAGATTGTGTTTCCCAAGGTCCTGTAGCGGGTCACCTGCTAGGCAAGTTGGGTTGTGCTAGTCGAGGACTCATGTTTCTTACCTTTGGGTTTTCCCCTGAGTACGCTAGGCGAGGAATGTTATGGCCTTTCTACGCTTAGCAAATCCATATTTTGTTGGCTTTGTCATTTTTCTTTCAAAGTGATTTTGAATTGAAATGACGAAAATAAAAAAGTAATTTTAAATAAAAAATGTCAAATGTGGGTTGTGTTGCCTGCCAACAAGCGCTTGTTTAATGTTAGTAGCTTGATAATGATTAAGTTTTTGTAACACTAATTACCTTATAACTTATCTCACAATCTTTGATTGTGACATTTACTTCACCTTTGCCTATGTCCACGAGTATCCTTGTAGTATTCGTGAAAGGTATTCCTAAGATGAGAGGCCTTTTTGGATCTGCTTTGAAATCTAACACCATAAAGTCCACAGAAAACGAGAACTTGTTATCATACCCTAATTTTTAACCCTAAGATCTCACTTCATTTGCATCTTCACAATGCATCAAGATCACAAACTTGGTTCTCCTCTAACCCTCTCATCCTTATATTTGGCTTTGCAGAGATCACCAAGCACATTTCTTTGCATCTTTTCCTTTGTGATTATGTACTTTATGTTTCACTAACTACTAATCAAAATACCAAAAATATGTCTTGTATCCTTTTGTTTCCTTGCAAGGTAGGGTGCTATATCAAGAACACCAAGCATAATTCATCAGCTAAGATTTTGATTTCCTCAAGGTTAAAATATGGTCAATAATTGATTCCCAAGGGGCTGTCTTATCAAATCATGGCTTCTAATATCAAAATAAAATCCTTCAAGCATAATTTAATCTCACTTTGATCAAAGATATCTCAAAGTTTAGTAGCTTGTTTCTCAAGAAAAGTCAAAGGTTCATGAGTTTATTTTTATGCATTCATCAACAAGTTACCACAAGCTTTAGGCAATTTAATTAAAGGACATTCAAGTAAAAGTTATTTTGAGCTCATATGATCATCCATGTGCTTTTAAATGCAAGAAAATCCAAGATCACAAGTTGATTCAAGTTGATTTAACCTAAAAGTCAACATTTGAAAGTCAAAGTTCCAAGAATCACAACTCCTTCAATTCTCAACATTTTTGAATGCTTCATTTTGCATATGAAGCTTCTCAACATCCTATTCAACGTATCTTTACATTACAAGAGCAAATTATGCTTGGAGGATCATCAAAATTTTGGAGACATTGTAGGTCATTTGTGGACTTAGTGAAATTTTGCCTATTTTTATGTGACTTTTTCTCAACTTTCAAGAATCATAACTCTTTCAATTTTCAACATATGAAGCTCATTATTTTTGCACAATCTCATTTGTGATACTCTCTACAATATTTTTTTGAGGGTCAAAGTCAAATGGTGCTTGGAAGACCATGTAATTCATTGATACATTATAGATCATTTTCAGCCATTTGGACTTAGAATTTTTAAGGTTTGGTTTGTCAGATATTTGTGCTACCCTCAACATGACATAAATTTTTTCTCAACCATCCAGATAAAATCTTACTTGGCACATTTTGACCTTTTCCATGATGTTAACAAATTTAAAAAAGAATGGAGTCAAAAATCCTCATGTACATGGTGCCCCATTGATGCAAACATGGTTACTTGGGACTGAAGATTTGCACCATGATCAAATTTTTACCTCAATCAAAACTTGTTTACAAGCCAAATTACCAAGTGTTTTGGACCTAAACATGTTTAATAGAGTTTCTAGAAGTTAATTGACTCATGAAACACGTGATTTGGCTGAGTTTTGATGCATTTCAAGTCACACGTCCTTCATAATTGCAAGCTTTTGAGAGCTAGAAAACCCCTGCTCCACCTTCAAATTTTCTGCAAAAAAGCGAGCTATCGTGTTTTGATTTCCAACTACTTTCAACTCAATTTCTTCATTTAGTTAGCTCCATCATGTTCCTCTGAAACTTCTGCAACAAGAATAAAGCTCTAAGAGTCCCTGAATCGCTCCAACCAAATCCAGTTTCAGAGCTCTTCCGATTATTTTTGGACAAGGTAGTTTGAAGCTCCATTTTCAATCAAACAAGTTACCATAATGTAGTCCTTTGCTTGCTGAGTGTTCCCCTAACCTAGATGGTGTTGATAGCTTGTGTTCATCATTTAATTTTTGTTTTCGTGTTTGCATGTTCTTTTGATTTTCCTCAAAATTCTCTCTACTCCCATTCAATAAATAAAAATGGAGAGTAAGGTTGAGTTTGTCTTGATGAGACGGTTGCAATGATGGTGATCTCATGCTCTCATGTTACCATTTAGCAATCTCCAGTGACTGGTTCACCAATGAAGACGACCGGAGAGGTTGGAACAATGACTGGAGTGTTATACACGCTGGCTAATTGAAATGTTTTCATTGGTCCATTCAAATGTGTTCATGTGTTATTTTCTTTGTAATTTCTACTGTGCATCATCATCTTAGGAGCATGGGATCTGCCGCGTCAATTAATGAAGTCAGATCCTACGCTCCTCCTTTTTTTCCCTTTTATTTTATTTTATTTTCTATTTTTATTTTTAAATTGATTTTCATTCAAAAATTCATAGAAAATTAATTTTAACTCCAAAAAATTCCAAAATAATTTATAAAATTCTATTTATTTTTCTCTTTCTAATTTTATATTTTTCATATATCATTTTCATCATTTTCTATTTTTCATGATTTTTCTCTTTTTTGAAGCATTTTAATTAGTTTAAAAACAGTTTTATGCATTAAAAAAACTCTCAAAAGCTTTATATAGCATTCTTGAGTTGTTTCTGACTTGCATGATTTTTCTTGACCATTTGTGATTTGATTTGATGTATCACTTTCATTTTCATCTTTATTTTCATTTTAAAATTAATTTTAAAAATCATTTTAGTGCATTTTAATTCATATTATTACATTTTATTCTTGTTTGACATTTCTTGACTACTGTTGGCCTTGGAACTTAGTTGATTTGGTCACAAGTCTTATTAAACTCAATGGATCTTGGGTGTTGATAGGGTGAAAATCCTAATCCACCAAAATGGATGATTGATTTTGATGATGACTTTATCATCACTTGGATCAAATTTGGATTTTCCTTTTTGTTTGATCCTCTCTTCTTCATCCATTTCTTTTTTTTCTTTTTCATCTTTCTTTTGATCAATTGGAAGATGTGTAGGTCATCTTGTTCATGAGATCTTGAATTGTACTTGATGAACTTTTATCATTTCAAATCTACCATTTGATTGATCATTTGATCAATTGAGATACTTTGGATTGATGCATAAGTTTGTCCTAAGTATCATGAAGGATTGATTGATGTAATGAATCCATCTTTCCTTGACTTAGGTCTTGATCCACCTTGTTTTGACTTGTGATACATGTTTTAGAAGTGTGATCTATGTATCATATCTCTAACATGTATGGTACATAAATTATTATTGACCGACCTTCCATGGTATGATCTTCCTTATAGATTATGCTACGATTGCTTAACATAGCACTAAATTTGTCCCTAATCGGAATGTGATCATTTTGGTCCAATTTTAGATATGAGTCATCTTTAGTTTAGATGTAAATCTCCTATCTCCATAGTGTGTAGATTCTTTTCCACCTAAGAGAGCTAGTGGCATACTTATTGATTTTATCCAAGTTGGAGCCCTTCTCAAAGGATGATGCAAAGTTCTCACACTTGTTGGGTTGATTATTTGAGTAATCTACTTTAAATGACAAAATGTCTTCATTAATACTCATACTAATTTTAATTGCGCTAACATTTATTTTTATGTCATTTACTTTTATGCACATTTATCTTTAAGTCATTTACTTTCTTGCACTATATATTGCTTTATTTTATGCTTATCATTTCATATAATATTGTCTTGTTTATGTTTATGCCTTTTTCTCTTTGTCCATTTGGACTTTCTTTTTATTTTTCCTTTTAAGACATTAATAAAGGCTTAAACTTTAAAAAGACTTAATTTTCCTTGGACTATTTGGGTGACTATCCTTTGCTCATGGATGATGGACTTAGAATTAGGTTCCTTGCTCTATGTTTTGGAGTTATATCTTGAGACCTTGGATCTTATCTGGTACTTTGATCTTGAGAGACCATCTTTGAAGACTTGGCTTGCATTTGATGTTTGATTATTTCTCTGCTTATCTTATTTCTTATCTCCTTGCTTAAGTCCAAAGGATGAGAGTTTTGCCTTGTTTATGTCAAAGGCTTGTATCTTGGTTAGATCTTTCCTTCCTTAGCTTTTATTTTATGCTTTAGGATAGTCTCTCCATCTCCTCCCTTTCAAAAAAAATTCAAATCTTTTCCCTTTTTCAAAACCTTCTTCTTTCAAGGTAGAACCACTTTCATAATAAACCTTGACTTTGTCAAGTGTATTTTTAAACTCATTGTAGTGGTTAAATTGTGAGTGTAAGCTATTGATTAACTTAACTCATAAAGCAAGACTCGCCACCGCATTTTTATTTTATCCAAAGGAAAGGAAAAAGAGCGAACAAAATCTAAAGAAGTTTTAAAATAAAACTAATAAAACAAACAGAGAGAGGGTAAGGGGGTTGGTTACGCAAACGGAAGATGTTAACACCCAAAATGTCTATAGTACTCTATAGGAACCTCTTTGAAATATCTACGCTTTTTGATTTGAAAATGGTTTGCTTGTAAGAGATTGGGGAGGTGAGAAAAAAGTATATTTTTTTTATAATTTTGTGTTTGACAAGACTTCCTAAGCCTCGTGCCTACGTACCCACAAAGTGTAATCTAGAATCAAAACCTCATAGTTCGTGGTAAAAAAATGGTTTGTTTGGTTCATTTTAAATGAAAAGGCAAATTGTCATTTTAAGGAGAATACTACAACTAATGGCCCACATGTAATGAGAACTTTACATCACAAGAAGAAGGGCTCCAACTTGAATAAAATCAACAAGTATGCCACTAACTCTCACAAGGGGAAAATAATTATCATCAATACTATGGGGATAGGAGAATTACATATCAACTATGAAAATGACTCATGTATAAACTTTACGAAAAGTTTAAAGCAAAAAGTGTACAAAGGCACAAAATAATTGAATGAGTTTTTATATTTTTTTTGTCTTTTGAAATTGGTCAAAGTATAATTAAGATTGATTAGCATTTATTAAAGAAAAGATTTTGAAAATTCACTTGACAAAATCAAGATTTTATTAAAAAAAGGTTCTAGTTTGAAAGAACAAGATTTTGAAAAAGAGAGAAGATTTTGAAAATTTAAGAATGGGGAAGAGATAAAGAGACTATCCTAAAGCATGAAATAAAAGCTAAAGACAAAGAAAGATCTAATCAGGAGAAGATAGCTAACCCCATGACTAAGTCAATCAATAATTACCTCCTTTGGATTGAGCCTTGAGCAAGCCAAATAAGAAAATAGTAATCCAAACATCAGATGAAAGCATAATAACCAAGATGTGTCTTCAAGAGAATCCTTAAGTCAAGGGTACCAGATGAATCCAAGTAGGTCTTAAGATGTACTTCCAAGCCAATGTCAAAGTCTTAATTCTAAGCCTAAAACTCTATAATGCATAGGTTAGTAAAATCAAGTCTACAAAGTAACCAAGTCTTTTAAGAGGTTTAATATTTATTAATGTATTAAGAGGAAGAAAGTCCAAGTAGACAAAGAGAAAAGCAATATGATAATATGATATGAAATGTTAAAGTAAAAGCATAAAAGTAAATGGCAATAAGTAAAGATCATAAAATAAATGACAATTAAAGTAAAGATTAGTAAGTTAGTGATTAGAAAAGAAAGATCAATTTGTCATTTTTTGGAGAACACTCAACTAAACATCCAAAGGCATGAAAACACGGTCTTATACATTACCAAGAGAAGAACTCTAACTTGGATAAAATCAACAAGTATACCACTAGCTCTCTTTAGTAACAAAAGATTCAATCTATTTCACACAATACCATGGAGAATAGGAGGCTAACAATCTCACTAACAAAAATGAATAAGTTTCCGATTCGAGACAAATTTAGCGCTATGTTAAGCAATCGTAGCACAACCTATAAGGAAGGTCATACTATGGGAGGCCGATCAATAATAATATTTGTGCTAATACAAGCTAGAGAGATGACATGTAAGTCATTTTCCTATAACTTACCACACAAAAAAAGTGGTCTCATCTTAATCAAGAACTTCAAAAAGTTCTATGATGTTAAATATTTTTATCAACCAAAAGAAAAAAAGAGAAGGGAGATGAAGAAGACGCATCAAGGAAACCAAAACAAAAAATTAAATCCAAGAATTGATCAAGCTATCATCAAGATCAATCATCCATTTTGGTGGACTAAGGTTTTTACCCCATCAACAACCAAGATCCATTGAGCTTGATGAAATTTGACCAAATCAACCAAGACTCAAGTCAAACAATAGCCAACAAAGGTCAAAAAAGAACAAAATGCAATAAAATTAAATAATATGCATCAAAATGATTTTTAAAATGAATAAAAAAGAAAAATAAACATGAAATTGTAAATATGCATCAAACAAGATCACAAATGATCAAGATAAATTCAGAAAAATGCATAAATTCAGGATGGATTCCTAAAAAATGCATAAATTTTGAGATATGAAGCCATGAAGTTAGGGTTTCAAGACTTTTTCAATCTTGACACTTAGAAAATTCTTAGACAAAATCTGTTTTGTGTTTTGGCCAACTTCAAGGTAATTTTTTACAATAATCTAAATTGAATCAAGACCGATTGTGAACATCAAAGTTAAAGTAGGATATCTCATCTTTCCAACAAGTACTAGAACGTTATTTGATTCCACTTAAGCAAGGAGATATGATCCTCACAACATGCCTTGATCAAACTGATTTTCAAGACAATTGGTGCATTACTTATGTCGCACAATTTTCACCTTCAAATTTTGTCACTTTGCAAGCCTTGTCATCCTCCAAGACCAGAAGGAATCTTGCTGAATCACATAATATCTTCAACTTTGAACCATAAGTCAATAATTCTATCTCTTAGCATGTGAAAACCATCATTACAAAGCCATGAAATCAAGTTTGTCATTTGGCATTTATTTGAAGCATTAAATTGGCATGAAATGAGCCACACCAGTTCAGATCAATTAAAAAATAATGAGTATTCAAACCTGCAAATAGCAATTGAGTTAAGATTCTAGTCATGCTATAAAAGACTTTTGGTACCTTAGCCTTTAAGTTAGAGCTACATGGCTATATCTATTGGATAATAGCATGCTCCCTCATCCTACAATATTCATCAAAAATAAATCAATTCTCCTATAAATAAAGGTCATTTTGCATCAATTCAAATACACTAAAACAATACCAAAGCTTGTTTTCTCACATTTCCTCTCTTGTTTCAAAGTTGCATAATTCAAAAGTTGAGAAATCAAATTTCTCATTTCAGACCAATTCCACTCAAACAAATCATTCACACACCTCACATACATAATGTATAAGTGATCCAAACACTTAAACATCATTTATAACATCAAATTCATCAAGATCACAACCTCACTTAACTCAGCGCAGTTGGATTCGAGCCCATCAATCCAGAAGGTTTCCATCCATTCCAAGCACATCAACACATTCCTTGAGGTATAGGGAAGTTATCCAGATCATCATTTCACATCTATAACACCTACAACTGAGGATTCGATCTCCTCTTGCAATGTAAGTCTTAAGCTTTTCAAACTCTATGAAACATGCATACTAAATGTTATTTCAAGTTACCAACATACTTCTGGTAGTTCATAGATTGTTTACCGTCAATCAATTTCTGTTTATCATTCATGTATGGAATTTCATTTTTTTTGTTACAAATTCTTGGGTTTCTGTGTTCATGCTTAATAACTTGCGCCACACTAAAAATAAATAAAATCAAAAAAATCCATTCAATTCCTTGTTAAAAAACTCACAACTTTGGTGTGTATGTCAAATGGTTGCGTATTAAGAGAGATAACATAGGTTTTTCAAATTCATAAGTTGGCTCGAGGAAGAAGATGAAATGTGGCGGGAAATTTTAAATTTTCCACGCATGTTTCATATATTACGTGTTGGTTTGGTATTTTTATCACCAGCACACGCTGGCTTGGTTGGCCAAAGCGTGTTTTGTGAGTTGGAGTGAGAAGGTGTGGGTTCAAATCCCACCATTGACATTTCTTTTTACCACCTTTCTATCGCTACTGCGAAAAAGTGTCGGCAATGACAGAAGAGTCGCCACCGTTCATTATTTATCCCAACGAGGGAAAGGAAACAATCAAATAAGACCTGACAAAAACGGGAGAAGACGGGTCATCGTAACCATGTCTCGGGTTCGGGAGTCGGTTACGCAAGGGGAAGGTGTTAGCACCCCTCACGTCCGTCGTACTCGACGGGATCCACGCTTTGTGGTCTATCTAAAAGGGTGTTTATCTATATAGCTAAAGGTCTCAGGGACTAAAGAAAAGAAAAGAGACTCGGTAGAGCATCTCCGCTCTGTGTCTACGTATTCCCTCGTGCAATGGGAAAGTCAGAGTCAACGTAGTTCGGCTAACTACGGGCGAAGGAGGGGGAAGGTTGCTCTCCAAGACATTGCCGTCTCGTGCCTACGTATTCTCATCTATTATGAGAAATCAGAGCAAATGTAGTTCGGGCTAACAAGAACACCGGTTGGTTCAAAATGTTTTAGGCTCGAGTAGGGTTAAAACTTAGTTCTAGCAGTTAGGTGTATGCAGCTCGACAATTGGAGACTTAGGCGTTACCTGTTTGCGGTAGAACCAAAAGTTAACAAAACTCTCTTTATGAAAAATGTTTCTAAATTAATCCTGGAGGATAAAATGATTTGAAGTTTGTTTGCGTTTTTTAGAGAAGAAGTGCATTGATTATTGTTTGTAATTCATGTTGCACTAAAGACTATGACCTAGGAACGAATGCGTCGCATATCACCCAAAGGGTGTACACTAAACACTCTAGGCCATTGAGAGGAAGCCCCCCAATCACCATTTCCCAAGTACTTAAGGCTCGTAATGTACAACATTCATTAACCTTTATTAAATGTTTTGAGAGAATTTGAAGATGAGAAGAGAAAGGACACACTAAAGGAAGACTAAATCAAACCTAGTAGTTGTCATGCAAAGTATACCTATAGTTGAGGTAAAAGGGAATGCTACCTACTGTTGTCATGCATGGGTTCAGGCCTTAGGTCTATCATAAACAAGAGAGATTAGAGGTCCTAAGGGAACATGGCAAAGAAAAGAGAAGAAGAAGGAAGCATAATATAACAAAGATGCAAGTATGCAAATATGCATATGCAATACAACACACAAGCAAAGGGAGGAAAAAGTGTGGGGTGGAAACCTCCACAAGCACATCTAAACCTTTATTAATGCAATAAAGAAATGCAAAAGGAAAGGAGAAAGCAATCCAAAAGGAAGCACATAATTGCACACCAAAATTGGATAAAAATGGGAGAATGAATCCTACTACCATTCACACATCAACCACAAGCCCTAACTAAATGAAAATAAAAGAGGACATAATTCAATGAGAGCATGGGAGGTGTCGTGGTGAAAATCGGATACCAAACTATTGATTAGTTTGAATCTTTAATTCATTTTGCAACCGAACTTTGATTTGTCCAAAGGAAGGGATAAAGATCGAAATTCCCATAATGCAATGCAAATGCAAGGTTAGAGAGTTATAGGTTCGGGGGTTGGTTAAACTTAGGGAAGGTACTAGCATCCTAAGTTTTTGTAGTACTCTACAGGAACCTCTTGTTTTATGTTTGTTTATTGCTAAGTGTTTATCTGCTTAATGGTTAGAGACCTAGGGGGTTTATTTCTAAGTATACTCGATAAGATGTCGCATCTTATGCCTACATATCCTTACGGGAGTGGAATCAGAGTATCTGTAGTTCCCCTAAAGGGTTAGAGGAGTTCTTTGACTGTGGTCAAAGTTCCTACGGGTTTAGGGTAGTTGATTGATTGGGTTTAGGAGAAAAGGTGAGTCTTCATTTTAAGGGAGATTTAACCGCCACAAGTTATAGGAAAATAGTCTTTGCATCGTCTTAAGAAAAGGGCTTAGGTACTCGGATTGTTTGACGAGTATGCCTTTTATTTCTCTTAAGGAAAAGTCCCTACGGCTTGATTGTATTGTTGTGGGGTGGAGATTCTATCTCGCTTAAGATGATTTGGCATCTTTTCTCTATTGTGAGTTTTGAATGTTGAGTTGTTGAATGTTTGAATATTGTTGTAGCGTTGATTGAGTTTGTCTAAGTTGTAAAGATAAAGACAAAAGTCCTTCCTATGGGTAGGATCTATCTTAGGGAGATCGACTTGAATGGGATCAAGGATCATGGGGGAGTATGATGTAAATGATGTGCAACTACACACAATGTTGAATTATGTGTAGGTTTTCCCTTTGGACGAAATGCGATGCGAAAATGTAAATGATGATGGATATAAATTGCGGAAAATAAAGGCGAGTAAATAAAGGCATACACGAACGCATGAAAACGCTAAGTGAGTGTGTGCATTGTGAATAAAATAAAAGCAGTTAAAGGTAGGACAATATGTGTATACGCATGAAAGCGCTAGGGTGTAGGTGAATGTGTCGTAAGTGTGCACGGTTGATTTGTAGTTTACGCTGTTGATTGATTTTAGTTGGTTAAATTGTCTTTAGCTGAATTGTGTTTTGGCGAGGTTAATTTGTTTATACGAAAGTGTTGTATTAATTTATGTGAATTGATTTTAAAAGTTCAGATGGTAAATTGATTTAGCTTTAGAAAAAAAGTTGAATTAGTTTTGAAACAAGCGGTTCTTTTTAGTTATTATGAAAGGTTATTATTATTATTATTATCAAGTAAATATACCTTAAAAAAAGAAAATGGTTTTCTTATTATAAAAATAGTTTTTATTAAATAGATATAAGTTATTAAATTGTGAAAATGATTTATATTACAAACAAGTTATATATTGAATTTAAAAGCTATTAAGTTAAAAAAAGGAATAGATTAATTAAAAATTAATTTAAAAGATTAATTAAAAGAGTTATTAGTTACTTACTTATAAATAAAAAGTCCATTTGAAAATTATTAGATTAATTGATTAAAAGAGACTATTATATTAAAAGGTTAATAAGAATTGATATTAGATTAATTAATAAAGGGGTTAAATTTAAAATGTCAAACAAAAATGATTAAAGTTAATTTAGTTAATTATAAAAAGATTTAATTAAATAAAAACTGATCAAAAGGTTGATTAGGGATTGATGGGTTGATTAGCGGTTTAATTAGGGATTAGGATGCAGGGCGTTGGACCCGGTGTGGTGAGGGTGCAGGCTTATGGTGGTCATGTGAAGCGTGGATCATGGGATTTAGATCCATTGGAGATCTAAAGGGGGAGTGTGTGTGGTGTACCGTATATGTGTGCGTGTGCACATAGCAGATTACAAAATAAAACATGAAACAAACAGCCAAAAAAAGCCCTAATTCCCCCCCCACGAACCCCCGATTCGATCCGGTCCCCTTCTTCGTCTTCTCCTTCTCGATCTTCCATTCACTCTTCCCTCTGTTTCATTCGTTTTTCCTCACTTCCTACTCCGTTCTTTCTCTTGCTTCTCCTTCAATCATTCCTTCGATTTCCCTTTTCATGAAATCTAGCTGCAAACACAAAAATACAAATCAATCCCGTAATAAGAATATCACGTGAAGGAAACTTTACCCATGATGATTGTTATGGCTTCGTCGGTAGTGGATTCATGATGATGGCATTGGCGGATCGGTGGTGGATGGTTGAGGTCGGAGAAACGGTGCCGTTGAAGTCAAAGGCTCGGTTCGAGGTCGCGTCTGAAGACGGGAATATGGTGGTTGACAGCAATGGTGATTTGTGGGAAGTTAAGAAAGATGAGTTTCTCACTGTTTCACAAATTTTATTTGGGGTTTCATGATTTTGGGTTTTTTTTAGGATTAGGGTTTTCGTTTGCGTTTGGTACATGTTGTTTGCGAAAATCCCCCCCGCTTCATTCTGTAGAGAAAATCCCTTTATAGGATTGTTGCCCTTTGAATGCTATTGATTCTGAATTGAATACCTTCCTTTTTTTTTTGTTCTTACATGTTTGTGATCTCCTTCTTTTATAGATGGCTGAGGCAAATCATGACGTTAAGGATAATCAAGTCTTTCCTTTCTGGTTTGAAAGTGTCGGAAACATGTTGGAATCCTTTTTTTGAAACGATTAAAATTCTTGCCAATTTGGGATTAATCTGCCTGATTGTGTTTTGGGCCCTGTGAATCAATGTGATAAGGTTTTCCTTCCTGCTGTGTTGATAGGATTCGAAAGAAAGAGAGTGCATTTCAAAACCTCAGTTCATTTCCTCATTAACTCGTGAAACAGGCTGGGTGATGGTTGAAGTTGGTGCTGTCTTTGGGAGTTTCTACTTGTTCACATCTCTCAAACTTACCCAATTGGTGTAGCACACTTGTAGGACATTGCAGAGCTTGGAGAAAGGTAAAACCAGTTGCTTTACTAACTTTGCCTTGTTCTGTTTGTAACGGAGTTGCTGCCACCAATTTGGTCTTATGGTGTAAGTTTTGTAACGGAGTTGCTGCCACCAATTCACACTAGTTGAGAGCGCCGAGGACTTATGACCTGACGAAGTTTTGGCATCTAAAGGCATTCAAGAGTGACTTGAGAAGTAGACAGGTAATTATTAGTGCTTTTATTTGTAGAATATTAATCCCTCTACCGAGGACTTGTGAATGCCGGTTTTTGTTGTTCTGACTTGGTTATTCTGCAGGAATTCTGAGGGTGTTATTGGAAGGAACTCTGGTGAACATCTCCCGCGTGAAACTCATGGATTTCGCAGGGCCTGTGGTAGCAGGTGAAGTGGCGACATGGGTTATTAGTATGGATCCTTTGGTGCGAGTCTGAAAGGTTGTCAAACTTGTGATTTACCAAGCTTCTTCAAGTCTCTAATTTTCAAAATCATTGATTACGCATACCGGAACTTACGTCTTGCTAATTCACTCTGAATTTGCAGGGATTTTCATCGAGGAATGAGCTTGCTAAGTAACAATCTTGGTCCATGCTTCGCAGATGTATTGGAAGCTTGGAGTCATGTAGAAGTTCGACAAAGGCCGACATCACTTCTTCGAATCATTGCCTATTGCTGCTGGTCCCGATGATAGTCAAGTTACTTCTTGTCTGCATAAATAATGGTGCTTACATAAAGCTGAACGAGATTCCTTTGTAACTTGCTAATTAAATCTCATATTGTTCATGTGTCGACGGGGGCTTGGAGAGCTGCTGCGAGATGTTCTTCATGCCGTTGCACATCAAGGCGTCCCACCGATAACGAATTAGCATCTCTAGAAACGGAAGAAATATCTCATGGAATTTCGTATTTTTCGTGTACTTAAAAGGTAATGACTTGCTCAAATATAATGTTAGTTTCAAAATGGGAGGAACAAAACAAGTCTCATGATTTTCATGTGGCTGCAGGGGTATTTTGCCATGCTGTTACTGCTAGATGGGATACCAGGGTTTCCGCTAGAGTGTTGAGTTGAACTTACATTCATATAGGTTCAACAACACCAACTTACTGATATTTGGTACTTAGAAAACTCAGCAGTCGTTTGCTTATAAAAATGGATCTTCGGGCAGTCCAAATGCATGTTCTGATGGTGCGACCAGTGGCTCTATATCGTGAGCTTTGAAGAGTTTAAAGCATTGTCGACAATGCAAGGTAGCATTTAATGTTTTTGTAGTAATCTTACTTAGTATTACAATGTTGGCATGATGTTTCTTTCAATTCTCATGAGATTGTATGTGTGTTTGCAGGACTGGTTTTGTTTCTTCGATTTCAAACAGGTGCGGGAAACACGTAGGCATTAGGTTTTACTACAGCTGCAGATGATGACAATAATTGCCTGACTTCGACCCTCAGGTTTAACAACATCTGATAGGTAAGAAATTGTTTGCTGTTGAAAACGTAGTGGTAATTGAGACTGTTGTTGCGGCATTGTCTTTTAAAAGTTGTGGCATGTTGGATACGATATTATGAGGATGAGAAGGATACCGAACTGGAGCATTAGGTTGCATTTCTGATGTTTGTTGTTGCTATTGCTGGTCTGATGCAACATTATGCACGACGGGGCGAAGAATGTGGTGGTGATAGTGGCAGAGGTGGTACCATCAACTTATCCTCAGGTTAGAAACTTAGTAGCTTATTTTCCTTGTTTTTGATTATCTGCTGAATGGATTCCAGTTTAGTCCTGCCTGCGACTTCCACTAGGAAATTCAGCGGTTTTCAAAGATCTAACTTCGCATCCCATGTTTCAGTATCATTCTCTGCTTTTTTATCTGGTGTGGGTTGACTGCCCTCATTCTGTCCATTGTTCTGGTGCGACTTAATTGAAGCTTCAGGTGAGCTTGAGCTCCCGAGATGGTCATCATCTGCAGACTCTCAAATGAAAAACTAGAGGACCGCAGACTGCTAGCCTTTCTCGTAGGTTTCATTCTCGTGTTAACTGATTATACTGCTTCATATTTTAGGTAACGTTGCCGTACCATTTAATCCCAATCAATGGCCCTACCCCGCGTTAGCTCGTGCTCTCCAGCTTCCCGAATCTTCACCGTAAGTGATCTTAACTATATGTTTCCATTAGTTGTTTAGCAGGACGAGAATATTTGGTGAATAACCTCGCTTATCATGTCTTTCAATGCAGGTTTGATGAGCTATTTCCTGGAGACTGAAGAAGTTGAGCCGGTATTCCAAATTCTTAATTGTCCTGTTGTCTGCTGATTGATGCGAAGTTGCAGACTTGGAAGGGTGGTTGCAGGTGGCTTGAAGGTATGTGGGATATGCTACTTGATGCTTATTTCACAAAATTCCTTCTGTAACGGTAATTTGGTAGCACTGCGAGAGGTTCGAGTCCACTTGAAGTCTTCACAAGTTATTCCGAAGTTGTATTGACTACTATTCAAGTTCAAGCTTAAATGTTTCAGATTTCAAGCCTTCTTACCGACACGGCTTATGTCATTAACAACATTTCTTGCTTATGCAATCCCAAAGAAACGTAAATCCTCCTTGTAATCACAGAGTGAATTTCCAAATATGTGGTGCTTCCTCAAGAGATTGGGTCTTGCATTCTGTAAATGAATTAGTGCATTTGAATGGAATTTAATCTTCTTGGATTTGAAATTAGTTTATGTCCACGTTACTGTTATTCATAGAAGCTTGGTGATGTTAATATTGTAACCTTAAAGAAATGTCATCACCATATATCTTGACGTAAACTCTGTTATGGGAATCGTCACCCCTTTAAAAATTATTCGACCAGTGTTCATAATGAAAATGATAATGGAGACCTTGTTGAATTTCGAAAGGAGATGGAAATTGCTTGTTGTTTCTTTTGATGCTGATGGGCCCTTTGAGTATTCTAGAAGTTCAAATTTAAATCTGTAACCTCTTGCGCCTTGACAATAAAATGGCATAAATCTCAATCCTCGAATAATAAACCCTTATGCGTATTACTTCGTGATTCCTTAAACTTCCAGTAGTAACCTGTCTCTCACACAATAAACAAACAAATTGGTTAAAACAGTTAGCTATGCATAATGATTGACTATGAGAATGAATGCCATCTCACTTGATATCACTGCGTCTGCACAAATTGGTTAGTCACATAAATATCAAAATAAGGCTAAATGACAATAAAAAAAATGCAAAAGGAGGTGACATCTTACGGTCAAAATTAGGGTGCAACAGATGCCCCTATTTAAGTTACTCCTATTCGGAGATATGGAGATTGAAATCTCCGTCTCGACGAGATAGGAGGGACTTAAATACAAACATTGCACGAATTTTTGGCCGTAAGAAGCCACCAAATGCAAATGGTATGCAATGATATGAAATGATATGAGATGCAAGACAGAGAGGTCCTGTGGAGAAATGGCGCCACAAGGGGAAAAACTAGACACCACACACGGGAAGAATAGGCTCAACAAAACGAGTCTCCACGGGGAAGATTGATAATCATAAAGTGTCTGTAAATATGTTGTGAAGAACTCGGAAGAGAAATCCTCTTAAGGAATCTACTGTATAGGTCAAATGTAATTGATTCAAGTTATCATCTGGAGAGGTCTATCATCGAGACTTGTAAATGTAATTGAGAATACTTTTGCCAAAAGTGTCCATTGTTAAAATCTGTAAGGAATCTACTGCCGAGATTCTATGCTGAAGTCTGGTGGGGAAATACTTCTGACGAAGTCTTCTGGAAGTCTACTGCCGAGATTAACCAGGAACTACCTACTGCCGAGGTCTTCTGGGAATCTACTGCCGAGATTAACCAGGAACTACCTACTGCCGAGGTCTTCTGGGAATCTACTGCTGAGATTAACCAGGAACTACCTACTGCCGAGGTCTTCTGGGAATCTACTGCCGAGATTAACCAGGAACTACCTACTGCCGAGGTCTTCTGGGAATCTACTGCCGAGATTAACCAGGAACTACCTACTGCCGAGGTCTTCTGGGAATCTACTGCCGAGATTAACCAGGAACTACCTACTGCCGAGGTCTTCTGGGAATCTACTGCCGAGATTAACCAGGAACTACCTACTGCCGAGGTCTTCTGGGAATCTACTGCCGAGATTAACCAAGAACTACCTACTGCCGAGGTCTTCAGGGAATCTACTGCCGAGATTAACCAGGAACTATAAGATGTTCGAGTGATTGTCGTTGTAGACTGTAAATGTAGTTCGTTGTAGAACCCTGTAGATGTAGTTCGTTGTAGAACCCTGTAGATGTAGTTCGTTGTAGAACCCTGTAGATGTAGTTGTAAAGTTTCACCGGGGATCTTCAGAAGAGATGTGCGCCAGTTGAGTCGTAAAGTATGTCTTCTCAAATAAAGGGATACTATTGTCATAAGCTTATTCAACTTCTCTGGGGAGATGTCACTTGATGGAAACAAACTTGTGCGATGAACTCATTGGGGAGTGCATTCCTGCGGAGTATCCTGTTGTAGTTGTAAAATATTCTGTGAGCTCTCAAATAAAGAGATATGTCTTGTAACCGTCTTCTTTGGTGAATCAATAATGTTGAAGGACCCAACGGAGGGTACATGATCTGTCTTGTAGAAACCGTTGTTCGTCGTTTTGAATAAGATCCTGATCAAAACGAGTTGCTCAAATAAAGAGATAGATGTAGATGTTTGAGAAAAATTTGTTAAAGAAATGTCTGTCTTCATGAATACTCTTCCTGGGGAATAGGGTGCAAAATAAATGCACACTTAATCCATGTTCAAAGGTTGGAGACGTCCACGATATGATTGCCAAAAGACCGAAATTCGATTCGGGAAGTAGCCGAAAAGAAACTGTCAAGCAAGACTTGACCATTGAGGTGTGAACTCAAATGGAATTGTACTAAAATAACCGTCTTCCACGAGGGTTGAACTTCATGGGGAAAATGAAACATTATGCTTTTTCTACCTAGGGTTGACAAATCTAATTGGAGGGATAAGACACACCCATACACCTAGGGATAACTATAGTCAAAGCGGTAGAATAAAACAAACGCAAAGAATGCAAAAATGCACATGCCGTGTTGTCTACTTATATGCTATGTGTATGCTTATGCTGATAAAACAAACAGAAAGAGGCGATCGGAGATAAACATCTCGGGATAAACATCTCGGCCAATCTTCACAGATAGAAGTACCACTGGGGATAGACAAAGATCCAAATATGGGATCACCATCCTGTTTCAGAGCTTCACAAGCTTCTCTTGGGGAATTAAGATCAATCTATTTGGGATGTAACATCTCGATAAGTCTGAAAGGTTGTATGAAAAATGTAGACGGAGGTACCCAAATTGAAGCTTCATAGGGGATAAAATAAATATCCTAGATCATCATAGTTGTTGAACATGTTGGAGTTGAGCTTCCTGGGGATGAAATAAACATCCGCTTTGCTTCAAAGCTTCGAATGCCCCAAGTTGCGTGGTGTAGAAAAAACATCTCGAGAGGACTTTATAGAAAACATGATGTCAAAATGCCCCACTGTTTTCAAATTCTCTAGAGATTCGCCGAATCTCGATGTAACTGCCCCTGATTGACGGTATACTGAGTCTTCCAATTTGTGCTTTAGATGAAGCCAAACTCATACGGATGAAACTTCTTGAAAAATAAATTGCCCCAGGTTGGCAAGGTCTTTAAGTCCATCAAAGTTCGTATATGATCTTTCTAAGATATCAAGCGCATTTAGCAAGTCAGAAATGTTAATTTCGAAACGGGTAATGCAACTCGTTTGCCTTGAAGTTTTTTTTTTGAAAAGAGATATCACAATAACTGGTGACCGAAATCACTAGTTAGGATACAAACTAAAATTATTTATAAAGCCGATTTAATTTGAGCATAGCTCAAGGAGTCAGGAAACAATATCTCATCGAGTATGCTTTCAAACTAAACCTTACTTCAATTAGGACTTTGAAGGTTGTATATGGGCTTAATTTATGACTTGTAAAATGGAGGAATAAATGATTAGTATATTTGTTCCCACCCAAATTTTTTTGAAGATGTTCATTATTTTTTTGATATTACCCTGCCCTAGGCCAAAAACGGGGTTTCGGTTTGGGAGAAAAAAACAAATCTTTTCTCAAGGCTTAAAAAGAGGGTTTAACTATGTTGGTGTTTAGATGGTTGAAATGATGCCTTACATCCTCAGTAGGGTTTTTATTCGAAGCATACAACAAGAGATCATGTGTTTTACTTCATCATCCTTCTTCCAATTCTTTGCCAGAGTGAGAAAAATTGGGTAAAATCGGTATTATAAATTATTTTGAAAAATAATTTGAGTGAAAGCGAATGGATTTCTTCAAGACGAACACTTATTGCACTACTTATTCAAAATAACATGTTCTTACATGCCAATTATGCTTTTAATCAAAGAAATAAACTACATAAGCAAACGAAAGTGAATAGGTGATCAACATAACGGTGCTCCATTCACGAACGGGCTTCCTCCTTTGAAGGTTAGCACTTCATTATCAATCATTTCTTGAACTTTCTCTTGAAAAACTTTGCACTCTTCGATCGAATGCCCCAACACTCCATCATGAAATTCACAGCTGGCATCTAGGTTGAACCACGGTGGGCGAGAGTTCATGATTCTAGTCTTTTTGGGTGTCATTACCGAGTTTCGGATGAAATAAGACCAAAGTTGACTGCAAGACATTGGGATAAGATCAAACCAACGAGTTTCTTCTTTTGGAAAACTCAGGGGTATTTTCTGATTCTGAAACCGTCTTCGAACCTGTCGATTCTGATGCTGATCTAGAGACGTCAACCTTCGCTTATGTGGTAGTCGCTGCTCGTGCTGAATAGGCGCTTCATACTGATGTTGAGGATAAGGTACTGGAACTAGATTTGGCAGGTTTTGAGAGGAATCCCAAACTGCATTAACATCAACGCTTCTTTCCTCTAGAGAATCATCAACTGAAATCTCTTCACTAGCTCGACCATTCAAGTTATCACGGATTCTTCCACTTCTGAGTGCGTTCTCAATGTTTACTCCGACTTCTATGATTTTGGAGAAATCTGATGGTACAGTGCCTACCATCCTGACATAATAAGAGTCTGGCAGTGTTCTTAGAAACATCTTGGTTAAATCTTTCTCTGGAAGTGGTGGACGAACCTGGGCTGCAAACTCTTTCCATCGCTGAGCATATTCCCTGAAAGATTCATCATCATTCTTACTCATTCCTTCTAGTTGATCACTGTCTGGGGCCACGTCCAAATTATAATGGTATTGCTTCATGAAAGCATCGACTAAGTTTCTCCAAGATTGAATACAGTTCCTTTGTAGCTTCATATACCATATCAAGGATGCCCCAGATAAGCTTTCTTGAAAACAGTGCATCATCAATTCATCATCGTCAACATAGGCAGCCATCTTTCGACAAAACATTATCAATGGTATCTTGGACAACTAACACCTTTGTAAACCTCAAAGACAGGCATCTTGAACTTCGGAGGAATGATTACACCTGGAACCAGACATAGGTCACGAGCATCAAGGTCAGATGCATTTTCTTTTTTCACTATCTTCAATTGCCCTTTAAAATCACATAATTCTTTCTTCATTGCTATGAATCTAGGATCATCCATATTTATCTTAGCATGAACATTCTGAAGACTAGGCACGGGCTGCGGAAACTGAGGAACTCTTTCATCAGCTTGATTAACCAAGATATCTTGCATAGGTGGAGGTTGTGTAGGAACATCCACTTGTTGAGCATTGTTATCAGAAGGAAAATCAAACAACGGATTAGTCATTACTCTGAAGTCGGTCATAGAATCCATATCTTTATTCTCTTCCTATCCTTTAATAATACTTCAAGCTTGGTCCAAGGGTCGAGATGTCAGCTGATAGACAAAGATAGAAAACCGGATGAGCCACAGAAGAGGAGAGACACATGCATATGCAAAATGCTAAATGAAGGATGCAGAATGCAGAGAATGAACAATTTCATGGAACTCGAGTTTTTATGAACGTTAAAAAATACCAACAAAAATTCATTTATTGTTTTTTTACTATTGTATTGGATTACAAGGAAACAACCTTATAAGAGTCCTTACTTAATAGCTAACTAAAAGCTAAGAAAGCCCTAAGGAAGTCCTTCATCATGCTTGTTGATTTGCTGTCCATTTGGATCTTCTTGAATATAAGTTGTCTATAATCGTCTAAAGATTAGTCTGATAGAGGAAAATAAATCCTCCATCTCTCCCTTTGTTCTTGTTGGAAGGTGAGAAATGAATCCATGGATTTTCAATATTGATGAAGGCATTTTGAACTTCTAATGATCCTCCACGATAAGGGAACCTCTTGTATTTGTCCTTTGAGTTTTATTTAATCTGAACTCCTGCTTCCTTAGGTCATCCAAGTTAAGACTCTTAAAAGGATATTTCAAAATATTTTCTTTTGTAATCCATGTTGGTTTCTATAATGTTTATAAATAAACTAGGAATTCCATGAAACCTAATGTAGTATGATGCCATATGAATGCAGCAAACACAAGCACATAAGGACACAAAGATAAACAAACAAAGGGGAACCCTAGGTTTGCAACGAGCATGGAGCATAGGGTATACCCATTCCCAAAGAATGTGGACTAAAGGTTGATTGTACCTGCAGAACAAGGTTCTAAAGGGACTCAAAATCATCAGCCCATCTATCGGATACTATCAATTTCCCAATTACTCGAGGATTAATAATATTCTCAAGAGAACTTCTTTTGAGTGTAGCTTCGCGTAGCACTATTTCGGGAGTACTCCCTCATAGTCCCGCACTACGTCCTAATAAAGGCCAAAGTTGGGTTAAGGTAACTACGGTTCTCAATATCATAGGCTCCAAGGTCGAAAATAGCAAGTGTCTTCACGATTACTCGTTCAACAGTACTATTTCGAGAGGGCCTCAATTGAGCGGGATTCTCGATTTAACTTAGTCGGGATTTAACTCCCTATAAGCCTCCTCGACTATATCACCATCCTATCTTAATTTCTCTCAAGTTCGGGTGTAGAACTTTATCTCACCACTCAAAGACAAATAATCCCAAAAGAAATACAAGAGAAAGCATATAAACAAGTAATCAAGTAGGCAGATATATAAAGCAGTAAAAAATAAAATAAGATAGGGAAACCCACTAGAGGGTTCCCCAGTGAAGTCGCCATTTCTGTCGCGGTGAAAATCGGATACCAAACTATTGATTAGTTTGAATCTTTAATTCATTTTGCAACCGAACTTTGATTTGTCCAAAGGAAGGGATAAAGATCGAAATTCCCACAATGCAATGCAAATGCAAGGTTAGAGAGTTATAGGTTCGGGGGTTGGTTAAACTTAGGGAAGGTACTAGCATCCTAAGTTTCTGTAGTACTCTGCAGGAACCTCTTGTTTTATGTTTGTTTATTGCTAAGTGTTTATCTGCTTAATGGTTAGAGACCTAGGGGGTTTATTTCTAAGTATACTCGATAAGATGTCGCATCTTATGCCTACATATCCTACGGGAGTGGAATCAGAGTATTTGTAGTTCCCCTAAAGGGTTAGAGGAGTTCTTGGACTGTGGTCAAAGTTCCTACGGGTTTAGGGTAGTTGATTGATTGGGTTTAGGAGAAAAGGTGAGTCTTCATTTTAAGGGAGATTTAACCGCCACAAGTTATAGGAAAATAGTCTTTGCATCGTCTTAAGAAAAAGGGCTTAGGTACTCAGATTGTTTGACGAGTATGCCTTTTATTTCTCTTAAGGCAAAGTCCCTACGACTTGATTGTATTGTTGTGGGGTAGAGATTCTATCTCACTTAAGATGATTTGGCATCTTTTCTCTATTGTGAGTTTTGAATGTTGAGTTGTTGAATGTTTGAATATTGTTGTAGTGTTGATTGAGTTTGTCTAAGTTGTAAAGATAAAGACAAAAGTCCTTCCTATGGGTAGGATCTATCTTAGGGAGATCGACTTGAATGAGATCAAGGATCATGGGGGAGTATGATGCAAATGATGTGCAACTACACACAATGTTGAATTATGTGTAGGTTTTCCCTTTAGAAGAAATGCGATGCGAAAATGTAAATGATGATGGATATAAATTGCGGAAAATAAAGGCGAGTAAATAAAGGCATACACGAACGCATGAAAGCGCTAAGTGAGTGTGTGCATTGTGAATAAAATAAAAGCAGTTAAAGGTAGGACAATATGTGTATACGCATGAAAGCGCTAGGGTGTAGGTGAATGTGTCGTGAGTGTGCACGGTTGATTTGTAGTTTACGCTGTTGATTGATTTTAGTTGGTTAAATTGTCTTTAGTTGAATTGTGTTTTGGCGAGGTTAATTTGTTTATACGAAAGTGTTGTATTAATTTATGTGAATTGATTTTAAAAGTTCAGATGGTAAATTGATTTAGCTTTAGAAAAAAAGTTGAATTAGTTTTGAAACAAACGGTTCTTTTTAGTTATTATGAAAGGTTATTATTATTATTATTATCAAGTGAATATACCTTAAAAAAAGAAAATGGTTTTCTTATTATAAAAATAGTTTTTATTAAATAGATATAAGTTATTAAATTGTGAAAATGATTTATATTACAAACAAGTTATATATTGAATTTAAAAGCTATTAAGTTAAAAAAAGGAATAGATTAATTAAAAATTAATTTAAAAGATTAATTAAAAGAGTTATTAGTTATTTACTTATAAATAAAAAGTCCATTTGAAAATTATTAGATTAATTGATTAAAAGAGACTATTATATTAAAAGGTTAATAAGAATTGATATTAGATTAATTAATAAAGGGGTTAAATTTAAAATGTCAGACAAAAATGATTAAAGTTAATTTAGTTAATTATAAAAAGATTTAATTAAATAAAAACTGATCAAAAGGTTGATTAGGGATTGATGGGTAGATTAGCGGTTTAATTAGGGATTAGGATGTAGGGCGTTGGACCCGGTGTGGTGAGGGTGCAGGCTTATGGTGGTCGTGTGAAGCGTGGATCGTGAGATTTAGATCCATTGGAGATCTAAAGGGGGAGTGTGTGTGGTGTACCGTATATGTGTGCGTGTGCACATAACAGATTACAAAATAAAACATGAAACAAACAGCCAAAAAAAGCCCTAATTCCCCCCCACGAACCCCTGATTCGATCCGGTCCCCTTCTTCGTCTTCTCCTTCTCGATCTTCCATTCACTCTTCCCTCTGTTTCCTTCATTTTTCCTCACTTCCTACTTCGTTCTTTCTCTTGCTTCTCCTTCAATCATTCCTTCGATTTCCCTTTTCATGAAATCTAGCTGCAAACACAAAAATACAAATAAATCCCGTAATAAGAATATCAAGTGAAGGAAACTTTACCCATGATGATTGTTATGGCTTCGTCGGTAGTGGATTCATGATGATGGCATTGGCGGATCGGTGGTGGATGGTTGAGGTCGGAGAAACGATGTCGTTGAAGTCAAAGGCTCGGTTCGAGGTCGCGTCTGAAGATGGGAATATGGTGGTTGACGGCAATGGTGATTTGTGGGAAGTTAAGAAAGATGAGTTTCTCACTGTTTCACAAATTTTATTTGGGGTTTCATGATTTTGGTTTTTTTTTTAAGGATTAGGGTTTTCGTTTGCGTTTGGTACATGTTGTTTGCGAAAATCCCCCCCGCTTCATTCTGTAGAGAAAATCCCTTTATAGGATTGTTGCCCTTTGAATGCTATTGATTCTGAATTGAATACCTTCCTTTTTTTTGTTCTGACATGTTTGTGATCTCCTTCTTTTATAGATGGCTGAGGTAAATCATGACGTTAAGGATAATCAAGTCTTTCCTTTCTGGTTTGAAAGTGTCGGAAACATGTTGGAATCCTTTTTTTGAAACGATTAAAATTCTTGCCAATTTGGGATTAATCTGTCTGATTGTGTTTTGGGCCCTGTGAATCAATGTGATAAGGTTTTCCTTCCTGCTGTGTTGATAGGATTCAAAAGAAAGAGAGTGCATCTCAAAACCTCAGTTCATTTCCTCATTAACTCGTGAAACAGGCTGGGTTATGGTTGAAGCTGGTGCTGTCTTTGGGAGTTTCTACTTGTTCACATCTCTCAAACTTACCCAATTGGTGTAGCACACTTGTAGAACATTGCAGAGCTTGGAGAAAGGTAAAACCAGTTGCTTTACTAACTTTGCCTTGTTCTGTTTGTAACGGAGTTGCTGCCACCAATTTGGTCTTATGGTGTAAGTTTTGTTATAAACTCTAAAGGTTAATTCACCAATTCGCACTAGTGGAGAGCGCCAAGGACTTATGACCTGACGAAGTCTTGGCATCTAAAGGCATTCAAGAGTGACTTGAGAAGTAGACAGGTAATTATTAGTGATTTTTTTTGTAAATATTAATCCCTCTACCGAGGACTTGTGAATGCCGGTTTTTGTTGTTCTGACTTGGTTATTCTGCAGGAATTCTGAGGGTGTTATTGGAAGGAACTCTGGTGAACATCTCCCGCGTGAAACTCATGGATTTCGCAGGGCCTGTGGTAGCAGGTGAAGTGGCGACATGGGTTATCAGTATGGATCCTTTGGTGCAAGTCTGAAAGGTTGTCAAACTTGTGATTTACCAAGCTTCTTCAAGTATCTAATTTTCAAAATCATTGATTACACATACCGGAACTTACGTCTTGCTAATTCACTCTGAATTTGCAGGGATTTTCATCGAGGAATGAGCCTGCTAAGTAACAATCTTGGTCCATGCTTCGCAGATGTATTGGAAGCTTGGAGTCATGTAGAAGTTCGACAAAGGCCGACATCACTTCTTCGAGTCATTGCCTATTGCTGCTGGTCCCGATGATAGTCAAGTTACTTGTTGTCTGCATAAGTAATGGTGCTTACATAAAGCTGAACGAAATTCCTTTGTAACTTGCTAATTAAATCTCCTATTGTTCATGTGTCGACGGGGGCTTGGAGAGCTGCTGCGAGATGGTCTTCATGCCGTTGCACATCAAGGCGTCCCACCGACAACGAATTAGCATCTCTAGAAACGGAAGAAATCCCTCGTGGAATTTCGGATGTTTCGTGTACTTAAAAGGTAATGACTTGCTCAAATATAATGTTAGTTTCAAAATGGGAGGAACAAAACAAGTCTCATGATTTTCATGTGGCTGCAGGGGTATTGTGCCATGCTGTTACTGCTAGATGGGATACCAAGGTTTCCGCTAGAGTGTTGAGTTGAACTTACATTCATATAGGTTCAACAGCACCAACTTACTGATATTTGGTACTTAGAAAACTCAGCAGTCGTTTGCTTATAAAAATGGATCTTCGGGCAGTCCAAATGCATGTTCTGATGGTGCGACCGGTGGCTCTATATCGTGAGCTTTGAAGAGTTTAAAACATTGTCGACAATGCAAGGTAGCATTTAATGTTTTTGTAGTAATCTTACTTAGTATTACAATGTTGGCATGATGTTTCTTTCAATTCTCATGAGATTGTATGTGTGTTTGCAGGACTGGTTTTGTTTCTTCGATTTCAAACAGGTGCGGGAAACACGTAGGCTTTAGGTTTTACTACAGCTGCAGATGATGACAATAGTTGCCTGACTTCGACCCTCAGGTTTAACAACATCTGATAGGTAAGAAATTGTTTGCTGTTGAAAACGTAGTGGTAATTGAGACTGTTGTTGCGGCATTGTCTTTTAAAAGTTGTGGCATGTTGGATACGGTATTATGAGGATGAGAAGGATACCGAACTGGAGCATTAGGTTGCATTTCTGATGTTTGTTGTTGTTGTTGTTGCTGGTCTGATGCAACATTATGCACGACGGGGTGAAGAATGTGGTGGTGATAGTGGCAGAGGTGGTACCATCAACTTATCCTCAGGTTAGAAACTTAGTAGCTTATTTTCCTTGTTTTTGATTCTCTGCTGAATGGATTCCAGTTTAGTCCTGCCTGCGACTTCCACTAGGCAATTCAGCGGTTTTCAAAGATCTAACTTCGCATCCCATGTTTCAGCATCATTCTCTGCTTTTTTATCTGGTGTGGGTTGACTGCGCTCATTCTGTCCATTGTTCTGGTGCGACTTAATTGAAGCTTCAGGTGAGCTTGAGCTCCAGAGATGGTCATCATCTGCAGACTCTCAAATGAAAAACTAGAGGACCGCAGACTGCTAGCCTTTCTTGTAGGTTTCATTCTCGTGTTAACTGATTATACTGCTTCATATTTCAGGTAACGTTGCCATACCAGTCAATCCCAATCAATGGCCCTACCCCGCGTTAGCTCGTGCTCTCCAGCTTCCCGAATCTTCACCGTAAGTGATCTTAACTACATGTTTCCATTAATTGTTTAGCGGGACGAGAATATTTGGTGAATAACCTCGCTTATCATGTCTTTCAATGCAGGTTTGATGAGCTATTTCCTGGAGACTGAAGAAGTTGAGCCGGTATTCCAAATTCTTAATTGTCCTGGTGTCTGCTGATTGATGCGAAGTTGCAGACTTGGAAGGGTGGTTGCAGGTGGCTTGAGGGTATGTGGGATATGCTACTTGATGCTCATTTCACAAAATTCCTTCTGTAACGGTAATTTGGTAGCACTGCGAGAGGTTCGAGTCCACTTGAAGTCTTCACAAGTTATTCCGAAGTTGTATTGACTACTATTCAAGTTCAAGCTTAAATGTTTCAGATTTCAAGCCTTCTTACCGGCACGGCTTACGTCATTAACAACATTTCTTGCTTATGCAATCCCAAAGAAACGTAAATCCTCCTTGTAATCACAGAGTGAATTTCCAAATATGTGGTGCTTCCTCAAGAGATTGGGTCTTGCATTCTGTAAATGAATTAGTGCATTTGAATGGAATTTAATCTTCTTGGATTTGAAATTAGTTTATGTCCACGTTACTGTTATTTATAGAAGCTTAGTGATGTTAATATTGTAACCTCAAAGAAATGTCATCACCATATATCTTGACGTAAACTCTGTTATGGGAATCGTCACCCCTTCAAAAATTATTCGACCAGTGTTCATAATGAAAATGATAATGGAGACCTTGTTGAATTTCGAAAGGAGATGGAAATTGCTTGTTGTTTCTTTTAATGCTGATGGGCCCTTTGAGTATTCTAGAAGTTCAAATTTAAATCTGTAACCTCTTGTGCCTTGACAATAAAATGGCATAAATCTCAATCCTCGAATAATAAACCCTTATGCGTATTACTTCGTGATTCCTTAAACTTCCAGTAGTAACCTGTCTCTCACACAATAAATAAACAAATTGGTTAAAACAATTAGCTATGCATAATGATTGACTATGAGAATGAACGCCATCTCACTCGATATCACTGCGTCTGCACAAATTGGTTAGTCATATAAATATCAAAATAAGGCTAAATGACAATAAAAAAATGCAAAAGGAGGTGACATCTTACGGTCAAAATTAGGGTGCAACAGGAGGAAATATGAGAACCAAGGGAACTCATAATGGCAACTTAACCATAAACAATCTCAATGGTTATGCAAGGAACAAACAAAAGAAGTCCTCAAGGAAGCACCATTCATGACATGCTTCAAGTACCTTCAAAGGAGAGACTAAGAAATCTCAAATGGGATCCCAAAGTCATTGGACAGAGGTAGGGATGAGAGGAGAGGATGCACAAATCAAACATCAAACATAACCAAAAATAATGTAAGAAAAGTCAAGGATAAAGACCAAAGTCGTAATCATATCAACACTTGAAACACAAGTGGAAAGCCTACAAAGAAATGCACAATTCAACAAGCCATGAACACATTTAAGACCTACAATTGAGCATTAAAACTCATCAATATGTTGATAACATGAATCAAGAAGAGTTAGGAGTTCAATGGATCTACAAAAGTCATTTCCAAATCAAACTAGGTCACTTGTATGTGTGAGCCTCCCTTAGAAATAACCTAACTTGCAAGCTATATCAAAAATAGGAAAAATCCTCAATTAATTCCAAATAAAATCTCAAATGATCACAAATGAGTTGGAAACCAGAGGCCAAAAGCATGAGGGCAATGTTCCATCAAAGCACCACTAAAGGAAATGAAACCCTAATGTGTACCACTTTGAAAGGAAAGAATCGGGGGTCAACAAAAATGCCATGAAAGCCCAACCAAAAATGATCAAACCAGGGGCAAAATGGTCCTCAAAATTTCTTCAACTAATCATGAACATGAGGAAAAAATTTCACTCATTGGACCGAAGAATTGCTCAAGAAAGAAAATCAAGAACAAAGAAGAACAATTTTAAACCAATTAAAAACACATCAAATATGAAAATCCCTATTTAATTGAAAAATATATGGAAAATGGAAATAAAAATTTCCAAAAATTAGTTAATATCCTAAAGTACCTAAAAGTAATTTTTTTTGGGATTTTACAACACTTAGAAGTATTTTTCTTGATTTAAAATCAAAACAGATATTAAAATGAAAAAAGAAAAATAAAAGAAAGAAGGGCGTGCCAAACAAAAATTGTTTTAGGCAATTTCGCTGGGCCAAGACTGGATGGGGTGCAATTAGCAGTGTAAGGCCCAATATCACAACCACTCAGGATTCTCACCAAAACGCTGCGCACCACTTAATGAGGTGGTAGCCAGCATTACACATGGGTGAGTCAAACTAATCCTAACCGCTCATCACGCCTCATTCAAACATTCAATGATCCTAGTGGCACACACGTGGTAAAACGGAAGGGAGAACCAGACGGTGGCTCTCACTATTCCGATCATCTTCCCCGTTCAACTCACTGGAGTTGCAGGTGCAAGAATGAACCAAAACATGCGAAATTTAACACTAAACTGATCGCCACACTGAGTAGATTACGAATATAGGTTTCAATTTCATTTTTCACGCAAGAACAAAGAAATACGAATGATCCAAGAATTAAGCTTAAAACTGAAATTATCAAGAACATCATCTAAACCTATCCAAAATTTTCCTACATACGTAGGGCTTCAATATGTAGCAAAAATGGCATGAAATGGATGCGTATAAAGTGAGAATTCTTGAAAGGTAACTTACCTAACAGAACATCTCCGTTGGGTCTTGTAATGGTGTTAATCTTGTGCAAAACGATCCAGAAACAATCAATGAACTTCAAGGAAGAGGTTGACGGTGTTCAATTGCTCTGAATTGGCTCCAATGTGGATTCACGATTTCAACTTGCTTCTTGGATTTTCTCAACTGTATTTGCTCCAATCTTCACCAAATTGCACTAATGAGAGTTTGTTCTTCATCAGAAGTTTATATATTATGGATCCATGATCAATTGGAGGCCCAATTATGGCCTGTTATGATGAATTGGAAAATCCAAAGTTTGGAAGCGAAGCTTCAAAATGCACGTGCAATCTGGCTCCAATTGCCTTGATTCTGATTCAAATTGCTTGCTGGTACTTTATTTTGATCATGTGGATGGAAATGAATCCTTGAATTATTCCAATGGTTAAAATTGGATGTGTGACTTACACTTGAAGTACCCATGAATTTGCACATGAAATTGGCCTCAAATCTCAAATACAATTTATGCATCTTGCTTGTTATGTTCTTGTGACTCAAAATATGCACAAACATGCCTTGTAAAAGTTCAAAAATCAAATTAATTGAATTTCCCCCTTTAAAGACTTTTTCATGAAATTTCCTTCACCAATCTTCAAACCCTAGCCAAATCCATGACAAATGAATGTTTTATGATGAAATTGGGATCATTTGAAGAAAGTTTCATGCTGGGAAAAGTTTCATTTGAAGTGTGCAAAATCATGAAAATGACCTATAACCAAAATGACCTGTAATCTCACTTTCCCAAAATACCCCTGCCTTGCATGCTTCATAACTTAAGTTCTACAAATCAGATGAAGGACTTCTAGGACTTTTTGGAATGCTAAGATCATGAGGAACAACTTTCATGTCTGGGTCAAAGTGAGATGAAACGTGATTCTAGGCAAAAAATGCCCTGGAAGTTGGTTGACTTTTGTTGATTGAAATCACATTCATCTGAGGACCTATAACTTGTCAGCCTCATAACTTGAGCTCCATAAATCAGATGGATGTGTTCTAGTACTCAAAAGAAAGCTAAAAACATGCTCTACAAGTTTCATGTTTACACCAAAGTGAGATAAAATATGTATCTTGAGATATGTGGTCTTGAAGTTAGGCACTAAACAGGGGATTTTACACCGACAAGCTTAGAAACCCTAATTTAGAAACTTCTCACACTCTTGATTCTTCTTAAATTGATCTTGACATAACATCCTAGATGCTTTAACCTAACTTTCCATGATCACAATGACTTGGAACTAAGTCTCAAACCACTTCAAATTTCCAGTTGACTTTGCACTAGGCAGATGAAACCCTAGGTGTACAATCCTCTGACTGCAACCTCTTGTACATGATGTAACAACTTGGATAAGCCCCACAATGGATCTCAAGGCACTCAATGAGCTTCCACAACATCCCCTATCCATGACCATGGACTCATGATCCTCTGATGATCTTCAATTGGCCTCCAAGATATGAGGTAAACCAATTTTGCCCATCCACTCTTTCAAGGAGCTTTGACTTTCTCCTGATGATGATAAGTACTTGATAACTTGAATACAACCTCTTGCTTAGGCTTAGAATCCTGGTAACCTTCTCTTGCTATGCACACCTCTCCTGATCCCCTGCAAATGAACAATGATATGCAAATGCTAATGCTAGAACAATAAGATGAAACATAAACCAAGGTAGAAAAGGTTAGGCAAATTTTGGGGTACAACACTTTCATATATATATTTTTTCAAATTTCAAACTATCATAACTTTCTAAGTTTTTTTATCATTTTAAATCCATTCTATTTGAGAATTATTCATGATAATGTATATTTTATATTTGTGAAAAGAAAATACCAAAAATAATTATTTTTAATACATTTATGAGTGTTCAAAGTGGTGGTGTTTTTAGGGTTTTTTAAAGGACTTCTTTGATCCTTTTGAATGTTTCCTTGCTTTCCCTTGCTTATGAAGACTTTTTTGCACCATGTATAACTTTTATGAACCTTGTATGATGTTTTGATGTTATACATCCGTGTTCCCATTTGTTTTTGATAAATTTTTCAAGTATATGTTTACATGTAAAAGTATATGTTCAATTTTATCTATACCAAGAACTTTTGCTTGACTATTTTGCCTTAACATGTGATGTTCCCTCCATGTTTACACCAATATATGCATGTTTGCCTTTGTGATGATTTCACCATGTTTTAGTGTCCTTATACACTTAAATTTTGCCTTGAATATGCCAATGAATACATTCTTGTATGCTTAAACTTTTATGGTGTTTGTTACTTGTTTATAACTATGTTTGAACCCTAATATCCATGTTTGGTTGTTATCAACTTATCATTAACATGTTCATATTTGTATCTATGTTTAAATGTTCAAATATTTCTTTCATAAACTCTTATCATGATAAATATATATTTTTGAAGTTCACATCATCTTTTCAAGCTTAAAATCTTGGGCATCTATTAGAGTGTATGACCCAACACCTTTTCTTTTCTTTTCAATAAGTCATGGGCCTCTATTAGCGTGTAAGACCCAACACCTTTTCTTTTCTTTTCAATAAGTCATGAGTCTCTTCTTAGAGTGTAAGACCCAACACCTTTGTACATAAGAATAACTCTTGGGCCTCTGCTTAGAGTGTAAGACCCAACACCTTTGTGAATAAAATAAATCACAAAAACAAAAATAGTCAACATATCAAACCCTAAAAGATGTGCAATCTTCCAAGAATCCAAACATGTCTATACTTGTTAATCTTCAATCATTTTTGTTCATATTTTATTAAGTTTCTCTTGACATATCCTTAGTTTAGACCTAGGTCAAAGAATAGGATCCCTTCAATCACAACTTAGTTTAAATAACTAGTTGCCTGGCCTCCTCTTGGGCCTTATACAAGTATCATTGCCTCCTTTTGGGCATCATACAAAGAATACCCCCAGCAAGATAGCCTCCTCTTGGGCTTCATACAAGGAGAATTGGGAAGTCTCATTCAGTTCCCCATAGCCTCCTCTTAGGCTTCATACAAGGAGACTTGGGAAGTCTCAATCAGTTCTCCACAACCTTCTCTTGGGCTTCATACAAGGACCCTCAGGCTTCTCAAAAGCATAAGTCAAGTCTTAGTCATATATGCAATAAACCTTTTAGCCTCACCATCATGGGCTTTGTACAGGATGCAAATAAATGTTTTAGCCTCACCATCCTGGGTTTTGTATAGAATACAAAAAAACCTTTTAGCCTCACCATCCTGGGCTTTGTACATGATACAAATAAATATTTTAGCCTCACTATCCTGAGCTTTATGCAGGATACAAATAAATCTTTTAGTCTCATTAATCCCGGGCTTTGTACAGGATACAAATAAGAATCCCTAAAAGAGTCAGCCAAATCCTCAATATATAGCCCGTCTCTTTAAATTTCCTCAACAGTCATTAGCCTCCTCTCAGGCTTTTTTATAACAAATAATTTCTCCAAGTTAGTCAGCCTCAATCTTGGGCTTTGTACAAGACAAATAAAACTCCCCAGTTGAGTCAGTTTTCAATCTTTTAGCTTCATATCTTGGGCTTCAATCAAGATACATAAATCAATCTCCTCACAGATGAGACTTTGAGTCACCTCTGTAAGAAGATATCTCTTCTAATCACTAAAATTCAATTCAAACATTAAAAATCCTTTTCCATATAAGTGATGTAAGTGGAATACTTGTTGATTCAAAATCCAAGCTGGAGTCCCTCTCTTATCATGGTTCAAAACTTTTCTTTCACCTAACTAATGTAAGTGGCACACTTGTCCATCCTATATCCAAGTGAAGGTCCATCTCTTAGTATGTAAAGAATTCATAAAGAAAAAAGTGGCATTGCTTAAACACAATAAGTTCATAGCTTTCTTCCCTTATGACATCATTCTTATATGATTGTAGTGAATAGGTGAGATATATCCCTTAAAGATGACAATTTGTCAAATCTTTCCAACACTCTTTTTAGCTTCATTATCTTGGGTTTTAAACAAGATACAAATCAAGTTTTTTCCTCCCATATATTAGGAGGAACTACGAATGCTCTGACTTCTCAGTTTCCTTTTTTGAGAATACGTAGGCATAAGATTGCGAGATCTTAGCGAGCATACTAATAAAAAACCCTTAGGTCCCAATACCTTTAAAAAACAATAGAAAACCATAGAAACACCAAACAAAAGCATCCCCTCAGTTTTCACAAAAAGAGAAACCTTCCCAATTAAACAGAAGACAAACCTATGCAAGGAAGTAATTCAACAGTAAAAATATACAATGAAGGTTCCTATATATTACTATAGACACTCAAAGTGTTATTAGCTTCCCTTAGTATAACCAACCATTCAATTCCAGATCTCTTAGCATTTGTAAAAAAAAGCACTTGCGAGAAAGGTTAGTTTAAGATATCTTCCCTTTCCTTTTAAGCATCATAGGATAAATATTAGAAATCAGAAGTAGCACTAAATTGGTAGTGGTCGCGTCACGAAAACTGAAGCTACAGGAAAATGGCGACTTCATTGGGGACATTCCACTGTCTAGAGGGTTAACCTTTGAATTGCATATATTTTACTGTTCCATTTTCTTATTTTCTTTCTCATTTGATATCATCTGATGTTTTCCATCATCTGCTTATTTTCCACACTTGTTTAATTTGCTTTTATTCGGGAATCTGATTAATACACAAGTGGTGAGCCAAAAAGTCCTCAGTGGGCTTGAGAGCATATTTTAAGATAGGGTGGCAAAATCAAGAAGACTTATAGGGAGTGAGTCCCGACCAAGCTAACTTGAGAGTCTACCAACTCAGTAGAGGTACCCTTTTAGAATTATTGATGTTGAGCAAACTTCTTTTGAGTGTAGCATCGCGTAGCACTATTTCGGGACTTACTCCCTCATAGCCTTGCACTACGCCCTAAAAAAGGCCAAAGTGGGGTTAAAGGTAACTACGGTCCTTAGTGTCATGGACTCCAATTGAGAATAGTAAAAGTTTTCACGACTAAACTCGTTCAACCGAACCATTTTCAAAAGAGTCTCAACTAAGCGGGATTCTAGAGTCAACTTAGTCAGGACTCACTCCCTATAAGCCTCATCGAATATATCACCAACCTATCTTAATTTCTCTCAAGTCCGGGTGTAGGACTTTGTCTCACCACTCAAAGCCAACCCAAAAGAAATAAAGAAATCAACAAATTAACAAATAAACAAGTAAGCAAATACAAAGCAATAAACAAATAAATAAAACAAGGTAGGGGGACCCACTCAAGAATCCCCAGTGAAGTCGCCATTTCTGTCGCGGTGAAAATCGGATACCAAATTATTGATTAGTTTGAATCTTTAATTCATTTTGCAAACGAACTTTGATTTGTCCAAAGGAAGGGATAAAGATCGAAATACCCACAATGCAATACAAATGCAAGGTTTAGAGAGTTATAGGTTCGGGGGTTGGTTAAACTTAGGGAAGGTACTAGCATCCTAAGTTTCTGTAGTACTCTACAGGAACCTCTTGTTTTATATTTTGTTTATTTGCTAAGGTTATCTGCTTAAAGGTATAAAAGAACTAGGGGTTTATTTCTAAGTATACTCGATAAGATGTCGCATCTTATGCCTACATATCCTTACGGGAGTGGAATCAGAGTATTCGTAGTTCCCCTAAAGGGTTAGAGGAGTTCTTTGACTGTGGTCAAAGTTCCTACGGATTTACGGTAGTTGTTTGAATGAGTTTAGGAGAAGAGATGAGTGTTCATTTTAAAACAGATGTAACCACCACAGTGTAAGAAGTTGTATTGTTGTGGGGTGGAGATTCTATCTCGCTTAAGATGATTAACATCTTTCTCTAATGTGTTTGAAAAAGTTGTATTGAGTTGATTGGTTTTGTTTCTATGTTGTAAAGATAAAGGTCCTTCCTATGGGGTAGGTCCTAAACTTAAGAAGATCGACTTGAATAGGATCAAGGATCACGGGGAAAATGATGCAAATATGAATGCATACGCACGATTGTTGGGATCATGCGCAGGTTCTTCCTTTGGATGGAATGCGATGCGATAACATAAATGCGGTAATGTAAATTGCAATAAATAAATTGCGGAAATAAAGCCATACACACGCATGAAAGCGCTAATGTGTGTGAATTGTACATTTGTGAGTGAAAGTGAAGACGCAGGCGGGCTCGATTGAATTGGATGCGGGAGGCTGATTTAGGTTGTAAGATTTATTTTAGAAGATTTGGTTTTATGAGGAATGGTATATTAATTCTTATTGACTTTATTTAGGGAGAGTTAATCGTTTACAACATTGAGGTGGGTAATTTTGAATGAAAAGTTGTTGGTTGTTCCAAAGAAGTATATTATTATAGCCATAAATTGAATAGGACGTTAGATTAAGTTAGGAATGAAGGGTTTTATAAAATGGTTTTAATGTATTAAATAAAATGGTTTTGACTTCGTATTTTATCTTTAAAAAAAATTGTGAAAAGGTTTATTTTTAAATAAAAGTTGGGTTGTTATTAGACAAAAGATTAATTTATTTAAGAAGTTTTAGTTAATATCATTAAAGACCAAATTTCTTAATAAATTAAAAAGTTGGTTATTATTATTATGGACAAAAGTTAATTAAAACAGAAAAGATCTTTTTCTTATTAAGAAAAATGAGTAAGTTTATAAAGTGAGTAAAATGAGATTAAAAGATTAATTAATTTTAAAAGATTAATTAAACAAAGAGACATTAGTTACTTTATTTTTTTAAAACTGATTAAATTATTAATTTAATTACCAGTCAATTAACTGAAAAGATTAATGATTATATTTAGTGAATGGGTAGATTAAAAGTTATTTTAAAAATATGATTAAGCTTTTGTTTAATTAATAAAAGGTTTAAGTTAAGAAAAAACGTGAGGAATTAGAAAGGGGGAGGCACGCGGATCCAGTAGGGCGCAGGCGGTGAGGGTTTACGGTGGTGGTGCAGTCTGGTGCGTATGATGTGTGATGAGTGGCAGTGAGCGTGGGTGCATGGTACTACCATGCGTGTGCGTGCATACGATTACATGGCAAAAGAAATTGCAGAAAACAAAAAAATAAGCAAAAACCCTAATTCCTCTTCCACATCTTTCTCTCCGCCGATTCTCTCTATCCGCTTCTCCCTCTCTCGCGATTCTTCTTCTTTCGCTTCTCCCTCTCTCGCGATTCTTCCTTTCGTTTCTCCCTCTCTCGATTTCTCCATTCTTCTCCTTCCTATTTTTCTACGATTTTCTACTTTCTTCCTCTTCTATTTCTTCGTCATTTCTTCCTCTTTGACTTTGTTGCGATTTTCCTGCATGAAACAGAAGGGAAAAAGACAAATCATTAATGTTAGTCACGAATAGCTCACATTTATTTTGGGATTTTCGCAGGGGCTCTCGAGGGTGGTGGATGGCGATGAAGGAAAGGGGATTCACGGCAATGGTACGAGGGTTAGATGGGGCTCGCGACGATTTGCGGTTGACAGAGGTGGGCTCGTGATGGAATTGTTGATTTCACGGTTAATGGAGATGGACTCGCGAGGGAGGTTCTGAGAAGATGAGTTTTACTCTTTCTGGAAAATTTATTCTTAGGTTTTGTGATTTCTGGGATTTCTCTATGAACATTGTGGATTCTTCTGTGTCGAATTTGTTTGTGAACTATGTGTGGATTTTTTTTTGGTTAATCCCCCCCCCCCTTGAAATCGTGTGAGCTGCTTCCAATTTATAGAACAGCTAGTGGAGACATCGGTTGAATGCTGTTGATTTTGTGATGAATGCTTTCCTTCTTTAGCATATCCTGTTTAATCGTGTCTGGAGCATGTTTTGAGGACTGTTTTGGAAAAACATTGATGATAGTGATATCGTTTCCCTTTTAATTCAAACAAATTTGGCAATATTTGGCTGATGATAACCATTTTTGATTGCGTCATGACTTTTGTTGTCTCCTTTTTTGGCAGTATGCGCACAAACATCGTATGGATGTAAGTGCAGAGAAACACACGTAACAGCAGCTCCGAGTACGAGGAGTATTTTGACGTCATCCCTTACTTGAAGCTCTCAAATATTTGGAAGTTAAGATATGCTTGAGTTGGAGGTGGATCTTCATCAAAATGTGGTTTGTTCTCTCAGGTAATGTTCTTCATTAGTTCTTTCCGTAACGAAATGTCGTGGGATTTTGATATTAAAACTGACAGTTTTCCCTGTGGTTGCAGGTTGATGCTTGTAGACGGTATGCATATGGCCTAGTGAGTCTCTTTCAAATCTAATGCGAGGATCAGATTTGATTTGCTCGTTGGTTGAGCATGGCCTTCTCAACTTGCGTGTGTTACTTTGACTTTCGGCTTTATTTTGAACCCGTCTTCTGTGGTAGCTTTCTTTCCTCTTGCACATGTTTGATTTGGATTCTATTATCTTCATCACAACTCGACCAGTACTGGAGTTCCCAACCACTGAGATTTGATTCTCTTATTATGCAGGTGGTTTTAAGGGTTTTGGCAAAGCTTGAGGAAAAAAGTGAATGCGAAGCGGTTATACATGTCTGAAGCCTTAGATGCCAAGAGAAACTGACTACAGCGGTAAGTTATTTGATGTCAAGGTCGACACATCCACCAAATGCTCAGCTCCAGATTGAATACATTGTCTCCACTCGGTGCCGTCACTTGGACTCGAAGCATAGCAGGATTCCTCCACATGTCCATTATCCTTATAGGCAGAAGCCAAATTATCATGAGCTTCAACCATGGTAGGCCTGACGGTAAATGCGCGTATATAGTTCATTAACTTTTCCAATCTCCTTATGTGTGTTGCTTCACTTTACAGGGCTAACGACTGTCAAGGGATTAATGTGGTGGACCTCATTGTAGCAAGGTATGGCATCTGCATAATTTTCCCTGCTGCTTATAGATTATAGCACGGTTGTTATAAGGTGCGGATAATCCCGTGGTTATGCTTAGTGTAGCTTTAAAATATGAAGCAGCAGCCACCATGTTCCATTCCATGTATATATATTTCCAAGATTGGTCAATGTTTGTGGATGGTTTGCTCTAAGCTTTTACCAAAATTTCTCGTTGTATATAGGTTGTGCATACACGTTCAGGACGTGTTGATGGAAGCTGAAACTGTTGACAAGTGGGTGCGAGATGGTGCCGGTAATCCACAAGAGGTGAACAGGTAACGACACCCTTGTTGGTGTTCATATGGGTGTTTCGATAGAACAGATGCGGTTGACTATATGCTGCTTATTCTGCAGGTGTGTAGGAACATGAACATCTTAGCTTTGTGGTCTCTTGGAAAAGAAACTAATCCCCTTGGCCGGGTTGCAGAAGACAGTAGACTGGTTTATGCAGCTTTGGAGAAGCTTACTCAGTAGTTAAAGGAAAAAGATTTGCATGGCTTGCTGTGTGTTACCCAATAAGAGTGGGCAATTGTTTCCCTTAGCATAGCTTAAGACCCTCTCACGGGTTGCTCAGACAACCTGGATTTCTTTCCTTTATTTTTGTAATACATAGCTGATGTGCCAAGACTTTGTAGCCATTCTTTCCTTCATTTCAATTTATTACAATGGTGCAAGCGAAATTCTTATCACATTTGAAATTATTCATCATTGAAACCAATGTCGTAACATCCTTGGAAAGGAGGAGTATATAAAAAAAGGTGGTTTAGTTGCCATGTAGAAAACTTCGCCTCGAAATCACGTGAGCTTCAATTGTTTTTATCAAGACAGCGCTTCAGATAGTTTCTTTATTTATTAAGTCTCCTCATACGTACAATCCCTCACACACGTGTATTTACCTTGCATTCTTGGAATTAGGCCTTGCATCTTAGTCCCTAAAGGCAATCCTTGCCTTTGCTTTAAGATGGGCTTGGACTGCAGCGATAATAAAGACGGCCTTTGAATTGTAAAGATTTGTATATCCTTGTAATCTAAGGACCTTTGCCTCCTCAGTAGAACTTAAGACAAAAAGAATGGATGTAGTAACATCCTCAATTGCCATCTTGAAGTAGTTAAATAAAATACCAACACGCATGAAGATAATACCCCAAAATCAAAACTTCCAAGAGGTATTTATTACCGATGTCCAACCAAGGTAAATTGAACCATCAAGGGCCAAAACCAGTGTAAAAACTCGCGAAGTGGATTTACTTTCATGCGAATGTCCAACATTATCCCGAATGCGTGAGAAGCAAAATGTGAATAGAACAAACGGTCACAGATTGATATAGCCTGACTTCACTCTAGTCATGAATTCTTGCAAGTTGAGTCTCGAAAACGGTTGGTACACTCTGAATTGAATTGAATTTGATAGATTTGTTCACGTGCAAAAATATACTTAAATTAAGCTTGAATTCTTGGATGGTTGACCTTACACCCGATTGTATTAGCCATGCCCCTGGGATGCTTTGCTGTAAGCGTTTATACCTAGACATTACCGCACCTGTACAAACTGGTTAAACACAATAAACATTGACATAACAGCAAAAGAAAACAAGTAAGAAAAAGTTCAAGGAGGTGGGATCTTAAAGTCAAAAATTAGGGTGCAACAGATGCCCCTATTTAAGTTACTCCTATTCGGAGATATGGAGATTGAAATCTCCGTCTCGACGAGATAGGAGGGACTTAAATATACAAAAATTGCACGATTTCTTGGCCATAAGAAACCACCGTATGCAAATGATATGCAATGATATGAGAATGCAAGACAGACGGTCCTATGGAGAAATTGCGCCACAACACACGGGAAAGAACAAGCTCAACAAAACGAGACTCCGCGGGGGGAAGGTTGACAATCACAAAATATCTGTAAATATGTCATGAAGAATTCGGTGAGAAAACAACTTGAAGCATCTACCGCATAGGTCAAATGTAATTATCAGCTGGGGAAAGTCTGCTGTCGAGGCTTGTATGTTTAATTGAGAATACTTTTGCCAAAGTATTTACTGTAAAAACTTAAGGAATCTACTGCCGAGATTCTGTGTTGAAGCTGTTGGAGAAATACTTCTGACGAAGTCTTCTAGAAATCTACTGCCGAGATTACCCAGGAGCTGGAATAGAACTAATAGAACTACCTACTGCCAAGGTTTTCTGGGAATCTACTGCCGAGATTAACCAGGAACTGAAAAAGATCTACCTACTGCCGAGGTCCTCGGGGAATCTACTATTGAGATTAACCAGGAATTGTAATAGAACTACCTACTGCCGAGGTCTTCTGGGAATCTACTTCCGAGATTAACCAGGAGCTGAAATAGAACTACCTACTGCCGAGGTCTTCTGGGAGTCTACTGCTGAGATTAACCAGGAGCTATAATAGAACTACCTACTGCCAAGGTCTTCTGGGAATCTACTGCTGAGATGAACCAGGAGCTGAAATAGAACTACCTACTGCCGAGGTCTTCTGGGAGTCTACTGCCGAGATTAACCAGGAACTGTAATAGAACTACCTACTGCCGAGGTCTTATGGGAATCTACTGCCGAGATTAACCAGGAAATGTAAGATGTTCGAATGATTGTTAAAAAGGATGAAAAACTTCCCCGAGCGTCATAGTATGGGAACCATGAGCTGGTCTCAGTCTCTGATGTAGAACCTCTCCGAGCGTCATGATATGGGAACCATGAGCTGGTCTCAGGCTCTGATGTAGAACCTCCCCGAGCGTCATGATATGGGAACCATGAGCTGGTCTCAGTCTCTACTCGAAATGTTGACAATTTTGTAGATTGTAGAATCGTTGTAGTTTGTAGTTGTTGTTGTAGACTGTAAATGTTGATGTAAATGTCGTTGAAAATTGTAGAACTTTGTAGATTATAAATGTTGTTGTAGATGTTGAACTTGTAGATGTAATTGAGATTGTAAAACTTCATCGGGGATCTGCGGGAGAGATGTGAGCCGGTTGAATTGTAAAGTATGTCTCCTCCAATAAAAGGAGGCTAAAGTGGTAAACTTCCTCGACTTCTCTGAAGAGATGTCGCTTGATGGAAATAAACTTGCATGATGAACTCGCTGGAGAACACATTCCTGAGGAGCATCCTAGCTGTTGTAAAATGTGTAAATTCTCAAATAAAGAGAAATATCTGTAAGGTTTTCCATTTATCAAGTCAGTAATCACTGGGTATGGACAAAATGTCTTGAAGAGATTGCCATTTGTCGTTTTGAATAAGATCCTGATCAAAACGAGTTACTCAAATAAAGAGGTTGCTTGAAATCTTGCATAAATTATTGAGAAAATCTTGTAATATCATTGGAGAAATATCCATCTTCAATAATTATCTTCATATAGATTTTCTTGGGGAGTCAAAGTGCAAAATAAATGCACGCCCAATCCAATTTGAAAAGTCTGGAGATATCCACAATGTGATTGCCAAGAACTAAAGTTTAATTCGGGAAATAACCGAAGAGGAACTGTCAAGAAAGACTCGACCATTGAGATATGAACTCAAATGGGATTTTACTAAAACAATCGTCTTCCACGAGGATCGAACTCAGTGGGGAAATGGAAATGTTATGCTCTTTCTGCTTAGGGATGACAACTCTATTTGGAAGGAGAAGACGCGCCCAACCACTCGGGATAACTATAGCCAAAACGATAGGATAAAACAAACACAAAGAATGCAAAGAAAAATGCACATGCCATGCCATCTATCTATATGCTATGCGTATGCCAATGCTGACAAAACAAACGAAAGGAGGCAGACGAAGGTGAAATAAACATTTCGGAACAAACATCCGACCAATCTTCGAAGATAGGAGTATCACTTGTGGATAGGTGGATAACTGAATACGGGATCACCATCCTGCTTCGAGGTTTCAAAAACTTCTTCTAGGGAATGGAGAACATTCCACTTGGGGACGTGACCTCTTGATAAGTCTGAAAGATTATCCTGTTGAAGGCGAGGATAGAGATCCACTAGGGGAGGATCAAACTGATAACTGTAGAAACTCCATGGATAAAATAAATATCTGTCTCACTAGAGAGACTCATGCTGGAGAAGATCGACGTTGTAGAAGGTCCACTGAGGAGTAAAATACGTCCACTTCACTGGGAATGTGAAGTTGGAGAAGATTTACTGAGGATTAAAGTGTTACCCACATCATTGGGGAAGTGAAGTTTAAACAAATCGTCGGGAATTCTGCATCCGAAAAGGGCTTCCTCGAAGAAATGTCATGACCACCAAAAAATAAAATTTATTGGGGAGATGAGGAAAAAGGTTGTAAGAACAAGGTAATTCTGCCTTGATGAACTGCATGATGGTAGTCACCATTTGAACAACAGGTGTTGTGAATGGATAAGACAATCTTCATTCCTCAGATGCCCCAAGTTATAGTTATGAAAAGAAGTCATTCCAAGAGGATTTTACAGAAAACATAGCGTCCCATTATTTTCAAACTCTTTAGAGAGATTCGCCGAATCTCGACGTAGCTGGTCCTGATCGACGGTATTATAACTGAGTCTTCAGAAATAGCTCTTTAGGTGAAGTCAAACTTGCACAGAATAACTACATGGAAATAACTTGCCCCAGGTTGGCAGAATCTTCGAGTTCCAATAGAACAAACTTAATGTTAATGCTCGCATACAAAACTTTCTATGACCTCGGCAAAGATCAACACGTATGAAATGTTAAATCTGAAACCGTTAATGCAACATATATGTTTGTCTTGAAGTTTTGAAAAGAGATATCCCAATAACTGGTGACCGAAATCACTAATTAGGATATAAATTAATCTTATAAAGCCAATCATTAAATTAAGCATAACTCATAGGAGTCAGGAAACGTTATCTCACTGAGTATGCTTTCGAGGTAACCTTGCTTCAATTAGGACGTTTGAAAGTTATATTGTGGTTTAGTTTAAGATTTGTAAAACAAAGGAAATAAGGGTCAAAGTATATTTGCACCCACCCATTTTGAAAGATGTTCACTATTTTGAAAGGTTTTAAGTGTTCAATCGAGCTGACTGAAAATTTCCTGCCCCAGGTTTAAAAATGAGGTTGAAAAAATGGTTAAAGAGGAATTAACCGCTTTATATCTTTGGTGTTTGAGAGGTTTGAAAGAATGCCTTACATCATCAGTAGGTTTCATTCGAAAGCTTACATTAAGAGACCTTGCGTTTTACTTCATCATCCTCCTTCCAATTCTTTCTCAAAGTGAGAAAGATTAGGTAAAAGTTGGCATTATAAAATTATGAAGAAAATTTTAAGAGTGAAACGAATGGATTTCTTCAAGACAAACACTTATTGCACTACTTATTCAAAATAACATGTTCTTACATGCCAATTATGCTTTTAATCAAAGAAATAAAACACAAAAGCGAACGAAAATGAATAGGTGATCAACATAGCGGTGTTCCATTCACGACCGGGCTTCCTCCTTTGAAGGTTAGCTCTTCATCATCTATCATCTCTTGAACCTTCTCTTGAAAAACTTTGCATTCTTCAACCGAATGACCCAACACTCCATCATGAAATTCGCAGCTGACGTTCGAGTTGAACCACGGTGGATGAGACTTCATGATTCTAGTATTTCTAGGAGTCATTACTGAGTTTCTAGCAAAATAAGACCATAGTTGACTGTAAGTCATTGGGATAAGATCGAACCAACGAGTTCCTTCTTTCACACTCAGAGGTGTCTCCTGATTCTGAAACCGTCTTCGAACCTGTCGATTCTGATGCTGATTTGGAGAAGTTAATCTTCGTTTATAAGGTAATCGTTGTTTGCGCTGAGTAGGCGCTACATACCTATGTTGAGGATAAGGTACTAGAACTGGATCTAGTAGGATTTGAGAGGAATCCCAAACTGCATTAACATCAACGCTTCTTTCTTCTAGGGAATCATCAACTGAAACTTCTTCATTAGCTTGGTTGTTCGATTCATCTCGGATTCTTCCACTTTTGAGCGCATTCTCAATGTTTACTTCAACTTCCACAGTTTTGGAGAAATCTAATGGCACAACGCCTACCATCCTAACATAATAAGAGTCTGGCAGTGTTCTTAGAAACATCTTACTTAATTCTTTCTCTTGAAGTGGTGGATGAATTTGGGCTGCCAACTCTTTCCATCGCTGAGCATATTCCCTGAAAGATTCATTGTCGTTCTTACTCATTCCTTCTAGTTGATCACTGTCTGAAGCCACGTCCAAATTATAATTGTATTGCTTCACGAAAGCATCAGCTAAGTTTCTCCAAGATTGAGTACAATTCCTTTGTAGCTTCATATACCATACAAAGGATGCCCCAGATAAACTTTCTTGAAAGCAGTGCATCATCAGTTTGTCATCGTCAACATAAGCAGCCATCTTTCGACAAAACATCGTCAAATGGAATCTTGGACAACTAACACCCTTGTATACTTCAAAGATAGGCATCTTGAACTTCGGAGGAATAATTACACCTGGAACAAGACATAGATCACGAGCATCAAGATCAGATGCATTAGCTTCTTTCACTATTTTCAATTGCTCTTTGAAATCGCGAAATTCTTTCTCCACTGCTATAAATCTAGGATCGTCCACCTTTATCTTAGCATGAATATTCGGAGGATTAGGTATACTCTGTGGAAATTAGGAAACTCTTCTATCACCTTGAACAACCAAGTTATCTTGTATATGCTGAGGTTGTGTAGAAACATCCACTTGTTGAACGTTGTCGTCAGAGGGAAGATTGAATAACGGATTAGTCACCATTCTGAAGCCGGTCATGGAATCCATATTCTTTATCCTCTTTATTATCATTCGGTAATACTTCGAGCTTGGTCAGACGGTCGAGATGTCAGCTGGAAGACAGAGACAGAAGACCGGATGAGCCACAGAGGAGGCGAGACACATGCATATGCAAAATGCTAAATGCAGGATGTTGATGCAGAAATGCAGAATGCAGAGAAATGAAAGGTTTCATGCAACTTAAGTTCTTATAAACGTTACAGAATACCATAGAAATTCATTTGTTGTTTTTTTGATAATGGATTACAGGGAAACATTCTTATAAGAGTCCTAGCATAATAGCTAAATAAAAGCTGAGAAAAGCCCTAAGGAAGTCCTTCATCATGCTTGTTGATTTGTTCTTTCACTTGGATCTTCTTGAATATAAGTTTTGTTGATGATCGACGTCTAAAGATTTATTTTGATAGAGGAAAATAAATCCTCCATCTCTTCCTTTGTTCTTGTTGGAATTAAGGAGGGAATTCCTTGTTCACTTGGGTCTTCAATATTGATGAAGGCATTTTGAACTTCTATGGAAATCTCTTGTATTCATTTTTGAGTTTGCTTGATTCTTCGATCAGCGCCCTTGACTTCCTTAGGACATCCAAGTTAGGACTCTTAGAAGAGTATTCCAAAATATTTTCTTTTGTAATCCTTATTGGTTTCTATAATGTTTATAAATAAACTAAGAATCCCATGAAACCTAATACAACATGATGCTTTATGAATGCAACAAACACAAGTAAGCACATAAGGACACACAAAGATAAACAGACAGAGGGAGACCCTAGGTTTGTAACGAGCATGGAGCAAAGGTATACCCATTCCCAAAGGTTGTGGACTAAAGGTTTATTGTACCTGCAGAACAAGGTTCTAAAGAGGTTCCCAAAGTCATTAGTCCATCTTTCGGATATTATCAATTTCCCAACTAACCCGGGGATTAATAATATTCTCAAGAGAACTTCTTTTAAGTGTAGCATCGCGTAGCACTATTTCGGGACTTACTCCCTCATAGCCTCGCACTACGCCCTAATAAAGGCCAAAGTGAGGTTAAAGGTAACTATGGTCCTTAGTGTCATGGACTCCAATTGAGAATAGTAAACGTTTTCACGACTAAACTCGTTTAACCGAACCATTTTCAAAAGGGTCTCAACTAAGCGGGATTCTCGAGTCAACTTAGTCAGGACTCACTCCCTATAAGCCTCATCGAGTATATCACCATCCTATCTTAATTTCGCTCAAGTCCGGGTGTAGGACTTTGTCTCACCACTCAAAGGCAACCTAAAAGAAATAAATAAATCAACAAATCAACAAATAAACAAGTAAGCAAATATAAAGCAATAAATAAATAAATAAAACAAGGTAGGGGGACCCACTCAGGAATCCCCAGTGAAGTCGCCATTTCTGTAGCGGTGAAAATCGGATACCAAACTATTGATTACTTTGAATCTTTAATTCATTTTGCAACCGAACTTTGATTTGTCCAAAGGGAGGGATAAAGATCGAAATACCCACAATGCAATGCAAATGCAAGGTTTAGAGAGTTATAGGTTCGGGGGTTGGTTAGACTTAGGGAAGGTACTAGCATCCTAAGTTTCTGTAGTACTCTACAGGAACCTCTTGTTTTATATTTTGTTTATTTACTAAGGTTATCTGCTTAAAGGTATAAAAGACATAGGGGTTTATTTATAAGTATACTCGATAAGATGTCGTATCTTATGCCTACATATCCTTACGGGAGTGGAATCAGAGTATTTATAGTTCCCCTAAAGGGTTAGAGGAGTTCTTTGACTGTGGTCAAAGTTCCTACGGATTTAGGGTAGTTGTTTGATTGAGTTTAGAAGAAGAGATGAGTCTTCATTTTAAGAGAGATGTAACCACCACAGTGTAAGAAGTTGTATTATTGTGGGGTGGAGATTCTATCTCGCTTAAGATGATTAACATCTTTCTCTAATGTGTTTGAAAAAGTTGTATTGAGTTGATTGGTTTTGTTTCTATGTTGTAAAGATAAAGGTCCTTCCTATGGGGTAGGTCCTAAACTTAAGAAGATCGACTTGAATAGGATCAAGGATCATGGGGAAAATGATGCAAATGTGAATGCAAACGCACGATTATTGGGATCATGCGCAGATTCTTCCTTTGGACGGAATGCGATGCGATAAGATAATAGCGGTAATGTAAATTGCAATAAATAAATTGCGGAAATAAAGCCATACACACGCATGAAAGCGCTAATGTGTGTGAATTGTACATTTGTGAGTGGAAGTGAAGACGCAGGCGGGCTCGATTGAATTGGATGCGGGAGGCTGATTTAGGTTGTAAGATTTATTTTAGACGATTTGGTTTTATGAGAAATGGTATATTAATTCTTATTGACTTTATTTAGGGAGAGTTAATCGTTTACAACATTGAGGTGGATAATTTTGAATGAAAAGTTGTTGGTTGTTCCAAAGAAGTTTATTATTATAGCCATAAATTGAATAGGACGTTAGATTAAATTAGGAATGAAGGGTTTTATAAAATGATTTTAATGTATTAAATAAAATGGTTTTGACTTCATATTTTATCTTTAAAAAAAGTTGTGAAAAGGTTTATTTTTAAATAAAAGTTGGGTTGTTATTAGACAAAAGATTAATTTATTTAAGAAGTTTTAGTTAATATCATTAAAGACCAAATTTCTTAATAAATTAAAAAGTTGGTTATTATTATTATGGACTAAAGTTAATTAAAACAGAAAAGATCTTTTTCTTATTAAGAAAAATGAGTAAGTTTATAAAGTGAGTAAAATGAGATTAAAATTAATTTTAAAAGGTTAATTAAACAAAGAGACATTAGTTATTTTATTTTTTTTAAAACTGATTAAATTATTAATTTAATTACCAGTTAATTAACTGAAAAGATTAATGATTATATTTAGTGAATGGTAGATTAAAAGTTATTTTAAAAATATGATTAAGCATTTGTTTAATTAATAAAAGGTTTAAGTTAAGAAAAAACGTGAGGAATTAGAAAGGGGGAGGCACGCGGATCCAGTATGGCGCAGGCGGTGAGGGTTTACGGTGGTGGTGCAGTCTGGTGCATATGATGTGTGATGAGTGGCAGTGAGCGTGGGTGCATGGTACTACCATGCGTGTGCGTGCATATGATTACATGGCAAAAGAAATTGCAGAAAACAAAAAAATAAGCAAAAACCCTAATTCCTCTTCCACGTCTTTCTCTCCGCCGATTCTCTCCGTCCGCTTCTCCCTCTCTCGCGATTCTTCTTCTTCCGCTTCTCCCTCTCTCGCGATTCTTCCTTTCGTTTCTCCCTCTCTCGATTTCTCCATTCTTCTCTTTCCTCTTTTTCTACGATTTTCTACTTTCTTCCTCTTCTACTTCTCCGTCATTTCTTCCTCTTCGACTTTGTTACGATTTTCCTGCATGAAACAGAAGGGAAAAAGACAAATCATTAATGTTAGTAACGAATAGCTCACATTTGTTTTGGGATTTTCGCAGGGGCTCTCGAGGGTGGTGGATGGCGATGAAGGAAAGGGGATTCACGACAATGGTGCGAGGGTTTGATGGGGCTCGCGATGATTTGCGGTTGACAGAGGTGGGCTCGTGATGGAATTGTTGATTTCACGATTAACAGCGATGGACTCGCAAGGGAGGTTCTGAGAAGATGAGTTTTACTCTTTCTGCAAAATTTATTCTTAGGTTTTGTGATTTCTGGGATTTCTCTATGAACATTGTGGATTCTTCTGTTTCGAATTTTTTTGTGAACTCTGTGTGGATTTTTTTTGGTTCGTCCCCCCCCCCCCCTTGAAATCATGTGCGCTGCTTCCAATTTATAGAACAGCTAGTGGAGACATCGGTTGAATGCTGTTGATTTTGTGATGAATGCTTTCCTTCTTTAGCGTATCCCGTTTAATCGTGTCTGGAGCATGTTTTGAGGACTGTTTTGGAAAAACATTGATGATAGTGATATTGTTTCCCTTTTAATTCCAACAAATTTGGCAATATTTGGCTGATGATAACCATTTTTGATTGCGTCATGACTTTTGTTGTCTCCTTTTTTGGCAGTATGCGCACAAACATCGTATGGATGTAAGTGCAGAGAAACACACGTAACAGCAGCTCCGAGTACGAGGGGTATTTTGACGTCATCCCTTACTTGAAGCTCTCAAATATCTGGAAGTTAAGATATGCTTGAGTTGGAGGTGGATCTTCATCAAAATATGGTCTTTTCTCTCAGGTAATGTTCTTCATTAGTTCTTTCCGTAACGAAATGTCGTGGGATTTTGATATTAAAACTTACAGTTTTCCCTGTGGTTGCAGGTTGATGCTTGTAGACGGTATGCATATGGCCTAGTGAGTCTCTTTCAAATCTAATGCGAGGATCAGATTTGATTTGCTCGTTGGTTGAGCATGGCCTTCTCAACTTGCGTGTGTTACTTTGACTTTCGGCTTTATTTTGAACCCGTCTTCTGTGGTAGCTTTCTTTCCTCTTGCACATGTTTGATTTGGATTCTATTATTTTCATCACAACTCGGCCAGTACTGGAGTTCCTAACGACTGAGATTTGATTCTCTTATTATGCAGGTGGTTTTAAGGATTTTGGCAAAGCTTGAGGAAAAAACTGAATGCGAAGCGGTTATACATGTCTAAAGCCTTAGATGCCAAGAGAAACTGACTACAACAGTAAGTTATTTGATGTCAAGGTCGACACATCCACCGAATGCTCAGCTTCAGATTGGATACATTGTCTCCACTCGGTGCCGTCACTTGGACTCGAAGCATAGCAGATTCCTCCACATGTCCACTATCCTTATAGGCAGAAGCCGAATTATCATGAGCTTCAAACATGGTAGGCCTGACGGTAAATGCGCGTATATAGTTCATTAACTTTTCCAATCTCCTTATGTGTGTTGCTTCTGTTTACAGGGCCAACGACTGTCAAGGGATTAATGTGGTGGACCTCATTGTAGCAAGGTATGGCATCTGCATAATTTTCCCTGTTGCTTATAGATTATAGCACGGTTGTTATAAGGTGCGGATAATCCGGTGGTTACGCTTATTGTAGCTTTAAAATATGAAGCAGCAGCCACCAAGTTCCATTCCGTGTATAAATATTTCCAAGATTGGTCAATGTTTGTGGATGGTTTGCTCTAAGCTTTTACCGAAATTTCTCGTTGTATGTAGGTTGTGCATACACGTTCAGGACGTGTTGATGGAAGCTGAAACTGTTGACAAGTGCGTGCGAGATGGTGTCGGTAATCCACAAGAGGTGAACAGGTAACAACACCCTTGTTAGTGTTCACATGGGTGTTTCGATAGAACATATGCGGTTGACTATATGCTGGTTATTCTGCAGGTATGTAGGAACATGAACATCTTAGCTTTATGGTCTCTTGGAAAAGAAACTAATCCCCTTGGTCGGGTTGCAGAAGACAGTAGACTGGTTTATGCAGCTTTGGAGAAACTTACTCAGTAGTTAAAGGAAAAAGATTTGCATGGCTTGCTGTGTGTTACCCAATACGAGTAGGCAATTGTTTCCCTTAGCATAGCTAAAGACCCTCTCACGGGTTGCTCAGACAACCTGGATTTCTTTCCTTTATTTTTGTAATACATAGCTGATGTGCCAAGACTTTGTAGCCATTCTTTCCTTCATTTCAATTTATTACAATGGTGCAAGCGAAATTCTTATCACATTTGAAATTATTCATCATTGAAACCAATGTCGTAACATCCTTGGAAAGGAGGAATATATAAAAAAAGGTGGTTTAGTTGCCATGTAGAAAACTTCTCCTCGAAATCACGTGAGCTTCAATTGTTTTTATCAAGACAACACTTCAGATAGTTTCTTTATTTATTAAGTCTCCTGATACGTACAATCCCTCACACACGTGTATTTACCTTGCATTCTTGGAATTAGGCCTTGCATCTTAGTCCCTAAAGGCAATCCTTGCCTTTGCTTTAAGATGGGCTTGGACTGCAGCGATAATAAAGACGGCCTTTGAATTGTAAAGATTTGTATATCCTTGTAATCTAAGGACCTTTGCCTCCTCAGTAGAACTTAAGACAAAAAGAATGGATGTAGTAACATCTTCAATTGCCATCTTGAAGTAGTTAAATAAAATACCAACATGCATGAAGATAATACCCCAAACTCAACTTCCAAGAGGTATTTATTACCGATGTCCAACCAAGGTAAATTGAACCATCAAGGGCCAAAACCAGTGTAAAAACTCGCGAAGTGGATTTACTTTCATGCGAATGTCCAACATTATCCCGAATGCGTGAGAAGCAAAATGTGAATAGAACAAACGGTCACAGAGAGATATAGCCTGACTTCACTCTAGTCACGAATTCTTGCAAGTTGAGTCTCGAAAGCGGTTGGTACACTCTGAATTGAATTGAATTTGATATATTTGTTCACGTGCAAAAATATACTTAAATTAAGCTTGAATTATTGGATGGTTGACCTTACACCCGACTGTATTAGCCATGCCACTGGGATGCTTTGCTGTAAGCGTTTATACCTAGACATTACCGCACCTGCACAAATTGGTTAAACACAATAAACATTGACATAACAGCAAAAGAAAACAAGTAAGAAAAAGTTCAAGGAGGTGGAATCTTAAAGTCAAAAATTAGGGTGCAACACTAGCATTTCACAATTTTTTCATTAAAAACATACACTTTTGTTGCACTTTAGAGTCAAACTGTCTCATTCATATAATACTCGGGCCAATAGTTAGAAGAAAATGGACGATCTTGAGGAAGAAAATAGAGAACTAAGAGAGGAAGTCACTACTCTAAAGGAAGGTATGGAAAGACTCAACTTCATGATTTCAGGATCAGCCATCTCAAAGAAATGTGATCTCAGAAATTGTGTCTACATCAATGTTTGAGGTTTTCGTCAGTCTTCCTCAGTACAACATGCCTACAGGTTTCCCCTGGGGCATGCCTTTCAATTTTGTGCCTGCAAGATATATACCTTCGATCACTGAAGACCCAGAAGCTATGACCGGAATCTCCATACTTGAAGGTTAAAAACTTCAGGTAAATGAAGATCCAAGAGCTACGATAGAGATTCCTATACCTGAAGGTTACAAACTTCAGATCATAAAAGCGCCAAGAGCCGCACCAATAATGACTATAGCACAACCTGTGGTATATACCATTCCAGAAGAACAAATCTCTCATGCTACTCCAAGCAAGGAAATATAGGTATATGAAAGAATGAATGAATTCCAGGAACAGTTCTTGGAAATGTAGAAAGAAGTCCATGCCACCTGCGGACAGGACTTGTTTGGGAAAGATGCCACTGATCTATGCTTAGTCCAGAATGTTAAAATACCACACAAGTTTAAGGTGCCTGACTTTGGAAAGTACAAAGGCAACTCTTGCCCTTAAGTCACTTGGTAATGTATGCTCGGAAGATGTCTACCCAAACGGAAAATCAACAGTTACTGATCCACTACTTTCAAGGTAGTTAATTGGCGTTGCACTCAAATGGTACATGGGGTTAAATCGTACAAAGATCAGTACCTTCAGAGATCTTAGAGCAACTTTTGTTCAGTAGTATAAGTACAATTTGGATATGGCGCCTGATAGGGATCAACTCAGAGCAATATCTCAAAGGGATAAAGAATGTTTCAAAGAATATGCTCAGAGATTGCGTGAAATTGTCGCCCAGATTTGTCCTCCTCTCGAGGAAAAAGAAACGACAAAAATCTTCTTGAAAACTTTGAGTTTGTTCTATTATGACCGAATGGTCGCAAGTGCGCCTAGTGACTTCACCGAGATGGTGAACATTGGGGTGCACCATGAGGAAGCAGTTCGAGAAGGTCGATTGGTCAATGATGCAGAACCCTCCAACAGTAACAAGAGATATGGAAGCGCTTTCCAAAAGAAGAAAGAGCAAGAAATCAACACTATTTCACAAGCTAAACAAAGGCAAAGATACCAACCTCGACAGGTAGCAATGATATCTCCTGTTATTAACCTAGCACCAGTTCCGGCATATCAACCATAGATTTCTCAAAATCATCAAATTCAATAAACACAATATCAACAAAGGCAAGAACATCCTTTTCAGCAGGCTCGCCAGCAATACAACAACAATCATATCTCAAGGTCACCATGGTTTGATCTTATACTAGTGCCATATGCGGAGCTATTCCCAATTTCTCTAGCGAAAAGACATATTCAAACCAGAACTCTTCTTCTCATTCCCAAAAATCCCCTATTGGTTCAGGACCGACCAATTATGTGTTTATCATCAAGGAGCACTGGGGAATAACATCGAGAGTTGTTTTAGTTTTAAATCTGATGCACAAAAACTTTTCAAGAGTGGAGTTTTGTCTTTCAAAGACACTAATCTAAATGTACAAAGGAATCCTCTACCTCAACATGAGAAGACTTCTGTAAACTTGATTGACAAGAGTCTTGACAACAGTTGCCAAATTCATGATGTGCGCTTACTAGGAACAAATCTGGTCAAGATGCATTACAAACAAAGTGGATATGGTCATATGCCACCTCACAACTATCATCAATACGATATTTGTTCCAAGAACAACCCAGGATGCATCATTGTTCAGACATTCCTTCAAGAGCAGATGGATCTGGGTTGGATCCAAGATCACAGAATTCACGGAGTAAACATGGTTTATGAATGCCTATGCATTGTTCAAAATTTTGACATCCGCTTAATGATTATAAACTTGGCAGAAATGCACTCTAGAAAAAGTCAACACTATCATTTCCATTGCACGATTACAACGCTTTCTCAATTTGTTCAAAGGATAATCAGGGGTGTTCTTTTGTGGAAGAGGCTCTCCAACGTCAAATAGATCTAGGATGGATCCAAGACTATCACGGGAGGAACAATTATCATATCAACATGATTGATGAATGTCCAAACAAAGTTCAAATCTTCGACATTCGCCAGATGAATATAAGTTTGGTAGAATTACATGGAAAACAAGTTAGACATGGCTTTTTTAGCATCGAACAACTATCAAGATCATAAATTTTACTTCAAGAACGACCAAGGTTTCGCACTCGTGCAAAGAAATCTTCAACACTTATTAGACCACTGGTGGTTCCTAATATACCAGAACACAGAGACTCATCAAGTCAACATAGCTGATGAAAGCCCAAGTAGACACGAAAGTTGTAACATTCGCTTATTGGTAATAGACTTGGTGAAAACGAATTGCATACAGAGCGGATACGGTCGAGTACGTCCTCACAATTATGAACGCTGCAGGATATGTTCAGAAAATGACCAAGGATGCTATCTCGTGCGAGTAGCTCCCTAGAATCAGGTAGACCGATGAGAGATCCTATCAAATAGAATGGGGGATTATCAGTCAATCAATATGGTGAAAGATTGCCCAGGGAAGTAAGCAGTTCATGACGTCAAAAATATTAAAACGTCATTGGTTAAATTTCACAAATGCTTTTGTGGACCTAACTACTTTGGACCAAATCACCATGATCATTCAGCATGCAGAAAATGATGCAGAAGCCGATATGGTTGCCTTCACATCTGAAATGAGATTCATGGATTATTAGAACGAAGGACCATTACAGTGTTCAATGAAAGAGAATCCATTAATTACCGAATTGATGAAAATGTCTTCACCATAATTTCCTTGCTCAGTGAACCAAAGCGTTTGGAGATCCCTTTCAATAATGGAAAACTTCTTGATATCCCCAAGCAGGAACCAATAGAGATTTCCTATAACAGCCGGAAGAGCCATATAACTCCTTTAGTCATTTACTTGCCAGGTCCAGTGCCATACAAATCAGAGAAAGCCATTCCTTAAAAATTCAACGCCACCGTGATAGAAGATGGGAAGGAAGTTCTGCTACCATCCATTGTCAACATCGCTGATATAAGCTGGGTCACCCGAAGTGGTCGAATCTTCAACATGGGAATAGAAGATCCCAAAAAATGAAAAAGAACATCAAATTGAAGTTTCTGATAAACAGATTGGTTTCAGTCAAGTGGTACATATCAGGTGAAAAACAATGATGAAATTTTAAAGCTAACCAGAAGAGTGAATATAACATTGTGGATCAGAAGAGTGAATATCCCTTCTACTGAGCCTAGAAGATCACATGGAAGATCTACAAAAGGTTCTAGAACAAGCTTTTGTAGAACAAGATGTAACAGTAAATAAGCTTGATAGCATTGTTACCAACATTACTTCCTGTAACAACTTAGGTTTCAGTGCTGAAGAGCTTCCGGAAGAGGGTAAAAATCATAACATGACACTTAACATATCAATCAACTGTGGGGATGATGCTCTAGAAAGAAAATGGTAGACACTGGTTCATCCCTAAACGTCATGCCAAAATCAACTCTTGTGTAGCTATCTTTTCAAGGCACTTCAATGAGAGGCAACGAGATCATAGTCAAAGCTTTTGACGGATCCAGAAAGATAGTTATTAGCGAAGTTGACCTTCTCATAACCATTGGTCCTACACTTTCCAAGTCGCCTTCCAAGTAATGGATATCTGAGCAGCGTACAATTCTTTATTGGGTCAACCTTGGATCCGTGAAACAGGAGCGATTACCTCAACACTTCACCAGAAGCTGAAGTTTGTAAAGAAAAACAAGTTGGTTACAATATATGGAGAACAAGCTTTAATTATAGGTAACCTATCATCATTCTCCTACTTGGAATCAGAAGAAGTTATTGGAACCCAATTCTAGGCACTTTCTGTGAGTAACAAAATCAATTGAGAAAAAGGAACAATTATTTCCTCATATCGAGACACTGTTCAAATAGTGGAAAATGGTACCACTAAAGGGTGGGGACAAGTTGCGATTCCTACCGATAACAGAACAAGAAAAAGGTCTTGGTTATACACTAGCATTTACCAAAATTACAAAGAAGGACGAGGCCACTCAGCTTATTCAAGATTTCTTCCACGGTGGGGGTTTCTTCCATCCTGCTTCCCAAGAGGTCCACACCATCGAGGGAGATGACTTCAAAGACAATTCTTCCAATCCAGATGAAGAATGGAAATCATATTTCAACAATGAAGGTTATATATCACAAGAAGAGACGTGCATGCCATTTGGCTATCCACAAAAAAACTTCAGATATATACCAAAATTAGATGTCGAGTTGATCTACGGAGATTACGATACTGAAGGATGTCGTGCTCCTCCCAATTCATTAGAAACTGATACTCTGGTGAAAGATAATTTTGACTACATCTCGGATGATCCCATGGATGATTTACCTATTTGGGAGCCTTACATGGAAGATCCAGGATATCAAAGTCAGTCCGAGAATGCATATTTTCCAGATAACCCTGAAAAAGATTCATTTCTTCCTTCAGAAGCATGGAGGCCTTACTTAGAATATCCTGAATATGTCAATCATCGTCTCAATGAAGCCGCGAGAATTGTTGAACAAGAATTTATCAACTTTGCTCTACCTGAAGTCAATGTCATCAAGGAAGACAACCCCTCAGAAACTTGGGTTACCTTGGGACAACCAAGCGGAGAATTTTGTTTTTCTAGTGAAATATACTGCTCCTGAAAGCTCTCGCATCATGTTTGAAGATATCCAACCAACTGGATGGGGAGATCCTCCCGATCAAGAAGATACATGCGAAAAGACAACAAAAAGTTTCTCTGCTAATAACTCTGCATGGGAAGAAGACTCTAGTAATCCGACTCCGCCAGAAGTCAGTGTCATTATTGAAGACAATCCCAGAAGAAAAGTGCCAAAATTTGTAATTCACAGAGGAGTTCGTCACAATTGGATAGTTGTTGATGTCCCAAATATTGTTCACATCTCAAAGTAATTGCCTTGTCTTTATTTTGACCTTTCACCTTGCCCGGGTGAAAGGATGTTTTATAGGGCATGATCTCCTGTAAATATTTCCTCTCTGCCTTGCCCAAGGCAGATGAGTTTTTTTTATAGGGATTGTGTTTCAAGAATTGAAAAATCATAAATAAAGATGTCATTATGAATTCCCACATTTATTGCTATTTTTGCTTTTTGCTTTTTCAGAAAATGGTAATCCTAAAACAAACAAAATAACAAACATTTTCAAAGTACACTGCACACCACTTTTTGCATTTTTCCATATTTTCTAAAAAGAATCATTAATCACATTATGCAGATTTATTTTTGAAAACCCCATTGAAACAGATGATCCAATTCCTTCTCCCAACTTTGAGTTCCCGATATTCGAAGCCGGAGAAGAAGAGGACAAAGAAATTCCAGATGAGATCTCCCAACTACTTAAATAGGAGGAAGAGCCCATTCAACCCCATAAAGAACCATTGGAAATGGGAAACTTAGGTTCAGAAGAAGAAGGAAAAGAAGCTAATATTGGATCCCTGCTCGGTCCAACTGTCAGACATAATTTGGTACAACTTCTCAAAGAATTTCCAGATGTGTTTGCTTAGTCCTACCAAGATATGCCATGGTTAGACACCAATATTGTGAAACATCATTTGCCATTAAAACCAAAATGTCCGCCAGTCAAATAAAAGTTGAGAAGTACTCATCTAGATATGGCCATCAAGATCAAAGAGAAAATCCGAAAGCAGATTGATGTAGGTTTCCTTGCCACGTCATACTATCCTCAATGGTTAGCCAACATAGTACCTGTTCCCAAGAAGGATGGAAAAGTTAGAATGTGTGTGGAATAAAGGGATCTAAACAAAGGCAGTCCAAAGGACGACTTTCCCTTACCACACATTGATATGTTAATTGATAGCACTACAAAGTTTAAAGTTATTTCCTTCATGGATGGATTCTCAGGTTATAAACAAAATCAAAATGGCATCAGAAAATATGGAGAAAACTTAATTCATTACACCCTTGGGAACCTTTTGCTACAAAGTAATGTCATTTGGATTAAAGAATGCAGACACAACTTATCAAAGGGAAATGACAACTCTATTTCATGACATGATACAGAAAGAAATTGAAGTGTATGTGGATGACATGATTGCTAAGTCTGAAACAAAAGAAGAACATGTGGAAAATTTGTCAAAACTATTCAAGAATTTGAGAAAATAAAAACTTCGCTTGAATCCCAACAAATGTACATTTGGTGTTCGCTCAAGAAAGCTTTTGGGATTCATCGTCATCCAGAAAGGAATTGAAGTTGATCCTGACAAAGTCAAAGCCATTCAACAAACGCCTTCACCCGAAACAAAAAAACAAGTAAGAGAATTTTTGGGACGTCTTAACTACATCTTAAGTTTCATATTTCTCATGGCAGCGACATACACGCCAATTTTGAAGCTCCTTCGAAAGGATCAATGATGTGTATGGACAAAAGACTTCCAAAAAGCTTTTGAAAGTATCAAAGAATATCTATTGAATCCACTAATTTTGTCTTCTCCAGTGGAAGGAACACCCTTGATCATCTACTTAACAGTCCTAGAAGACTCCATGGGCTGTGTGCTGGGTCAACAAGATGAAACAAGAAGAAAAGAGTATGTCATTTACTACCTAAGTAAGAAATTCACGGAGTGTGAGACTCGATACTCTATGCTCGAGAAAACCTATTGTGCTTTAGCTTGGGATACTAAACATCTTCTCCAATATATGATATGTCATGTCACTTGGTTAATCTCTGAAATGGACCTTATCAAGTATGTCTGTGAGAAGCCTGCTTTAACTGAAAGAATTGCCTGTTGGCAGATGTTGCTGTCAGAATATGATATCGAGTACCATGATCAGAAAGCCGCCAAAGGAAGTATTATAGTTGATCATCTAGCTCACCAACCAATTGATGATGGCGAATGAATCAAATTTGACTTCCCAGACGAGGATGTGATGTACCTAAAGATGAAAGACTGTGATGAAGCGCTACCAGACGAAGGACCAAAGCCAGGATTCTGATGGGAATTAATATTCGACAGAGCCGTCAATGCTTATAGAAACAGAACTGGGGCAATCATTGTTACCCCTCATGGTACCCACATTCCTTTCACTACTAGATTAACATTCAAATGTATAAACAACGAGGCCGAGTATGAAGCTTGCATCATGGGTCTCAAAAAAGCCATTGACTTAAGGATAAAGAATTTGGACATGTGTGGAGACTCTACTTTGGTTATAAACTAGATCAAAGGAGAATGAGACACACGTCAGACTGGATTGATCCCTTACAAAGACTACGCAAGAAGGTTGTTACCTTTCTTCAACAATATTGATTTTTCATCACATTCATTGTGAAGAAAACAACATGGCTGATGCACTGGCTACTCTATCCTTCATGCTTATCATGAACCGATGGAACGATGTACCTAAGATTGACATAATGTGCCTTTACAGGCCTGCTTACACATTTGCAGTTGAGGCAGTCATTGACGACAAGCCTTGGTATCACGACATCAATCTTTTCCTTCAAAGACAAGAATACCCATTTGGGACATCAAAAAAAGATAGGAAGACTCTCATAAGAATGGTTGTTAACTTCTTCCTGAACAATGACGTACTCTATAAAAGAAACTTCGACATGGTTTTGCTCAGATGCATGGATAGACATGAAGCAAACATGCTAATGAAAGAGATTCATGAAAGATCCTTTGGCACTCATGACAATGGACATACAATGTCAAGGAAAATTCTAAGGGAATGATATTATTGGCTGACAATGGAATCCGATTGCCACAAATACATGAGGAAGTGTCACAAAAGTTAGATTTACGTCGACAAGATTCATGTACCTCCGACTTTTCATAAAAGTTCTCTCTTCTCCATGGCCCTTTTCCATATGGGGAATCAAAATGATTAGAATGGTTGAACCCAAAGCTTCAAATGAACATCGTTTCATCATGGTGGCCATTGATTATTTCACCAAGTGGGTTAAAGCAGTATCATACGCCCATGTAACTAGACATGTGGTGGTCTGATTGATCAAGAACAACCTCATCTGCCGATATGGTATTCCAAGCCAGATCATTACTAATAATGGATCAAACTTGAACAACAAAATCATGAAATAATTAAATGCTGAATTCAAGATTGAACACCATAACTCGTCCCCCTACCGATCATAAATGAATGGAGCAGTTGAAACAGCTAACAAGAATATTAAGAAGATCATTCAGAAGATGGTTGTGACTTATAAGGATTGGCACGAAATCCTCCTATTTTCTCTTCACGGTTATCGCACATTCGTCCGTACCTCAACAGGCGCAACCCCTTTCTCTTTAGTATATGGCATGGAAGCAGTACTCCCCATAGAGGTTGAGATCTCATTAATGAGAGTATTGATAGAAGCCAAACTAACAGAAGTTGAATGGTGTCAAAGCAGATACGAAGAACTAAATCTAATCGAAGAAAAGAGAATGACGGCTTTATGCCATGGTCAGTTATGTCAACAAAGGATAAAGAAAGCGTTTGACAAAAAGGTTCAATCTCAGGTATTTAGAGAAGGCGACCTCGTGCTAAAAAAAATCCAATCTTTCCTCCACGACTCCAGAGGAAAATAGACTCCAAATTATGATGGTCGATATGTTGTTAAGAAAGCCTTCTCAGGTGGTGCTCTAAAACTCACAACTATGGATGGTGAAGAGTTCACTCGACCTACAAACGTCGATGCAGTCAAGAAATACTTTTCCTAAAAACAAAAACATAAAAAGAGAAAAAAAGAGTGTCTCAGTGGATTGAAAACTCGAAAGGGCAATCTAAGCAAAAATTAGAGACATAAACAGAAAATAATCATCCCGGTAGATTAAAAACCTGAAAAATCAATCTAGGAAAAAGTTAGGGATTTATGGCAAGTAACTATATCCAAAAGGATTGGATCCTCTCAGACGAAGTCATCTATCAAAGAATCATCAATCAGGTCACTTTCAAAGGAAGCTCAAGAATACTTGGAGTTCAGAGATGTTACAAGGATAGTGGTCATTATAAATCAATGTAGCCCTTTCCCTTTAAATTACCATTTTCTAATTTTGTAATGCTCCATGGAATCACACATTTGGCTGATTACCATCCTATTAATGAAAATTTGAACCTTTGTGCCTTCTGGTTGCAGTTCTCACTTTTATTCTGCCTTGCAAAGTGACATTTTTATTTGATTTTCATTCTTGAAAAAAAAAAGAATTTACTTTTGCTTTTAAAATAAAGATGGAAATTTCCTTTGATTTATGAACATGATAAAGAATAAAAGTAGCTTCTCCAAGAGTGATTAAAACCTCAGAATAACAAAATCAAAATTCTCTTGTAATCAATCTCGCAAATATCCCTGGGTGACAGATCATTACCTCAGATAGATGAGATTGGACATCTTATTCATCCCTAGTAAGGGTCGAGTTTCATTTCTTCTACCAAATGGATGTTGGAATTAGGATGAAGATTTAATCCCTTTCCCCCAAGTAAAGTGCTACATCTGGGAATCAAGATAAGATCTGGTTATTTTCCCCAACAGGTTTTTACCATTAAAAACACCAGTGATACATCTATTCCCCATTATGGCCGAGTACCTGGTTTTGTTCATCACTAATTTGTGTGTAGTGTCTATTTGGTCAGCTTAAGCATAACATTCATTCATACATCATACATAATCAATCTGTACTCATATTCATATTGCATAAGTTGCGTCATCCACTTTGGTTATGTTTAACCCCCTGAGTGATTCCACCTCTCCAATAGAGTTGTCAACTTTAGGCAGAAAATGTACATTCTTTCTAACGCCCCCCACTAAGTTTTATCCTCTTGGAAGTTTCACTGGATTGGATAAAATTCCCATTTTGAGTTCATTCCTCATCTAGAAGTATCTTCTTTTACACAGTCTCTCTGGATTGGAATCGGTCCTTGACCATTTTGATAACTTGAACCTCTAAGGGAGAAGGACGTCTACTGGAACCTGTTAGCTCTCACTTTTGACGCCAGCAAAATCAAGAGTCATCTCAAGTCAAAAACAAGCGTGTTCAAGCATAAGAAGACTTCGAACCAGTTTTTGGTAAAGCCTGAGTCGAAGAGAGATTGTGAAAACTTCTGAAAATTTGCTAAGTGTTGGATAGTTCTTCCACCATGAGGGGGAGGAAAGAAGCGCGCTGCAGTCACCACTAAGGCTGGAGGGAAAGTCCTGATATTTGAATTTCAAAAGAGCAGTTGGAAAAGTGGGAACAGTTGAAGTCAAGAAAAAGCGCCAAAAGACACGTCTGAAGCAACAACCGCCACTTAGTAGATATTCTCTAGCATTATAAATAGGGGTTATTTCCATAGAATAAGGGTGTTCGTTTGTCTTGTACAAGTTACTCCAAATCACTCAAAGTACCCGCGTGTAGAGAAATGAGTTAGAGAGAATGCACGTGATGCAACACCATTTCTTTTCATCAATGCAATTTATGTACCTTTATCATTTTATCTTGCATGTTCTCCTTTAACCTTTACCTTTCATGTCCTTCCTTGAAACTCTATTTTTCATTTGTACTTCATGCTATTTAACTTTCTGCACTTAATCTTAACTTGCCATTTAACCTTCTACGCTTTCCCTTAAACTTGTTTTTTTCAAAGTCTTTTTAATTACTTTCGACTGTTACTTTCCTGCACTTTTACGTTATTGCTTTTACTTTCGACGTCTTATACGCTTACTTTCTTACATTGTTATCAAACTCAAAGTCTTTAACATTCTGACCTTTATTTTCAAAGTCTTTAACATTCTTGCCTTTATTTTCAAAGTCTTTAACATTCTTGCCTTTATTTTCAAAGTCTTTTACATTCTTGCCTTTATTTTGAAAGTCTTTAACATTCTTGCCTTTATTTTCAAAGTCTTTTACATTCTTGCCTTTATTTTCAAAGTCTTTTACATTCTTGCCTTTATTTTCAAAGTCTTTTACATCTTGCCTTTTACTTTCGACGCTTTAAGAATTTCACTCTTTATTTTACAGCCTTGCTAATTTCCATGTTATTTTTGCTTTATAAAGTTTTACAGTCGAACGTGGAGTTCAATTTAAATTTTCTTTTAAACTTAGCACATGTCCTAGGATTTGTATGGTCGATCCTGCAAGTTACTCAATTTTACTCAAAATTGATAAACCAGAGGTTGTTTACCAAATTTCATAGTAAACAAATTGGCACACCCGATGGGACCCAATGCTAAATATTCCAAATTTTATTTTAATCATATCCATCTTCTTGAGAAACACTTCATTGTATGTTATTGAGAAGTTGGAAGTTAGCTACAGCAAACGAAGGTATACCAAAGGGAAGATATACTAAGAGAATGGCAACCAATTCTAGTCAACAAGTCGATCCTCAAGGAAGTATTTCAAACACTCAGGCAAGCAGCATGGGGTCTCAAAGTACACCATCTCAAGTGTCTTCGACGGGAGGACAGACGTCACTGCCAGCAGTTGTGTCTGAACCTATGCCGTCTATGGCAAGTCCAGGATCAACGTGTGTAAGAATGTACACTTAACCTGTGTTAGAATATATAGGACCACAAATTCCTAACCCACCAACACCCCAAGGAGGAAGTTCACTGCATAGGCATTTTTCTCCTCCAGGTTTCTCACAGCCATTGCCAAGGAATTTACCTTATGGTATGCCTATGTCAATGATGCAAAATCTGCAGAGTGCTCCACCCATATTTTTAGAAAATGTAGTGTCTTTGCCAGTGCAAGGATTTGGATCAGGTGATCAAAACAACCAAAGCATATGTGTTGGTTACTTTGATCAACCACCCAGTCTTACAAATACCTCTATAAATTGTTTGAGACAGCAAATGGATGAAAGTAATATGCAAATGGTACATACATTGTCTCAGACAATGGGAGAAGTTTTTCAACCATTGATTCAAAATACTACTCAAACTAACCAACAATTGGAAACACAATTAGCATGTATGGCTGATTTTATGGGAGTGTCAGCACTGGATCGAAGAGAAACTATTGGTGAGAATATTCCACGATGTCAGCCACGAAATGTACCTGAGGTGAACTGGGAGGATCAAGAGATGGGCGAACCTTTCAGAGTCAAATCGCAAAGGAACCAAGTTCCAATTTATAGGGAGGAGGAACCAGGAGTAGTCATGGTGAATAGGGACCAAAATGCTGACCAATTCGTTAGACAGGTTCAACACCAAAATGCAGCAAAAGAAAATAATCTTGCAACCATGGTTGAGAGAATAATGACTAGAAATGGTGTAAAATTTGGCTTCATAAGGCCAAATTATACTTCTCCCATAGTGGATTATATTCTTCAGTCTGAATTACCCCAAGGACGAAGGTTCCAAAATTCAGTAAGTTCTCAGGAGATATTACTGAATCGACTGTTGATCACGTGGCTAGGTATATGATTGAAGCTGGCGAGATTGCAGGTGACGAAAGCCTTAGGATCAAATAATTCCTAAGTTCCCTCACCAAAAATGCTTTTACATGGTTTACTACTTTGCCTCCTAATTCAGTCCATAATTGGGCCCAATTAGAATGTTTGTTTCACGAACAATTCTACATGGGACAAACCAAGATCAGCCTGAAAGAATTGGCTAGTATCAAACGTAAAATCATTGAGCCAAATGATGATTACCTAAATAGGTTTCGACTTCTTAAAGCTAGATGCTTTACACAAGTGCCAGAACATGAGTTGGTCGAAATGGCTGCTAGGGGTCTTGTTTATTCCATTAGGAAGAAGTTGGATACCCAGTATCTCAGAGATATGGCTCAGTTAGCTGATAGAGTTCGACAACTAGAAAGGCTAAAAGAGGAGAAAGCTAGATTCAGCAAGGGTAAAAAAGTAGCCTTTGTCGAATGTAATGAAGATGTGGAGAATCTATATGATGAAACATCTCATTTCGACGAAATTAAGGTTGGTGTTGCTGAGTTAAAGCAAGGTCCACCTTATGCTTGTAAACTATTAGCTCCTTCAAATGGAAAAAATCCTGTCAAATCTAATGACAAATTTCCTAAGAAAACATATACTTTCGACGTTACTAAATGTGACAAAATATTTGATTTTTTAGTTAAGGATGTGCAAATAATAGTGCCTGCTGGTGCTAAAATGCCACCTTACAAAGAAAGAAAAAAGGTTTTTGTAAGTACCACAATTTCTTGGGTCATAAAACATCTCAATGTTTTCTTTTCAGGGATTTGGTGCCAGGTGCTATCCAAGAAGGAAGGCTGAAGTTTAGGGACAAAGGAAAGATCCAAATGAAGATTGACTCTGACCCGTTGCAAACCGTAGAGGCTCTCTATGCAGAGTCTGAAGAGGTCTAGACGGTCGAGGCCACTGAAGGGTTCAACTTTTCAGTCAACATGGTGGAAATTATTGAAGACTTCGCCACAAAGCATATGATGATCAAAGTAACTGAATGCTTAGACCAGAATGACATGCACAAGCTGAGAGATAAAACTTCTGAAGGTTTTAACAAGACTGCAAATAGTTTAAGTGGAGGAAGCACTGATGATAATAGTCTGATGTTGATAACCAAGAAAACTGCAGATAAGTTTGTTGAGATGGATAGAGCTGCTAAGGGATTAAATATGGCAGTGAGAGGACTGAGAGTAAATGCTACTGGGGGCATTAACATGGTTGAATTAGGTGAGGAATCTGATGCTAGTTCAGATAGTATCAGCACTAATGAGGCTATGGGCAAAAAGGTTCCTAGAGTCGAAGTCGTCAAAGAATTGGAGAACAACATGGTGTTGGTAGGGAAGATGATGGAGATGGATGGCCGCTCGTTAGAAAACTAGATATGCATGGTAGCAGAACAGTACTTCAAAACATCTTCTGACATTAAAAAGTTTAATGTTGAAGCAGTGGTCGAAGCTGAAGATTCCATTTGGCAGAAGGTAACAAAGGAAGCAGATGATAAGTGTATGGAGAAGACCACTGAACACCTGGAAGCTCACTTTTTTAAGATGAAGCTAGAAGATAAGGTTGATGTCAACATGGTCGAGATCATAGATCGAAAGACTGAAGAGATACGTGAGGCAGAAAAACAAAAAGAACGTAACAAAGTGGTATACCCCAAGCAAGAAGAAACAATTGTTGATTTTCTGCATCGTTGCCAAAAGAATGGATCAGGAGTGATGATGTGTCCTAGACGTAGTGCCGTTTTTGATGAAAAAGCTTCTCACAATTTAGAGGGAGTCAAAAAAGCCAGTGGAAAGTGGGGGCAGAAAATGAATCAAGGCCCAAGAAGTTTTGATCCCAGAAGATCCTTAACAGGGGTAAAAACCCAAGCTAGGCCAAGCACATTTAAACCAGCTAGAAATATACCAACAGGAAGTTGGATAAAACCTGTCAACTTTAGGCAGAAAATATACATTCTTTCTAACGCCCCCCACTAAGTTTGATCCTCTTGGAAGTTTCATTGGATTGGATAAAATTCCCATTTTGAGTTCATTCCTTATCTGGAAGTATCTTCTTTTACACAGTCTCTCTGGATTGAAATCGGTCCTTGACCATTTTGATAACTTGAACCTCTAAGGGAGAAGGATGTCTATTGGAACCTGTTAGCTCTCATTTTTGACGCCAGCAAAATCAAGAGTCATCTCAAGTCAAAAACAAGTGTGTTCAAGCATAAGAAGGCTTCAGCCCAGTTTTTGGTAAAGCCTGAGTCGAAGAGAGGTTGTGAAAACTTCTGAAAATTTGCTAAGTGTTGGATAGTTCTTCCACCATGATGGGGATGAAAGAAGCACGCTGCATTCACCACTAAGGCTGGAGGGAAAGTCCTGATATTTGAATTTCAAAAGAGCAGTTGGCGAAGTGAGAACGGTTGAAGTCAAGAAAAGCGCCAAAAGAGACGTTTGAAGCAACAACTGTCACTTAGTAGTTATTCTCTAGCATTATAAATAGGGGTTATTTCCATAGAATAAGGGTGTTCGTTTGTCTTGTACAAGTTACTCCAAATCACTCAAAGTACCCGCGTGTAGAGAAACGAGTTAGAGAGAATGTACGTGATGCAACACCATTTCTTTTCATCAATGCAATTTATGTACCTTTATCATTTTATCTTGCATGTTCTCCTTTAACATTTACCTTTCATGTCCTTCCTTGAAACTTTATTTTTCATCTGTATTTCATGATATTTAACTTTCTGCACTTTATCTTAACTTGCCATTTAACCTTCTGCAGTTTCCCTTAAACTTGTTATTTTCAAAGTATTTTTAATTGCTTTCGACTGTTACTTTCCTGCACTTTTACGTTATTGCTTTTACTTTCGACGTCTTACACACTTACTTTCTTACATTGTTATCAAACTCAAAGTCTTTAACATTCTGGCCTTTATTTTCAAAGCCTTTAACATTCTTGCCTTTAATTTCAAAGTCTTTAACATTCTTGCCTTTATTTTCAAAGTCTTTTACATTCTTGCCTTTATTTTCAAAGTCTTTTACATTCTTGCCTTTATTTTCAAAGTCTTTTACATCTTGCCTTTTACTTTCAACACTTTAAGAATTGCACTCTTTATTTTACAGGCTTGCTAATTTCCAAGTTGTTTTTGCTTTACAAAGTTTTACAGTCGAACGTAGAGTTCAATTTAGATTTTCTTTTAAACTTAGCACATGTCCTAGGATTTGTATGGTCGATCCTGCAAGTTACTCAATTTTACCCAAAATTGATAGACTAGAGGTTTTTTTTTACCAAATTTCACAGTAAACAGAACCTTACTCTTCCACCAACAAAGACACAATTTTCTTTCCCGGGTAAAGGAAAATCCCTAGTGAAAGCTTTTCAACAAAATCTCTTGGTAGCAAGGACATCATATCTCCCAAGAAGAATCTATCGATCGACAAATGGCAGTCTCTTATAGAACAGTTTGTCTATCTCCATCAAAGATAAGTTTATTCCTCGTTGGAATATACGCCTGACAAAACAAGTACCAATCTTTTAAGAAGCTTGTTTTTGTCCCAAAAAATTCCCAGTGGGCTAAAAAATGGCAATCTCATCCCGAGAAGTTTTTCCTCTTTCGATGAAAGTCACCAGCACCTCAAAATTGTCCTACATTACATGGAATCCTCTCTAATGAAGTCTCGAAAGGAAGTATGATGAAATCTCCCCAAGCAAATGGCGACTCAATAGAGAAGTTTGCAAAACTCTACATTACATTCTATAGCATTCCCCAGTAAGGCTGCTATCAGATCTTTGCTCATCCTATGGCATCTCTCCGAAGAAGTCTCGAAGAGAAGTATGATGAAGCCTACTTCCATCAAATGGCATCTCCTCAAGTGAATTACAGCGAGAAGTTTGATGAAGACCCTCACAAATTTTGAAATCTGTCCTACAAGATAATTAGCCTGCATCTCCTTGAAGATCCCCGAGAAAGTTATTAGTCCAACAAGTGATCATCTTTTCAGAAGCATGTCAGCCCAAACATTGTCAAGAAAAAGACTTGATAAAAAGAAATAGAGACTAGTTCCATGGCTGAAGACCAGGATCGAGGGGAAGTTTATTTAAAGAAACTGAGACCAGTCTCATGGCTGAAGACCAGGATCGAGGGGAAGTTTGTTTCAAGAAATTCAAACCAGTTTTGTGGCTGAAGACCAGGATTGAGGGAAAGTTTCACCTTTTCTAAGTAGGATTACTTAGTAAAAGAAGATGGATAAACATATTCCAACATTGGAAATTTTTCATTGTTCAAGTTTTCATATCATCTACATTCACAATCAAAATTCTGGGTATTCTGATATTTAATCCTCTTTTACCTTGAATGCCTGAATATTTTCATCATTCATCATTCAGGTCCAAGAATATTAAATAAGGGCATCTATCATACCCTAAATTTTGACCCTAATATTCAACATCATTTTATTAACATATGGATAATACTTTCATGCATCAGTAACCCATCACAAGTACAAGATATATGTGTCTACTTGTTTCATAGGTTAGGTGATCCCTCTAAAGCTCAAGAAGATGAATTATCAAGGGATATGCACCATATTAAACACCACAAGTATCTCTATCATCCATGAAGATTAAGAACTTTCACTCATCATTAATCAAGTGCAAAATTGCATCATGACAAGATCATCAAGCCTTGATACCCTCAGCACACAAAGATTAGGGTTTTGACCTAATTTAATCCTTGGGATGACTTGTAGAGAAAGGCATGATCCAAGACCTCAAGATTTGTTTCAAGGACCTCAAATACACCATATTAATCCATTCATATAATTAGATTAATCCAAAGAGTTTTACTTATATTAAAAAAAACAAAGATCCAAATCCATCTGGACCACAAGCTAGGGTTTTTGATGAAAAGTCAAGCATACCTTAGATTTTTGAGCAAAGCATGATCTCAAATCTTGGGACATGACCCAAAACATTCCAAAACATCATTGGAATCCATCCATGATGTTTATTTTAGCCCAAGAATTTGATTTCATAAAGGATCACAAAGTTCAAGATTCATTTGATACAAGAAGTCAACTGTGTTCAAAATCAAGTTTGACTTTTTGATTTTTTGGTTAGCCAAGCCCTTTTCAAGTCAAGAAAAATGTTAGTATGTGACTTGGACCATGATTGATCAAGAAAAATCAAGAAAAGTGAGATAACTTGTAAAGAGGGCAACCTTAGAAAACTTAGAAATTTTTCGAAGTCATCAAAAACACTGTTTTTTGCCCTACTTTGCAAGATCATAACTTCCAAACCAAGAAACCATTTTCTTGGATCCAAAGATCAAATTGAAGAGCTTGTTACATACTACAACTTTCTCGCTTATGATGGATTCCCCAAAAAGGCATAAATTTTGAGATATGAAGCCATGAAGTTAGGGTTTCAAGACTTTTTGAATCTTGACACTTAGAAACGTTTTAGGTATAATATGTTTTGTGTTTTGGCCAATTTCAAGGTCATTTTTCATAATAATCCAAATTGAATCAAGACCAATTGTGAAAATCAAAGTTAAAGTAGGATATCTGTCGCTACTGCGAAAAAAAGGGAGCCTACAATGACTAACAGAGTCGCCACGATATCGTTATTTATCCCAAAGAGGGGAAGGAAAACGATCGGAAAAAACCTGACGAAAACGGGAAAAGACGAGGTCATCGCAACCAAGTCCTAGGTTCGGGAGTCGGTTACGCAAGGGGAAGGTATGAACACCCCTCACGTCCGTCGTACTCGACGGGATCCACGCATGTCTTGTCTATCTAAAAGGGGTGTAAAATATCTACGCTAAAGGCTCATGGACAAAAGAAAAAGAAAAAGGACTGACTCGATAGAGCATCACTGCTCTGTGCCTACGTACTCCCTCTTGCAATGGGAAAGTCAGAGTCAATGTAGTTCGACTAACTACGGCTAAAGAATGGGGGAAGGTTGCTCGCTAAGACATCGCATCTTATGCCTACGTACTTTCATCTGGTATGAAAGATCAGAGCAAACGTAGTTCAGGCTTAAGAGAACAGAGATTGTTCAAAAGGTTTACCCGAGTAAGGTTAATAAACAGTTCTAGCAGTTTGGTGTATGCAGGTCGACCATTGGAGACTTAGGCGTTACCGTTTGCGATAAGACTGAAAGTTAACAACACTCTTGCTTATGAAAAGGTTTTCCTGATTAAGATCCCAAAGGATGAAAAAAGGTTTGAAGTGTTTTTGTGTTTTTTAGAGAAGAAGTGTTTTGAATTTGAGTGTTCATAATGTATGTTGTACTAAAGTCTAAAACCTAGGATCGAATGCGTCGCTTATCGTCCTAAGGACGTATACTAAAAACTCTAGGCAATTGAGAGGTAGCCACTCAATCACCATTTCCCAAGTATAAGGCTCATGGCACAACATCCATCATCTTTATTAAGTGGATTGAAGTTGTTTGAAGATGAGAAGAGAAAGGGACAAACTAAAGGGGGACTAGGCCAAACCCTAGAAATTGTCATGCAAAGTGCTCCTAAAGTTAGGGTTACAAAAGGGAAACATCTACGTAATGTTATCATGCATGGTTGGAACCTTAACTTCTATCATAACCTCTCTTAAACAAGAGAGATTAGAAATCCTAAGGGAAGGAAGACAAAAGAAAAAGAAGAAAGAACAAAGGAAACATGCAAATGAGAGAATGCATACATGGAATGCACAAGTAGGATGAAAGTGGGAGGAAAATATGTGTGGGGCAGTAGCCACCACAAGCTCATCTCAACCAAGAATACATATGAGGGTGCAAAGATAAAAGAGAAAGAGATGCATCAAAAGCAAACAAACAAGTGTGACAAAGTCATTAAGAAAAGTCATCATGGATTCATGACTTTAGGTAAGCTTCATGTTCCTCCTAAGGAAGGACCAAGCTACCTTAAATAACATTCCAAAGTCATAGGACAGAAGAGAATATGAGAGAAGAGAATGCTCAAGATAAACATCACAAACACACCAAAGAGATGCAAGAAGAGGCAAGGAGAAAGACCAAAGTCTTACACACATTTAACACTTAAAGCACAAGTGGAAAGCCTACCAAGAAATGCATCAATCAACAAGCAATGAACATAATTTTGAGCTAAAAATGAACCTAAAGTAAGCTCAACATGTTTACTTTGTGAAACAAGAAGAGTTAAGAGCTCAATGGATCCACAAAGGTCATTTCCAATTCAAACTAGGTCATGCACTTGTATGAGCCACCTTATGAAATGACCTAACTTGCAAGTCATCCTAAAATTAGGAAAAAGGCTAAACAATTACCAAATAAAATGCACAAAGAAGCTAAACAAGTTGGCAAATAGAAGCCAAAAGCACAAAGCCAATATCCCCTTAAAGCACCATCAAAAGAAAATAATATTCAAGATGTACCACTTTGAAATGGGAGAATCGAGGGTCAAAACAAAAGCCACCAAAGTCAACCCTAAAGTCAAACAACCAGGGGAAAAATGGTCCTCAAAATTTAATCAACTCATCTTGGATATGAGGATTTAATTTTGGTCATTGGACCCAAAGGAAAAGAGAGAAACAAATAAAAGATCAACCAATGTCACAATTTAAATCATTTAATATACTTCCAATATTTAAATCCAATTTTAATTGAAAAATAAATAAAATAAAATAAAATAAAATATTCTAAAATCAGAAGACACTTCAAAGTGTCTAAAAAGTATTTTTGTGATTTTTTTTGGATAATTGGAAGTATTTTAAATTTAATTAAATGTAAACATATAATAAATAAAAACTAAAATGAAAAAGCTGCGGTGCAAATAGCAATTAATTCAAGTCCAAAAACCAACTGGGCTCAGAATGGGGGTGCAAGCAGCAACCCAGCCCAAGGCGTCCAAACAAGAATCAGGTCAAACAAACATTGAGTGGGATTAGTCAACAGCAACACACGGTGGAACTCAATCAAATAGTATTCCAATCAAACGGATCATGATGTGCCAGCGCATTAATGAAATTCAAATGTAATTATGTGGTGCATGGTCAAAGAAGGAACAACGTGTTTCTTAATCTCAAGCGTTAAATTGGAAAGTAACCAAATCGTGTGGTCACCAGGTCATCTTCTCCACTGAGAAGTCAACACAAACCATGGAAAACAGACGTTGGCCGGAGATCCCTTCCGGTCATCTTCTCCGGCCACACAACCATCGTGAACAGTATCAAGAAATGCACAGTCATCCATACTTCACCAAAAATGACAAACTAATAGTCAAAATTCATCCTCTCCTCACGAGGAACCCAAATCCAACCTTGGTTTTCATGTTTGAGCAACACACAGAGCAAATCGAAGACAAATAGAAAATGTGCACAAACTGTAAAACTCAAAATCAACCAACAAAAGTGCCCCGAATTCATTTACACACCACATATAGTTCAAATCCACAGTCCATTTACCATAAAACCTCAAGAACAGGCCAAAATGCAAACAACAAGTTTCATGCTCCAAACAGAAATCAACTCAAATGCCAGTTCATTTTACTTGTTAATGGTCTACATGATTCCTAGGTCTCAAATATGTAAAAATGGCAAAGAATCGTGGCATAAATAGAGAGATATGGTGATTTCAAGATTACCTAGTGGAGAACCTCCACTGAGTCTTCTCTTTGGCTGAAGCTTCAAGCAAATCACCCAGAATCGTTCCAAACACTTGAATGAAGCTCTTGGTATGCTCAATTTCACTTGAGAATGGCTAAATCTCCAAAACCGAATTTCACTTTGCTCTTGCTTTTTCAAGTTGCTATTTCTGCAAATTCACCACCAAATCGTGCTCTGAGTGTTAGTGAAGTTTGCTGACCTTTTATGTATTGGATTCAGATGAAAATGGAGCCCTAATTCATGCCATAAATCCCAATTGTCAATTCAATTTTTCTTCACTTTTTTTGCTTTCCATACTCGTGTAACAACCACTGCACCAGTCTCAAGTTTATTCCAAATCATTTGCATATGGCTTGAGTTGATCAAAAGGCCAGTAATTGGTCCTTGTTTTGATTCTATGGTGGGTTTCTCATTTGTTACTTCATGGTGAATAAACCATGGAAATAACCAACCAAATGACCTCAAATTACAAAATTAACTTGGCATTGTATTTAGAACATCATTTTCACTCAAAATATGCATAAATTTGCCTTGAAATAGTTCCAAATGAATTAATTCCAATTTTCTCATTTTAAGCTTCCTTCATGAAAAATTCAAACACCAATTCTTCACTCCAAGCTCCAACCATGACAAGAGATGATTTGGTAATGCAAATGGCCCTATTTGGAGCAAGTTTAATGTTGAAAAGATTTTCATTTGAAGTGTGCAAGTTGGTGAAATGGACCTATAATTTTATGACCTATAATCTCACTTTCCCAAAATACCCCTGGCTTGCAAGCCTCATAACTTGAGTTCTACAAATCAGATGATAGACTTCTAGTACTCTTTGGAAAGCTAATACCATTCCTTACAACGTTCATGTTCACCAAAAGTTGAGGAGAAACATCCTTCTAGGTCAAAAATGGCTTGGAAATTTGTTGACTTTTGTTGACCAAAATCACATTCATCTGAGGACCTGTAACTTGTCTGCATCATAACTTGAGTTCTATAACTCCAATCAAGGACTTCTAGTACTCAAACGAAAGCTAAGAACATGCTCTACAAGTTTCATGTTGGTCAAAAGTTGAGATGAGACTTGTATCTTGAGATAGGTGGTCTTGAAGTTGGGGACTAAATAAAAGATTTTACACTGAGAACCCTAATTTAGTACCTTCTCACACTCTTGATCCTTGATCAATTGATCTTGAAATGATATATTAGACATCTCAACACAACATACCATGACCATAGAGACTTGTAATGGAGTTGTAACCTCCTTCAATTTCACAATTAATTGAGGATTTACCAGATGAAAACCCTAGATGCAACATCCTTGACTGTGGCTTGTTCCACTTCACACAACAACTTGAATAAGCTCCAACATGGCTTTCAAAGCACTCAATGAGCTCTCTCAACATCTTATATCCATAATCATGCATTCACAATCCCCTGATGCTCTTCAATTGGCCTCCAAGTTAGGAGCTGACCCACATACATCCATCCATCCTTTCACAAGACTATTGACCACTTCTAGATGACCTGATGACCATTCAAACTTGAGTAACAACCCTGGCTTAGGTTCAACACACTGAGAAGACTTCTCTTGCTATGCACAACCTCTTGATCCCCTGTTCAATGAAACATGCTATGCAATGCAAATGCTAGAACAAAATGAAATGAAACATAAACCAAGTTAAGAAAAGGTTGGGCAAATTTTGGGGTACAACAGTTGCCCCTATTCAAGCGACTTGGACCTGAATGAGTGAAAAACGAACAGCTTTCACGCAATCGAGGTAAAAGACGGTTGAATACCAAAGAACCCAGAAATTTGCCAACCGCAGAAAATCTAAATATAACTATACTGATCTCAAAAATACTCCGTTGGGGGAAAAGAATACAAACGTCAAAGGCGGCACCATGGTCTGGATACCATATTGGTGAAAAGTAACAATCCAAATTATCGGAATCTGGGAACTCCATAGAAATTGAAGCCTGGATGCTTGAAGAAACAAACCAGAGCCTGAATGCTCAAAGAAAAAAATTGGATCCTAGATGCTCAAAGAAACAAACTGGAGCCTGGATGCTCAAAGAAATAAACTGGAGCCTGGATGCTCAAAGAAATAAACTGGAGCCTGGATACTCGGTAAAGAATCTGAGTCTGGATACTCAATAATCGAATCTGAGTCTGGATACTCAATAGCTGGAGCCTGGATGCTCTATAAAAATATGAGCCTGGATGCTCTATGCAATAAACCTGAGTCTGGATACTCAGTTACTGGAGCCTGGATGCTCAATGCAATCTGAGCCTGGATGCTCTATACAATAAACCTGAGTCTGGATACTCGGTTAATAAATCTGAGTCTAGATACTCAATCATTGGACCCTGGACGCTCGATGCAATTCAGAGCCTAGATGCTCTATGCAATAAACCTGAGTCTGGATACTCGGTTGATAAATATGAGTCTAGATACTCAATAACTGGAGCCTGGATGCTTGATACAAATCTGAGCCTGAATGCTCTATGCAATAAATCTGAGTCTGGATACTCGGTTAATAAATCTGAGTCTGGATACTCAATAATTGGAGCCTGGATGCTCTATGCAAACCTGAGCCTAGATGCTCTATGCAATAAATCTGAGTCTGGATACTCGGTTAATAAATCTGAGTCTGGATACGCAATAACTGAAGCCTGGATGCTCAATGCAAATCTGAGCCTGAATGCTCTATGCAATAAACCTGAGTCTGGATACTCGGTAAATAAGTCTGATTCTGGATACTCAATAACTGGAGCCTAGATGCTCTATGCAAACCTGAGCCTGGATGCTCTATGCAATAAACCTGAGTCTGGATACTTGGTTAATAAATCTGAGTCTGGATACTCAATAATCGGAGCCTGGATGCTTAATGCAAAAGAAATATATTCATCAGGATCTGGATATCCTACGAGTTCAAGTCAAACGACGTTGTTGGGAAACAATATGAGATGTGGTCTGGATACCACATGGGCTGAGAAAAACATTAGGTGCCAAGGTCTAGATACCACATGACAATAAGATATAACAACAATTACTATGACCTGGATATCACGGAGCATCAGATAAACTACCATGGTCTGTATACCATAACCGCCTTTACTGGAATCTGGATACTCAATGGAGAAAGCATAAACAAAATTCATCAGGGTCTGAATACCCAACTGACTTTACCGGAGTCTGGATACTCAACGGAGAAAACATAATAATACGAGCATAAGCCATGGTCTGGATACCATAAGGCAAAAGAGCACAAATACACCTGCTGTGATCTGGACATCACAAGGGAATTCGACCAGAGTCTGGTTACTCAACGGATAAAACAGATCGGTAACTGCCACGGTCTGGATACCACATAGGCGAAGATAACCAACTGTCAGAAAATACAAGAGTCGAGGTCTGGATACCATGCGGGCTACCAGAAACTTAACAACTTGCTATGGTCTGGATACCATATACACAAAGATATTTAACTCGCCATGTTCTGGATACCATATAGGGCTAAAGACAACACCGTCAACCGAAGTTCGGTGACACTACTAGGGAAAAGACGCAATCCAGGGTATGAATACCATGCGGGCTGTCGGAAAATATTATGGTCTGGATACCATTCGGGTGAAGATACTCTTCAACTTGCTTTGGTCTGGACACCATACGGGCACAAATATTAATTAATCATCTGTCGGATACATTCCTGTAAACAAATAGGTAACAATGGTCTATGTTTCACATGCAAATGTTTGAAAATGGCGTAATGCCACATACAAGATGAAAATGCTACGCGTTTGGGTAGATGCTATGCACGCATGCAGATGCAACAGAACTGAAACAACAAAATAAATGCTAGAGAAATAGAAATTGTCCTTCCAGCAAAATAAATGCTAGGAATGGCTTACCCATGCCAATAACGATTGGACTTACGCTGAAGCGAAAAGGCCTCGAAGGGCTCACCTACCAGGAATAAAGTTCATACAAGAACAGGAAATTCAAACTCAACTTAGGATGCAGATCACCACTTGCTAAGGAAAATTCCCGGACTGACTCTCCGGAATATAAATCTTCTGGGGAACAGACAACTCACCGAGTACTAAAAACATCCTGGCTAAACAGCCCAACTTACCTGATAGAGAACAACAATTCCCTGAACGGCCTTCCAAGATGCGACACTCTTGGGGAACAAAGACCTAACTGAGAAAAGATGACCAACACTGAGATTACACCTTTCCTGCTAGAGGATAATTGGCACTGTGGGGAAATCAACTCTGCTGGAGACCTTGGTCCGCGCTGCTGAAAGCTGAGTACCTACAATCAAACTGATGGAGAGCGAAGAGTACCAGACCACTACTGGGGAAAACTCTGCACCTACTCCATGGGGATACGCCCGAATCTTGACTCGCTGGGGAGTAAGCACATACCCGTACTCTACGGAGGATTAAAAGCGCATTGGCAAACTGCCAAGGACATGCTAATACACTGCACATAACTCTACTGGGATAGAGATGCAACCTCAACTGCTGGAGAACAACACTATTTAGGGGACAGATGAATCCAATCGTATTCATAAAACCTTGCCCCAAGAGTAACAACCCTGCAAAAGACAAACAGACCAGACATCCTATACAACAAGACTATCTTGGTCATCATCCGTGACATCGTTCAATTAATATCAAAGTTTTAACAATTATCGGCCAAGGCCTACAAGTTTATGTATGCAAGTTCATCAAAAACATCGGGCATTTTTCACAAACAAAACAGTAAAAGCTAAACAAAGCACACAGACAAGTACTGAATAGTATATGTTTATTGATAAACGGCCTGTAAATAGGCAAAGTTTTACAACAGATGCAACTCCTGGAAAGAGGAAGCTGCACAAAACTACAGGTATGCATAAAAGCAAATACAAAAGTGTACATATTAAACAAAATGTACAACAATGTCGGCAATGTGACGCAGACAAACACCATGAGCTGATTCCTCTATGACTCGCCTGACCCTGACGCTTTCCCGACGCTTCGTCTTCAGAAGAGATTGATTCGGATAAATAGCCCTCATGTTCTCCCAATCGACTAAGCAATGAAATCAAATGCAGACCATAGTCATTTGCTTTTTCAATCCCTAAATTTTGCCTAAATCGCCCTTTCGGGTTTTCAATTCACCAGGATACCCATTTTTGCCAAAGTCGCCTTTACAGGTTTTCAACTTTGCAGGTTTACAATCTTTTCATTTTTATCCCTAATTTTTGCCCGAACCTATTTTCCCCTTTTTTATGGTTTGCCGGGATGCCCCATTTTTGCCTGGACTTTTCTTTTTGTATCGAGCAGGTCTCTTTAAGCAAAGTATTTTTTAACTGCGTCTGCATTCACAAGGGATGCAAAATCTTCACCATCCATGGTGGATAGCACTAAGGCTCCTCCAGAGAAAACCTTTCGTACAACATATGGACCTTCATAATTGGGAGTCCATTTTCCCCTATGATATGAGTGTGGTGGGAGAATCTTTTTTAGCACAAGATTTCCCGTCTGAAGCTTTCTTCATCCAACTCTGATATAATCGACCATATGCAATAGATGCTAGCCTCTTCTCATCCATCAGGCTAAGCTGATTCAATCTGTTCTTGATCCATTTTGCCTCATCGAGCTTTACATCAACCAAAACTCTTAAAGAAGGAATCTCGATTTCTAGCGGTAGGACAGCTTCCATACCGTACACTAGCGAGAAAGGAGTTGCCCCGGTTGATGTGCATACTGTCGTACGATAACCATGCAGAGCAAATGGCAACATCTCATGCCAATCTTTGTATGTAACAACCATCTTTTGCATTATCTTCTTAATATTCTTATTGGCCGCTTCGACAACGCCATTCATCTTCGGCCGATAGGGCGATGAGTTGTGATGTTCAATCTTGAAGTTCTGGCATAACTCCTTCATCATCTTATTATTCAGATTCGAACCATTGTCAGTAATGATTCGATCGGAAATTCCATATCTACAAATGATGTCCTTCTTTATGAATCTTGCTACCACTTGTTTGGTCACATTAGCGTACGAGGCTGCCTCCACCCACTTGGTGAAGTAATTGATAGCTACCAAAATAAAATGGTGTATGTTAGAAGCATTGGGTTCGATCTTTCCAATCATATTGATGCCCCACATGGAGAACGACCAAGGGGATGACATAACATTCAACGGGCACGGCGGCACATGAATCTTATCAGCATAAATCTGGAATTTATGGCATCTCTTTGCGAATTTGAAACAATCCGACTCCATTGTTAGCCAAAAATACCCAGCTCGTAGTATCTTCCGAGTCATGGCATGTCCGCCGGCATGCGTGCCAAAAGTACCCTCGTGGACCTCTTCCATAAGCAAGCTTGCTTCTTTTTCGTCCACACACCTGAGTAGCACCAAATCATGAATTCTTCTGTAAAGCACACCATCTGGGTTGAGGTAAAAGTTACCAGACAATCTCCTAAGAGTTTTCTTATCCTAAGCTGAAGCCCCTGGTGGATACTCTTGGTTCTTAAGGAAATTCTGGATGTCATGGAACCACGGCTTACCATCGGAAGCTCCCTCAATGGCAAATATGAAAGCGGTTCTGCCAAGGCGTGAGATAACAATCCTTGGAGCTTCATTCCAAAAATTGACCTTATACATTGAAGACAGTGTAGCCAAAGCGTCTGCCATTTGATTCTCCGCTCTTGGCACATGGTGGAAGTCTATACGATCGAAAAATGGTAACAGTCTTCTTGCATAATCCTTGTAAGGGATCAGATTGGGCTAACGAGTTTCCCATTCTCCTTCGATCTGGTTAACAATGAATCGCCATATATAGCGAGATTCTTGATCCTCAGATCAATAGCTTCTTCCAGACCCATGATGCATGCTTCGTACTCGGCTTCATTGTTGGTGCAAGGAAAAGTTAATCTGGCAGTGAAGGGGATATGAGTTCCATGAGGAGTCGTGATGATTGCCCCAATTCCACTACCATATGAATTAACTGCGCCATCGAATATCATCTGCCATTGAGAACCTTTCTCCGGACCTTCAGTGGGTAATGGCTCATCATAGTCTTTCTCTTTCAAGTACATAATATCCTCGTTGGGAAATTCAAATCTCATTGGTTGGTAATCATCAATCGGCTATTCAGCAAGGTATTCCGACAGAATACTCTCTTTAATGGCTTTATGGGAAACATACTGGATGTCATACTCTGTCAATACCATTTGCCATCTGGAAATCCTTCCTGAAAGCGCCTGCTTTTCAAAGACATATTTAATCGGATCCATCTTCGAAATTAGCATGGTTGTATGATTGATCATGTACTGTCTTAAACGTTTGGCCGCCCAAGCGAGTGCGCAACATGTTTTTTCAAGCATTGAGTAACGGGACTCACAATCTGTGAACTTTTTACTCAGTTAATAGATCGCATGCTATTTTCTCCCTGTCTCGTCGTGTTGACCGAGAACATAACCCATACTATTCTCAAGAACCGTTAAATACATGATTAATGGTCTTCCAGCAACTGGGGGTATCAGTATCGGAGGCTCCTGCAAATACTCTTTTATTTTATCGAACGCTTTTTAACAATTTTCATTCCAGACAACCGCCTGATCTTTCTTTAGCAGTTTAAACATTGGTTCACACGTGGCTGTTAGATGAGATATGAACCGAGCGATGTAGTTCAACCTCCCTAAGAAGCCACGAACCTCTTTTTCAATCTTCGGCACTGGCATTTCTTGAATAGCTCTTATTTTTGCAGGATCTACCTCGATTCCTTTTCTACTGATGATAAACCCCAATAACTTTCTAGACCGAACTCCGAAAGTGCACTTATTTGGATTCAACCTCAATTTGAACTTCCTCAACCTCTCAAATAGCTTCAATAAGTTGACCAGATGCTCTTCCTCCATTTGGGACTTCGCAATCATGTCATCAACATAGACCTCGATCTCATGATGAATCATATCATAAAACAAAGTCACCATTGCCCGCTGATAAGTTGCCCCTGCGTTTTTCAACCCAAACGGAATCACCTTATAGCAAAACGTTCCCCACGGTGTAATGAATGTTGTTTTCTCCATGTCTTCCGGTGCCATTTTTATCTGATTATAACCGAAGAAGCCATCCATGAAGTAAAACACCAAAAATTGAGCCGTATTCTCGACCAATACGTCAATGTGAGGGAGCGGGAAATCATCCTTTGGGCTCGCCTTATTCAAATCTCTATAATCAACGCACATTCGTACCTTACCGTTTTTCTTTGGTACCGGCACGATGTTGGCGACCCACGGAGGGTAAGTGGTCACGGCTAAAAATCCTGCGTCCAACTGCTTTTAGACTTCTTCTTTGATTTTTACAGCCATGTATGATCTCGTCCTTCTAAGCTTCTGCTTGGCTGGCGGACATTCTTCCCGAAGTGGTAATCGATGAACCACAAAGTCAGTGTCAAGCCCGGGCATATGTTCGTAAGACCAAGCAAAGATGTCACTATACTCTCGAAGCATCTCGATCAGCCTTTGCTTGACGTCATCTTGCAATGCAGCCCCTATTCTGACATTTCTGACAACCTCTTCAGAACCCAAGTTGACGACCTCAATCTCTTCTTCATGAGGCAGAATGATCTTCTCTTCTTGTCTCGAGAGTCTAGCTAGCTATTCGGGAAAGTCTTCATCCTCATCAATCTCTTCTTCAGCTTGAAATACCGGGTTATCAAAGTCGAAGCGAGTCATAGAAGATTCTTGATCGGTGTTATCTGCAATGATGTGAGTCCTGCAATGAAAATGGTTAAGTGCTTCAAATGATATGCAAACAAACGCATTGCCATTTTATTGTTAAAAACAAAAACAAGAAAAACAAAGATCACAAAATTTGAATGGAAAAACGTCCTTTGATTAATAGATGAAACAATGTTCAAACATAAACAAACAAGCCCTGAAATAACAAACCGTTATGCTCTGGGTAGAACATAGGGTTGTACAATAATTAAGAAAACAAATCATTACTGTTCTTTGGTCACTTGGACAAATTCCTCAATGGACCAGTTGCATAGACGCTGTCCTGGAATGCATGGCTTGATCCTGGCATCCATATCACAGTCGCTGTCTCCAGCTTCATCATCAGAAATGGCATTAATCTGCTCAAAGAAGACGCCCCCGCTAGTAAACCTGATCGGCCCCTTGAACTTCGACATGCTTTGTGAAGACGATGGGTGGTACCCCAGGCCGAACTTGTCTTGCTTCTGAGGTATATCTATCACCTGCCCCCAGCCTTGGGCTGAACCAGCTTGCACCACAGCCTGCGCTTCTTTGAAAGAAGACATAGCCACCTCAGGCTCTTTTCTCACTACCAGAGACTTCTCTTTCAACTGAACAGTTTCAAAAGCTTGACATAGGGTCTCATGAATTTCCCCGTCTACCTCGAAATACTTGAAAGAAGACAGGTGACTGACCATTATGTCCTCTTCTCCATACACTGTCACGACACTGCCACCAACCATATATTTCAGCTTCTGATGCAGAGTTGATATAACAGCCCCAGCCGAATGGATCCATGGTCTGCCCAACAAACAGCTATAAGTAGGCTGAATGTCCATGATCTAAAATACTGCGTCAAAAACTTCTGGGCCCACTTAGATAGGCAAAGTCAGCTCACCAAAGACAGACCTCCGGGTACCGTCAAAAGCACGTACAACCAAGTCACTTGGTGTACAGGTAATGCCCCGAGTATCTAGATTCATAAGTGTCTTCTTTGGCAACACATTCAAAGATGACCTTGTGTCAACAAGGACATGGGACATAACCACTCCTCTACATTCAACAGAAATGTGCAGCGAACAATTGTGGTTTCTGCCCCTTGGTGTTAAGTCTAAACCTGTGCGCTTCGGAACTCAACAACAGTGATAATATTGAAATTTTGGAAGGTGTCTGCTGTAAGTGGTCGACTATCTTGTAGTCGCTCTTGCTTATTAGCCTCATGACCTCCTCCACATCATTCTCCAAAGATTCCTTTTCGCCAAACTGGGAAGTTTCTTCTATTACCATCTTACCTTTCCCTTTATCTGTTTTTTCAGCCACCACTTCAAGCGATGAAAAGACCCTGCCGCTTCGGGTGATCGCTCCTGCTCCCACAACATTTTCTGCTGACTCAACAGGAAAACTCTTCAAGTCTATTTTCTGACCATTACAATACACCTCAGCTTCGTAGTTCCACGAAATAGCTTTGGTGCTTTCATATGGCACAGGTCCCGCTTTGGTGATAGTGATTGTTGGTGGCCTAGGAGGCGCTGAGATAATTATAGTCTTATATGGGATCGAGATTGTAGCCACCTCATCCCTCCCTTCATCTTCTACCTCAACAGGTTTCTTTTCTGCGGTCCGTTCAAACTGCAGCGTCCCCTCATCCATCATCCCTTGGATGCACCTTCTCAAATCAACGCATCCCTCAGGATGACTTAAACAATCAACACAGTCCTCATTGTAGCCTGGGATAACACCCCCTTCCAGCAATTTGTCTTTCACAAACTTCAATGGTGTTTTTAGCTCATTCACATCCATTATCAAGTCTAAATTCTCCTCCACCAAAATTGCACCAACCCTAGCCTGCCCATGGTTTGGCATAGGGTTTTGCACAACGTTAGGTGCATCATGAGAAAAATTTATTGCTTTGCTGTCAATGAGATCTTGTAGCTTATTTTTAAAAGCCTTGCAATCATCAATAGAGTGACCAAGAGCCCCAGAGTGAAACTCGCAACCAGCATTTACGTCATAGCCGAGTGGGGGAGGACCTGTCAAAGGAGGTAAAGTCCTTTTCTAAATCAACTGCAGCTGTAATAAAGTTTGAAGCACTTTAGAGTATGGCATCGGTGGTGTGTCAAATACTCTGTTCGGCCTGGACCTATCAGGAAACCTCCTATAACCTTGCTGATTTTGTTGCTATGGTTGATATTGCCTTTGTTGTTGTTGTTGTGGTTGTTGTTATTGTGGTACAGGAATAGTAACACTGGCAACTTGCTGTTGGCGATATTGGTTCTGTGGCTGACCCCTACCTCTTCCTCTAGAACGCGTCACTGAGTTAGCGTCACCCTCACGCTTCTTGTTACCAAATATCTTCTTTCCTCCTCCTCCAGCTGAGGGTACTTCACCCGCCTGAATCTTTCCGAGCTTGATGCCGTTTTCCACCCTTTCACCGGTGATTATCAAGTCTGAAAAACTTCCCGACATACTGCTAATCAGTTTTTCATAATACACTCCTGGTAAAGTAGCAACAAACATGTCAATGAGCTCACGCTCTACCATGGGAGGCTGCACTCTAGCAGCAAGCTCTCGCCACCTCTGGGTGTATTCTTTAAAGCATTCATTATTCTATTGGGAAAGATTCTGCAAATGGACTCTATTTGGTGCAAGGTCATTGTTGTACCGATAGTGCCTTACAAAAACTTCGGCTAGGTCTCTCCATCTACGGACGTTAGTGGGCTCCAGCCCCATGTACCACTCCAAAGAAGGACCAGACAAGTTGTCCTGGAAGAAGTGCATCAAGAGTTTTTCATCGTCCGAGTACGCGGACATCTTTCTATAGTACGAGTGCAGGTGAACCCTCGGGCAAGTGGTGCCTTTGTACTTATCAAAGTCAGGCACTTTGAATTTGTAAGGCACCCTTAAATCAGGAATCAAGCATAAATTGGCCATATCTAAACCCATGGAATTCTGGTTTTCGTAGCTTTTCATCTTGTTTTCTAAAAGCTTAAATCTTCTGCTCGCTTCAGCTGACATTTCAGGCCTGAAGTCTCTCATTGAGAAAACATCCCCTTGCTAATCTTCAATCCGAGGATTACGCAGATTTCCATGAATAGCACAATCAGCTCCATGGTCATAATAACCATCATTGTTACCAGCAAAATCGCCTTCTCCAGCACCAATACCAATATTTCCCATGTTTCTGAAGACATTTCCAATTCCTCAAGTATTACCATCATTACCATTTCCTCTAACATTCCCAGCATTACCATTCCCTCCAGCATTAGGGATAGGTACAAAGGTGTTAACTCGGGGAGTCTCAATGTGGGGAGGGTTAGTAGCAGTCCCACCGTGTAACACGCCATCACTATCAACTCGTGCAATCAAAGGTTGCACTAAAGTCTGAAGTTGCGCCTGGCCACTAGCAACCCCTTTCATGACCTCCATCAGCTATGCCATCCGATTTCTCATCTCTTGCATTTCTGCCTGCATCTGATCCATAAGTCTTTTCTGGTTTCTTCTGGTACCGTACCAGTGAGTTATGTGATCTGCAATCCTGAAACACACTAGTGGAACACGAGAAACAAGATAAGTTTAACAATTCCGATGCACCTGCAATGCGAAAAAATGCTAAATGCAAACATGTATATATGCAGTAGGGAAATTTCTCCCTTGATTCTAGTTTCAGGATAGCAACCTAGACGATGGAGAACCCCCACAGAAAAGCATAGAATAAAAACCCCTCATATATACAATCATAAGCCCACAGGCAATGTGCAAACATCAATTAAGTAAAATCAGAAAAAGGACCTTAACCAACAGGTCTGGTGATGGTCAATACAAAAAGCCTAAGCTACAAAATACAAAGGAAAAGATCAAACTGGGTGGCGAGACTGGAAATCCTTCAGCAACGCCTGCGTCTCCGAATGGTCTGGCCTAGCGAGCAAACCACGTATAAGCAGCTCCTGCTGACTGATGGTGGACTGCAGATCCTCAACTGAGTCCTCCTTCCCAAAAACCTCCTCAAGTCTATGCCTCTTGGCATCAGCTCCCTCTCTATGCTCCTCCAAGGTTGCAAGCGCTTCATATAGTTTACAGTCACTATGTCTCCTGAGCAAAGCTTCCTTCGAAATCTCCTCATCTTTAGCTTTGAGTTGAGCCTTCAGCTTGTTGATCTGCAACTTCAACTGGTCTTCACGCTCTTTGTTGTTGGACATGGCAGCGTTCCATTGAGTCTCAAACTTGGAAATCCGCAAGTAGGCTCTATTCAGATCTTGCTTTTTAGTAGCAAGCACACTACTAACAGCATTTATGTCTAGACCCAACCGTTCTCTATCGCTCATCTCTTTAGTCAAGTCTGTTCCCAACTTGTTCACTAGCTCAGTTTGCTTCTTCAAAGAATAAGTTGCTTCATTCCTCTCACTTTTGAGTTGAGCAACCTCCTTCTCCAACTCTTCGTTTGTCTTCTGCAACTCTTCTTTTTCGTGACATACCTGATTATACCTTTGGATATCCACAGTAGTAGGCTCCTTAATCATGGGAGGGCAAACAGGCTCCACTGGAGGAAATGGCATCAAGAACTTCGTGGCTCTCTCATGAATCCAAGCCACGTAGGGGTCATAGGCCTGATTGTTGCTCTTCCCCAATAATGCTTTGCCTCTCCTATGGATACTTCTCCAAGCACGTTCAAGTCTGATTAAATCATCACCCTCTAACAAACCCGTGAGATACAGAGATTCCTGTATCTCCTCTTCTTTTGGAGCGTCCCTGAGAGCATATCCGAACTGTCGTACCAACAGAGAAGGGTTATAGTTGACGCACCCTTTCCTTTCGACCAAAGGGACATTAGGAAATCCGCCGCAACTATAAATAATGTTTGTGCCAAGCATGTCTCTATCAAACCAAATAATATCCTTGGCAGTCAGGCCCATCATCCTCTCAGACCACTCTGAAGTAGCAACATTGTCTACAAACTGACCAGTCTTAGGCATATGACTCATCAACCATCTATAAAGCAAAGGAACATAGCACGAGACGTTCTTCCCCCTTCGGTTTTCATTCTTGTGGTGCGCAGAATGATAAACATCTCCTAAGAGTGTAGGGACCGGGTTCCCTAAGGCCAGTAGGTAGAAAGCATCCACATCTACGAAGTTCGGAAGATTCAGAAACAAAATAATGTCGTAAATGCAAAGAGCCAGAATAGCACTAAACACAATCCAGCAACCATTCTTAGCGAACTTCTGAGCTTTCTCAACAAGAAAAGGTAACAGAAAACCATAAGTTCCTTTCCTCTCAACTAACTTCCCCTTTAACTCTGCAGCGTCCAAATGTAATATAGCAAGGAGCCTAGCCAGATCAGGCTCTACATCTGTGTTGACAAACGACATCTGATCACATATAGGCACCCCCAACATATCAGAATACTCCTCCAACGTAGGTGCCAAAACAAATTCCAGAAAGACAAAGCATCTCAACTGAGCATCGTAGAACTGCAAGAGAGTATAGACACCACTGATCTCAAAAGATGAAGGCTTGCAGACACATCTGGCCAGTCTCCCATAATCTTGTCTAAATTGTTCCATCACCTTCCCCTCAGCCATAGCAATCAGACTTCTCAAAGAACTAACATCTGGGGTAGGAAACCTGTAAGCAACTGTCCTTTTCAAAGGCTCCATGTCAAGAAAGAAGAACAGAACCACTAGAATCAGGAGGGAAATATGCACCTGCAACATAAATACATATTAATGAAGAAATGCAAATGAAGATGCAAATGCAAACAGAGGATCAAGCTTGTTGTGTTGTAGCTTGAGAAGAACTAGCGCTCCACTTTAGTACTGACAAATCACTGACATTAGGATCCTTTTGTACCATGAACACAAGTTCACACTGTAAAGAACCAAGTAGTCTGAAGGCCAAAGTTTCCTGCATAACCCACCCACTCACAGGTATGGACATATCCACTGACAAGGTTCGGCATCCTATGCGTTCATCAGCATCACAGACTTTAAAGAAATGATGATACGTTCACCATTTCTGGTTTGGAATCATCATCTCTCGAAGAAGCCTCACTTAGCTGAATCCCAAATGATCGGTCCCCAGAGTCGACAACTCTCAAATTCAAATTCTAGTTGGATCCTAAGGATCGGAAAGGAAATCGTCAAAAAGAATCTCGTCTGAGCATGAATTTTATGGGGAACTGTGTCTGCTAAGCAAACAGGTCCACCCACTAGTCTCCACTACTAATACTAGGTTTATACTCAAGCCCGGGCTAAAGAGAACAGAGGTTGTTCAAAATTTTTTCCCGAGTAAGGTTAACAAACAGTTCTAGCAGTTTGGTGTATACAGCTCGACCATTAGAGACTTAGGCGTTACCGTTTGCGATAGGACTGAAAGTTAACAACATTGTTGCTTATGAAAAGGTTTTCCTAATTAAGACCCTGAAGGATGAAAAATAGGTTTGAAGTGTTTTTGTGTTTTTTAGAGAAGAAGTGTTTTGAATTTGAGTGTTCATAATGTATGTTGTACAAAAGTCTAAAACCTAGGATCGAATGCGTTGCATATCATCTTAAGGACGTATACTAAACACTCTAGGCAATTGAGAGGTAGCCACTCAATCACCATTTCCCAAGTATAAGGCTCATGGCACACCATCCATCATCTTTATTAAGTGGATTGAAGTTGTTTGAAGATGAGAAGAGAAAGGGACAAACTAAAGGGGGACTAGACCAAACCCTAGAAATTGTCATGCAAAGTGCTCCTAAAGTTGGGGTTACAAAAGGGAAACATCTACCTAATGTTATCATGCATGGTTAGAACCTTAATGTCTATCATAACCTCTCTTAAACAAGAGAGATTAGAAATCCTAAGGGAAGGAAGACAAAAGAAAAAGAAGAAAGAACAAAGGAAACATGCAAATGAGAGAATGCATACATGGAATGCACAAGTAGGATGAAAGTGGGAGGAAAATATGTGTGGGGAAGTAGCCACCATAAGCTCATCTCAACCAAGCATGAATATGAGGATGCAAAGAGAAAAAAGAAAGAGATGCATCAAAAGCAAACAAACAAGTGTGACAAAGTCACTAAGAAAAGTCCTCATGGATTCATGACTTTAGGTAAGCTTCAAGTTCCTCCTATGGAAGGACCAAGCTACCTTAAATAACATTCCAAAGTCATAGGACAAAAGAGAAGATGAGAGAAGAGAATGTTCAAGATAAACATCACAAACACACCAAAGAGATGCAAGAAGAGGCAAGGAGAAAGACCAAAGTCTTACACACATTTAACACTTAAAGCACAAGTGGAAAGCCTACCAAGAAATGCATCAATCAACAAGCAATGAACACAATTTTGAGCTAAAAATGAACCTAAAGCAAGCTCAACATGTTTACTTTGTGAAACAAGAAGAGTTGAGAGCCCAACGGATCCACAAAGGTCATTTCCAATTCAAACTAGGTCATGCACTTGTATGAGCCACCTTATGAAATGACCTAACTTGCAAGTCATCTCAAAATTAGGAAAAAGGCTAAAAAATTACCAAATAAAATGCACAAAGAAGCTAAACAAGTTGGAAAACAGAAGCCAAAAGCACAAAGCCAATATCCCCTTAAAGCACCATCAAAAGAAAATAATATTCAAGATGTACCACTTTGAAATGGGAGAATCGAGGGTCAAAAGAAAAGCCACCAAAGTCAACCCTAAAGTCAACCAACCAGGGGAAAATGGTCCTCAAAATTTAATCAACTTATCATGGATATGAGGATTTAATTTTGGTCATTGGACCCAAAGGAAAAGAGAGAAACAAATAAAAGATCAACCAATGTCTCAATTTAAATCATTTAATATACTTCCACTATTTAAATCCAATTTTAATTGAAAAAAATAAAATAAAATATTCTAAAATCAGAAGACACTTCAAAGTGTCTAAAAAGTATTTTTGTGATTTTTTTGGATAATTGGAAGTATTTTAAATTGAATTAAATGTAAACAGATAATAAACAAAAACTAAAATGAAAATAAAAAGAAAAAAGAAAAAGTTGCAGTGCAAATTGCAATTAATTCAAGTGCAAAAACCAACTGGGCTCAGACTGGGGGTGCAAGTAGCAACCCAGCCCAAGGCATCCAAACAAGAATCAGGTCAAACAAACATTGAGTGGGATTAGTCAACAACAACACACGGTGGAACTCAACCAACAACCAACAGATCAAATAGTATTCCAATCAAACGGATCATGACGTGCCAGCGCATTAATGAAATTCAAATGTAATTATGTGGTGCATGGTCAAAGAAGGAACATCGTGTTTCTTAATCTCAAGCGTTAAAATGGAAAGTAACCAAATCGTGTGGTCACTAGGTCATCTTCTCCACTGAGAAGTCAACACAAACCATGGAAAACAGATGGTAGCCGGAGATCCCTTCCGGTCATCTTCTCCGGCCACACAACCACCGTGAACAGTATCAAGAAATGCACAGTCATCCATACTTCACCAAAAATGACAAACTAATAGTCAAAATTTATCCTTTCCTCACGAGGAACCCAAATCCAACCTTGGTTTTCATGTTTGAGCAACACACAAAGCAAATCAAAGACAAATAGAAAATGTGCACAAACTGTAAAACTCAAAATCAACCACCAAAAGTGCCTGGAATTCATCTACACACCACATATAGTTCAAAGCCACAGTCAATTTACCATAAAACCTCAAGAACAGGCCAAAATGCAAACAACAAGTTTCATGCTCCAAACAGAAATCAACTCAAATGCCAGTTCATTTTACTTGTTAATGGTCTACATGATTCCTAGGTCTCAAATATGCATAAATGGCAAAGAATCGTGGCATAAATAGAGAGATATGGTGATTTCAAGATTACCTAGTGGAGAACCTCCACTGAGTCTTGTCTTTGGCTGAAACTTCAAGCAAATCACCCAGAATAGTTCCAAACACTTGAATGAAGCTCTTGGTATGCTCAATTTCACTTGAGAATGGCTAAATCTCCAAAACCGAATTTCACTTTGCTCTTGCTTTTTCAAGTTTCTATTTCTGCAAATTCACCACCAAATTGTGCTCAGAGCGTTTGTGAAGTTTGCTGACCTTTTATGTATTGGATTCAGATGAAAATGGAGCCCTACTTCATGCCATAAGGCCCAATTTCCAATTCCATTTTTCTTCACTTTTTTGCTTGCCATACTCGTGTAAAATCCACTGCACCAGCCTCAAGTTTGTTCCAAACCATTTGCACATGGCCTGAGTTGATCAAAGGGCCAGCAATTGGTCCTTGTTTTGATTCTATGGTGGATTTTCCATTTGTTACTTCATGGTGAAGAAACCATGGAAATAACCAACCAAATGACCTCACATTGCAAAATTAAACTTGGCATTATATTTATAACATCATTTGCACTCAAAATATGCATAAATTTTCCTTGAAATAGTTCCAAATGAATTAATTCCAATTTTCTCATTTTAAGCTTCCTTCATGAAAAATTCAAACACCAATTCTTCACTCCAAGCTCCAACCATGACAAGAGATGATTTGGTAATGCAAATGGCCCTATTTGGAGCAAGTTTCATGTTGAAAATATTTTCATTTGAAGCGTGCAAGTTGGTGAAATGGACCTATAATTTTATGATCTATAATCTCACTTTCCAAAATACCCCTGACTTGCAAGCCTCATAACTTGAGTTCTACAAATCAGATGAAAGACTTCTAGTACTCTTTGGAAAGCCAAGACCATTCCCTACAACGTTAATGTTTACCAAAAGTTGAGGAGAAACATCCTTCTAGGTCTAAAATGGCTTGGATGTTTGTTGACTTTTGTTGACCAAAATCACATCCATCTGAGGACCTGTAACTTTCCTGCATCATAACTTGAGTTCTATAACTCCAATCAAGGACTTCTAGTACTCAAAAGAAAGCTAATAACATGCTCTACAAGTTTCATGTTGGTCAAAAGTTGAGATGAGACTTGTATCTTGAGATAGGTGGTCTTAAAGTTGGGGACTAATTAGGGGATTTTACACTGAGAACCCTAATTTAGTAACTTCTCACACTCTTGATCCTTGATGAATTGATCTTGAAATGATATATTAGACATCTCAATACAACATCCCATGACCATAGAGTTTTGGAATTGAGTTGTAACCTCCTTCAATTTCACAGTTAACTGAGGATTTACCAGATGAAAACCCTATATGCAACATCCTTGACTGTGGCTTGTTCCACTTCACACAACAACTTGAATAAGCTCCAACATGGCTTTCAAAGCACTCAATGAGCTCTCTCAACATCTTATATCCATAATCATGCTTTCACAATCCCCTGATGCTCTTCAATTAGCCTCCAAGTTAGGAGCTGACCCACATACATCCATCCATCCTTTCACAAGACTATTGACCACTTCTAGATGACCTGATGACCATTCAAACTTGAGTAACAACCCTGGCTTAGGTTCAACACTCTGAGAAGACTTATCTTGTTATGTACAACCTCTTGATCCCCTGTTCAATGCAATGCAAATGCTAGAACAAAATGAAATGAAACATAAACCAAGTTCAGAAAAGGTTGGGCAAATTTTGGGGTACAACAATATCTCAGCTTTCCAAGAAGTACAAGAACATCCTTTGATTCCACTTAATTAAGGGGATATGATCCTCACAACATGGCTTGATCAAACTGATTTTCAAGACATCATTGGTGCATTACTTGTGTCACACGATTTTCACCTTTAAATTTTGTCACTTTGGAAGCCTTGTAATCCTCAAAGATCAGAAGGAATCTTGTTAAATCACATAATATATTCAACTTTGAACCATAAGTCAAGAATTCTATCTCTTAGCATGTGAAAAACATCATTACAAAGCCATGAGTTCAAGTTTGTCATTTGGCATTTATTTGAAGCATTTGATATGACATGAAATGAGCCACACCAGTTCAGATAAATTAAAAAACAATGATTATTCAAACCTGCAAATGGCAATTGAGTCAAGATTCTAGTCATGCTATAGAAGACTTTTGGTACCTTAGCCTTTAAGTTAGAGCTACATGGCTATATCCATTGGATAATAGCATGCTCCCTCATCCTACACTATTCTCCAAAACAAATCAGTTCTCCTATAAATAGAGTTCATTTTGTATCAATTAAAATACACCAAAACAATACCAAATCTTGTTTTCTCACATTTCTTCTCTTGTTTCAAAGTTACAAAGTTCAAAAGTTAAGAAATCAAATTTCTCATTCCAGAGCAATTGCACTCAAACCAATCATTCACACATCTCACATACATCATGTATAAGTGATCTAAACACTTAAACATCAAATGTAACATCAAATTCATCAATATCACAACCTCACTTAACTCAGCTGTAGTTGGATTCGAGCCTATCAATCCAGAAGGTTTTTATCCATTCCAAGCACATCAACATATTCCTTGAGGTATAGGGAAGCTGTCCAGATCATCATTTCACATATGTAACCCCTACAATTGATGGTTTGATCTCCTCTTGCAAGGTAAGCCTGAAGCTTTTCAAACTCCATGAAACATGCATCCTAAATGTTATTTCAAGTTACCAACATGCTTCTGGTAGTTCATAGATTGTTTACCCTCAATCAATTTTTGTTTATCATTCGTGTATGGAATTTCATATTAGTTTTTTTCAAATTCTAGGGTTTCTGTATTCATGCTTAATAACTCGTGCCACGCTAAAAATAAATAAAATCAAAAGGAGCCATTCAATTCCATTGTAAAAAACATACAACTTTTGTGTTTACATCATGGCAAATGATTGTATATTGAGAGAGATAGCATAGGTTTTTCAAATTCAGAAGTTGGCTCGAGGAAGAAGATGAAGTCTGGTGCAAAATTTTGAATTTGTCACACATGTTTCATATATTATATGTTGGTTTGGTGTTTTTTATCACCAGCACGTGCTGGCTCATTTGGCCAAAGTATGTTTTGTGAGTTGGAGTGAGAAGGCGTGGGTTCAAATCCCACCCTTGACATTTCTTTTCACCACCTTTCATATTTTCATAATTATTATTTTTTCAAATTTCAAACTATCATAACTTGCTAATTTTGTTTATCATTTTAAATCCATTCTTTTTGCAAATTATTCATGATAATCTCTGTTTTATATTTGTGAAAATAAAATACCAAAAATAATTATTTTTAATACATTTATGAGTGTTCAAAGTGGTGGTGTTTTTAGGGTTTTTTAAAGGACTTCTTTGATCCTTTTGAATGTTTCCTTGCTTTCCCTTGCTTGTAAAGACTTGTTTGCACCATTTCTAACTTACATGAAGCTTGTACGGTGTTGTGATATTATACATCCTTGTTCCCACTTGTTTTTGATAAATGTTTCAAGTATACATTTACATGTAAAAGTATATTTTCAATTTTGTCTATACCATGAACTTTTGCTTGACTATTTTGCCATAACATGTGATGTTTCTTCCATGTTTAGACCATGATATGAATGTTTGCCTTGGTGATGATTTCACCATGTTTTAGTGTCCTTATACACTTGAATTTTTCCTTGAATATGCCAATTAATATGTTCTGGTATGCTTAAACTTTTGTGGTGTTTCTTACTTGTTTATGATCATGTTTGAACCCTAATATCCATGTTTGGTTGTTATCAACTTGTCATTAGCATGTTCAAATTTGTATTCATGCTTAAATGATCAAATATTTCTTTCATAAACTCTTATCATGATAAATACATCTCTTTGAAGTTCACATCATATTTTCAAGCTTAAAATATTGGGCCTCTATTAAAGTGTAAGACCCAACACCTTTTATTTTCTTAGAATAAATCTTGGGCCTCTATTAAAGTGTAAGACCCAACACCGACCTCTATTAGAGTGTAAGACTCAACATCTTTTATTTTCTTTTCAATAAGTCATGGTCCTTTGCTAAGAGTGTAAGACCCAACACCTTTGTACATAAGAATAACTCTTGGGCCTCTGCTTAGAGTGTAAGACCCGACACGTTTGTGAATAAAATAAAACACACAAAAAATAGTCAACACATCAAACCCTAAAAGTTATGCAGTCTTCCATGAATTCAAACATGTCTATACTTGTTAATCTTCAATCATGTTTGTTCATATTTTTTTAAGTTTCTTTTGACATTTACATCATTCTTATTTTAGACATAGGTCGAAAAATAGGATCCCTTCAATCACAACTTAGTTTAAACAACTTGTTCCATGGCCTCCTTTTGGGCCTTATACAAGTATCATTGCCTCCTCTTGGGCATTATACAAAGAATCCCCCAGCAAGATAGCCTCCTCTTGGGCTTCATACAAGGAGATTTGGGAAGTCTCATTTAGTTCTCTATAGCCTCCTCTTAGGTTTCATACAAGGACTTGGGAAGTCTCATTCAGTTCCTCACAACCTTCTCTTGGGCTTCATACAAGGACCCTCAGGCTTCTCAAAATCATAAGTTAAGTCTTAGTCATATATGTAATAAAAATTTTAGCCTCACTATCCTGGGATTTGTACATGATACAAATAAATCTTTTAGCCTCACCATCCTAGGCTTTGTACAGGATACAAATAAATCTTTTAGCCTCATCATTCTGGGCATTGTATAGGATACAAAGAAATCTTTTAGCCTCACCATCCTGGGCTTTGTACAAGATATAAATAAATCTTTTAGCCTCATTAATCCTGGGCTTTGTATAGGATACAAATAAAAATCCCCAAAAGGGTCAGTCAAATCCTCAGTATAGAGTCAGTCTCTTCAAATTTCCTCAACAGTCATTAGCCTCCTCTCAGGCTTTTTTATAAATAATAATTTCTCCAAGTCAGTTAGCATCAACCTTGGGATTTGTACAAGACAGATAAAACTCCTCAATTGAGTCAGTTTTAAATCTTTTAGCTTCATATCTTGGGCTTCAATCAAGATGCATAAATCAATCTCCTGATATATGAGACTTTGAGTCACCTCTGTAGGAAGACATCTCTTTTAATCACTTCAATTCAATTCAAACATTAAAAATCCTTTTCCATATAAGTGATGTAAGTGGCACACTTGTTGATTCAAAATCTAAGTTGGAGTTCCTCTCTTCTCATGGTTCAAAACGTTTCTTTCATCTAACTGATGTAAGTGGTACACTTGTTGACCCTATATCCAAGTTAAGGTCCATATCTTAGTATGTAAAGAATTCATAAAGGAAAAAGTGGCATTGCTTAAACACAATAAGTTCAAAGCTTTCTTTCCTTATGACATCACTCTCATATGATTATAGTGAATATGTGAGATATCTCCCTTAAAGATGATAATTTGTCAAATCTTTCCAACACTCTTTTTAGCTTCATCATCTTGGGCTTTAAATAAGATACAAAACAAGCTTTTTCCTCCCATAGATTAGGAGGAACTACAAGCGCTCTCATTTCTCAGTTTCTTTTTTTGAAAATACGTCGGCATAAGATTGCGAGATCTTAGAAGAGTACACTAATAAAAAACCCTTAGGTCCCGATACCTTCCAAAATAAATAAAAAACCATAGAAACACCAAACGAAAGCATCCCCTCAGTTTTCACAAAAGGAGAAACCTTCCCAATTAAACACCAAACAAACCTTAGCAAGCAAGTAATTCAACATTAGAAATATAGAATCAAGGTTCCTATAGATTACTATAGATACTCAGGGTGTTAATAGCTTCCCTTAGTATAACCAACCCCCGATTCCAGATCTCTTAGAATTGGTAGAAAAACCACTTGCAAGCAGGGTTAGTTTAAGATATCTTCCCCTTCCTTTTAAGCATCATAAGATAAACATTAGAAAAAATAAAGTAGCACTAAATACGATAGTGGTCGTGTCACGAAAACCAAAGCTACACATGGTATTCAAAACTATTTTACTTTGAAAGCTGAGGTTTAAAGACTGATTCGAAATGGAATTCTATCGTTTAAATATCTTGGGCCAAATGTTCAAGCGAATCCTTTGCCCAAGCATGGCAATGCTAATGTGAATATGGTGGAAGGCTGCACTGGTACTTATCGTATTTTTTATGTGAATTTGATCAGAAGGTCTCTATTTGAAATGCATGCTACTCTATGCAAGTTGATATATTATGAACACGATCATGCGGCTTGTCCTATATGCTCAAGAAGCCATCCTGAGTGTGCAATTGTGAAAATAGATTTGCAAGAAATGCTTGACCAGAATTGGATTCAGGTTACTCGTCCGAGGAATCATGCTAATCACGAGGTGAATGTTATTGTCCCTCACTTCAATATTCCTGAACATGTTGAGATTTCTTACAATAGCCTGATAACATTTGTTACTCCGTTGGTGATTTGTCTACCTGGACCTGTGTTGCACCCCAAAATTTGCCCAACATTTCTTTACCTAGCTTATGTTTCATTTCATTCACATTAGCATTATCATTTGCATTTCATTGACATGTATGCAGGAGATCAAGAGGTATGATTACCAATCAAGAGCTACACAAGACTTTGAAGCTAGCTAAGAGGCTTATTCAAGTGTTCAAGGGTTGATATCCTTGTCAGAGAAGTTAAAAGATCCTCAGAGAGAGTGGTTGAAACCAAGAGGGTGTGTCTCCTAACTTGAGAGTTGTGGAAAGCCATCAGATGAATCTGAGACCATGAGGATGGACTTGAGGTCTTGAGAGAGCTCATGAGAAGTGTTGAAGATCACTTTGAGGCCTAGACAGGTCATTGTGCAAGATTAAGAAGTCTCAGCCATGATTGGTACAATTAGGGTTTGACTGGGTCAACCCTAAGTCAACTGATGATTTGGAGAAGGTTGAGACCTAATTCAAGAGCCATGTGATCAAGGATTGATGCATTGAGATGTTATAAGGATGATTCCAAGGTCAACTCATCATGATTGAAGAGTTTGAGAAGTTTCAAGCTAGGGTTTCTAAGGCTTGACAGTGTAAAATCCCCTAGTTTGACCCCCATCTTCAAGGCAATTTAGCTCAAGATGTGATTGTCATCTCATCTTGCCCCTAACACGAATGTTGTAGGGCATGATCTTAGATTTAATTTGAGTCCTAGAAGTCCTTGATAGGATTTGTAGAACTCAAGTTATGACTTTGACAAGTTACAAGTCATCTGAGGAATGTGAATTTGGAGCTTGAAAGTTACCCAACTTTCATGAAACCTTTGCCCAAGAAGGATGATTCCTATGAACTTTTGGTCAACATGAATGTTGTTCCTTATCATCTTAGATTTCTAGATAGTACTAGAAGTCCTTGATAGGATTTGTAGAACTCAAGTTATGGCTTTGACAAGTCAAGGGTATTTTGGTCATTTGGAGATTACAGGTCATTTCAACCATAAGGCCATAACTCCTATTTGCAAGCTCCAACTGGGAAAATGTTCAACATCAAACTTGTTCAAAATAATTTTTTAAGGCTAGTCAAGAGGTCATGAGAGGTTGGAATTTCTTGTAACTCAAAATTACAAAATTGACTTAAAAAGGAAGATTTAAAGTTCATTAAAAGGACCAAATTTGGGATTTTTCATTTCAAAGCCAAGATAAGGCATGTAATATGCCATTTTGATCAGAAATGACATTTTAAAGACAATGGCAATGTTACTTTTCTCATTTGAGGTCAAAATCATGGAGTTGCTTTTGCTTGCTTAAGACTTAAGTAACATAATCCAAACTTCTCATAAGTGCAAGACCAATGCTCCAATCCATCAGAACACTTTCATAATCTCATTTGGAGAGAATTTGGATGAAGAGCATAGTGAATACAAGTTGCTGCAAGGACTGTCATGAGTGTACCATGAGATTGAACTTTTCATGACATGAGATATTGAAAATCTCATTAGAGTGATCTAGAACTTTCTAGATCATTCATTCATGTCCTATATATGATTATGAAGTGGTTCAGAGTGAAGGTTGGTGAGAATTGAGAGAGGAAGTGAGATTGCACTTGGAAATTTCTTCTTGCAAATCCAAATCTGTTACAAGGTTTGAAGCCATTTCAATCCAAGATATTGATCCCAATAGCTTGCACTGAGGTTGGTGATCAATTCCAGATCGAATTCAAGGCCAAACTGTGGAGGAATCGTGAGTTAGCCATTGGAGTTGGAAGCTTGCAACTCAGAATCGGGTTCAAGAATCCACGAGGTTTCAGCTCTTTTCTTTGCATACAGAAGATTGATTGGAGGCTAGTGAAGGAATCTGCAAGATCTTGAGGGTTAATTTGAGGATTTAACCACTTTGTTCACTCAATTTTACCAGGTATGCAAACCTCATTCCATAGCTTAATTTAAGTAGAATTAAGAGGAATTGTTATGTTAGATGCATTGTGGATTGATGTAGGAAGGTTTCTGGATCATCAATTTGGAGATTAGTGACCAATTAGGGTTTATGCCATTTTTGGTTGAGATTGTGTTCTTGCAAATCTTGAACTTTTAGGGTGATTAAGTGGTATAGGAAGATTCCTTGTGAAATTTGGGACAAGTTTCGTGTAGAGACCATTTGAAATGGAGGATTCTAGAGAGAGTTAGGGTTGGGGATGGTTGATCGGAGAAGTCACCGGCGGTGACTCTAGCGCGCAGGTGAAGAGAAACTCAGAAATTTAAAAGGTTGAAGATGACTGGATGGCCATTGGATTGGGCTGAGACCTTTGACCAAAGTGGGATCTAACGGCCACAACCGATGGAAATTTTGTGAAGGATCTCTGAGTACTTGGAACGCAGCGTTTCATTTAAATTGTTGTTTTGGGCTTAGTCACCAGTTGATACTCACACCCCCTTTTGGGCCCAAACACTGAAATGAACTGAATTAATTTGCTACCTGCACCACGCGCCTATTATTTTCTTTGGATTTTCATTTTATTTTTCATTTTCATTCATGGTTATTGGAAAATTCATAAATAATTGAAAAATGATGCAATTAATTCCATTCTTTTTTCCATGGATTCATGATTGAATCTAGTATTTTTTAGATAAAAAATATTAATATTCCATGCACTTTTTTATTTTATGTGCATTTTTGAATTTTAATTGATATTAAAATAGACATGGTTAATACTTTGTTTTGTTGAATTTGGTTTGATCATATGATGATGATTTTTTCCTTGATTTTTTGTGTGTAGCTAGCATAGATATGCATGTTCACCCTAGATTTTTCTCACATTTTTGTGATGAATGTAAGTGGTAGTTTTAAGTTGAAACTTTAGGAGCTTTTTTTTAGGGTTTATGGTTAATACCTTATGATTTAGGTTTTATTTTTAGAACTTGGTGGATGATTCAACCTCTGATTTTTGTATGGTAGATTCATGATTGAATTAGGGTCCCTTAGGAATTTTTGTAGGAATTTACAATGTAGTTTGCTATTTTTGTTTGATTTTAGTTTAGGAGCTAGCTTTAGATGATGCTAATGCACTAATTCAACCAGAATAACTTCATTAGTTCCCTTAGATTAGGGTTTTGTCTCTCTTGCTATTGGATGATGTTGAAGACAAGCTTGGGCTACCATGGATTGCTTGAAGAAGCTTGGATGTGAAGATCTTCCCTTCTTTTGGTGTAATGTTGATTAGGTGTTAAAATTAGGGTTTGTAGGCAAAGCTTCTAGATAGTTTCTCTTCCTTCACAAACATGGAAGATGTTGATCACTTCCATTCTTCCCTATGATGTAAGGTCCCCTTGTAAAGGCCTCATCCCTCCTTTGGTAGGATGTGTGGCTCTTTACAAGTGGGTAGAACCTTTGAGGGTCCCTTTCTCTGATGATAGGGTACTTAGTGGTGACCTTTGGTCTTCACTCTGCTACCAATCATCCAAACTTTGCTCTTGTTAGATGAATCTTTCTCCCTTTCTAGAGGATAGAGTCCTTGTCTGAAGACTGAAGAGGCTAGAAGTTGATACTTCTCTGTATTTGAAGACTACTCTTAGGAGCTGAAGCTTGTAGATCAGGCAGAGCAAGTTGATACTTGTGAGGAGGAGAGAGCTGAAGCTTGAAGGTCCAGAAGAACAAGGTGACACTTATGAAGAAGATCAAATTGAAAATGAGTGAAGAGCTGAGGCTCGAAGAAGAAAAGTGAGTTGATACTTATGTTGATACATTGAGAGCCTGAAGGAACAAGTTGATACTTGCTATTGGGATTGAAGCCTGAAGGTGGAGTTTACCAAAGAGCTGAAGCTTGAGGGAGAAGAAAGAATAAGTTGATACTTATGTTGGATGTATTAAAATCTTGGAGGAGCAAGTTGATACTTGCTATTGAAGATAATAGCCTTGAAGAGTGGTTGACGACTGATGACTAAACCAGTGTCAGAGGGTTGCTTTGCTGTAAAGCTGTAGGAGTGGTTGATCTGCTTCCTTTTCAAGTCTGTTTGCTTTCTGTGCAACTGTATTGATGTGACTTGTTTGATTTGCTTGATGCATTAGAATAAGTTCATTCTTAGACTGATTCAAACTAGAAGCATGATTGCACTAGAGGTTGAGTTGCTCCCTCTGCTTGTATTTTTACTGTATGGCTTTGCTTGCTGGTATTCGGTAGAGCCCAGCTCCCTTGCCTATGTGGTTTGTGTTTTCTTGATAGCATGTCCTTCTTCTGTATGATTGCAGTTGCTCTTATCTTGCTTGACAACATGTTGTTTCTTTCTGTATGATTGCAGTTATTCATATCTGGCTTGAGGTTGAGATGAGCTTGTGGAGGCTGCTGCCCCACACACATTTCCTCCCTCACTTGCATTGCATGCATTTTATTTACAGTTGTTTACTGTTTAAGCTGATGCTTTATCTGTTTTGTTTATCATTGAAATGATCCCCTAGGAATCTCACTTCCTTTGATAAGGAAGTGATGATAGAACTTTAGGTTGAAACTTATGCATGATAACTTCTAGGAGTTCCCTGTTTCCAACTTCAACCATAGGATGAATCCTTGGCATGACAACATTAGGACTTGATAGTCTTCCCTTAGTTGTCCCTCTCTCTTCTCATCTCAAAACAAATTAAAATACAGTAATAAAGGTTAACTGACGTCGTACGTTACGAGCCTTAAGCTACTTGAGAAAGGGTTGTTGGAGAGTTTCTTTTCAACAACTTGGATGTTTAGTATGGTACCCTTTGGGTGACATGCGACGCATTCACTCTCAGGTCATTCTCTAGTGCGAAATTGGTTGTAAACATCCATAAAAAACAGTTCTTCCGTAAAAGACAGAAAACCATCTTCAAACCTTTTTGCCCCGTGGGCCCATAATTCAAAGGAAGCTTTTCTGAAGAAAAGAGTGTCGTTAACTCCCAGTTCTACCGCAAACGGTAACGCTTAAGTCTCCAAGGGTCGAGCTGCGTACACCAAACTGCTGGATCTGTTTGTTAACCCTACTCGAAAAACAGACGAATCTGAATTCCCGTAATCCGTATTATCCCGAACTACGTAAGCTCTGATCTCTCATACCTGTTGAGAGTACGTAGGCACAATACTGATGTATTGGCGAGCCACCTTCCCCTTAACCCGTAGTTAGTCGAACTACGTTGACTCTGATTTCTCATTCTCTGATGAGAATACGTAGGCATAAAGCGCGATGCTTTGCTGAGTCATTTTCTTTTCTTTTCAGGCCGACCTTGATAGGTAGATAGATAAAACCAACCCATCAGATAAACACAACAAGCATGGATCCCTTCGAGTACGATGGACGTGAGGGGTGCTAATACCTTCCCCTTGCGTAACCGACTCCCGAACCCAGACAATGGTTGCGATGACCTTGTCTTATACCTTTTCGTCAGATTTTTCCAATCGTTTCCTTTCCCGTTCTGAGGGATAAATAACGAAAGGTGGCGACTCTTCTGTTTTGCCGGCACCTTATTTTCGCGGAAGCGACAGCTGGCGACTCTGCACGGGGACTTAGTTAGTTTCCTGGGATCCAACGTCCCGTATGCGAGTCAGTTTGGGGATCCAACGTCCCCTGCGAGAGTCAATCCTAGAGCTTGTATGATTACTTGTTGGGTTGTGTTTATTTATCGCATTTTATTTTCAGTATGATATGATTATCTGTGCTGTTGTGGGAGGGGCATTCTGATGAGTGAGGAGCCAGACCCAGGCTTGAGTGTACTTAGCATTAGTTGTGGAAATTAGTGGGCGCGTTCTTGCTTTGCAGGCACTAGTGTCTCATGAAATCCAAGCTCAGACGAGGTTCTCCCGGTTGACTTCTTTTCCGGCCCTTTGGGCCTGAGGGGTTGTTGGTTTGGAGGATTATCGACTTTGGGGACCGATCATTTGGAATTCAGCTGAGTGAGGCCGCTTCAGGAGACAGTGATGCCACACCTTCTGGGTATCGTATCACCCTTTTGAATGTCTGTGACGCTGCATAGGATGCCGAACTTGTGTCAGTTTAGGTCCATACCTATGAGCAGGGTTGGGTTTGTTGCAGGAAGCCTTAACCTTCAGACTACCTGGTTTTCTTGATAGTGAATCAGTTTTGTTGGTATCAGAGGTTCTCATCATCAGATGTATATGTGTTCTTGACAGAGCAGAGTTATGGTCCTGTATCAGAGGTCCTTATCTTCAGAGATGTATTTGTTCGTGACAGAGCAGATTTGTGGTCCTGTATCAGAGGTCCTTATTGTCAGATGTATGTGTGTTCTTGACAGAGCAGAGTTATTGTCCTGTATCAGAGGTCCTTATTATCAGATGTGTGGTTGTTCTTGACAGAGCAGATTTATGGTCCGAGATCAGGGTTTTCTTCTCATCAGAGATAGGGTTGTTCTTGACAGAGCAGTATTGTGGTTTTGTTGATACAGAATCTTCACCTTTGTCTCCTCAACAACACAGTCGTCTTGATCTCCTGCTGCATGATTGCATTTCGCATTGTTTTGCATACTCATTTGCATTTCATTAACGTGTGTCTGTGTTGCAGGTGCCGTTTCCCCCGATTCAGGTTTTCTCGCCTTCTATTGTGCTACTATAGGTTCTCGGAGGAAGACTGTGGCTTACAAGCTCCCCACCCCTGACGTTGTTCAGCTGGCTGGTTTGATTGCCTTGGCAGATGATTCTGTGAGAGATGAATTCAGAAAGTCTTACGATAAACTGCTCAGTTTGGTTCGTAAACCCTCTGTGTTTGAGTTGAATGGGTTGCACGCCCTGCTGCAGTTCTACGATCCTCCTTTGAGATGCTTTACTTTCCAGAACTTTATTCTCGCACCCACACTAGAGGAGTATGCTGATTTGTTAGGTGTGCCTATCAAGAGGCAAATGCCCTTTGTTCATATGGATGTTGAGCCTAATCTGGCTAGTCTAGCTCCTTCACTTCATCTGGATGCCTCCGAGTTGGTCTTGTCTAGTTGGAACAGGGTTCCCGGTTTCTCCTTGCAGTTCTTGGTGGGAAAGGCTCGGCAGTGCGCCAAAGACGATTGTTGGATCGTGTTCAACGCCATCCTCACCCTGTGCATATACGGCATCATTCTGTTCCTCAATATGCCTGACTTTGTAGACTTCGACGCCTTTCACATCTTTGCATCAGGGAATCCAGTCCCTACCTTGATAGGAGATGTCTATCATTCCGTCCACTACAAAAGCGAGAACAAAAGGGGAAAGAATGTCTCTTGCTGTGTGCCCCTGCTCTATAGATGGCTTGATAGTCACCTACCCAAGAGGGGTCGCTTTGCTTCGTCTGCAGCCACAGCTGAGTGGTCTGAGCGATTGACGAGTCTGTCAGCAGAGGATATTGCCTGGTTTGATAGAGATAGGTTGGGTATTGAGATTATCTTCAGCTGCAGTGGGTTTCCGAATGTGCCTCTGATAGGCAGGAAGGGCTGTATCAACTATAATCCATCTTTGCTGGTCCGACAGTTTGCTTATGCTTTAAGAGCTCCGCCGAAGGATGAAGAGGTGAAGGAATCTCTGTACCTCACTAGACTTCTAAAGGGGGATATGTTATCCAAGCTTCAGCATGCTCGGAATGGTATCAACAAGCGGGGAAAGCCGTTGCTGGGGAAAAGTAATAGCCAAGCCTACGCTCCATATGTGACCTGGATCAGAGCTAGAGCAGATGCTATAGGGATGCTGTTTCCTCCTACGAAGCCAGAAAGCTCTCCAGTGATTGAAGAGCCTACCACCAAGCCTATTCAGCAACATAATCAGGTGTTAGCTGAGAGAGATGAGCTGAAGAAGGCAAATGAAGAACTGGAGAAAGAATTGGCTCAACTCAGAAGCGAGAGAAGCGAAGCCGTCCATTCCTTCAAGCGCCAAACAGAGCTGGTGAACCAGTTAAGGACATATTTGACGAAGCAGATGGTTGAGCGTGAGCGCTTGGGTCGGGACTTCAAAGCTGTCAATGACGTACTGGCCACTAAGAAGCAGCACTTGGATGAAGCGTACCGGAGGATATCCAAGTTTAATCAACATTGGAAGGCCACCCTGGCCAACGGCAAGGAACAGGAGGGTAAACTGAAACAGCAGATCTCCAAGTTGAAAGCCCAGGTGAAGGCTAGTGAGAAGAGGTTTGATGAAGAGACCGCTCGCAGATACGCCGCTGAAGGCCTGCTCAACAAAGCTCTTGCTAACCTGAAGGAGCGCAAACTGATGTTTGAATCCAAGAAGCGGAAGTTAGAAGATTGTTTCGACGAAGGAGCATGGGAAGACTCAGTTGAAGGTCTTCAATACACTATTACACAGAGGGAGTTACTCGTTGAAGGGCTACTCACTCGGCCTGACCATCCAGAAACGAGGAATCTGTTAGAAGAGTTTTCGCGCCCGTGGCCATACTTGATTATTTGTAATCCTTTTGTGTTGATCATTGTTGTATGCTAACCATCACCAGGCTTGTTGGTTGAGGTCATGCTATTGATTCTGCTTGTACTCAGTGACGTTGTGTACCGCCTTGATGGGCTTTCTTTATATATGAGATGTTGTTTCCATGACTGGACTCGGACATCTTATTATCAACACTGGCACTCAGGCACGAGGATCGGGGGGATACTTCCCTAACGCACAGACACACGTTTGCATTTGCATGAAGCATCTGCATAACGAGCACTTTGTCGTTTTTCTAACCCTTTGTGTATACAGGTTGTTCCAGGATTGATCAAAGACTAATCCACCTCTATCCGACTAGAGCAAATCAAGCCAGAGCTATGGAGCAAGTACAGACTGACGTTCAAGAACCCCGAGAGAGTATGAACCGCTTCATGGAGCTCATGCAAGTGGTTGCCAACGGCCAGGACCAGCTCAGAATCTTGGTCCAGCCTCTGATTTCAAGGGTTGACAGCAATAGTGTACTCCATGGTGGGACTGTTCCAACCCCTCCACCTGTTGAAACTCCTCAGAATGGCATCCCCGTGACCGGGGGAAATGGTAGTGGCAACGGTAACGTGATCGCTAACATGGGGCTCAATGGTAATACGACTGGCGTCGGTAATGGGAATTTCGAAGCTAATGTCAATGTTGGGCTGGGCAACGGCAACACAGGTGTTGGGAATTTGTATGGACCGCAACCATGGTTAGAAGACCGTCAAGAAGATTTGTTCTCACAGAAAGGTGCTGAGGGAGAGCTGACCGCTGAAGCACGTCTGAGGTTTAAGGCACTCGAGGACAAGATGAGGAATTTCAAGAACCTGAACACTATGGGCGTTGACATGTCCAAATTGGGATTGATTGCTGATTTCAAGGTGCCTCCCAAGTTCAAAAATGTCCGCTCACTCTGAAGACGAGAAGTTGCTGATGCACTTCTTTCAGGACAGCTTGTCCGGGCCATCCTTGGAATGGTACATGAGTTTGGAACCTACCAGTGTGCGCACGTGGAAGGAACTTGCTGAGGCATTCGTGCACCATTACCAATATAATAGTGACTTGGCTCCGAACCGAGTCCAGCTGCAAAATTTATCGCAGAGGAACAGCGAAGGGTTCAAGGAATACGCCCAGCGGTGGCGCGAATTAGCAGCTAGAGTTCAGCCGCCGATGGTTGAGCACGAGCTTGTTGAAATGTTTGTAGCCACCCTCCCAGGGGTTTACTACGAGAAATTGGTCAGCAGTATGTCTGGAAGCTTCTCAAATCTCATCATCACCGGTGAGCACGTTGAAAATGGGATCAAACTGGGGAAAATTCAAGGTGATCTATCCTCATCTGGAGGAGGAAAGAAACCGTATGGTGGCAAAAGACGGGAAGGAGAGACGAGCGCCGTGTCCAACGCTCGAAGGAAGGGTAAGGGCCCTCACCAGCAGGTGGCCAGTATAACCATCCCCGCGGTCCAACAGCCACAGCAGCAGCAGCAGCAGCCGAATCAGCAGGGGTACAGAAAGTATCAGAACAGGGCACCTCTGTCAAGTCGTCACCTTGAGACTCCGCCCATGTCTTATGCTCAGTTGTTATAGACTCTGCTTCAGTTACAGCTGATCCAGAAGAGAACCCTGGCTCCCTTGACAGGGGCACCTCCACCAGGTTATGATGCGAATGCAACTTGTGAGTTTCACTCAGGGGCACCAGGTCACACGATAGAAAATTGCAAAGCCTTCAAGCACAAGGTGCAAGACATGGTGGATGCTAAGATCATCAACTTCTCAGATAATGTGCCAAACGTCACGAAGAACCCTATGCCGAATCATAGGGGAGGTGGAGTAAATGCCATTATTGAAGACGAGAGCTTGGATTCGTTTACTGACGTCAAGGATCTAAAGACACCGCTTAGCTTCGTTAAAGCCAAGCTGATGAAAAGAGGTTTCTTCCCGGGCTGTGGAGAACTGTGTATGGGTTGTGCGACTAGTCCTGATGGATGTGAACAGCTGATAGAAGGGATTCCGAGTCTGATGACCGAAGGAATCTTACAGTTTAGCCGAAGGGCCGAAAGCGGATCGGGGGAGGTAATGCTGAAGCAAGATGATGAGGTTTCCACCATCACTATCCCTCGCCGGACGATCACTATTTCTGCACCCAGGCCGTCCACGATTACCATCACCAAAGCTGGGCCGATACCCTTCGAAAGCACCAATGCTGTCCCGTGGCACTATGGGGCAGACGTCTACTGCAACGGACAGAAGTTGGAATTGAAACCATCAGGGTCGTGTGTGGATAACCTAGTGGGACTTGGAGGAATCACTCGTAGCGGGAGAGTATTTGCTCCACCTGAGATCGTGACGGACAAAGTAGACAAAGTTGATGTAACCGATAAGGGAAAGAGTAAAGTCGTTGAGGAAACCCCTCGTGGGGTAGAGAAGGACTTACTTGTTAAAGACGCTGAAGAGTTTATGAGGTTGATTAAGAAGAGTGACTACAAGATCGTGGATCACCTCCATCAAACACCCTCGAAAATTTCCATCCTGAATTTGTTGCTATGTTCTGAGGCACATCGCAATGCGCTGCTGAAGGTGTTGAATGCCATGTATGTACCGCAGGAAATATCGGTCAACCAGTTAGAAGGGGTCGTAGCCCACGTGAATGCTGGGAACGGGTTAGGGTTCACTGACCTAGAGCTGACGCTGAAGGGAAGAAACCACAACAGCGCCCTACACATCTCGATAGAGTGTAGGGGAACGATTATGTCTCATGTGTTGGTGGACACGGGGTCGTCACTCAATGTTCTTCCAAAGAAAGCATTGATGAAGTTAGATACTCGAGGATTGATTTGCACACCCAGTGATCTGGTGGAGAAGGCGTTCGATGGAACCAAGCGTCATGTCTTTGGAGAGGTAACGTTGTCAATCCAAGTCGGGCCGGAAACTTTCGATGCAGTCTTCTAAATTATGGACATCATGCCTGCCTATAGCTGTCTCCTAGGCCGGCCATGGATCCATTCTGCTGGCGTCGTGACCTCCACGTTGCACCAGAAACTCAAGTATGTTGTTGGAGGTAGTGTCGTGACTGTATGTGGCGAGGAGGATATAATGGTGAGCCATTTGTCATCCTTCAAGTACGTTGAGATGGATGGGGAAATCCACGAAACCCTATGTCACGCGTTCGAAGCTGTTAAAGTCAAGAACGTAGCTCCTGTAATCACTGAGAAACCAGAGATGACTCTCTCTTCCTTCAAGGAAGCCCGGGCCGTTGTTCAAGCCGGATCTACCCCAGGCTGGGGGCGAATTCTGGAAATACCTAACAAGCAAGACAAGTTTGGGTTAGGATACTCTCCTGCGGCTGAAGCCTCCTCTTCTACCAGTGCGTCGCAAGGTAAAGGGCCGATCCAGTTTACCAGTGGCGGGGTGATATTTGAAAGTGTCAATGCAGTGTTTGAAAACGGCGAAGACAGTGACTACAACCTAGACTCTTGGATCCAGCCAAGCAAACCAGGCGAGAGCCTCAACAACTGGTCCATCAGGGATATCATCCAAGTGACAGGAAAAGAGTAATGATTTACTTTTTCCAATCATTGTACAACCCTATGTCCTACCCGGGGCATAGTGGTTTTATTTTCAGGGCCTTGTTTGATTATGTACATGCATTTTATCAATAAATCAAAAGGCGTTTTTCTTCGTATTCAAATGTTGTGATCTCTGTTATTCCTGTTTTATATTTGTTTTGAAAAACAATAAAATGGAAATGGGGTTTGTGCTAACCTGCATCTCCTCGTTTTAAGCTTAACCCCTGTTATTGCAGGATCCACATAGCAGATGACATCGACTCTGGACCTTCTACGACTCACTTCGACTTCGACTGCCCGATCTATCAAGTCGAAGAAGAGATTGATGAAGACGAAGACCTTCCCGAAGAGTTGGCCCGCTTGTTGAAACAAGAAGAGAAAGTTATTCTGCCTCACGAGGAAGAGATTGAGATTGTGAATCTGGGTTCTGAAGAACTTGTCAGGAACATCAGGATAGGGGCTGCATTGCAGAGGGATGTCAAGCAGAGATTGGTCGAGATGCTAAGAGAGTATAGTGACATCTTTGCTTGGTCATACGAAGATATGCCCGGACTTGATACTGACATCGTGGTCCATCACTTGCCGTTGCGAGAAGATTGTCCTCCCGTCAAGCAGAAGCTTAGGAGGACACGACCAGATATGGCCGTTAAGATCAAAGAAGAAGTGCAAAAGCAGCTCGATGCTGGCTTCTTAGCGGTCACCACTTACCCTCCGTGGGTCGCCAACATAGTACCTGTACCGAAGAAGGACGGTAAGGTGCGAATGTGCGTCGATTATCGGGATTTGAATAGGGCGAGCCCTAAAGATGATTTCCCGCTCCCTCATATTGATGTGTTGGTTGACAATACAACTCAGTTCTCCGTATTTTCGTTCATGGATGGCTTCTCCGGCTACAGTCAGATCAAGATGGCGCCGGAGGACATGGAGAAAACTACGTTTATTACACCTTGGGGAACATTTTGCTACAAGGTAATGCCTTTCGGTCTGAAGAACGCATGGGCCACTTACCAACGAGCAATGGTCACTTTGTTTCATGATATGATTTATCATGAGATTGAAGTCTATGTTGATGACATGATTGCGAAGTCCCAAACGAAGGAGGGACATCTGGTCAATTTGCTGAAGCTTTTTGAGAGGCTTAGGAAGTTCAGGTTGAGGCTGAATCCTAACAAGTGTACTTTCAGAGTACGGTCCAGAAAGCTACTGGGGTTTATCGTGAGTGAAAGAGGCATCGAGGTTGATCCTGCGAAGATAAAAGTGATACAAGAAATGCCAGCGCCAAAAACAGAAAAAGAAGTTCGTGGTTTCCTGGGCAGAATAAACTACATTGCGAGGTTTATTTCTCAGCTCACGGCCACGTGTGAACCGATGTTCAAACTACTAAAGAAAGATCAGGCGATTATCTGGAACGAGGATTGCCAGAAGGCATTTGATAAGATAAAACAGTATCTGCAGGAACCTCCAATATTGATACCCCCAGTGGCCGGACGACCCTTAATCATGTACTTGACAGTTCTTGAGAATAGTATGGGGTGTGTTCTCGGTCAGCACGACGAGACGGGCAGAAAGGAGCATGCCATTTACTATTTGAGTAAAAAGTTCACAGACTGTGAATCTCGTTACTCGATGCTGGAGAAAACATGTTGTTCACTAGCCTGGGCTGCCAAACGTTTACGACAGTACATGCTCAATCACACGACCATGATAATTTCGAAGATGGATCCGATCAAGTACGTCTTCGAGAAGCAAGCACTTTCGGGCAGGATTGCCAGATGGAAAATGGTGTTGACGGAATATGACATTCAGTACGTTTCCCAGAAGCCCATCAAGGGAAGCGTATTATCTGAATACCTTGCCGAACAGCCGATCGAGGATTACCAGCCGATGAAATTTGAGTTCCCTGATGAGGATATCATGTTTCTTAAAGCGAAAGATTGTGATGAACCGTTGCCCGACGAGGGGCCGGACAGGAAATCCCCATGGAAATTGATATTTAACGGGGCGGTTAATTCTTACGGAAGTGGCATTGGGGAGATCATCACGACTCCCCACGGATCCCACATCCCGTTCACTGCGAGACTGACGTTTCTGGTCACCAATAATGAAGCGGAGTACGAAGCATGCATCATGGGTCTAGAAGAAGCAATTGATTTGAGAATCAAGAACCTAGATGTATATGGTGACTCGGCGCTTGTGATCAACCAGATTAAAGGGGAGTGGGAGAATCGTCAATCGAATTTGGTGCCGTACATGAATTATGCCAGAAGGTTACTTCCGTTCTTTGATCGAGTGGAACTCCACCATGTGCCCATAGCAGAAAGTCAGATGGCTGATGCCTTAGCCACGTTGGCCTCGATGTATAAAGTCAATTTTTGGAATGAAGCTCCAGTCTTGATAGACCTGCATTTGTCTTTGCGATCGAGGAAGCCTCCGATGGCAAGCCATGGTTCCATGACATCCAGACCTTCCTTATGACTAAGGAGTATCCTGCGGGAGCGTCAACCCAGGATAAGAAGACTCTGAGGAGGCTGTCTGGAAATTTTTATCTCAATCCTGATGGAGTTTTGTATAAAAGAAACCACGATCTTGTGCTACTCAGATGTGTAGATGAGAAAGAGGCGAGTATGCTCATGGAAGAAGTCCATGAAGGCACATTTGGTAAGCACGCCGGCGGGCATGCTATGACGAGAAAGATCCTGAGAGCAGGATACTACTGGCTGACGATGGAATCGGATTGCTTTAAATTCGCGAAGAGATGTCATAAATGCCAGATTTATGATGATAAGATTCACGTGCCGCCGTGCCCGTTAAATGTCATGTCCTCCCCGTGGTCGTTCTCCATGTGGGGCATCGACATGATAGGCAAGATCGAGCCCACTGTGTAACACCCCACTTCCCGTACTAAATAAAATATAAATATTATAATAATAATCAGAGTTTTCACCAAAAAGTGGGATATCACATCTCCAAATTTTATAAAAATACTTTATTCATTCTTTTCAAAATAATACAGCGGAATTTGTTTCATAAAGTAAAATACATCAAAACATGATACGTCACAGGATTTCAACACGTTTGACATAAAACAATTACAACACCCATATCCCGTGTTACGTATCAGAGCATCCTAGACTCGACGGTCACACCAATATCCAAGCTAGCTAAACACCTGGATTATCTGTACTTCCGAAGAAGCACAGACCACAACAACAACAACAAAGGGGTGAGAAATAATTATCAGAATATAATGGTAATGTAATACATGTAAATAAGGTAGTAAAACACACCAACACACCAATATTCACCCCCAACAACTCCATATGACGAACCTACTGTTCAAATTACAATATAACATATTATAATGCAAATATGCAACTCAACACCATGCATACGGTACCGACTCATTGGTTCATTCAATCGAACCTGGATAGATCACTTACGCTCCTCCTGAGACATGATCTATCCCCCACCATTCTCCACAAAGGAGTACGGATGAATCACTTACGCTCCTCCTGAGACATGATTCATCCCACCAAAACACCATGATATGCACAACACCAATGCATAACTATTATATTCAGGCACACTAAGTGCACACGATCCTCCTGATCATATCATCATACATCATATATATATGCATAGATATATTATACACCAACACCATATAAATCAATTCACACAGTGAGCAATCTCACATTCTAACACCAAGTATAAACACATCCCAACACTCAGGGAATACACGATCCTACTGATCACTGCACCATAATCATATACATGATACACCCATCATTCATTTTAATTAAATTAGATATTAAACGAGTTCACACTCTAACACCATATATAAACACATCTCAACACTCGGGGAATACACGATCCTACTGATCACTGCACCATAATCATATACATCAACTAATTGCCCACCAGTCATTATTACGGGAAACATGTACTATCACCGAGTACACAAGTTAATTCCCACAGTCATCATTCATACATGGCATTAGGGCCAAAGGAATCACACAAGTCCAGAGCTCAAGGCCAAAATATCACAACACTCACATTCTGGTTCTGCTACGTTCGCAGACATTCGCCAGGCGAAGCCCCGTAGCGAACCTTCGCTAGCATTCGCCAGGCGAACCTGCTGGCGAAGCCCCCTTTCCACTATCGTGCATTCGCCAGGCGAAGGGATCATTCGGCAGGCGAACCTTCTCTGGCTACACTCGCCAGGCGAACTTTCTACCCTTTCAGTCTGGGACTTAATTCTGAATTATTCGCTGCCACTCGCCTCAACTCGCCAGGCGAACACTCGCCCCCCATTCGCCAGGCGAAACTTCGCCAACACTCGCCAGGCGAAGCCCAGCGAATGCTGCGATTCACCAATTTCTCACAGTTCTGCAGAGCTATTCTAAGCCGAACTCAGCCTAACTGCTCACTTCCAATTCATAGCTTATGACCAGTACCAACAATATACGATATCATAACTTATCGGTTTCTAAGCCACATTCCCAAATCAACTCTTAGACATTCTACCGATTCCTCAAAGGGTCACACATAATCTCCCTAAAAACCGTAAACCTAGCCTATACGCCAAATTAACCAAAAACAACAATTCATCAACAATAAACATATGTCAGTTAAACAATCATCACATACTAACACCAATTAACAACATCAATCAACACTCAACAGCATGCCAATATAAAATTGCATATATCAACATATTCCTACGGGGTTAAGGAATCCCCTCTACCCTATACATGTATATACCATCCCAATCAAGTTTCTCCCCCCTTACCTTGGTTAATTACTCAGATCGAGGAATTCCCACGAATATGTTGGTCCTTCCTTGTCAATTGGTTGATCGATGAAAGAACCCTCCAAGGTTTGGCCAATTCTGATTTCCCTCTTTCCTTCGTTCTACGCTCTTCTCCCTTTCTATCGTTCTTTCTCCCAACCCCCAAATGTATCGTAAAACTAATGACCCCTCAAATTCCCTATTTTAATTCTCTAATCCCAATAATAATAATAACTAATAAAATAATATAATAATATTACTAATATTAATAATATTAATCATAATAATACTATTAATAATAATAACAATAATAATAATAATGTTATTATCTCACCAAAATAATAATAATAATAATAATAAATATAATAAATATAATAATAATAATAATACCCCCACCAATATTACTATTAGTTATTATATTATTATATCTACACCAATTCACCACCAATAATCCTCCCATATCAGGGACACCCACCAATAATAATATTCATACTGATGATAATAATCATAATAATAATAATAATAATAATAATAATAATAATAATAATAATAATAATAATAATAATAATAATAATAATAATAATACCACCAATATTACTATTAACTATTATATTATTATCTCCACACCACCAATGATCCTTATATATCAAGGATACTCACCAATCACATGCCAACACACCCCACCTAAGGGCACACCAACATAAAATAATTAAATTAACACCAAAATGACTAATTAAATTAACACCAAAATGACTAAATAAATAAAATGGGTGTTACAACTCTCCCCCACTTTAAGTATTTTCGTCCTAAAAAATTACCTGGTGGAACACTTCCGGGTACGCTTCCCGCATCCTTCATTCCAACTAACAGGTCACACTGCCTTCTGCAGCGCCTCCCCAAGTTACTTCCACCAAAGATATCTCCTCCCTTCGGAGTTGTTTCTCGCTCGTCCAAACGAAATAGTAATGCCTCAACAATCAAATTATTTTCACTTGTACATCATCCACCTGGTTCAATGTACTTTCTCGACTAAGACACATGAAACATATCATGCCAATTCATTGCAACAACGGAAAAACAGTCTAACATGTTACTCCTCCCATGCCTCTGCTGCGCCACTCTGATACAAACCACAAAACACGGTGCAAACTTCTGAGACTTCGAAGCTCGACAAACATCAGTCACCGGCGTGACTCTCCAAACACATCTTTCCTTGGATCCTCTTGATCTTTTCAGCCATCTCAACATAATTTTCAGGTCTGAGCACAACACTCTCACTCGACCCACTCCAACACAGTAGAGTCCTACACTCCCTATTTCACCAAGCCACATATAGTGTCATTCTGACACTAGGATGGTAACCGTTATTATAGGTAACTCAATCAACGGTAATTAATCATCCCACAATCCACCTTGATCCAACACCCAAGCTCTCACCAATTCTCTACAGACTCAATAGTCCTCTCTGACTGACCATCAGTTTGCGGATGGTAAGTCGAACTCAACTTCAACTTAGTACCCGAAGCTTCCTGTAAGCCCCTCCAAAATCTCAATATAAACTTCAAATTCTAATCTGACACAATATTCGTCAGTATCTCATCTAACTTCACCACTTACTCAATATGCATCTCATATATCCTCAACGTAGAATAGTTAATCCACTAACAATAATCCAAATTAAAATAATATCTTCCCAATTCTTTGGAAATCTCAACACCAACTCCACGAAAATACTACCCAATTCCCACTCTGGAATATTCACGGCTGCATCAGACTCAACAGTCTCTGATGTTCACTCTTCGAATTTCGGCAATTCTAACTAGCATATTCAACCTCAACCACTTCTCTCCTTATCTATGGTCATCAAAACAATCTACTCAAATTCGGTTACTTCTTCATAGCACTGGGATGGATACTCCATCTACCCCAATGTATTTCTTCACGAGTACTTCTACTCCCCTCAACAACATTTGGTACACATACTCTATCATAACATCTCGTGGTATTATTTCCACAAACCCGACAATCCACTCTTTGACTCTAATTTATCAATTTCGACTAATTCACTACTCAACCCAGATTTCTGACTTCCTCGATTCTTCTCAAGGATATCACTAGTCAGATCTTAATAATAAAAGCTTAACTCCGTAAGAAGTATCCTTACTCACAAAACGCATATTATGAAATTTCTCAATCAGTTCTACCTCTTTTCACCATCATCTTCGGTAAACACAAACATTTCCAACTCACCGCATCATCTACCACATCCACTTTACCCCAAAGGGTAATTCAACTCAAAGCCATAATCTTTCAGAAGTCCCAATTATTTCCTCTGCCTTGTATCCCACTCTTTCTAATGCAACAAATACTTTAAGCTCTCGAGAATAACAAATATCTCAAATCTCAACTAAACAATTGTAGCCTCCAAGCTCCGGCACAAACTCAACAACATTCGACTCTCCATCACTTGTCAGATAACTCCTCTTATGTACTTTAAGTTGCCTTAAAGCATAACTACAACTTTCCGATGTTGCACTCAACATACCTCCTAATCTTATCAATAAAGCATCACAAAATACAACAATAGTCCGGTCAGATTCGGAAAAAGTCCACACACGAGCTGTTGACAGCTCTCCCAAAACTCTCCGAAACTTTCTTCATAGTGGCATATATTGCTTCTTCTCTAATACTGATAAATCAAGTTCCTAATTCCCAACATGATCCCCTATACTAATCCAATATATCCAAACATCCTTGATTAACACATCCATTGACTTACTCAAATAAGTATGGAACATCCCATGACAGACCGACACTCAATTCATGAGTTACGGCGGGAACACGAACCACACGCTTCGCGTCTACTACAAAGTCCAAATATAGTTCATCAAAAATTAACTTATCTCCATGCCACTACTGCACCATCACATAGAGCATTGCAATAGCTTTCCAACGCTTCGAACCGGGCGTCATTCCGAGTTACGGTTCTCCCGTTACGACAAAAATACCACAACAACATTTTTCTGCTCAGGGCACTTCGCCAGGCGAATCTCGGCGAACATGACAGTCCCGAAATTCTATTTTCGACCGTTACCTGACTTCCGAGTGTCCGATTTCGATTCCGTAAAAAGCTACGATCTCGGAATTCAACGTATAACCACAATTTCATACTTAGGAGGCCGTCCAACACACTTTCAATCTTTAAATATTTTAAAACCCGATTACTTCCAATCTCAACAGCAGATCGTGGAGCCTCCTATTACGATACCACTTCGACCTTCGACACCACAACACAATAATTCTACTCGCAATCTCACGAACACGGAAACTCATGTCCTTCAATCAATTGATCCATCAAATCATTAACTCTTGGAAGCGAACACTTATCCTTGACAGTCACCTTGTTCACTTATCTATAGTTCACCCAAAGCTTCATAAAACCTTCTGTCTGTCTAACCAACAAAAATTGGTGCACCTTACGGTAACACACTCAAACAAAAGAACCTCTCCCCCAGCGGGTCTTCAAGTTGACTCTTCAACTCCTCCAATCCCAACGTAAACATACAATATGGAGTCATCAATATCAGACTCGTCCCAAAAACAAAATAAACGTGTAAGCTTTACTTCACACTCCGATAGTAAATCGCTTACTTCCTCAGGGAACCTCTGGCAATTTCAACTAATTGACAAATCCCCATTTTCTCACTTTCCTGCTCATTCAAAGTTTCCGTCAAAATAAACGTCTCAACACCGTATTACGCCAACTCCTCAAAATAATCCCTTAAGCACTTAGCTTAACTCAGGACAATTCATTGCTCACGCCACACAAGCTTGCAAGACACGTCTATCCCATCCAACACAATCTCGTCTACTATTAACAAGAGATTAAGGGTGATCAGTTCCTCAATTTGTTAATAGACAGCCGAAATCATGATGGGGTACAAACCATCTTTACCAAACTGTGATAGCATTCCTCAACACACTAAGCCACCACACCGTAGCATTCCGGAGAATTACAAACTTCTCCCCCACTAGAATCATTCCTGCTTCTGCAGACAAGGTTAGGAAATAAACACGTACCGACAGTGTTTTCACACACATGCCGTATACTAGGGATTTAAACCACAACACCAGGTTAAACAACACACAGTCTCCATCCCAAAGGACAGACTCAACTCAACTCAACAACACTGGCCGGACGGACCGACCTGCTCTGATACCAATTGTAACACCCCACTTCCCGTATTAAATAAAATATAAATATTATAATAATAATCAGAGTTTTCACCAAAAAGTGGGATATCACATCTCTAAATTTTATAAAAATACTTTATTCATTCTTTTCAAAATAATACAGCGGAATTTGTTTCATAAAGTAAAATACATCAAAACATGATACGTCACAGGATTTCAACACGTTTGACATAAAACAATTACAACACCCATATCCCGTGTTACGTATCAGAGCATCCTAGACTCGACGGTCACACCAATATCCAAGCTAGCTAAACACCTGGATTATCTGTACTTCCGAAGAAGCACAGACCACAACAACAACAAAGGGGTGAGAAAACATGATCAAAAATATAATGGTAATGTAATACATGTAAATAAGGTAGTACAACACACCAACACACCAAGATTCACCCCTAACAACACCATATGACGAACCTACTGTTCAAATTACAATATAACATATTATAATGCAAAATGCAACTCAACACCATGCATGCGGTACCGACTCATTGGTTCATTCAATCGAACCTGGATAGATCACTTACGCTCCTCCTGAGACATGATCTATCCCCCACCATTCTCCACAAAGGAGTACGGATGAATCACTTACGCTCCTCCTGAGACATGATTCATCCCACCAAAACACCATGATATGCACAACACCAATGCATAACTATTATATTCAGGCACACTAAGTGCACACGATCCTCCTGATCATATCATCATACATCATATATATATATATATATATATATATATATATATATATATATATATATATATATATATATATATATATATATATATATATATATATATATGTATGTATATATATATATATATATATATATATATATATATATATATATATATATATATATATATATATATATATATATATATATATATATATATATATATATATATATATATATATATATATATATATATATATATATATATATATATATATATATATATATATATATATATATATATATATATATATATATATATATATATATATATATATATATATATATATATATATATATATATATATATATATATATATATATATATATATATATATATATATATATATATATATATGCATAGATATATTATACACCAACACCATATAAATCAATTCACACAGTGAGCAATCTCACATTCTAACACCAAGTATAAACACATCCCAACACTCGGGGAATACACGATCCTACTGATCACTGCACCATAATCATATACATGATACACCCATCATTCATTTTAATTAAATTAGATATTAAACGAGTTCACACTCTAACACCATATATAAACACATCTCAACACTCGGGGAATACACGATCCTACTGATCACTGCACCATAATCATATACATCAACTAATTTCCCACCAGTCATTATTACGGGAAACATGTACTATCACCGAGTACACAAGTTAATTCCCACAGTCATCATTCATACATGGCATTAGGGCCAAAGGAATCACACAAGTCCAGAGCTCAAGGCCAAAATATCACAACACTCACATTCTGGTTCTGCTACGTTCGCTGACATTCGCCAGGCGAAGCCCCGTAGCGAACCTTCGCTAGCATTCGCCAGGCGAACCTGCTGGCGAAGCCCCCTTTCCACTATCGTGCATTCGCCAGGCGAAGGGATCATTCGCCAGGCGAACCTTCGCTGGCTACACTCGCCAGGCAAACTTTCTACCCTTTCAGTCTGGGACTTAATTCTGAATTATTCGCTGCCACTCGCCTCAACTCGCCAGGAGAACACTCGCCCCCCATTCGCCAGGCGAAACTTCGCCAACACTCGCCAGGCGAAGCCCAGCGAATGCTGCGATTCACCAATTTCTAACAGTTCTGCAGAGCTATTCTAAGCTGAACTCAGCCTAACTGCTCACTTCCAATTCACAGCTTATGACCAGTACCAACAATATACGATATCATAATTATCGGTTTCTAAGCCACATTCCCAAATCAACTCTTAGACATTCTACCGATGCCTCAAAGGGTCACACAGAATCTGCCTAAAAACCGTAAACCTAGCCTATACGCCAAATTAACCAAAAACAACAATTCATCAACAATCAACATATGTCAGTTAAACAATCACCACATACTAACACCAATTAACAACATCAATCAACACTCAACAGCATGCTAATATAAAATTGCATATATCAACATATTCCTACGGGGTTAAGGAATCCCCTCTACCCTATACATGTATATACCATCCCAATCAAGTTTCTCCCCCCTTACCTTGGTTAATTACTCAAATCGAGGAATTCCCACGAATATGTTGGTCCTTCCTTGTCAATTGGTTGATCGATGAAAGAACCCTCCAAGGTTTGGCCAATTCTGATTTCCCTCTTTCCTTCGTTCTACGCTCTTCTCCCTTTCTATCGTTCTTTCTCCCAACCCCCAAATGTATCGTAAAACTAATGACCCCTCAAATTCTCTATTTTAATTCTCTAATCCCAATAATAATAATAACTAATAAAATAATATAATAATATTACTAATATTAATAATACTAATCATAATAATACTATTAATAATAATAACAATAATAATAATAATAATGTTATTATCTCACCAAAATAATAATAATAATAATAATAATAATAATAATAATAAATATAATAAATATAATAATAATAATAATACCCCCACCAATATTACTATTAGTTATTATATTATTATATCTACACCAATTCACCACCAATAATCCTCCCATATCAGGGACACCCACCAATAATAATATTCATACTGATGATAATAATCATAATAATAATAATAATAATAATAATAATAATAATAATAATACCACCAATATTACTATTAACTATTATATTATTATCTCCACACCACCAATGATCCTTATATATCAAGGATACTCACCAATCACATGCCAACACACCCCACCTAAGGGCACACCAACATAAAATAATTAAATTAACACCAAAATTACTAAATAAATAAAATGGGTGTTACACACTGCATCTAACGGTCATCGCTTCATTCTAGTAGCTATCGACTACTTCACCAAGTGGGTGGAGGCAGCCTCATATGCTAATGTGACCAAGCAGGTGGTGGCTAAATTCATAAAGAGGGACATCATCTGTCGTTACGGAATTCCTGAGCGGATCATTACTGATAATGGTTCGAATCTGAATAACAAGATGATGAAGGAGCTGTGTCAGAGTTTCAAGATTGAACACCATAACTCATCTCCTTACCGACCAAAGATGAATGGCGCCGTTGAAGCGGCTAATAAGAACATCAAGAAGATTGTGCAGAAGATGGTCATGACCGACAAGGACTGGCACGAGATGTTGCCGTTTGCACTGCACGATTATCGTACAACGGTACGTACATCAACTGGGGCAACTCCTTTCTCACTGGTGTACGGTATGGAAGTTGTCCTACCATTAGATGTTGAGATCCCTTCTTTACGAGTTTTGGTTGACGTGAAACTCGATGAGGCAGAATGGATTAAGAACCGACTAAACCAACTCAGCCTGATGGACGAGAAGAGATTAGCATCGATTACGCATGGTCGTCTGTACCAGAGCCGAATGAAGAAAGCTTATGATAAGAAGGTGCGTCCTAGAAGCTTTCAGACGGGTGATCTCGTCCTGAAGAAGATTCTTCCTCCACACTCCGATCACCGGGGCAAGTGGACTCCTAATTACGAAGGTTCGTACGTTGTCAGCAAGGTCTTCTCGGGAGGAGCTTTGTTGTTATCCACGATGGATGGCGAAGATTTTTCATCCCCGGTGAACGCGGACGCAGTTAAAAAATACTTTGCTTAAAAAACGACCCGCTGGAAAGAAAAATGAATATCCAGGCAAAAATGGGGCATCCCGGCGAACCCTAAAAAAGGAAAAGGGTTCGGGCAAAAATTAGGGATATAAAGAAAAGAATGTACACCCGCAAAGCCGAAAACCTGGAAGGGCGGCTTTGGCAAAAAAGGGTATCCCGGTGAATCGAAAACCCGAAAGGGCGATTCAGGCAAAAGTTAGGGATTTGAAAAAAGCGAATGACTGCGTTCCGCGTATGGACTTTCATTGTTTAGTGGTTTGGAAGACCTGAGGGCCGTTTATCTGAATCAATCTCTTCTGAAGCTGAAGCGTCGGAGAAGTATCGAAGTCGAGTAGGTCATAGAGGGATCAACTCATGGTGTTCGTCTACGCCTCATTGCCGACATTTGTGTATATACTGATGTATATTTATGTTTTATTTTTGCGCAGCTTCCTCGTTCCAGGAGCTTGCATCTGTTGTAAAGCATTTTTACCCATTTAGGGGTCCGTTATCAATATAATGTATACTATTCAGCAATTTTGTTTGCCTGTTTAGCATTTATCTGTTTTGTTTGCGAAAAAGAACGCCGATGTTTTTGATAAAATGCGCATACATAAACTTACTGGCCTAGGCCACTGATTGTTGAAACAATGAATTACTTGAATATTATCACAAGATGATAACCTTGATAGGTCCCTTTGAGAAGGGTATCTTATCTGTTTGTTTGTGTTGTTGCAAGTATAGCATATTCCAGGCAATACGCCGTATGCGTCCCCAAGCAGGATGATTCCTTCTTCTTCAGCAAGTTCAGCAGCACCTCCTCGTGGAGTATGAACATGAGATCGAAAGCATTGTTATGTCTCCCCAAGCAGAGGAGATTCTCTCCCCAATCAGATGCATCCTGAAGGAACGCCATCTACCCAGCTGAGTCATACACTGAAGTGTGCAACACTCGATAGTACAGACTGAAGTCTCCAGCGGGATTGAAATTCCTCACAGAGTTGTACTCTCCCCTGTAAGCAGGATGATTCCTTCTTCCCCAGCTGAATTTGCAGTTCCCCAAGAGAGTCGAGTCCTGGGAAGCCGTTTGGGCCATGATTGGTTTTCCCCAGTAGAATGTTGAGTAGCTGATGCTATATTTCCCCACCGGAGTCGTTATCTCCAGGAAAGTTTTGTCGCGAAGGCCATGCAGTTTATTTTTGTGATTGACATCGTTCTCCTCAGCAGTTGTGGTTCATATGCCCAGTTGAGCGGGTTCAGGTTCTCGTAGAGCTTTATTCCCCTGCAGCAGTCGACTGAAGTTCGTTTCCCCGGGCGGAGCCCAATTGAGATTAGTGTGACCTCTTCTCCTCGGCAGGATGATTCCTTCCTCCACCAGAGTGGTTCTTTCTCCTTGACAGGAGGATTTTTCCCTTCAACATTTATTTTGTTGATGGGGTCATAACATGTTGCATGATTGCATAACATCTACCCTAAACGCGTAGCATTTCCACCGTGTGGAGCATTGCGCCATTGTCAAACATATGCATATGAAACATGAGCTAGGTCGTTACCGTTCTTGTTTTGCAGGTGTTCCCCGGCAGGGTGTCTGCTCAGGATGATTCCTGAAATCTCAGAAGAGTTTGTCTGCTCAGGATGATTCCTGAAATCTCAGAAGAGTTTGCGTGGCTCAAGATGATTCTTGAATTCTCCAGCAAAGTCGTTTGCCCAAGATGATTCTTGAACTCCTTAGCGAAGTGGTTTGCTTAAGATGATTCTTAAAATCCCCCGTGAAGTCGCCAGAGTTGGTTGCTTAAGTTGAGGCTTAGAGTCCCCGGCAGAGTGTTTGCTCAGGATGATTCCTGAAATCTCCAGCAGAGTTATTGGTTCAGGATGATTCTTGAAGTCTCCGGCGGAGTTATTTGCCCAAAATTATTCTTGAAGTCCTCAGCAGAGTTGATTCATCCAGAATGATTTCTGGATCCCCGAAGCAGAGTTACTTGATAGTTCTCCAGAATCCCCAGCGGAGATGCGTCATCCCCAGCAGGTTTCTGAACAGCGAAGTTGAAACTTCCCTTGAAGACTTGGTGATCGAAGTCCGGCGGTAGTGCCGAAACCCCAGACTTACTGACGGAGTCTAACTGCGAGACCGAAGCAGTTATCTCAGCTGACGCGGAGCGCCTGACGACAAAAGATTGTGTATCCCAACTTGGTTCATGATTGACCAAGGGTTCTGTTCCCGACTTACTAATGAAATCCGGCTGACGCCCGAAAATTTCCTTGAATGCCCGATGGCATGATTAACTTGATTGTTGAAAAGTTCCCAATGACCTGATGAGTCCCGAGGACTTCTGATGCCTGACGGTATGATCGACCATTTATCACAGGTTACCGAGTGACCAGTGATCCCTTGATGACTTGAGGATGAATATATACAGCAAAATCAGATGACCATCCTGACGGAGATTTGAGATTCGACGTTTCACAGGTTACCGTGTGACCAAGTCCCCAGCAAGGTCCCGCACAACTATCATGTTCAGTTTTGAAGATCCTACCAATCAGAGTATCGTTTACCTGTGCGGTTGGCAGATCGCTAGTTACCGTGTAACAAGTGATCCCTTGATGATTTAAGGACGTAGATGATCATCCTGACGGAGATTCGAGATTAATCCTTCACCAGTTACCGTGAAACCGGTGATCCCTTGACGATTTGAGGATGCAATGGTATCAGATGTATCAGAGAATCATCCTGACGGAGATTCAGATCAGTATTTCTCCAGCTAGTTGTCGTGCAACCATTATTTCAGTTTCCGAAGATTTGTCCCCATCAGAGTACCGTGTACTTGTGCAGTTGGCAAATTTCCGGGTTTATTGGTATTCAACCGTCTTTTACCTTGATTGTTTGAGAGCCGTTCGCTTCTCACCCAGTCAGGTCCAAGCCGCTTGAATAGGGGCAGTTGTTGCACCCCAAAATTTGCCCAACATTTCTTTACCTAGCTTATGTTTCATTTCATTCACATTAGCATTATCATTTGCATTTCATTGACATGTATGCAGGAGATCAAGAGGTATGATTACCAATCAAGAGCTACACAAGACTTTGAAGCTAACTAAGAGGCTTATTCAAGTGTTCAAGGGTTGATATCCTTGTCAGAGAAGTTAAAAGATCCTCAGAGAGAGTGGTTGAAACCAAGAGGGTGTGTCTCCTAACTTGAGAGTTGTGGAAAGCCATCAGATGAATCTGAGACCATGAGGATGGACTTGAGGTCTTGAGAGAGCTCATGAGAAGTGTTGAAGATCACTTTGAGGCCTAGACAGGTCATTGTGCAAGATTAAGAAGTCTCAGCCATGATTGGTACAATTAGGGTTTGACTGGGTCAACCCTAAGTCAACTGATGATTTGGAGAAGGTTGAGACCTAATTCAAGATCCATGTGATCATGGATTGATGCATTGAGATGTTATAAGGATGATTCCAAGGTCAACTCATCATGATTGAAGAGTTTGAGAAGTTTCAAGCTAGGGTTTCTAAGGCTTGATAGTGTAAAATCCCCTAGTTTGACCCCCATCTTCAAGGCAATTTAGCTCAATATGTGATTGTCATCTCATCTTTCCCCTAACATGAATGTTGTAGGGCATGATATTAGCTTTAATTTGAGTCCTAGAAGTCCTTGATAGGATTTGTAGAACTCAAGTTATGACTTTGACAAGTTACAAGTCATCTGAGGAATGTGAATTTGGAGCTTGAAAGTTACCCAACTTGCATGAAACTTTTTCCCAAGAAGGATGATTCCTATGAACTTTTGGTTAATATGAATGTTGTTCCTTATCCTCTTAGCTTTCTAGAGAGTACTAGAAGTCCTTGATAGAATTTGTAGAACTCATTTTATGGCTTTGACAAGTCAAGGGTATTTTGGTCATTTTGAGATTACAGGTCATTCAACCATAAGACCATAACTCCTATTTGCAAGCTCCAAATGGGAAAATGTTCAACATCAAACTTGTTCAAAATGATGTTTTAAGGCTAGTTAAGAGGTCATGAGAGGTTGGAATTGCTTGTAACTCAAAATTACAAAATTGACTTAAAAAGGAAGATTTAAAGTTCATTAAAAGGACCAAATTTGGGATTTTTCATTTCAAGGCCAAGATAAGGCATGTAATATGTCATTTTGATCAGAAATGACATTTTAAAGACAATGGCAATGTTACTTTTCTCATTTGAGGTCAAAATCATGGAGTTGTTTTTGCTTGCTTAAGACTTAAATAACATAATCCAAACTTCTCATAAGTGCAAGACCAATGCTCCAATCCATCAGAACACTTTCATAATCTCATTTGGAGAATATTTGGATGAAGAGCATAGTGAATACAAGCTACTGCAAGGACTGTCATGAGTGTATCATGAGATTGAACTTTTCATGACATGAGATATTGAATTTCTCAATAGAGTGATCTAGAACTTTCTAGATCATTCATTCATGTCCTATATATGACTATGAAGTGGTTCAGAGTGAAGGTTGGTGAGAATTGAGAGAGTAGAGTGAGATTGCACTTGGAAATTTCTTCTTGCAAATCCATTTCAATCCAAGATATTGATCCCAATAGCTTGCTCTGAGGTTGGTGATCAATTCCAGATCGAATTCAAGGCCAAACTGTGGAGGAATCGTGAGTTAGCCATTGGAGTTGGAAGCTTGCAACTCAAAATCGGTTTCAAGAATCCACGTGGTTTCAGCTCTTTTCTTTGCATACAGAAGATTGATTGGAGGCTAGTGAAGGAATCTGCAAGATCTTGAGGGTTGATTTGAGGATTTAACCACTCTGTTCACTCAATTTTACCAGGTATGCAAACCTCATTCCATAGCTTAATTTAAGTAGAATTAAGAGGAATTGTTATGTTAGATGCATTGTGGATTGATGTAGGAAGGTTTCTGGATCATCAATTTGGAGATTAGTGACCAATTAGGGTTTATGCCATTTTCGGTTGAGATTGTGTTCTTGCAAATCTTGAACTTTTAGGGTGATTAAGTGGTATAGGAAGATTCCTTGTGAAATTTGGGACAAGTTTCGTGTAGAGACCATTTGAAATGAAGGATTCTAGAGAGAGTTAGGGTTGGGGATGGTTGATCGGAGAAATCACCGGCGGTGACTCTAGCGCGCGCAGGTGAAGAGAAACTCAGAAATTTAAAAGGTTGAAGATGACTGGATGGCCATTGGATTAGGCTGAGACCTTTGACCAAAGTGGGATCTAACGGCCACGAGCGATGGAAATTTTTTGAAGGATCTCTAAGTACTTGGAACGTAGCGTTTCATTTAAATTGTTGTTTTGGGCTTAGTCACCAGTTGATACTCACACCCCCTTTTGGGCCCAAACACTGAAATGAACTGAATTAATTTGCTACCTACACCACGCGCCTATTATTTTCTTTGGATTTTCATTTTATTTTTCATTTTCATTCATGGTTATTGGAAAATTCATAAATAATTGAAAAATGATGCAATTAATTCCATTCTTTTTTCCATGGATTCATGATTGAAACTAGTATTTTTTAGATAAAAAATATTAATATTTCATGCATTTTTTTATTTTATGTGCATTTTTTAATTTTAATTGATATTAAAATAGCCATGGTTAATACTTTGTTTTGTTGAATTTGGTTTGATCATGTGATGATGATTTTTGTCTTGATTTTTTGTGTGTAGCTAGCATAGATATGCATGTTCCCCCTAGATTTTTCTCACATTTTTGTGATGAATGTAAGTGGTAGTTTTAAGTTGAAACTTTAGGAGCTTTTTTTTAGGGTTTATGGTTAATACCTTATGATTTAGGTTTTATTTTTAGAACTTGGTGGATGATTCAACCTCTGATTTTTGTATGGTAGATTCATGATTGAATTAGGGTCCCTTAGGAATTTTTGTAGGAATTTAAAATGTAGTTTTCTATTTTTGTTTGATTTTAGTTTAGGAGCTAGCTTTGGATGATGCTAATGCACTAATTCAACTAGAATGACTTCTTTAGTTCCCTTAGATTAGGTTTTTGTCTCTCTTGCTCTTGGATGATGTTGAAGACAAGCTTGGGCTACCATGGATTGCTTGAAGAAGCTTGGATGTGAAGATCATCCCTTCTTTTGGTGTAGTGTTGATTAGGTGTTAAGATTAGGGTTTGTAGGCAGAGCTTCTAGATAGTTTCTCTTCCTTCACAAACATGGTAGATGTTGATAACTTCCATTCTTCCCTATGATGTAAGGTCCCCTTGTAAAGGCCTCATCCCTCCTTTGGTAGGATGTGTGTCTCTTTACAAGTGGGTAGAACCTTTGAGGGTCCCTTTCTCTGATGATAGGGTACTTAGTGGTGACCTTTGGTCTTCACTCTGCTACCAATCATCCAAACTTTGCTCTTGTTAGATGAATCTTTCTCCCTTGCTAGAGGATAGAGTCCTTGTATGAAGACTGAAGAGGCTAGAAGTTGATACTTCTCTATATTTGAAGACTACTCTTAGGAGCTGAAGCTTGTAGATCAGGCAGAGTAAGTTGATACTTGTAAGGAGGAGAGAGCTGAAGCTTGAAGGTCCAGAAGAACAACGTGACACTTATGAAGAAGATCAAATTGAAACTGAGTGAAGAGCTGAGGCTCGAAGAAGAAAAGTGAGTTGATACTTATGTTGATACATTGAGAGCCTTAAGGAACAAGTTGATACTTGCTATTGGGATTGAAGCCTGAAGGTGGAGTTTACCAAAGAGCTGAAGCTTGAGGGAGAAGAAAGAATAAGTTGATACTTATGTTGGATGTATTAAAAGCTTGGAGGAGCAAGTTGATACTTGCTATTGAAGATGATAGCCTTGAAGAGTGGTTGAGGACTGATGACTAAACCAGTGTCAGAGGGTTGCTTTGCTGTAAAGCTGTAGGAGTGGTTGATCTGCTTCCTTTTCCTGTCAGTTTGCTTTCTGTGCAACTGTATTGATGTGACTTGTTTGATTTGCTTGATGCATTAGAATAAGTTCATTCTTAGACTGATTCAAACTAGGAGCATTATTGCACTAGAGGTTGAGTTGCTCCCTCTGCTTGTATTTTTACTGTATGGCTTTGCTTGCTGGTATTCGGTAGAGCCCAGCTCCCTTGCCTATGTGGTTTGTGTTTGCTTGATAGCATGTCCTTCTTCTGTATGATTGCAGTTGCTCTTATCTTTCTTGACAACATGTTGTTTCTTTCTGTATGATTGCAGTTATTCATATCTGGCTTGAGGTTGAGATGAGCTTGTGGAGGCTGCTGCCCCACACACATTTCCTCCCTCACTTGCATTGCATGCATTTTATTTACAGTTGTTTACTGTTTAAGCTGATGCTTTATCTGTTTTGTTTATCATTGACATGACCCCCTAGGAATCTCACTTCCTTTGATAAGGAAGTGATGATAGAACTTTAGGTTGAAACCTATGCATGATAACTTCTAGAAGTTCCCTGTTTCAAACTTCAACCATAGGATGAATCCTTGGCATGACAACATTAGGACTTGATAGTATTCCCTTAGTTGTCCCTCTCTCTTCTCATCCCAAAACAAATTAAAATACAGTAATAAAGGTTAACTGACGTCGTACGTTATGAGCCTTAAGCTACTTGAGAAAGGGTTGTTGGAGAGTTTCTTTTCAACAACTTGGATGTTTAGTATGGTACCCTTTGGGTGACATGCGACGCATTCACTCTCAGGTCAGTGTCTAGTGCGAAATTGGTTGTAAACATCCATAAAAAACAGTTCTTCCGTAAAAGACAGAAAACAAACTTCAAACCTTTTTGCGCCGTGGGCCCATAATTCAAAGGAAGCTTTTCTGAAGAAAAGAGTGTCGTTAACTCCCAGTTCTACCGCAAACGGTAACGCTTAAGTCTCCAAGGGTCGAGCTGCGTACACCAAACTGTTGGAACTGTTTGTTAACCCTACTCGAAAAACAGACGAATCTGAATTCCCGTAATCCGTATTATCCCGAACTACGTAAGCTCTGATCTCTCATACCTGTGGAGAGTACGTAGGCACAATACTGACGTATTGGCGAGCCACCTTCCCCTTAACCCGTAGTTAGTCGAACTACGTTGACTCTGATTTCTCATTCTCTGATGAGAATACGTAGGCATAAAGCGTGATGCTTTGCCGAGTCATTTTCTTTTTTTTTCAGGCCGGCCTTGATAGGTAGATAGATAAAACCAACCTGTCAGATAAACACAACAAGCATGGATCCCATCGAGTACGATGGACGTGAGGGGTCCTAATACCTTCCCCTTGCGTAACCGACTCCCGAACCCAGACAATGGTTGCGATGACCTTATCTTATACCTTTTCGTCAGGTTTTTCCGATCGTTTCCTTTCCCGTTCTGAGGGATAAATAACGAAAGGTGGCGACTCTTTTGTTTTTCCGGCACCTTATTTTCGCGGAAGCGACAACCTGTGTCTTATAAGTCTAATAAAGTTGTGTCGTATCCATACAATGCTACAATGTTAGAAGATGGAAAAAAGGTGCCTATTCCATCCCTTTCATCTATTGTGAATATTGCTAACGTTAGCAGGGTGACCCGAAGCAGTCGTGTGTTTGCTACACCACCTCCTAAGAAGAATGAGATACCCCTGCTAATAAGCCTATTATGTTTGAGACTCCTGTGGTACAATCTGAATCTAGATTTGTTACTGCCAATATAGTGGTGCTAGTAAAGATGTTGATAATGAAATGTTGAAATTGATAAAGAGTGAGTAAAAAAATTATGGATAAGTTATTACAAAGTCCCTCTAAGATTTATGTATTGTTATTGTTAATGAACTCTGAGGTTCATAGGGAAGCTCTGAGAAAAGTACTAGAACAAGCATATGTTGACTATGACATGACCATGAGGCTGGAGCTGTCACTTCGACACTCCACCAAAAGTTGAAACTTGTGGAGAATGGGAAACTTGTTATGGTAGGAGAAAATCAGGCCATGTGTAGTATTAAAAATTGTGATTATAAGTTATTAATTAACTTCACTCATAAAACAAGAGTCGCCACCGCACTTTTATTTTATCCAAAGGAAAGGAAAAAGAGCAAATAAAACCTAAAGAAGTTCTAAAATAAAAACCTATAAACAGAGACAGGGTAAAGGGGTTGGTTACAAAAGGGAAGGTTTTAACACCCAAAACGTCTATAGTACTTTATAGGAACCTCTGAAATATCTACACTTTTTGGTTTGAAAAGGGTTTGCCTGTAAAGGATTGGGGAGGTGAGAAGGGGAGTATTTTTTTTGTTTGACAAGACTTCCTGAGTCTCGTTTCTACGTACCCATAAAATGCAATGAAGGATCAAAACCTCGTAGTCCGTGGTAAAAATATCAAATAGTTTGTTTGGATTCATTTTAAATGAAAAGACAAGTTGTCATTTTAAGGAGAATACTATAACCAATCATCCATAAGTAATGAGAACTTTGCATCACAAGGAGAAGGGCTCCAACTTGGATAAAATCAACAAGTATGCCACTAACTCTCATAAGTGGAAAGGAATTACCATCAATGCTATGGGGATAAGAGAATTACATCTCAACTATGGAAATGACTCATGTCTAAACTTTATGAAATTTTTTAAAGCAAAAAATGTACAAAGACACAAAATGATTGAATGAGTTTTTGTATTTTTTATGTCTTTTAAAATTGGTCAAAGTATACTTAGGATTTATTAGCATTCATTAAAGAAAATATTTTGAAAATGCACTTCACAAAGTCAAGGTTTTATTAAGAAAAAGGTTCTAGTTTGAATGAAGAAAATTTTGAAAAAGGGAGAAGATTTTGAAATTTGAAGAATGGGGAAGAGATGAAGAGACTATCCTAAAGCATAAAATAAAAGATAACGACAAAGAAGGATCTGACCTAGAGAAGATAGCTAACCCCATGACATAAGTAAATCAAGAATTCCCTCCTTTGGATTGAGCCTCACAGAAAAATAAGCTAGTAGTAATTCAAGCATCAGACAAAATCATAATAACCAAGATAATTCTTCAAGAGAATCCTTAACCCAAGGGTACCAGATGAATCCAAATAGGTCTTAAGATGTATTTCCAAGTAAAGGTCAAGATCTTAATTCTAAGTCCATAACTCCTAAATAATGCATAAGGTAGTAACATCAAGTCCACAAAGTAACCAAGTCTTTTAAGAGTTTTTAGATTTATTAATGTCTTAGGAGAAAGTCCAAATGGATAAAATAAAAAGAGCATAAGCATAAACACAAGTCCAAGTGGACAAAGAGAAAAACAATATGATAACATGATATGAAATGCTAAAGTAAAAGCATAAAAGTAAATGACAATAATAAAGAGCATAAATTAATGATAATTAAAGTAAATATTAGTAAGTTAGTGATTAGAAAAGAAAGGTAAATTTGTCATTTTTTAGAGAGCACTCAACTAAACATCCACAAGCATGAAAACATGGTCTTATACATTACCAAGAGAACGACTCCAACTTGGATAAAATCAACAAGTATGCCACTAGCTTTCTTTAGTAACAAAAGATCCAATCTATTTCACACAATACCATGGAGAATAGGAGGCTGACAATCTCACTTACAAAAATGACTTAGTTTCCGATTCGGGACAAATTTATCGCTATTGTTAAGCAATCATAACACAACCTATAAGAAAGGTCATACTATGGAAGGCCGGCCAGTAATAATATATGTGCTAATGCAAGCTAGAGAAATGACATGTAAGTCATTCTCCTAAAGCTTACCACACAAAAAGAAAAAAAAGAATGTTCTCATCTTAATCAAGAACTTCAAAAAGTTCCATGATGTTAAAGATTTTCATCCACCAAAAGAAAAAAAAAAAGAGAAGGGAGATGAAGAAGAGACAACAAAGAAACCAAAACAACAAATTGAACCTAAGGATTGATAAACCTATCATCAAGATTAATCATCCATTTTGTAGGATTAAGGTTTCACCTTCATCAACACCTAAGATCCATTGAGCTTGATGAAAGTTGACCAAATCAACCAAGATTCAATTCAAACAACAGTCAACAAAGGTCAAACAAGAACAAAATGCAATAAAATGAAATAATATGCATTAAAATGATTTTTAAAATGAATAAAAAAAAAGGAAAATAAAAATGAAAAAGCAAAAGATGCATCAAACAAGATCACAAATGATCAAGATAAATCCAGGAAGTCAGAAACAGCTCAAGGATCATATACAAAAATTTTGAGAATTTGAAAATGCATAAAAGTATTTTTAAACTATTTAAAACATATGCAAAAAGAAGAAAATCATGAAAAATAGAAATGCTAAAAAAATAGGAAATACTTTTATGAAACTATGGAAAAAAATTGGAGTGAAGAATGTTAATGCAACTATTTTTTTATGAATTCTTGAAATTTAAATGATTTAAAACAAATAAAAGAAAAATAAATAAAATCAGAAAAATCCAGAGGCATTTGATCCACTTCATTAATCATACATGGATGATCTAATGGTCCATAAGCGTATTCCCACAGTGGATCCAAGTCAAACAACACACAAGGAATTAGGAATAGTCAAACCACCAGAAAGATTTTAAGTGGTGCGTTGTCATTGGTTGGATGATGACACCTTATCATCTTTAACCTCCAGCCACCAAAATAACCAAAAAATGTGGAAAAATCATGATCTCTCTAATAGAAATGAGAAATGCTCAGATAAACACCATCGTCTCACCTTTTCATTGTGAATTCACCCATAGTAACCACTGGAATTTATATTAATTGTGATATCCAAATTTTGAGAAAAACCATAAGAAAATTGAAAATGAGTTTGAAAAATAAAATCTCAAATCACCATGAAAATGCAATCTAAAAGAAGAAGAATCTTCAGAGGATCAAGGACTATATTGTAGCAACTTATTTGGATTGATTTGATGCTGAATTCTACCTGAACGAAGTGAGATCAAAAGTTTCTTAAACTGGACTTGGATAGCTTGATTCAGTGCATGATTTGGCTTGCTCTTGATTCAGAAAAGTGATGGAGTCAAGAAATTTGAACTGGAAGCTCGGAAAAGGTGAATTCGGATTTGAAAAAAGTGAGCTATGAAGTGAGTTGTGCAGGGCTTCTTTGGCTCTTTGAAGCTTGTGTAATGAAGCTTGTTCGATCCATGGAATTTTTGTGACTTGCACATGCTCAAAACACAGCTTAAACTTGGGTTTTATTGATCAAAATGCTTTGGGAAACTTGATAATGTTGATTAGAGTCCAAAACACGCACTAATTTGGCTTATAATTGAGAAACAAGTGAATCAAAATTCTGACCATGTGTAATACCCTAATTTTTACCTCTAAGATCCCACTTCATTTTGCATCTTTGCATCACAAACAAGATCACAAGCTTTAGTCCTCCTGCCTTCTCCTATTGGTTTGATTCTAACAGAAGATCACCAAGCACCCTCGTGTTCCTTGTTTGCTTTATGTTTGTTTATATTTACTAACCAATATTCACAATATCAAAAATATGTTTTGTTTCGTTTTGTTTATATTGTTAAATAGGTAAGGAAGACATTAAGGATATCAAACTTAGTTCCTCATCACTATTCAAGCTCATTTTGATTAGGAACATCCCAAGGTTTAATAACTTGTCTCTCAAGAAAGTCAAATGTTTATTTCCATGCCTTCTTCAACAAGTAAACATTAAGCCAAGACCAGAGCACTGCAGCAAAAGGCCAAATTTTCATTGTTTTCACTGATGTAATTGATTAACACTATTGGTGTAATCGATTACACCCCTTCAAAAAGGCACAATTTTGAACCTTTCAAGCATGTAATCAATTACACCCTGGCAGATTAGCCAAAATCAACAGCTTTTCAGTTCTGCAACATTTGACTTTGATTGCACTTGCATTGATTTACTCTTACATCAGGTGGAATATTCTAGATCAGAAAAATCACACAAATAACAACTACATATTATTCCCCTACCTCATCATGATTAATTCCACCATACACCCTCATTTCTATACCCATTTTAAACGAATTGATTTTTGATTTGGATTCCAAACCAACTTCCAAGCCTCATTGTTCTCCAAACATATTTTCTATTTAAACAAATTCCTCCCATTCCTAGAGGTTCCTAATCATTTTTCTGAATTTTCTACTCATCAATTCTTATTCTCTCCCATTTTTTGAATTCACTTTCTACATTTTTCATTTTTTTCCAACCATTACTAAAGCTCTTTCCATTTAAAGTTTACAAGATTTTCATTGAAGCTTGTTAATATTTGAGCTAAACCTCCATCAAAACACTTATTCTTCTTCTTTTTCAGTTCTGTTGAATCTAAGCTTTGGAGATCATTCTTGGAAGTTGATTTTGAAGAAAATTCAGATTTGGTTGGTAATTCTTGAATCAACGTTGTTTGAGCTTAATTTGCATCTCTCATCATGTAATCTCTTGTGATTTGTGTGTTTCTTGATCTATTTGCTCGCGTTGGTGTTTATTTGATGTTAATTGTTGTGATTTTTGTGCTTGATTGCTCACATTATCATTTGATGTTCGAATGCACAAGAGATCATGGAAAAGTGATTTTAAAAGCTTTGTTTCTGCTGCTGTTACAGGTGTAATCGATTACACTCCACTGTTGGTCCTCTGGATGTGTTGTTTTTCATGTTGTAATCGATTATACCCGTGCTGATGGCAGTTCTTGGCTTTTTTTGGGACAGTGTTGGTTCCCTTTCTTCTTTCTTCCCCTTTTCTTTTTATTTTACATTGGTTCATGGGTTTATTGATCAAATTTCTCTTCAATTTCCATGGACTTTGGGTGTTTGATGAAGTTGGATAAATCTTCATTAGTTTAAATCTATCTTTAAGTGAATCACTTGATTCATTTTAGGTACTTTGAATTAGTGATAGGTTTAGTACTTTAATCCACCAAGAAGAGTGGTTGAAATTAAAAATGGAATTATCTAAATGATATGATTCAATTTGTTTCCTCTTCTTCCCCTTTCTTTTTTTCTTTTGGCCAATGACAATCTTTAACATCATGCAGTTTATTTTAAGCTCTTGATTAAGATGAGACTATTCCTCTTTTTATTTTAGTGTGACAAGCTTTAGGTTATTGACTTATATTTCATTTCCCTAGCTTGTATTAGCACAAATATCGTTATTGACCGACCTCCCATAGTGTGACCTTCTTCATAGGTCATGCTACGATTGCTTAACATAGCGCTACGTTTTTTTTCCGAATCGGAATTAAGTCATTTTTGTAAGTGAGATTGTTAGTCTCCTACTCTTCATAGTGTGGTGTGAAATAGATTGTCTCTTTGTCATTCAAGGGAGCTAGTGGCATACTTTTCGATTTTATCCGAGTTATAGCCCTTCCCTTAATGATGTGTAGATTCATGTTTTCATGTTTATGGATGAATAGTCGAGTGTTCTCCAAAAAAACGACAAAATATTCTCCATCACTAATATTAACCTTATTAACTATATTGTTGCACTAAATTTACTTTGTGCCATTTGATTCTTGCTCTTTATTTCTTATAATTTATTTTATGCTTTTACTTTTAGCATTTCATATCATATTATCATATTGTTTTCCTCTTTGTCCAGTTGGACCTTTGTTTATACTTGTGCTCTTTTGTTTAGTCCATTTGGACTCTCTTTTAAGACATTAATAAATACCAAAACACTTAAAAAACTTGGTTCTTTTAATTTCTGACTGTTGTGATCTTATGCTTGGACTTGGACTTGGACCTTGGACTTAGAAGTTAGGACCTTGAACTTTTCTTGGAAGTTGATATTTTGAATCCTAAACTTCATATGGTACCCTTGGCTTAAGGACTCTCTTGAAGATCTATCTTGGTTATTATCACTTCGTCTGTTACTTAGATTTGCATTTGCTTATTTGGCTTGTTTGAGGCTTAAATCCAAAGGAAATAATTCCTGATTGACTTATGTCATGGGAGTTTACTAGCTTCGTGTGATTAGATCTTTCTTTTTCCTTAGCTTTTATATTTATGCAATAGGATAGTCACTTCATCTCCTCCCCTTCTTCAATTTTCAAACTATAACCTCTTTCATAAACAAACCTTGACTTTTTGTCAAGTGATTTTCAAAACTCTTTTTTCTTAAATAAATGTCAATTAACTTTTAATATATTTTTACCATTTCAAAAAGATATAAAAAATACAAAAACTCACTCAAACTTTTTGTGTCTTTATGCACTTTCTCATTTAAAACTTTTCATAAAGTTTAGACATGAGTCATTTTCATAGTTGACATGTAATTATTTTATTCCCCATAGTATTTAAGATGTTGACATTTTCCACTTAGATGTTGAGTGATAGACTTGTTGATTTTTATCCAAGAAAAAACCCTCCATTTTAAGATGATGCAAATGTTGTTTTCTTGTACTTGTGGGCGACTAGTTGTAGTTTTATCCTTAAAATGAATACTAGTCTTTTTATTTAAAATGAACCAAACAAACCAATTTTATTATTTGTACCCAAACTACGAGTTTTTGATCCTATATTGCACTTTGTGGGTACGTAGGAATGAGGCTCAAGAAGTCTCTCTAAACACAAAAATCTTAAAAAATATTTCTTCTCTCATCTCCCCAATCTCATTTCAAGCAAAATTTTCATACCAAAAAGCGTAGATTTTTCAAAGAGGTTCCTATAAAGTACTATAGACGTTTTGGGTGCTAACACCTTTCCTTTGTGTAACCAACCCCCTTACCATATCTCTGTTTATTTGTTCTTGTTTTAGAAATCCTTAGATTTTGTTCGCTTTTTTTCCTTTCCTTTGGATAAATATAAGCGCGGTGGAGACTCATGCTTTATGAGTTAAGTTAATCAACAGATTACACTCGCTACAGAGTGGCGACTCTGCCAGGGATTCTGATTCTCAGTGGGTTCAACCTACATTGATTTATTTATGCCTTTTTGTTTGATTTGTTTGTTATTGCTTGTTCTGCTTAGGTGCTTGGTGATCTATGTGATGACATAGGTACTAACCTGAACCTGAGAGCTCTTATGAGAGAACATGTGGTATAATCAAGGAGATATGCGTGGAGTATTCCTTTGCATTTCTAGTCGAGATCCACCACTCAATGGAGGCCCATTTGGAATTACTGATGTCATACTAAGTAGTCGTTTTTTTCCATTACTTTTTCCGACTTAAGAGCCTAAGAAGTTGGGGACCATAGAACCTTTAATCCATCCTGGACTATTAGGACGTAACGCGGAGATTATCCAGGTGTAAACTGTTACACCCTTCTAACCCCAAAATATAATTCATAAATTATTAAGGATAATACAACATAATTCACCACTCAAGGTTGTCACACTTCACATAAAATATTCGTAATAATTCATCCTGCTCCGTAACACGGGTTACAAAATTTACAACATCTTTTTCATTTATAACTTCAACACATAAATTGAAACTTCGCAGAAGAATCATAATCATAAAATAAACTTCATTCATCTTCATAATACCAAAATATCTTAGTCTCGTCAAAAATTGAAATTTAAATCAATTTAACATCTCGAACTCATGAAATATGTTAACTAAAATAACATAACATCAAACTCGAGTGTTCCCATCCCGATGTTACATATCAGAGCAAGACACCCCTATAAATAACGAAAATAACATAAACTTCTCCAAGGCCACCTTCACGCTTCTATGAGCTATTCTTGAATATATGCGTGTTACCCGTGTGGAGGCAACATTCAAACAAAAGGGTGAGTAATCATAATTCATTATAACAGATATAAGAAAAGATTTAATAGTTGAAAGTATCATTATATCAACACATATTATACATCAATACATCTTTGTTTTGGTGAGAATTGGATATCAAGCTATTGTATTTACTTGAATCACATATCATTGAAGTTCACCATCGAACTTTGATTTATCCAAAGGAAAGGGAAAAGATAAAAAAAAACTCTACTTGCACAATGTAACAACAATGCTAAAAGCTCTAAGGTTCAGGGGTTGGTTATACTAAGGGAAGGTACTAGAACCCTAAATATTTGTAGCTCTCTACAAGAACCTCTTATTTGTATTTATGTTATGTTATTTTTTGTTTTCTATGGGGAAAGACCTAAAGGTTTTACTAAGTATGCTCGCCAATACTTCGCGATCTTGTGCCTACGTATCCTAAAAAGGATGGAATCAGAGCATTCGTAGTTCACCTAACTACGGGTGATGAACAATTGATAGTGATCAAGGTTCCAAAGGGGGAGGTAAGTGTCCATAGCAATGACACTTACATAGAGTTTTGAAACTCTATCCTAAGTCTAAGTTGAAAAGCTAATGAATCTAAAAAGGTCAACCGGAAAGATGATTGTTCATAGTGTTGCACCCTAAAATTTGCTCAACCCATTTCACCTGGTTTATGTTTTAATTGCATTATCATTTGAATAGTCACATCATGTACATGGTCCAATAATTTTCATATCATAACATAGCAAGTCATCTAACAGGGGATCAAGTTCCATCCTTATCTAAAGAAGCACATCAAGGGGCCTTATTCAAGCTAAAGAACATCCAAGTCATCAAGGAATGGGTTGAAGCTTTGAGGAAATTTGAATGTCAACAGATGGATTTCTCTCCTAAATTGAGATATATTATCAACATGGAATTATGAATTTGAGGCGTGTATGAATCCCATGGGAGGCCTAGAGAGCCCTAGTGAAGCATAGACAAGTCATCGTATCAAGTTCAAGAATCATAATTGAGGTGTACAAGTAGGGTTTCATCTGGGTAGCCCTAGGTCAAGGAGAGCAAAGAAAGGGCACCAAGACCTAGCTCTCAGTCATGGAAGTCATGTATTGAGATGTTGAATCATGTGTATGGATTATTCAAGATCAAGTTCAAGAGAATTAAGAGTGGTTGGAGGTGTTTGAGACAACGTTCCTAGGGTAAAATCCCCTGTATAGCACTGGACTTCCAAGCCGCACAAGTCAACATAAATGTTTTAAATGGATTCTTGGACAACATGAAACTTTTAGGGCTTATCAATAGCTTTAATTTGAGTACTAGAAGTCTTCAATAAGATTTTTAGAACTCAAGTTATGGTTCTTGCAAGTTATGGGTCACCAAAGGGCACTGAAATTTATCTGTGAAAGTCACTTGACTTCCAAGCAACTTTTGCCCATCAAGGAATTTTCAAATGGATTATTGGCCAACATATGAGTTGTAGATCTTGATCTTAGCTTTCCATATAGTACTAGAAGTCTTCAAGAGGATTTGTAGAACTCAAGTTATGATCTTGGCAATCCAGGGGTATTTTGGGAGAGTTGAATTATAGGTCACTTTTCAACATAGGTCAAAATCTCTATCTTCCACTCCTCAAATGAAGAAATGTCTAACATGAGATGTGCTTAAAATGATGTTTTTAGGTCAGATAAGAATTCATGGGTGATTGAAATGGCTTGCTTCACAAAATGATCCAAAATGGCCTAAAAAGAATGATTTTTCAAATGATTCAAAGGAGGGAAATTGGGATTTTTGGATTATGAGACATACACATGGCATATGGGTAGTCATTTTGAATGTAAATTGGATTATAAACACAATGACATTTCCACATTTTTGAATTGAGGCTTAATTTCATGACCTACTTTGTAAAAAGTGCTTACTTACATTACAAGTTACAATGCCAAAACAAGAAACAAAGCATTTCAAGCCAAACTAACTATCCATTCACACTCACAAACCCATTTGCAGTTGGATAGAACATTCTAGAGCAAGCTGGAAGCTCAGAATCGTGATTGTAGCATTGAACTTCCATGGCCATGGCAGAATTTTGGATCAACAGATTTGGGCCTGAATTGGGTTGCAAAAGCCCACAAATGGTTTCTATTTAAGCTCTAGAATGTTTCCAGATGAAGTTTTGGTGCAGAATTCGTGGAGAGAGTGAAGATAGCAAGTTGAGTTTCAAGGGTTCTAACTGAAAACAGTTTCTGAGTTTGGATCAAAATCAAGCCAAATTGAAGTGCCTAGAAGCTTCATCTTGCTTCACTGATCGTGTTTGAAGAGTTGCAAAGCTTGAATCCATCATCTTCTACCTTTGTTGATTCAATTTTCACAGGTATGTAACCTTTGAATTTCCTCTTGATATAGGCTGAACTAGGGAGATTCTTGCATGTGGTTGGGGTTTAGATGGAACCTAGGTCGTTTCTGGATAGGAATTGGAGCAGTTAGAGACATTCCAAGATGACATGTGATTTCTGTTTGAGCACAAATTGAGTTGATCTTAAGGATATGAATTGATTTGGATAGATCATTATGATGTACAAAACATGAGGATCATTTCTGTGAATTCAATTTTGCAAATGGTGATGGTTGAGTTTTTGGCATATTCTGAAGATGGCTTCGTGTTTTAATTTCCATTAAGAATTGGATAAAAAGGATGTGATATTCATGATCCTGGTGATTTTCTGAGTGAGATAGGTATAAGGTTCATTAGTTTTGGTCACCTGAGTTTGGGACCTCATCGGAGAAGACGGTGGAAACCACCGTCTGGAATTTGCCTCAGGTCACCTGAGTTTTGGGGAAGACGATGTACGAGGCGTTGGATCAGGTTGACTCATTGACTGGGAGACGTGATCGTGTGGTCTTGATTCAATCTCATATTTCCCTCTCTAATCAATACGCTGCGTTTCATTAATCCCAGTCAGCGTGTGACTGGGATGCCATCTGGTCCTCACGTGGACGCGCCTCAATGCTTGGATTTGATTACCAGTCTCTCCATCTTATGGCTCCCATTTAATCCAGTTTTTAATTTCTTTTATTCTTTTTAATATTTTCTTTTATTCCATTTAATTTCTAAAATTCATAATAAATCCAATATTGGTCCAAAAAATATTTTAAAAATACCTCCATGGTCTTGGATTTATTCTTGATTTTATGAAATTAATAAATCCCATTTTTATCCTTTTTTCAATTTTATTTGAATTTTTCCATTTTATTATTTTCTTTAAATTTGGTATATTTGCTACATGTTCTTGTTGACTTTCTTGTGACCAGTTGGTGAATGATTTTAAGTTGATTCTTGTTGGATTGATTAGATTAGGGAAGCATGTACCCTTAGAAAATTTATCACAATTTTGTGAATAAAATTTAGGCTAGTTTGAGAGGTGAATAGGAGAGGTGTTAGAATTAGGGTTCAAGACAAATAGTTGTAGTTTTGTGCATAGTTTGAAGATTAAATGAGTGATCTAGGGTTTAGGATTCCTATGGGGTATTGGGTATAGGGTTAGGTTCCCTTAGAAATTTGCCTAGGACTTTCTGATGAGCTTTAGCATTTTATTTGATTTTTGCAACTTGTGTGGTGATTGTGGGTTTCTCCTTTGGATATTGGATTTGGATATGCTTGTGTGGGGATATTTTGGAGTGCTTTTGGCTTGGGTTGTGCTTGGATGACTTGAAGATCAAATGAAGTTGCTTTGGATGGCTTGAAGAAGCTTGGAGTTGAATACTTATCTTTTGTTAGAGGGCTTGTCAGAGGCTTAGGAGTTAGGATATATAGGAAGAGCATTAGAGTAATCTTGTTTCTTCTGTCAAACATAGAGAGATTCTTGTGCCTCTATTCCATCCCATGACACAAGGTCCCCCAAAGAAGTTCCATCTCTCCTTAGGAGGGATGTAGAGCATGCTTTGGTTGGGTAGAACCTTGAGGATACCTTTCACTTGCTATGTTAAGATCTTAGTGATTTCCTTGGGTTGTCACTGAGCCTCTTAACTTCTCAACTTCATCTATTATTAATTGAATCTCTTCTGGAGTGATTGCATTGAAGATGGAATTCATTGAAGATTGGTGAAGATGAAGCTGGTGACTGTCAAAACTGGTTGTCTGTTGAAGCTAGGGTTTTGCTGCTTTTTGTTGAAGCTGTTTACTGGTTGAGGTTCATGTTTGCTAAAGATGGGGCTTCTTGAAGATAGGAGCTTATCTAAAGCTTGAATATTGTTGAAGAAGGATGAGGGGGTCTTGCTTGGAGAAATTGTTACTGTCAACCCTTTATTGTTAATCAACTGTAGCTGTCAGAGCTGTTGCTGCTTGTGTTGCTTACTGTGGGAGCTGGTGTTGCTGTCAGAGCTGTTGCTGCTTGTGTTGCTTATTGTGGGAGATGGTGTTGCTGTCAGAGCTGGTGTTGGGTTTTATTTCTTTTTTGTATTGTTTGTTGGATTGTTCAGCTTGCCCCCTTAGGTTTGAAGTGAAGCTATTTCACTTTGCCTATTGTTTTCCCGAGTTCGAGGTTGAGTGGGATTCCCTTGCCTCGCTTGTACTGCTGCATGGCATACATGTTTACTGCTTACTGTATATATCTATTTCTTTTGCTGTTTATCCCCTAGGATCTCTGTTTCCCTCTGTGCAAGAGAGAAATATGACAGACAATAGGTTTTTATCCATGCATGACAACTTTAGGGTAGTTTTGATTCCCCTTTCAAACCCTAGGTTTTTAGAACTTCTTTCTCTTCTGTCTCAAAACAATTCAAAACACAGTAATAAGGATAATCGATGTCGTATGCTACGAGCCTTAAGCTATTTGAGAGAGGGTTGCTGGAGGGTCACTCTTCAGTAATCTGACTGCTTAGTGTGTTACCCTTAGGGTGACATACGACGTAGTCACCCTCAAATCATAGTCTCTAGTGCGTCAGAGATTGTGAACATACTAAAAAAACACTTCTTTCGTAAAAGATTCAAAACAAACATCAAAGTGTCCTTTTTGTCTGCTTGGACTTCTAATTGGAAGAAAACCTTTTCAGAAGGATCTAAAAACAGTCAGACAAATCTGTGTCTTCCGTAGCCCGAACTACGTTTGCTCTGATCTTTCATGCTGTATGAAAGTACGTAGGCATTGGATGTCGTATCCTAGCGAGAAACCTTCCCCCCTTAACCCGTAGGTACGCGAACTACGTTGACTCTGATTTCTCGTTCCAGACGGGAATACGTAGGCATAAAGTGCGATACTTTGCTGAGTCATTTTCTTTTCTTTTTAACCCAGACCTTTAGAGTAGATAGAATAACGATCCCTTAGCTAGAAAACAAGCGTGGATCCCGTCGAGTACGACGGACGTGAGGGGTGCTAATACCTTCCCCTTGCGTAACCGACTCCCGAACCCAGGATTTGGCTGCGATGACCATTCATTTCCCTTCTTTGCGTTAGGTTTACTCTGAGCGTTTCCTTTCCCTCCTTTGGGATAAATAACGTACGGTGGCGACTCTTCTGTCATAGCCGACGCCGATTCTCGCAGTAGCGACAGCTGGCGACTCTGCTGGGGACCACTTTAGTTCCCTACGCGAGTCAATCCTAGCGCTTGTTTTCCCATCGTGGGTGTTGTATGGATTTACATTTCTGTCTTTACTTTCCGCATTTTATTGTCAGCCTTATATTGTTATTGCTGTTGTGGGGAGGGGTGATCTGTTGAGAGATAAGCCGGACCTGGGCTTGAGGTTACACCTAGACTTAGAAGTAGAGAGTAGTGGTTAGCCTGCTTATTTAGCTCGCACCAGCTAGCCGCGAAATCTGCGCTCAGACGAGATTCTCTTTGATGCTTTTTGCCTGGCCCTTAGGGCTCGACAAGTTGTCTGACCCGAGGATTGTTGACTTTGGGGACCGATCAATTGGAAGTTGGCTGAGGAGGGCCTTTTCAGGACAGGATGATGCCACACCTTCTGGGTATCGTATCATCGGTCTTGAATGTCTGTGACGCCAACGACCGTATAGGATGCCATACCTTGTATCAGTTGATAGGACACCTACCTGTGAGAGGGATTGGGGCATGCAGGAAACTTGACCTTCAAATCCCCCGGTTTTCTTGGTATTGGATCAGTATGTGTGGTCACCTTGGTTTCTTCATCAGAGCTTTGGTATGGGTCTGTTGAGACCAGGCTGGAGCATTGTTTTGGGTCTGTCGAGACCAGGTTTAAGAAGTATTGTGAGCCTATGAAGACAGATATTATGGATGGATTTCCTCAGCAATATGTCACTTGATCCCCGCTGCATTATTTTTGCATATTGCATTGTTGCATACTCATCTTGCATATCATTAACGTGTATTTATGTTGCAGGTGTGATCATTCCCCTCTAATTCTAGTGTACTTTCTGACCAGACATGGAGTCCACTAAGAGGACGGTTGCTTACCGGTTGCATTCACTAGATATCAGTTCCTTGATGGGATTAGTTGCTCTAGCAGATGAGAGAGTGAGGGCTGAGTTCAGAGTATCTTATGGGAGATTGCTTAGTTTGTTGTACAGACCTTCAGCATTTTAGACGACTAGGGTGTATACTTTGATGCAGTTTTATGAGCCTCAGCTGAGATGCTTCCTGTTCCCCGACTATATTCTAGCACCCACTTTGGAGGAGTATTCTGCTATGTTGGGAGTTCCTGTGTTAGACCAGATGCCCTTTATACATGTTGATGTTGAGCCTGAGTTGGCTACACTTGCTGAGATTGTCAGTTTAGACGCTTCTGAGTTCCCTGGAGGTTTGGTCAAGCTGAACAAAGCTTATGGTTTTCACCTGTCTGTCCTGGTTGACAAGGCTACACAGTGCGCGAAGAGTGGATGTTGGGTTGCCTTCAGTGCTATTCTAGCCGTCTGCATCTATGGGATTGTCCTGTTTCCCAATGTGCCAGACTTTGTTGACTCAGATGCTTTCTTGATTCTTGTCTCGAAGAATCCAGTTCCTACTCTATTGGGCGATGTTTATCATTCCATTCACTACAAGAATGAGAAACGTCGTGGCAAGAATGTTTCCTGTTGTCTTCCTCTTTTGTACAGGTGGTTCCAAGGACATCTTCTGAAGACAGGGCCTTTTGTTGATGTTGTTGATACTTTGGATTGGTCTTCCCGGTTGATGGGGCTGTCTGCTGAGAACATCATTTGGTTTGACCGGAGTATGCTTGGCACTGACATTATATATAGTTGCAGTGGCTTTCCGAATGTCCCTTTGATTGGACGGAAAGGCTGTATTAACTATAACCCTTCACTACTGGTAAGACAGTTCGGTTATGCTTTGAGGGACGCTCCGATTGAGAAGGAGATACAGGAATCTCTGTATTTCACGGGCTTATTAGACGCGGCTGTTTTGATCAGATTGAGGCATGCATGGGCTAACGTCCATAGGAGAGGGAAAGCTTTGCTTGGTAAGAGCAACAACAAAACTTATGAGCCTTATTTGGCTTGGATCCGCGAAAGAGCTAGTATTTCCTTGATGTCGTATCCTGCTGTGGAACATCTGTATCTTTCGGTGATTGAGGCACCTACTTCGATAGAGCTTGGAAAGTATAACAAATTGTTGGCCGAAAAAGAAGAATTGAAGAAAGCCAATGATGAGTTAGAGAAAGAGATCTTTCAGTTGCGTCATGAGAAGAATGAAGCTACCTTCACTGTGAAGGAACAGACGGAGTTGATTAATAGGTTGGGTTCAGAGTTGACTGAAGAGACCAACAAGAAGGAAAAGGTGAGAGTAGCCTTGAACGGTGTTAGCAAGGTGCTTACTTCCAAGAAGGAACTTTTAAGCAAAGCTTATTCCCGCCTCAGCAAGTGGGAAGCATTGTGGAATGCCACGCTTACCAAGCGGAAGGAGCGTGAAGATGAACTGAAGCTGCAGATTGCCACGCTAGAGGCGCAGGTTAGAGCCCAAGACGCAAAGATTGCTGAAGAGACATCACTTAGGAGCGCTGTCGAGCTTAGAGTGAGTGACCTTGACGAGAAGCTGAGAAGTTATGAAGTGAAGGCCGGCTACAAGAGATGCAGACTTGACGAGGGTTCTGGCGAAGGAACCTGCCAGGACAACGCCAAAAAGCTGAGATCCACTGCCGAGCGGCATACCTTACTGATATAAGAGCTAATCTCTAGACTGGGTCGTTTAGATACATTGAGGATATTGGAAGATGTCAGATAGCGCCACTTGGCCTGAGTTGTCTTTTGCCTTGCTTTTGTTATCTGTACTTGTATTTTGACCATCGCCAGGCTTGTTGGCCGAGGTCTCTTCAGTTGTACGCAGTTGTACTCCTGTACTCAGCCTCTTGGCATTTGTTTATATATGAGGGTTTTCTGATTACTTGCTTGCTTGATAGGGACTCCATTGTCGTGATGGCCTTCTCTCTAAAACTAGAATCGGGGGGGAATATAACCTGTAGCATATTTACACTTTTGCATCTGCATTCATCTTGCATGACCGGTATTCTTGAATCTGTATCTTATTTCCTGCATCACAGGTTTTTCAGGATTGACGAACAAAGAGTCCACCGCTACTCAACCCGAAACAACTGCAAGAGAATCATGGATCAAGTCCAAGTGGAGATGCAGGAAATCTGCGAGAAGCTGAATCTGTTCATGCAAGCAATGGAGAACATTGCTAAGGGCCAGGAGAGCCTCCAGACTTTGGTACAACCGCTGCTAACACGGACTAATGGGAATGGCAACAATGACCATAATTCTGCGCACGTTGAAACTATTCCGGAGGATGGGCCCCCTACGCCTGTGGTTCCACCTGTAGTGACCCCACCTATTGTGGTTGTAAACGATGGCGCTGGCGCTGGCAATGGCAACACAGGGAATGGAAATGAGACTGTTGTTAACAATGCTGGATTTGGGGAGGCCAACCAAGGCGGTGGTAACAACAATGGTGGTAATGGTTTTGGCAACAATGGTTTCGGCTACAATGATCAAGGATTTGATTACGTCAATCAGGACAGGAAATTCGGCCTCAACACTCAGGGTTTCGGTTACGACGGTTTTGGTAACACTAACCAGGGGTATGGTGGATTTGGTAATATGAATGGTACTGGGGTGATCCCTGTCAACACTGGGTTTGGACCTGTTAGGGTCAACCAGGGTTTCGGTAACATGGGACGAGGTCCCATGATCAATCAGCAAGGGTTTGGTCGTAACACTGGTTACGACGGATATGGAAATGAAAATGTGAATTGGGGCGAAGACCGCCAGGAGGACGCCTTTTCTGGAAGAGGCATGGGATTTGAAGGACTTGTTGATCTTGTGCAGAGGATCAGAATGCTTGAAGAACAGATGAAGGGGGTAGTGAATCAGAACTCCACCGGTTTGGATATGACTACAATGGGCTTGGTACCAGGGCTGAGGGTGCCATTGAAATTCAAGGCTCCCACTTTTGACAAGTACAAGGGGGACACCTGCCCTAAGGTCCATGTCCGCTCTTATTACAAAAGGATGTTCGCGTATTCATATGACGAAAGGATGCTCATGCACTTCTTTCAGGACAGCTTGTCAGGACCGTCGCTTGAATGGTATATGGGACTGGAGTCCACTCAGATTAAAACCTGGAAGCAGTTGGCTGATGCTTTCGTGACACATTACAAATATAACAGCGATCTGGCGCCAAACCGGGTCCAATTGCAGGGTTTGTCACAAAAGAACGGTGAAAGCTTTAAAGAGTATGCGCAAAGGTGGTGCGATATGTCAGCGAGGGTGCATCCTCCTTTAATTAAAAGGGAGATGAATGACATGTTCATTGGGACATTTACAGGGGTGTTCTACGAAAAATTGTTTAGTGTGTCATTGAGCAGTTTCTCAGATTTGATTCTTATGGGGGAGATGATCGATAATGGGATTAAAGTTGGAAGGTTGCAAGTAGGTGAGTCTACTTCAATCGGAGGTGCCAGAAAAGCATTTGGTGGTAGACGACAGGGTGATACTAGTGCCGTGTTTGGTGGCAGGGGCAGAGGAAGAAATCAGTATGTTCAGCCGCAACAAATAGCTAGTGTCACTATCCCCTTTCCTCAACAATGGCAGCCTCCGCAACAACAACAACAACCACCGCAGCAGCAAGGGCAGAACCCCGGTCAGAGAAGGGTACAGAACCCAAGGCCGAAAAGAGTGTTCGACGCACCTCCTTCCATGTATGCAGATCTCCTCCAGACCCTGCTATGGTTGAACTTGATTGAAAAGAGGACTTTGGCACCGCCTACAGGGACAGTACTTTCTTACGGGTACGATGCCAACAAACATTGCGAATTCCATTCTGGGGCGCCCGGGCATGATGTAGAAGCTTGTCAGGCATTTAAACACAAAGTTCAGGATTTATTGGATAGCAAAGCTATCAACTTTGGACAGGTGGGTCAAAATATCGTACAACAGGCTATGCCCAATCATGGGGCAAATGCCATATTGACAAAAGAGAATTTGAATCTAGTGATGGATGTCAATGAGCTGAAGACACCGTTGGGTGAGATTAAAAGCACGTTGTTAAAAGGGGGTGTATTCCCGGGTTGTGATGAATTTTGCTTGGATTGTTGGACCCAGTCAAAGGGTTGTAATGAGTTGAAGCAGGGTATTCAGGCAATGATGGATGAAGGTACCTTGCAATTTGATCGAACCACGGTTGAAAAGCCTGTAGAGGCGTTATGTGATGAGCAGAACGATGTTGCGACAATGACGATTCCGTGGAAAACAATAACGATAACGGCGCCCGCCAGGCGGCCGACAATCACAATTACCAAGGCAGGACCAGTTCCTTTTGAGAGTACTAAAGCAGTGCTGTGGACTTACGGGTTGGAGGTATATTGCGACGGCAAGAAAATTGAAGTCAGTGGACAACCAGCTGGGGTTGTAGATAATGTTGTCGGAACAGGGGGTATGACCAGAAGCGGAAGAATCTTCACGTCACCCGAGGTAGAGGCAGAAAGATTAGCCAAGGGTAAAGCCAAGGTAGCTGAGGGTGGTCCGTCTCAGTCGAATGAAAAGGAAACGTCGCTTAAGGATGTGGAGGAGTTTATGAGGCTCATTCGTAAAAGTGATTACTGTAACAGCCCAAATTTCATTAAATAATTAATTGTAGTAATTAATTGATTTAGTGGGATTTTATGTTAATATTGGAATTAATTTTTATTAATTGGAAATTAATAGAGAATTGAGTGTGAAATGGGAAGGAAAGAAAATAAGGAAGGAAGGTAAAAGAGAAAAGAAAAGATAGTAAGGTAAAAGAAAAGAGAAAGAGAAAGAAAGAAGAAGAGGAGAAATGAAGAGGAAAAAGGGGAAAAGCTTGGAGAATCTTCAAGAACCAATTTCGAAGCTCCGATTAATCGAGGTAAGGGTGAGAAACATTGCTATTTAATCATTGTATGCTATTATGTATGTTGGGTTTGGGTTTGTGGATGTTTTTCATCACTTTCCATTTTAGGGCAAGTTGGATTAATCGGTAGAATGATGATTTAATCGGTTGAAACTTGGAAATAATGTCGTAGAATAGTCGGGTAACATGAGGGTATGTTGTTTGAGCTGATTTTGATGATTAAGTGGTTGGTTGATGGTGGGATAAAGGGAGAAGACAGAATGGGGTTCTGTTCTGCGCAGGTTCGCTGGCTCTCGCCAGGCGAGCGAAGGCGAAGCTTCGCCAGGCGAAGCCCAGCGAATGCTGGCGAATAATTAAGTCTAAGTTCCAGTGGACTTCGCTGACGAGTTCGCCAGGCGAAGTTGGATAGCGAAGGTTCGCCCAGCGAAGGTGCTGGCGAATGGTGGCGAATGAAGTCAGTAGCTACTGACTTGGGCTCGCTGGGAAGTCTCGCCAGGCGAAGGCCAGGCGAAGGTTCGCTGCGAGGGTTCGCCAGGCGAATGAAGGCGAATGTGACAGCATTTTTCTTTTGCTGTGTTGCTCATGTGGTGATTGTTTGATTGATTCACATAGGTTAATACCTCTATGATATTGAATTGTGAATGTATATTGTTGGTATATGGTGGTATGAATAGAATGCATAAGAACATGTCATGGATATGTGTGTATTGCTTGATAGATGTTGTAAATGCATATTGCATGTATGTGATTAAATGTGAATAATGCATGAGAACATATCGTGGATATGTGTGGATTGTTTGATAACTGTGAAGAATGCATGAGAACATATCGTGGATATGTGTGCATTGTGAGTGATAATGTGGTGATAGTGTTGAATTATGAATACATCGATGAATGTTATGTGAATTTGTTGTGTGTGCAATCATAATGTAATTCTTGAAGAGATGAATTATTTGAATGCATGAGATTAAGATGTCGGTCTTAAGTGCATTTGTTGTGGCTGATTGTACATGCATCATTTAGTCAAGAGGCAATGTCTGTTAGTTTCGTGGAAACTAGTGGCTTGTCCCAAACCTAGAAGTGTGGGTTTGAAGGCTTAGAGGACGGGCCTTTGTGGTTATCGGTCTAGAAGTGTGGACCCAGTTTAATGTAAAAACCGAAAAAAGATAACGGGTTATCGGTCTAGAAGTGTGGACCCGGTTTAATGTAAAAACCGAAAAAAGATAACGAGAGTCGGTACCGCATTGCATGAGTTGCATTGAGTTGCATTGAGTTGTTGAGTCACATTGTATAATGTCATTGATATATGAAGTATGCATGTGAATGAGATGTTTGTTGAATACTTATGAAGCGTGCATGAAGAGATGCTTACGTGTGAATGTTAAGATTGTGGAATTGTGGATGTATGCATGATGTAAAATGCTTGGTGAATATTCATGTTGTATATAAATATAAGTGACGATGTAAATGACTATGAGTTGAATTGTGGTGAGAAATAGGGAGTTAATTATATGATACCTATGTATATATGATTTTATGCTTTGATTATTATTGTAATATTTCTCACCCTTCTGCTGTTTTATAATGCTCTATGAGGCATTGCAGATTAGATTGCTGGAGGCCTTTATGAAGTTCTGCTTGTAGTTCGAGGTCGCTACGTGTGTAGCGGTTTAGTAATTATTTATGGGTCGAGTCATGCTCTGGTCGTGTAACACGGGGATCGATTGCTTATGTTTTAGGATTACATTATGTAACCTAAGTTATGTTTTCATATTTGGAGTAATTGAGATAATGAGATGTTGGCCTTAGTGCCTAGAGATGTTGATTTTATATGATGAAAGTAAATGTTTCTTTTAAAGGATTTTCATTAATGAATCCGCTGCTAAATGGAAAGGTGTTTATGAGCATGACATATTGTTTTAATGTGGTGCAAGTTTTGTGTGATGCCCTTTTATGGATGCATGTTAACTTTTACTCTGATTATGCATATATTATTTGCGGGGTTTAGAAGGGTGTTACATTAGTGGTATCAGAGCAGGTCGGTCCGTCCGGCCAAGTTGTCTAATGTTATTTGTTCCCTTGTATGCGATATGTGTGTGAAAACACTGTCGATACATGTTGTTGCTTAACCTTGTCTGGAGAAGTGGGAATGATCTAAGTGGGGGAGAAGTTGTGCTTCTCCAAGATGCTGCAGGTGTAGAAGTTGTAGCTCAGTGGGTGGTTAACACTCTTGTGGTTTGGTAAAGATAGTCTATACTCCATCATGATTTTTAGCTGCCTATTGACAAATTGAGGAACTGATCACCCTTAATCTCTTGTTGATAGTAGTTGGAGTTCTGTTGGATGGGATGGACGTGTCTTGCAAGCTTAGGTGGCGTGAGCAGAGAATTGTTTGGAGCTAAGCCAGGTGCTTAAGAAGTGTGTTGATGAGTCGGCACGAGACAGTGAGGAGATGGTTAATTTTGATGGGAATTCGGGGTGCTAATGAAAGTGGGAAGATGGCGGTTTTGCCGACTAATTATATCTGTTTGGACAGTCGAAGAATTAAATTGATTGAGTAGTGTTGAGAATTATGTCTGGTGTGTGTGCTACGGCAACAGATTGTGGAGTTGAGTATAAGGGTGGATAATGACTTCTAGTGATTACTAAAGGAAATGAGATGTGGAATACATGGTTGGTATAATTGGACCCTTAAGCATTTCAAGAGTTGGAGAGGTATTGAATGACCTTTAAGTGTGGAAGGGTTGTTTCCGTGATTTTGTCGTAACGGAAAACCGTAATTCGGAATGACGCAAGATTAGAAGCGTTGGAAGATATTACAGTGCTCTATGTGATGGGAAAGTAGTGACATGGAATTAAGTATTTATTGGCGAAAAATGTTTGGATGTTATGGTAAGCGCGGAGAGTGCGGTTTGTGTTATCACCATAAGTTCACAGCTGAGTGTCCGTTTTATATAATGATTTTCCACACTTGATTGAGAGAGTCAATGGTTATGTAACCGATGGTGTTTGGGTATGTTCGGAGAGTATAGGGGTTCATGTTGAGCGTCGGGAACTTGAGTTATTAGTATTGGGGAAGAGGCAGTGATGTACTACTGTGAAGAAAGTTCAAAGAGTTTCGAGAAAGCTGTCAACAGTTCGTGTATTGGTTTTGCCAAGTCCGACAGGATTGTCGTTGTGTTTTGAGATACTTTGTTGATATGATTAAGAGATGTGTTAAGTACAACATTAATGAGTTTTGGTTATGCTTGAAGGCAATATAAATTACAGAGAGGGATTATCTGACAAGTAATTTGGAGTGGGTTGTTGTTGTGTGTTTGTACCGGAGTTTGGAAGCCTCAATTGTTTAGTTGAGATTTGAGATGGTTACTGACCTTAAGGTATTTGTTTTATTTGAGAGAGAGTCAAATATGAGATAGAGAAGTAATTGGAACTCCTGAAGGAGTATGGTTTTGGTTAAATTACCATTCGGATGAGACCAAGTGGTAGCTAAGATATCGAATCGGGAATTTTGGTATACACTAATGAAGATGGTAAGGAAGTTAGAACTGATTAAGCAAATTCAGATATGAGTTCGGCCTGTGAAGAGACTTCTTATGGAGTTGAGCCTTGGATGTTGAGATTGACTTTTGGTATTCTGATGAGGTTCGAGGAAATCGGAATTCTGAGTTGAGTTGATAGATTAATTGAATTTAATGGATAAAAGTCAGAGGGCTTATTTTCGGATTAAGGGAAATGGTATTGTGAGATGTCGTGATGAAGTGTGTATTCTGAATAGTGTGAGTTGGATAAGAGTACTCAGGGAGAAGTACATCGAGAAAGATGGAGTATCCGTGCAGGTACTAGGAAGATGCGACCGAATTTGAGAAATAGTTTTGGATAGCCATAGATGGAGAAGGAATTGATTGAGTTTGTATATGTTGATTAGACTTGCTGGGAATTGAAGTATGGACATTAGAGATGGTTGGATCTGATACAACTGTTGAGTATTTCGAGTGGGATGGGATAGTATTCCCATGGGCTTTGTGCTGGGTTTTCTGATGAATTTGAGGAAGTATGATCCGATTTGGACAGTTAAGAATGGATTAACAAGAGTAACTCGTTGCCTACCAGTGAAGATGAATCATTCTGTTAGATGGGAACTCAAGTTTTTCGTTAAGAATTTGGGAAAGATTGCGAAAGCGGTTGGGTGCCATGTTGAAGATGAACTCTGACTAGCGTCCGTGAATGGCATGAACAAACGAAGAAAATTATCTAGTATGAAGAGGACTCGTTGAGAGCTTGTGTGTTGGACCAAGATGGATCTAAGTGAAGGTCTGAAATAAACACAAGAAAGGGGGGATTGAATTGGGTTTATGCCTTCTTATAAACCTTTTTGATTTCTTGTCTTCTTCTTAACTTGATGCCTTTATGCGCTTATATTAAATATATTGCGGAAGCATAAATAACAAAGCATACTGAAAGTAAAGAACACAACATATATCCTGGTTCACTTGAGCAACTCTCAAGCTAATCCAGTCCACCCTTCCAAGGTGATTTCGCCTTAATCAAATAAGGACTTAATCCACTATAACCGAATTGATTACAGATGCACAAGCTAACTGCAAGTGACTAACAACTTGACAATGACACGTTCAGGGATCCCTAAGGATATAACGTTCATTGACACCTTAATAGAATCCGATCACTAAAGATCTCCTATTAGGATTTCCACAAATGACTACTGTCACTTGTCATCTCAAGTATACTGATCTTAACAAGATCACTTGAGGAACCACTTAATTCTAAAAAGAATTTGTGTTGCCGGAGATTACATAAGTGCTTCTCAAATAAGCAGATTACTCCTAATTAAGTTCCTAGCAAGTATTGAGCAACAACTCCTTGCTTTCTAATATAAAAACTAATCTAATAATAAATCTCTAAGAGATTATAAGAACAGTAGTTTCCATATTGCTTAAAAGCTTTTCTGTGTGTGAGCACTAAGGCTTCTTTTCATTTAAGCTTTTCTTCTCTTTGCAACAGTAGCAACAGAGCAACAGCTCTAGCCACCAGCCCGTCCAACAATTATGGCAATCAGCAGGTTTTTTTTGCCACCTTTGAATAAACAAATGATTCTGCCTTTATAGTGATTCCAAGAATGACGTTGTGAGGATAGAAAAGTCCTTTCTATTTCCAACGGTCATATTTCAACGGATAGATAAGCACGTGTTGGATGACATCACTTTCTTGTCCTTTTCTTGCAACGGTAATATTTCATTTAACAGCTTGGACAAATTTGCTTCTGGCTTGGTTCTTCTGATGATGTTACAGATGAGTAGTTCAGAAACTACTTTGGTATAGATAGCATAGTAAACATCAGATTCTGACTTCAGCACTTTGTTCATCAGAGTTGATAGCAACAGCTCATCTGATTGAACACGTCTTGTCTGGTGAAGCTTCATAATCTTTCTTCTTCAGAGTCTGGTCTTCAGAGTCTTTTGCACTTGGTCTTCAGAGCCTTCAGCCTTCAGAACTTCAAGTCATCAGAGTCTTCAGCACAAACTTCTTCAGATGATTATATCTTCAGAGTCTTGACCTTCAGAACATGTCTTCAGAATCTTCAGAGTCTTGACCTTCAGAACATGTCTTCAGAGTCTTCAGAGTTTTGTCCTTCAGAACATGTCTTCAGAGTCTTGACGCACTTGGTCTTGAGAGCCTTCAGCCTTCAGAACTTCAAGTCATCAGATTCTTCAGCACTTCAGTTCTTTAGAGGGCTCACTCTTCAGAGACGCTCGTTAGCTTCCAGATCAGATGCACAACTCAGATCAGAATCCACAGATGCATTGCAACTGTAATATCCAGCATCCTTGATTCTTTATTGAACATGATCAGATGCAGAAACAAACTTGCTTCTTTACTGAGCTTCATTTGCTTTTAGATCAGATGCACTTCTTCAGATCATAAACCACAGGAGCATTGCAACTGCAATATACAGCATCCTTGGTTCCTTACTGATGGTGATCAGATACATAAGCAAACTAGCTTCTCCCAAGCGCTTCATGACGTTACACATAGTAATTCCATATATTACTAGCTGCACACGTTGCTTTTGTTTGTTTGGTCTAATATATTTAATTTAATATGACCTGCACATAACAAACATTAAACCATAAAATGGTTCTTTCACAAATACTCAATTGTTATCATCAAAACATAGAGATAATCCTGTAGAGACAAATCTTGCTCTTACAATCTCCCCCTTTTTGATGATGACAAAACCATGTATTTTGATAGAACATTTTATACAGGGTAATCACCAAGCATTAACCTATTCAGAGTTCTAAGCAACTGCTCCCCCTGAATGTGTTAATCTTAAAAACATTTTTATGCTTGTTCAGAGACATACTCTGATCCCAAGACTTACAAAAAATAAATTTGATAAAACACAATCAAATAGAATAGAATAGAAGGAATACTTCCCTGTGATATAAGAGATCATAAGTCTTCAGCATCTGGACTAGTTCAGCAGAACTTCCATCTTCAGATCTTTAGAACATGTTTTCTCTAACCATCATATCAGAGTCATATGACTTCAGAATATTTGTTTCTTCTTCAGATGAGAGACTCCCCCTGAGTTTCAGACTGGGTGAAGATCAAATATACTGCCTTATGAACCTTCCTGGGAGAACTCCCCCTGGCTACAATAGATCAGATATTTGGATCTTCTGAGCTTTATACAGTCTTGATTCTTGCTTTCTCAGATTTGCTTTCATCTATGATTCTTGGTCTTATCAGAGCTCAATGCATTGATCAGATTCACTTCTTGATCTTTTAAAGCATAGTCTAATCCCAATTAGCAAGCTTCTGAATCTGATACCAATGTTGGTTCTAAGACAGATACCAATACATGATACTCATGATTCTGCGCCTAAATCCAAATCTTGCTTCTATGAAGATTTCTTATTCTTTATGCTTTGATTATCATATTCACAGACAATTTACATCTTCTAAACAGTATGATTCCAGATAACTTTAACTTTCAGATCTCTGAACAGTATTGGGTCCATCTGATTCTGAATCTATGTTCACGAAGTGTATAACTTCTATTATATGATACCAGTTCATTTGAACTCAGATTTCTTTCATTTATCCTGTTTAGAATGCCTAGTGAACTTGTTCAGAGTTCCTTGGAAAACATCAAACAGATAATTAGTAATAAACGCAGTTTATATGTTTTTGCATTCTCTTTCCAGTTATAGAATATATCAAAGTTATATTCTATTTCTCAAAAACATTTTCCATTTCTCCCCAAGTTATATTCTATTCTTCCAGATAATATCAAAATCATCTTTCATTTCTCCCCCTTTTTGACATCATCAAAAAGTTTGAGTTTTTTTTTTCATTAAAAAAATTTTTAAAAAATCATTTCTCTCTCTTTAATGTCAGAAATTAAAAAGATAAGAGTTAAGAGATAACACCTGAGAACCTAATTCTTACAGGTTGATACCAATTGAATGTAGGTTGATATCTTTTCTCAGATTGCATCTTCTATATCTCCCCCTGCTTCTTGGAGAGTGACAACTCTTCAGAGTTTGTAGAAGCATGCTCTGACGAGGATTGTTGACAGGTGTCTGTTCAGCAGAACTTTCTCAGACAACTTGTTGTACATCCTTCATAGCTTGTTGATCTCCTCTAAACTTACTAATGTCACGTTCTCAACGTACAAAAGTAGTTTCACAAGAAAATCCAACTACAACATTTTCCTTAGTCTTCTTAGCATCTTCAGCTTCTTGTACTAATCTGGAAGTTTCTTTTCTGGAATCTTCCTCTGCTAGATTTAGACAAGAAGGTTGAAAATTATTCTTCCTTTTGGCTTGATCTTGATACCAATAATTCTAGTCCTTAGAGAAACTTGAAATACGTCCAATTTCAGAGTCTAATTACTTCTGAAAAATATCTCAAGAAGTCTCAAGTTCCAGAGTTGAAGTACTTGTTCTGGCCTTTGCTTTGATTCTTGATTCTGCGCCCAGAACCTTCTGTATCTTCACTCAAACATCTTCTGAAGTTTTTCTCAGAGTTATCTGACACTTTGCTTCTGGTTGGATGTCAGAGACATGATACCAATTTAAGATGTAAGATACCAATTGAAGGTGTGAAATAATGAAATTATTTCAGCTCGTTTCTTCAACATCAAAACACTATACTACAGAAGTATCAATGTTATCTTCTAATAGAATCTTTTATCCAGAGTTCCAGATAATCCAAATCTTCTGATAGTCTACGACTTCAGATTTGCTCAGATCTTTAGATATCATCTGATATCAATTGAAGGTGATGTGCCATATGATCCTTCAATCTTCTGTACATGAATGTCCTTCATTTGACACTTCATCCAGAGCATCTGATACTTCAATCAGCATCTGATGTATTTTGCTTCTTTAAGGGATAGTGCTAACCAGAGGTACTTTTGCAACTAACTCTGACTTCAGTATCATCAGCATAACAAAAACCTACTAAAAATAGTTATCTGGTTTTCTGCAACACAGAGTCACGTTAGTAGTACCTTTCAGATACCTCAGAAATCTCTTAACAACTGTTAAATGAGATTCTTTAGGATCTGATTGGAATCAAGCACATACACATATACTGAAAAGAATGTCAGGACTAGAAACAGTAAAATACAGAAGAGTACAACTCATACCTTTGTAGAGCTTCTGATCTACCATTTTACTAACCTCTTTCTTTCTCAGAGTGTACGTTAAAAACATGAGAGTCTTAGATGGCTACTCTCTAACAGATTATCCTTCTATCTGCTACATTCTTTATCTGATTCCTCCTTTGGTCTTCATCTTCTGATCATCCATCTTTGGGTGCCGATGATCATGCTTCTTTATCTTCAAGATGACTTGTTTCCAGATGAAAGCTATATCTTCTTGCACCAAGAATTTATCCTTTGGACAGACGTGGTTGATCATCATAAATTATCATCAAACCAAGATGAATTTCTTGAGCTGATTTGAATGACAATCTTGTTCTTATCAATCAGTATCTGAGGGTGACTTCTTCTTCTAGAATTCTCGTACCAACTGAAGGTGTGAGAACTTCTGAGTACCAATAGAAGGAGTAGGATCTTCTGCTAAATCACCTTAGGTTTCTCCACCTTTGGTTTCTGATTCCAAGCTTGTTATCAAAACTTGAATCTTAGCATCAGTGCTTCATTAGATAATACCTTATACCAATTGAGACAATGTTTCCTTTCTGAATTAGCTTCAGAAATCTTCAAAGCTTCTGCTCTAATCTTCTGAAGAGATTCTCTACACCAAACTTTCTAACCATAACTATTTCTGTTATGTTAGTAAGTTCTTCTGATCATCAACAATCAGCCTTTGCCCAAAAGCACTTAATCAACAGATGTTAGCTCAATTAATAACATCAAACCCAGAAGTGCTTCTTCAGAAGGTTGGAGACTGATAAGAGTCTGATACCAACTTTATGATATCCAAAGTAGACTTTTCTGACAGTGAAGTTGCAACCCAACTTATCTTGATCAGCATCTATTAAGTGAACAACTATGGAAATGATTCCTTGCATTAGATCCTCTGCTTCAGATCTATGCAGCTTAGCTCTAGAGAATGATTCAACCAACCGTTCATCCAGAGGTATGCTTCAGATCAAACCAGATCTTCATTCTTCAGGTGTCCTTATTATCCAGAAGTGAGCTATGTTGCTGACATATCAACCAACTGCTCAGAGTCTTTTATAGAGTTGCTTCTCAACAAACTTTCAGAATCTCCTGTTAGCGTTGCTTCATCAGATTCTTCTGTAATTTTGCCTCTGTAGCTTTTCTTCTGAGTCTATACTGATACCAACTTAAGTGTCTTCAGTATCCTGCCTCAGTTGCTTTGCTTCTGATGCTTTGAACTATCTTCTATAGCTTTGCTTCAGAGTCACCAACAATTGAAGGAGAGATGTCTTGATTGACAGAGCCTCTACAAAATCAGTGTTACAGAACCTTCTGTACAGCTACTGATCTGACTTCACTAGCCTTTTCTAGAATGCTAGTTTTAGCTACTGCCTGCATACACTCAGCAAACTCCTTTCCAAGTGAAGTATATGGTTCTAAATAGAAGTATTATCAATGTAAATAAATCTGACAGATTTAAAATATCTTTCTTAATAGTCTTTAAGAAGAAGAGTAGTAACAACTTTACTTTTGACAAAATAATTTTCAAAAAGAAACCTGGGAAGTTGATGAACATATACTTCTTCTTCAATAAAACCATTTAAAAGTATTTTTAATATTCATCTGATTTATATTGATGTTATACTGATCAACGAACGAGATGAAAAGAATATGAATTCTAACCTTGTCACAAAAGCATATGTCTTCTGTATAGTCAAGAATTTCTTGCTGACAATCTTTGAGAAGAAAGAATCTTGTTCTTATGGAATCATCCTTCTTTCCAATGAATGTCTCTTCTGGAAAAGAAGATTTGATTCTGGGGGAAACTTCTCAGAGCTGATTCTTCAGAAACATCTAATTGAATAGCATCTGGAGTAGCTCCTGATTCTTCAGCTGGAACACATTCTGCTTCTGATTATCCAACATCTTGTGAGACAAACCAGTAACAGCAACTAAAGTAGAATATTCTGAATAACTCTTCTTGAACAGATCTCAATTCCTTTATTAGCATTCTGCAGCATCTTCATCAACACAACAACATCCATTTGATTCTTGAGAGACATCCTCAGAGCACAGATAATCTGATCTTCATGTGTAGAGAGAATCTAGCTTCCATCAGGCTTCATCTTCTGAATTTTTCTGCTTGAAACAAATACAGATCCAATCTAGATACAGTTATCATCAAACTTAGATGCATCAAAAGACACAGTCTGACTGACAATTTTGCTCTTACAATGCTGAGCTAACATGTAAGGAGTTAATTATCAGAGTTGACATAACATCTGCTCTTGAAAAAGAATGTTTACTGACTTATTCAAATTGAATAACCCCAGAAACTTAAATCCTTTTTACATTTGACAGAATGACTACTGTCATTGTATCTTTCCTCATATCTTTATTTCTCAAAACATTCATTATGAATTTATGAAAAATAATGTCTGATAGCATCTGACCAATTTCAGTTTGTTCAACATCTCGAGTTAATAGAACTTAATTGTCCATGCTACTTCTAATGAGATCTTCTGAATTCATCATATCATCATAATCCAGATGAGTTAGAAACACTGCCTTTCTAGAAACCTCTGCAGAATTCTTTGAAGCTCTTCAAGGAGAGCAACTTTCAAATGTTTTGGATCTGAAGAATCATTTCTTCCAGATTTGAATATTTTTCTAAACTTACCCTTTTCTGCAGACTTCATTCTGGCGTTCTGATGAATAGGATTCATTAGCCAACAATATATCTTTTCTTACTTAAGATAAATCCCAATGAGTTGTCATGAGAAAGTCAAGTGTGGACTAATCCGATTCTTGAAAACATCTCATACTCACCAGAATTAATCTTTAGAGATCAAGAATTATTGCTTGCAGAAGATTTATCTTTGAGCAAATATGTTGTAAATCCAAACGTATTTTCAGAACAGCATTCAACAGATATATCTTCTTATCTGATGAATCTATCCTGTCAACTGATTCTTCATTCTTCTTTCAGAATCTTCTGGAGGAGATTTGCTGTTGAAGGCTTCAACACTTCAAATTTCAAACTTCATAGAATCAGTGACTTGCTAAAGGTAGCTCAATAGATTACAATTTTAGTACTCATTATCCTCAAAAACTGATATGAGACTGAAATTGTAAGAACGGTGAAATATCCCCAAAAGTATTTCTTCACACAGCCTATGGATCTTTATCTGACACTGTTAGGTGTTTGATATCCATCAATAACAGAACCAGGCTCTGATACCAATTGAAGGTGTGAAATAAACACAAGAAAGGGGGGATTGAATTGGGTTTATGCCTTCTTATAAACCTTTTTGATTTCTTGTCTTCTTCTTAACTTGATGCCTTTATGCGCTTATATTAAATATATTGCGGAAGCATAAATAACAAAGCATACTGAAAGTAAAGAACACAACATATATCCTGGTTCACTTGAGCAACTCTCAAGCTAATCCAGTCCACCCTTCCAAGGTGATTTCGCCTTAATCAAATAAGGACTTAATCCACTATAACCGAACTGATTACAGATGCACAAGCTAACTGCAAGTGACTAACAACTTGACAATGACACGTTCAGGGATCCCTAAGGATATAACGTTCATTGACACCTTAATAGAATCCGATCACTAAAGATCTCCTATTAGGATTTCCACAAATGACTACTGTCACTTGTCATCTCAAGTATACTGATCTTAACAAGATCACTTGAGGAACCACTTAATTCTAAAAAGAATTTGTGTTGCCGGAGATTACATAAGTGCTTCTCAAATAAGCAGATTACTCCTAATTAAGTTCCTAGCAAGTATTGAGCAACAACTCCTTGCTTTCTAATATAAAAACTAATCTAATAATAAATCTCTAAGAGATTATAAGAACAGTAGTTTCCATATTGCTTAAAAGCTTTTCTGTGTGTGAGCACTAAGGCTTCTTTTCATTTAAGCTTTTCTTCTCTTTGCAACAGTAGCAACAGAGCAACAGCTCTAGCCACCAGCCCGTCCAACAATTATGGCAATCAGCAGGTTTTTTTTGCCACCTTTGAATAAACAAATGATTCTGCCTTTATAGTGATTCCAAGAATGACGTTGTGAGGATAGAAAAGTCCTTTCTATTTCCAACGGTCATATTTCAACGGATAGATAAGCACGTGTTGGATGACATCACTTTCTTGTCCTTTTCTTGCAACGGTAATATTTCATTTAACAGCTTGGACAAATTTGCTTCTGGCTTGGTTCTTCTGATGATGTTACAGATGAGTAGTTCAGAAACTACTTTGGTATAGATAGCATAGTAAACATCAGATTCTGACTTCAGCACTTTGTTCATCAGAGTTGATAGCAACAGCTCATCTGATTGAACACGTCTTGTCTGGTGAAGCTTCATAATCTTTCTTCTTCAGAGTCTGGTCTTCAGAGTCTTTTGCACTTGGTCTTCAGAGCCTTCAGCCTTCAGAACTTCAAGTCATCAGAGTCTTCAGCACAAACTTCTTCAGATGATTATATCTTCAGAGTCTTGACCTTCAGAACATGTCTTCAGAATCTTCAGAGTCTTGACCTTCAGAACATGTCTTCAGAGTCTTCAGAGTTTTGTCCTTCAGAACATGTCTTCAGAGTCTTGACGCACTTGGTCTTGAGAGCCTTCAGCCTTCAGAACTTCAAGTCATCAGATTCTTCAGCACTTCAGTTCTTTAGAGGGCTCACTCTTCAGAGACGCTCGTTAGCTTCCAGATCAGATGCACAACTCAGATCAGAATCCACAGATGCATTGCAACTGTAATATCCAGCATCCTTGATTCTTTATTGAACATGATCAGATGCAGAAACAAACTTGCTTCTTTACTGAGCTTCATTTGCTTTTAGATCAGATGCACTTCTTCAGATCATAAACCACAGGAGCATTGCAACTGCAATATACAGCATCCTTGGTTCCTTACTGATGGTGATCAGATACATAAGCAAACTAGCTTCTCCCAAGCGCTTCATGACGTTACACATAGTAATTCCATATATTACTAGCTGCACACGTTGCTTTTGTTTGTTTGGTCGAATATATTTAATTTAATATGACCTGCACATAACAAACATTAAACCATAAAATGGTTCTTTCACAAATACTCAATTGTTATCATCAAAACATAGAGATAATCCTGTAGAGACAAATCTTGCTCTTACACTAAGGGTAGTTAATTGTCGTTGATGGAGTTGCCTACAATAACTGTTGCCATTTCGTATCGGAAACAACATCGTATGAAGTTCGTTGGGTAAGAGGGTATGACTCCTTTGTGTTGTAGCATGTCCAACGGGAGTGTTGTACTCGGATCAAAGACCGTGCAAGGGACGATGGAAACGATCAAAGAATCCAAGTAAGGCCGTGTTTTGAGAGTTATGGTAGTAATTGGTGTTGGTCGAGCTTGAAGTCTCGTGAGCACCCTGTGTTTTGTTGATCTGTATCAGAGTAGCGCAGCGGAAGCGTGAGGCGGATAGCATGTTAGACTGTTTTACCGCTGTCGCTTGAGAGGATTGCATGAGGTGTTCATATGTCTAAGTTGAAGAGGTACATTGATTCAGGTGGATGGTGTACAAGTGAGAGAGAATTTGACTTCGGAGGCGTGGCTAGTTCTAGTTGTTGATAAGAAACAACTTCGAAGTATAGAGATTCCTTTGGTGGAAGTAGTTATGGGAGAATTGGATTTGGAAGAATTGGAATGCGAGAGTCGTATCCAGAGTTGTTTGGATCAGATAGCATTTTCGAGGACGAAAATTCCTAAAGTGGGGGAGAGTTGTAACAGCCCAAATTTCATTAAATAATTAATTGTAGTAATTAATTGATTTAGTGGGATTTTATGTTAATATTGGAATTAATTTTTATTAATTGGAAATTAATAGAGAATTGAGAGAGAAATGGGAAGGAAAGAAAATAAGGAAGTATATAAGGAAGGTAAAAGAGAAAAGAAAAGATAGTAAGGTAAAAGAAAAGAGAAAGAGAAAGAAAGAAGAAGAGGAGAAATGAAGAGGAAAAAGGGGAAAAGCTTGGAGAATCTTCAAGAACCAATTTCGAAGCTCCAATTAATCGAGGTAAGGGTGAGAAACATTGATATTTAATCATTGTATGCTATTATGTATGTTGGGTTTGGGTTTGTGGATGTTTTTCATCACTTTCCATTTTAGGGCAAGTTGGATTAATCGGTAGAATGATGATTTAATCGGTTGAAACTTGGAAATAATGTCGTAGAATAGTCGGGTAACATGAGGGTATGTTGTTTGAGCTGATTTTGATGATTAAGTGGTTGGTGTTGCACCCCAAAATTTGACCAACCGGGTCTCGCATTTGGCTCGATGTTTCGACGCATAACCGCATTCGCATCTGCATATCGCATGCATTGCATTGTTCATTTGTATTGATTTTATCAGGGATCACAGCTCCCGTCTCGTGTTTCAGGTGTTTTTAATCGGTAGAATCGTATTTTTGGGATATTTCGGTGCCCGTTTATTTTTACCGATTATTTTTGTGTCGTTCGGTGCTCATTTTGTCCCTCTGGGAATTATGGTGATTTTTCTGGATTTTTATAGGATTTTTTTTAGGGCTTAATTAGCTTTTAAATCAAATTTTTAGGATTTAATAGAATTTTAAATAGATTTCAATATTTTTAAATCAATTTTTTAGCATTTTATAGAATTAAATAGATTTTTAAATTCATTTTAGGATTTAATAGATCTTTTATAGATTTTAATATTTTTAGATAATATAGGATTTTTCTAGAATATTAGTATAATTTTTAAATAGAATTTAAATAGAAATAATAATAATAAATGAATAGATTTTTCCTTATTAAAAATAAATAGGTTTTTTTTTCTTTTATTAGATATTAATAGAATAATAGAAATTAGGATAAATAGAAATTCAATGTTTAATTTTAGATATTATAGGAATTTATTAGATTTTTCTTAATAGGTTTATTAGAGTCAATTAGGTTTATTAGGATTTTATTAATTAGGAGTTAATTTGAGTTTAGATTTAATAGAATTTTAGATTTAATTTTCAGATTAGTGGGTTATTAGTAGTTAATTAGCATTTTTTAAAATGTTGTTTTTCAGTTTTGGTGCAGTTTTTTTGTTCATTGTTGTGTTGGGCTTAGTTAATTTTCGCAGCCCAGTTCAATTTTTTTGTCCAGGAATGATTCAGCAAAAAAGGCCCATCCAAAAGTCCAAATTCGTCCACCATTTTCCAGCTTCTTCTGGAAGGTTCTAGGAAGTTCCAGCGCATTCATCAGTATAAAAGCCAGCTGCTAACACGTGTAAAAAAGGGAGAGGACCCACTTTTCGCGTCCAAGCAACGCCACGTACCCCATTCTCTCTCTCTCTCTCAGCCACGCATGCTCCCATGTGGGCTGCATGCAGAGCACTCCATCCACCATCGTCCCCACGTGGCGTCACCAGAATCTTCACCGGAAAAGAGCCCCAACCGCCGTGCATGTACTCCGGCAACCGTCCCTCTCCAGATTCCGTTCAACCACCGTTCTCATCAATCCTCCTTGATCTTCATCCTCTTCCTTTCAACCGATCCACCAACCTCCATCGCCTCCACCATCAGATCCAGAATCCGGCCACCACAAACTCAACAACATTCATCACCAAACCTCAATCTCAAACAGAAACATTCATCTAGTTACAAATCTCCAGAAAATCATGTTAACTGCGAACGCGTTCATCAACCATATCCAGATTTCCAAAAAATCATTCCCCAAGAACTTCATTAATCTTCAGTGTTTTTCCAGATTTTGCTTGTTGTTCTTCAGATCTCCAACAACAAACTTCAGAGATCACCAATCCAGAAACAACCTTCAAGAACTCCAGGAGAACCTCGAGAAGCATCATCTTCATGTTTCCATCTCATCAACGCCACCAGAACACGATCCCAGAAATTATCACCGAACCTACAATCTACAGTGTTCAACGATTCAGGAACAAGTTTCAGTGGACGATCTTCAAAGGCTTTCAACCACAACCATGACGTCTTCATCAGTCATCAACAAACATCAGCCATTTAACAGAGATCCTCATCCAACGAGCCTCAACAAGGATGGATACTGGGAGGGAAAGATTTTTGAGACTGAGAGAGGATTTGAGAGCAAGATCGGAGACAGAGGCTGAGAAAGGTTGAAACGGAGATGATGGCGGCGGCGGCGCAGTGGGAAGGAGAGAATAGTCTAGGGTTTTTCTGAAACATGAGAATGGAGAAAGGAGGGAAGAAGGTTGGGCCAGGCCCAAACCAATTTTTTTGGCACGCCTCTTCCTCACATTTTTGGCTGAGACCGGGCCTGGGCCTCATTTCCTCAGCATACACACCCAGATTACCATACACCCCCCAGCTGCGTTTTTTTTGGGACTTGGGCTGGGCCCAGTTTAGTTTTTTTTATTTTTTCTTACAGCACCCTTGTAATAGTTTAACCCCCCAGCCCCTTTTATTTTCTTTATTCTTTTTAATTTCTACTTGTTACACAAAAAAGAAAAAAGAAGTGAAAAGAAAAAATATATTGAACAAAAAAATAGAAAAAAGAAAAGAAGAAATATACTTGAAAAAGAAAATAGAAAAAACAATAAAAAAGAAATAAGAAAAGAAATAAAGAGAAAGTGAAAGAAATATTGTGAAAAAATATAGAGAAAAATATTGTGAAAAATAAAAGAAAATATTTTTGAGGAAAAAATATGTTGAGAAGAGAAAAGGAGAAAAAGGAAAAAAAAATATTAAAGTAGTTTAATATTTTTTAAAAGCATTTTCTTTTAGGATTTTTTTTCATAGAAGTTATTTTCGACTTTTAGGATAGAATTAGAGGCCCGTTTGTTAGGGGGCTATTTTCATTCAATTTTCAAGATAGAATAGGATAGCGTTTCCTAGGAGATTTATTTCGATATTCAACCCATTGTAATCATTTTTCAGAGATGAATAAAACGAGATTTGAGCTGTGGTCCGATAGTAGCTGAACTACAGCTGCTCTGATTCTTCGTTCCAGACGAAGATATGTAGGCATAGGATGCGATGTCCTAGCGAGCACACTAACGACTGACCGTTTGTTCTCTCGCGGCTGTGCGATCGAGACTTTCCCGCTGACGACTAATTGAGTACCCTTTTTCTCTCTTGCCCAAGCGCATTTGAGACTCAGCCATAGTTTTGACCATAGGTTCCCGACCCTGTGAAGCCAGTTGTTTTTCTCACTGCTGTGTGAGAATGTTTTGTTTAGCTGTAGTTAGTCTGAACTACGTAAAGCTCTGAGCTTCCATCCAGTGGAAGTACGTAGGCACAAGACGCGATGTCTTGGCGAGCCAATTTTTTTCCCTGTAGTCCCGAACTACGTTGACTCTGACTTTCTCTCTTGAGAATATGTAGGCATAGAGTGCGATGCTCTATCGAGTCAATTCCCTTTCGTTTAGATTTAGCAGCCGTAGATAGATTGTTTTGCCTCCAGTAGACAACCCAAGCAAGCGTGGATCCCGTCGAGTACGACGGACGTGAGGGGTGCTAATACCTTCCCCTTGCGTAACCGACTCCCGAACCCAGGCTATGGTTGCGATGACCATACCTTTTCCCCGTTTTTTGCGAGGTTTACTTCGAGCGTTTCCTTTCCCGCTCTGAGGGATAAATAACGCACGGTGGCGACTCTTCTGTCAGCCGGCGCCGATTTTCGCAGTAGCGACAGCTGGCGACTCTGCTGGGGACCTCATAATCTCCTAGGGATCCAACGTCCCGAAAGCGAGTCAATTGTGGGATCCAACGTCCCCTAAGAGAGAGTCAATCCTAGCGCTTGTTTGCTTGTCTATTTTGGGGCTTATTTATCGATATTATCTGTTGCTGTTGGGCTGTTACGGGTATTCTATGATTGAGATAAGCCGGACCTGGGCTCGAGTATGAGTATACACCTAGATATAGTTGCGGAGAAGTAGTAGACGAACCTGTCTGCTGAGCAGGCGCAGTTCCCTACGAAAATTCGCACTCGGACGAGATTCTTGCAGAGGTGCTTCTTTCCGGTCCTGAGGATCTGAGGGGAGTCCAGACGTGAGGATTGTCGACTCTGGGAACCGATCAATTGGAAGTCAGCTAAGTGAGGCCTCTTCATGAGATGACGATGCCACTCCTTCTGGGAATCGTATCATTCCTCATGAAAGTCTGTGACGCTGACGACCGCATAGGATGCCGTACCTTGTCAGATATAGGTCCACACCTGTGAGTGGGGGGGTTTTTTTATGCAGGAAACTTGACTTCCAACCTACCCGTTATTCTGGTCTTCTTTTCAGAGAATGTCTCCGTCAGCAGCGCAGCAGTATTTAGATTTTGTGTGGGGGCTGTGGTCCCATTGTTTGCTGCATTTTGCATATCATATGCATATCAGTGTTGCATTGCATATCATCCTCCAGCTAGCCAGAGTTCTGATCCAGCCTTTGTTTCCTGAAGGTGATTACCCGGAGTTTGGACTGAGCAGCTGTTAATTGTCAGAAGACCTACCTAGGGGTTGAGTAGATTTGAGCAGAATCAAGTGTCGAAGTCAGCTGAAGATTATTGGTAGCCATGTCTGAAGGCAATTTCCAGTCTCCTAACGCCCTGACAGGGTTCACTATGGCGTCCAACCCTCTGTATGATTCTATGGAAGACTTCCCGCAAGTGAACAACGTTGCTGCAGACCAAGTTGTACAGCCTTCTGTTGAGAACCGAGATCGACATGAGCAGTTTGTTGCTCAGAGTGAGCGTCCTCCTCCTGTCAACAATCAAGGTGTTGCTTTCCCTGTGATGAATTACCGAAGAGATATTCCAGCAGCTGGGATGGTAGATCCAAGAGCCCTTGACGATGGTAGAAGAGTCCGAGTGTTGGAAGAGCAAATGAGAGCTTTGAAAGCCAAAGATGCTGTCAACCTGGATGCTGTAGGCATGTGTTTGGTTCCTGACCTGGTGTTGCCTTACAAGTTCAAAGTGCCGAAATTTGAGAAGTACACGGGAGATAGCTGTCCAAAGTTGCATTTGATGATGTTCTGTCGAAAAATGACTGCGTTTGTGCGAGATGATAAGTTGATGATCCATTGCTTTCAAGATAGTCTGACTGGGGCATCTTTGAGGTGGTATATGCAGTTAGAGAGGAGTCAGATTCAGTCATGGATGGATTTAGCCAGAGCTTTTCTGAAGCAGTATGATTACAACCTAGACATTGCTCCTTATCGCATGCATTTGCAAGAGTTGTCTCAAGAGATCAATGAACCGATCAGGAAGTATGCTCAAAGATGGAGAGAATTTGCTGCTAGAGTGCGTCCCCCGCTGTTAGACCAAGAGCTGGCAAGTATGTTTGTGGATTCCCTACAATATCCGTACTTCAAAAGATTGCTCGGAGTTCCGGCAAGTTTCTCTGACGTGGTAGCATTAGGAGAACGCCTTGAGTATTCCATAAGAATGGGGAAAATTCAGATTACTCCGTATGATCAAGCTGGTGAAACTGAATACCCTTGTGACTATCAGAGCGAAGAAGAAGTTGTGATCAACTCAGTCATGCCAAAGATTGAATATCCTCAAAGCGAATCAGTGAATTTTGTTGGTTCATCATCTTATCAGAGATCAGTACCTCCCGTGGCTTGTTATACTGAACAGACAGCCGTGCCTGGGGCACCATATCAGGAATCTTATGTCGCTTCCATTGCAAATCAGCGAACTCGTGGCCGGGATTATCAGAATCAGCGTCAGAATCAGAACAGACCTCGCAACAACCTGGAACGAAGGAACGCTCCTTTTCACCCAGTGCCGATGCCGTATAGCCAGTTGCTACCGTCTTTGATTCAGAAGTCTTTGGTGGAGCCGAAAGCTCTTAAGCCAGTTCCAGAACCTTACCCTCCTGGGTACAATCCCCACGTTCAGTGTGGTTATCACGGTGGCTCTCCTGGGCATTCAACCGAAGATTGTAAAGCATTTCAGGCGAAGGTACAGCAGTTGATTGATCAGGATCGCATTTCCTTTCGAGAAGGATTTCTGTTTGTTCATCCCTAACCGCTCAGCTGTCTAAGCTCGTAGATTCAGAGGGTATTCCCCAGCAAAAGCCAGTGGTTCAGACAGGCAGGCGCCTCAGCATTTGGCAGTTCTCAAGCCTTATATCATTTGCATCTGTAGTTTCTTTTTCTGTTAGTTACTACCTGCTTTTTAGCATTGTATGTTTCGAATGGTGATAATAATAAAGTGACTATGCATTTTTCTGAATTAATCATGTCGCTGTCGCTCATTTATTGCATTGCACTGACACTTGCATTTTATTCACTCCATTTTTTCGCTGTGACTAGCAAAGTTAGGAGGGAGGATGACGAAACTGAAACTCATAACCAATGATTGTATGCTTTCAGATAAGACCGTACCGATGACGTACAAGGCATTGTTTCAAATTCCCCAAACACTGGAGATATAAGGAGTTAGTCCCTTGTCAACCACTTCGAGCCAGGAAGTAGAAGTTTTTTCGGACTTATAAACCCTCACATCTTAACCCGGGGCAGGGTAGTTGTCAGTTAGCTTGACCGAGCATTCAAGTCTTGCAGAGGAGTGTTGTCTTTCGAGGACCAATCAGTTTACACCTTTCAAGAGGTCAAATCTCACCAATCAGGAGTGAGACAGTTACAAATCTTTCGGAGCAATCGAGACAATCAGTGTCGCACGACTTTGTTCCAAAAGAAAGAATAAGAAAGCCCGCTAAGTAAAAAGAAAGAAAAGCTGGAAAGCTAATACTTAGGCAAAAATCAGGGCATCCCGCTGGACATCAAAAGAAATCGAAAAATCCAAAAGAACTCAAAATGAGTCAGTCCAGGCAAAAATTAGGGAACCAAAAGAATGAAAAAGAGGGATTAAAAAGAAAATTTTCCCCAACAAATCACAAAGTCGTGTACACAGACACCGAAAGCGAAGAAGGAGTAACTATCACTCTAGAAGAAATCATTGTGAATTCCTTAACTGTGGTTCGTACCATTCAACATACTTCTCGAAGAGGCGAGTGCTTGTGCCAGGTTAACTGAACCTTAGGATCGGAGATCATCACGTAGACGGGGTGGGTACAAATCAAATTTGAGCCGAATATCCTTTGTTTCACGAACCGTGAACCCGACCACGATACAACCCTCAAAAGACCTAATTGAGGTAGGGTTAGTCTGAAGCGCATTACGATAAGGTTGAGTAACCTGACTCCTTCTTGACTTGCTAGTCATATCTTGTTGTATTTTCACTGACCATGTAAGCACTGCGTTTGAACTTTGGTTCATTCGTCACTCAATCAGATGCATGTAAATGAGTGACAGCTCAAATTTTTTCAGAATCTGCATGAGCATTGCATTAAGATTACCATTCGTGAACAGACGATTCTAATTGCAGGTTAGTAGTTGGCATGAAAGAAATTCCAGCAGAGAATAATCGAGCAGGACCGAGTAATTCAGCAGTCTGAACCAGAATGGTGCATGTTGTGAAGCCCAATGAATCAGGGGCATTATATTCCAGTAAGTTCAGTATCAGTCAGTCTGAGGACAAGTCCCGAAGTTCCAGTTGAGCAGGGGCAGTTTGTTTGAGAAACAGTTAATCAAGAGGTGAATCTTCTTGAGAGCCAATCAGGGGCAATTATGCCGAGCGCTGAGATTTGAAAGCAGATGCTTCCAATGGATAATCAGATCGGGTTGAGTCGCTAGAACGCTCATTCAGAGGCAAGTCATCGCAGAGAATGTTGAAATCAACTGGGTTGTTAGGTGTTTAATTGGAGATTGAATTCTTTTGTCGTGCAGATACCGGGGCAAGTATTCTCGAAGTCATCTCGTAGCAAGCTGTTCAGAGCAAGTACTCCCAAGAGTTAGATTGGGGCAAGGTGCATTGTACTGGGGCAAGTTGTGCAAGCCAGTCTTTTATCCCCAGCTGAGTGTACAGGGGCAAGTCATTCAAACCCGCTTGTTTATCCCCAGCCAGAGCTAAGTATCGGGGAATCATGTCAATACCCTTATCGAAAACCTTTCAAATAAGAAGATCTTGTTGTCGTTGGATCATTATCCTGCAGTTTAAACTTGTTGTGTGTCAGTAACCAGTCGTTTCCAAAGTCCAGTTCTCGCCTGGCAAATTGGTAACCAGTTCTCGTCTGGCCCACCATCTGTAAGCATCAGTTCCCGTCCTGGTGCAGTTTATTGTAAGCAGCAGTTCCCGTCCTGGTGCAGTTTATTGTAAGCAGCAGTTCCCGTCCTGGTGCAGTTTATTGTAAGCAGCAGTTCCCGTCCTGGTGCAGTTTATTGGTAACCAATTCTCGTAGTCACCGTTTCTTCAAGTGTTATACCAGTTCTCGCCTGGTGTACGTTAGCTTTCAGCCAGTTCTCGCCTGGTTGTCTGTACCTCAGTCTGATGGTCATAAACACAAGAACACAAAAATCAATTTTCCTAACCTATTTTCCTATCAGTTCTCGCCTGGTAGTCTACCTTTGAATGCTAGTTCTCGCCTAGTATTTTCCATTCCACTGTGTACATAATCCATGTTTATTCTAAACCGAAAAACAAAAAAAAAAAAACCTAAAGGTATCTGACACGGTGTTTCCCAATGACCCGCATGTTGTCATGTTTCCCGATACGAAGACTCGACGGATACCAGTGCTTCGAGTAATGCTTGAATTCCTTGTGGATGTTGTTAAATCAGAACTGTTACTCTTCGGCAAATGAAAGTTGCTTATTACCCCCGGAAGAGTCGAGATTGTCTTTTACCCCGTATCAGAGTAGGATCAGGAGTATCTTCAGCAGATTAAGATTGACATCCTTGATAGTAGGAGCATTTCCAGCAGTGTGCTGCGCGTAATCAACCTCAGTTCGGGTCAATCCCCGCAGAGCGCAATCAGTTGCTAGTAGTTTGAAGAGAGCATTCCCGAGCAGAGTTGTCTTTATTTCCCAGTGAAGTCGTCAAGCAGGGTTGCCTTTTCATTTCTCCAGCAGGGCAGTTATCCCCAGCGGATTTGATTGCTCGTTTCCAGCATTTATTTTGCTGAGATGGTTCTGTGACTTCAGGTCATCCCCAATAGAGTTGGCGTTGCCTTCGGCATTTATTTTGCCAAGTGGTTTTCAGACCTGGTGTTCTCTGGCAGCTCGAGCCTGCATTAGCATTTGCATATATAGTCATTGTATCTATCAAAGCATATAGCATATCCATGTCGTCTAGGCCTCGCATTTTCAAACAGAACGCATAGCATATTCATGTCATATAGGACATTGCATCATTTCAAGCATACGCATGTCGAAACATAGACCAAGATGGTTACCTATTGGATTTCGAATTTGTTCACCTGCAGAGTTGTGTGGTTCAACTTCTCGACTTCCCCAGCGGAGTGATTCTTCATTTGGTTGTTACGTCAGCATCGGAAAAAAAACAACAACAACAACAACAACAAAGATTGACATATATCAGACTTCTGAAGCTGCCCCCTTTGTTAAAACAGGTGCAAGGCAGTTCTATTCAGAATTCCCCAGGAGAATTGTCCTCAAGTTCGCAATGGACTGTGAGTTGACCAGATTTGATCCCATGAGAGAGATGGGAATCAAAGTGTTTGCTTTATGAAGCATTATTTCAATACTTGTGGCGTCACACAGGTGTTGAAGAGAAGAAGAAAGTTTTATCAGAAAATTGACCAGATGTTGCCGTTACAACCAAACTTCAGTTTATTGGAAGTTATTCCTCAAGCAGTTTTGCAGTATATTCTTGCGGTTGGCAAATTTCAAGGTTCCATTTGTATTCAACCGTCATCTACCTTGAATGTTTGAAGGCTGAGCGCTCTTCACCCATTCAGGTCGAAGTCGCTTGAATAGGGGCAGCTGTTGCACCCCAAAATTTGACCAACCGGGTCTCGCATTTGGCTCGATGTTTCGACGCATAACCGCATTCGCATCTGCATATCGCATGCATTGCATTGTTCATTTGTATTGATTTTATCAGGGATCACAGCTCCCGTCTCGTGTTTCAGGTGTTTTTAATCGGTAGAATCGTATTTTTGGGATATTTCGGTGCCCGTTTATTTTTACCGATTATTTTTGTGTCGTTCGGTGCTCATTTTGTCCCTCTGGGAATTATGGTGATTTTTCTGGATTTTTATAGGATTTTTTTTAGGGCTTAATTAGCTTTTAAATCAAATTTTTAGGATTTAATAGAATTTTAAATAGATTTCAATATTTTTAAATCAATTTTTTAGCATTTTATAGAATTAAATAGATTTTTAAATTCATTTTAGGATTTAATAGATCTTTTATAGATTTTAATATTTTTAGATAATATAGGATTTTTCTAGAATATTAGTATAATTTTTAAATAGAATTTAAATAGAAATAATAATAATAAATGAATAGATTTTTCCTTATTAAAAATAAATAGGTTTTTTTTTCTTTTATTAGATATTAATAGAATAATAGAAATTAGGATAAATAGAAATTCAATGTTTAATTTTAGATATTATAGGAATTTATTAGATTTTTCTTAATAGGTTTATTAGAGTCAATTAGGTTTATTAGGATTTTATTAATTAGGAGTTAATTTGAGTTTAGATTTAATAGAATTTTAGATTTAATTTTCAGATTAGTGGGTTATTAGTAGTTAATTAGCATTTTTTAAAATGTTGTTTTTCAGTTTTGGTGCAGTTTTTTTGTTCATTGTTGTGTTGGGCTTAGTTAATTTTCGCAGCCCAGTTCAATTTTTTTGTCCAGGAATGATTCAGCAAAAAAGGCCCATCCAAAAGTCCAAATTCGTCCACCATTTTCCAGCTTCTTCTGGAAGGTTCTAGGAAGTTCCAGCGCATTCATCAGTATAAAAGCCAGCTGCTAACACGTGTAAAAAAGGGAGAGGACCCACTTTTCGCGTCCAAGCAACGCCACGTACCCCATTCTCTCTCTCTCTCTCAGCCACGCATGCTCCCACGTGGGCTGCATGCAGAGCACTCCATCCACCATCGTCCCCACGTGGCGTCACCAGAATCTTCACCGGAAAAGAGCCCCAACCGCCGTGCATGTACTCCGGCAACCGTCCCTCTCCAGATTCCGTTCAACCACCGTTCTCATCAATCCTCCTTGATCTTCATCCTCTTCCTTTCAACCGATCCACCAACCTCCATCGCCTCCACCATCAGATCCAGAATCCGGCCACCACAAACTCAACAACATTCATCACCAAACCTCAATCTCAAACAGAAACATTCATCTAGTTACAAATCTCCAGAAAATCATGTTAACTGCGAACGCGTTCATCAACCATATCCAGATTTCCAAAAAATCATTCCCCAAGAACTTCATTAATCTTCAGTGTTTTTCCAGATTTTGCTTGTTGTTCTTCAGATCTCCAACAACAAACTTCAGAGATCACCAATCCAGAAACAACCTTCAAGAACTCCAGGAGAACCTCGAGAAGCATCATCTTCATGTTTCCATCTCATCAACGCCACCAGAACACGATCCCAGAAATTATCACCGAACCTACAATCTACAGTGTTCAACGATTCAGGAACAAGTTTCAGTGGACGATCTTCAAAGGCTTTCAACCACAACCATGACGTCTTCATCAGTCATCAACAAACATCAGCCATTAAACAGAGATCCTCATCCAACGAGCCTCAACAAGGATGGATACTGGGAGGGAAAGATTTTTGAGACTGAGAGAGGATTTGAGAGCAAGATCGGAGACAGAGGCTGAGAAAGGTTGAAACGGAGATGATGGCGGCGGCGGCGCAGTGGGAAGGAGAGAATAGTCTAGGGTTTTTCTGAAACATGAGAATGGAGAAAGGAGGGAAGAAGGTTGGGCCAGGCCCAAACCAATTTTTTTGGCACGCCTCTTCCTCACATTTTTTGCTGAGACCGGGCCTGGGCCTCATTTCCTCAGCATACACACCCAGATTACCATACACCCCCCAGCTGCGTTTTTTTTGGGACTTGGGCTGGGCCCAGTTTAGTTTTTTTTATTTTTTCTTACAGCACCCTTGTAATAGTTTAACCCCCCAGCCCCTTTTATTTTCTTTATTCTTTTTAATTTCTACTTGTTACACAAAAAAGAAAAAAGAAGTGAAAAGAAAAAATATATTGAACAAAAAAATAGAAAAAAGAAAAGAAGAAATATACTTGAAAAAGAAAATAGAAAAAACAATAAAAAAGAAATAAGAAAAGAAATAAAGAGAAAGTGAAAGAAATATTGTGAAAAAATATAGAGAAAAATATTGTGAAAAATAAAAGAAAATATTTTTGAGGAAAAAATATGTTGAGAAGAGAAAAGGAGAAAAAGGAAAAAAAAATATTAAAGTAGTTTAATATTTTTTAAAAGCATTTTCTTTTAGGATTTTTTTTCATAGAAGTTATTTTCGACTTTTAGGATAGAATTAGAGGCCCGTTTGTTAGGGGGCTATTTTCATTCAATTTTCAAGATAGAATAGGATAGCGTTTCCTAGGAGATTTATTTCGATATTCAACCCATTGTAATCATTTTTCAGAGATGAATAAAACGAGATTTGAGCTGTGGTCCGATAGTAGCTGAACTACAGCTGCTCTGATTCTTCGTTCCAGACGAAGATATGTAGGCATAGGATGCGATGTCCTAGCGAGCACACTAACGACTGACCGTTTGTTCTCTCGCGGCTGTGCGATCGAGACTTTCCCGCTGACGACTAATTGAGTACCCTTTTTCTCTCTTGCCCAAGCGCATTTGAGACTCAGCCATAGTTTTGACCATAGGTTCCCGACCCTGTGAAGCCAGTTGTTTTTCTCACTGCTGTGTGAGAATGTTTTGTTTAGCTGTAGTTAGTCTGAACTACGTAAAGCTCTGAGCTTCCATCCAGTGGAAGTACGTAGGCACAAGACGCGATGTCTTGGCGAGCCAATTTTTTTCCCTGTAGTCCCGAACTACGTTGACTCTGACTTTCTCTCTTGAGAATACGTAGGCATAGAGTGCGATGCTCTATCGAGTCAATTCCCTTTCGTTTAGATTTAGCAGCCGTAGATAGATTGTTTTGCCTCCAGTAGACAACCCAAGCAAGCGTGGATCCCGTCGAGTACGACGGACGTGAGGGGTGCTAATACCTTCCCCTTGCGTAACCGACTCCCGAACCCAGGCTATGGTTGCGATGACCATACCTTTTCCCCGTTTTTTGCGAGGTTTACTTCGAGCGTTTCCTTTCCCGCTCTGAGGGATAAATAACGCACGGTGGCGACTCTTCTGTCAGCCGGCGCCGATTTTCGCAGTAGCGACAGTTGGTTGATGGTGGGATAAAGGGAGAAGACAGAATGGGGTTCTGTTCTGCGCAGGTTCGCTGGCTCTCGCCAGGCGAGCGAAGGCGAAGCTTCGCCAGGCGAAGCTCAGCGAATGCTGGCGAATAATTAAGTCTAAGTTCCAGTGGAATTCGCTGACGAGTTCGCCAGGCGAAGTTGGATAGCGAAGGTTCGCCCAGCGAAGGTGCTGGCGAATGGTGGCGAATGAAGTCAGTAGCTACTGACTTGGGCTCGCTGGGAAGTCTCGCCAGGCAAAGGTTCGCTGCGAGGGTTCGCCAGGCGAATGAAGGCGAATGTGACAACATTTTTCTTTTGCTGTGTTGCTCATGTGGTGATTGTTTGATTGATTCACATAGGTTAATACCTCTATGATATTTAATTGTGAATGTATATTGTTGGTATATGGTGGTATGAATAGAATGCATGAGAACATGTCATGGATATGTGTGCATTGCTTGATAGATGTTGTAAATGCATATTGCATGTATGTGATTAAATGTGAATAATGCATGAGAACATATCGTGGATATATGTGCATTGTTTGATAACTGTGTAGAATGCATGAGAACATATCGTGGATATGTGTGCATTGTGAGTGATAATGTGGTGAGAGTGTTGAATTATGAATACATCGATGAATGTTATGTGAATATGTTGTGTGTGCAATCATAATGTAATTCTTGAAGAGATGAATTATTTGAATGCATGAGATTAAGATGTCGGTCTTAAGTGCACTTGTTGTGGCTGATTGTACATGCATCATTTAGTCAAGAGGCAATGTCTGTTAGTTTCGTGGAAACTAGTGGCTTGTCCCAAACCTAGAAGTGTGGGTTTGAAGGCTTAGAGGACGGGCCTTTGTGGTTATCGGTCTAGAAGTGTGGACCCGGTTTAATGTAAAAACCGAAAAAAGATAACGGGTTATCGGTCTAGAAGTGTGGACCCGGTTTAATGTAAAAACCGAAAAAAGATAACGAGAGTCGGTACCGCATTGCATGAGTTGCATTGAGTTGTTGAGTCACATTGTATAATGTCATTGATATATGAAGTATGCATGTGAATGAGATGTTTGTTGAATACTTATGAAGCGTGCATGAAGAGATGCTTACGTGTGAATGTTAAGATTGTGGAATTGTGGATGTATGCATGATGTAAAATGCTTGGTGAATATTCATGTTGTATATAAATATAAGTGACGATGTAAATGACTATGAGTTGAATTGTGGTGAGAAATAGGGAGTTAATTATATGATACCTATGTATACATGATTTTATGCTTTGATTATTATGGTAATATTTCTCACCCTTCTGCTGTTTTATAATGCTCTATGAGGCATTGCAGATTAGATTGTTGGAGGCCTTTATGAAGTTCTGCTTGTAGTTCGAGGTCGCTACGTGTGTAGCGGTTTAGTAATTATTTATGGGTCGAGTCATGCTCTGGTCGTGTAACACGGGGATCGATTGCTTATGTTTTAGGATTACATTATGTAACCTAAGTTATGTTTTCATATTTGGAGTAATTGAGATAATGAGATGTTGGCCTTAGTGCCTAGAGATGTTGATTTTATATGATGAAAGTAAATGTTTCTTTTAAATGATTTTCATTAATGAATCCGCTGCTAAATGGAAAGGTGTTTATGAGCATGACAGATTGTTTTAATGTGGTGCAAGTTTTGTGTGATGCCCTTTTATGGATGCATGTTAACTTTTACTTTGATTATGCATATATTATTTGCGGGGTTTAGAAGGGTGTTACAATTACAAAATCGTGGAGCACCTCCAGCAAACGCCGTCAAAAATTTCCATCCTATCATTGTTGTTATGTTCCGAGGCCCATCAGAACGCTTTGCTGAAGATTCTAGACACGTCGTTCGTTCCTCAAGAAGTTTCTGTTAATAAGTTAGAAGGGGTGATGGCGCATGTCAATGCGGGGCACAGTTTGGGCTTCACAGACTTTGATTTGACTCCGAGAGGGCGAGAGCACAATATGGCATTGCATGTGTCAGTAGAATGCCGGGGCACGATCATGTCCCATGTTTTAGTAGACACTGGATCTTCCCTGAATGTGCTACCAAAGAAAGCCATGATGAAGTTGGATATCAGGGGGATTATTTGCACGCCTAGTGATTTAGTGGTGAGGGCGTTCGATGGAACGAGGAGGTCGGTTTTCGGATCAATAACATTACCGTTGCAGGTGGGGCCTGAAATATTCGAAACCGAATTCTATATAATGGACATCCAGCCAGCGTATAGTTGCCTTCTTGGGCGCCCATGGATTCATGCTGTCGGGGCTGTCACATCCACGTTGCACCAAAAGCTGAAGTACATGGTTGGGGATAGTGTCGTCACTGTTTGTGGAGAAGAAGATATTCTGGTTAGCCATCTGTCTTCGTTTAAATATGTTGAGGTCGACGGCGAAATACACGAAACACCCTGTCAAGCCTTCGAGGGGTTGCGAATTAAAGACAAAGTTCCAATGCCAAGTAAAATATCAGATGTGGCAGTGTCATCCTACAAAGAGGCTCACGCTCTAGTGCAGACAGGCAAAACCAAGGGCTGGGGGCAGGTATTGGAGATTCCCGTGAAGAATGACAAATTCGGCTTCGTCGTCAACATCCTCTTCAGGAGCGCCCAGGCTCAAGGGACCAGTCACGATTACGCCAAGAGGGGTAAGCTTCGAGACTATCAATGCTATTTCTGATGCTGAAGATGGAGATAGCGACTGTGATATGGACGCGTGGATCAAGCCAAGCGTTCCAGGACAAAGTCTCTGCAATTGGTCTATCCGGGAAACTGTTCCTGTGACAACTAAACAGTAATGATTTGTTTTCTTAATTGTTGAATAATCCTGTGTCCTACCCGGGGCATAGTGATTTTGCTTAAGGCCACTTGATTATGTACATTACATTGTTTAATCATGAAATAAAGGCGTTTTTCATATATAAATATTGTGATCCCTGTTTTTTCTGTTTTTGTCTTTTACAATAACGTGGCAATGTGGTTATTTGCTTTGTCTGTGTTTTGAAGCATTTAACCATTTCCTTTGCAGGATTACTATTTCAGATGACATCTATGAATCGCCTATGACTCACTTCGACTTCGAGCACCCGGTATTTCAGGCTGAGGAAGAGATTGTTGAAGATAGCAACGTGCTAGAAGAGTTGACCTGGTTATTGAAACAAGAAGAAAGAATCATTCTGCCTCATGAGGAAGTCATTGAGATTATCAACTTGGGGTCGGAAGAGGTTGTGAGAAACATCCGTATAGGGGCTGCGCTGCAGAGCGACATCAAGCAAAAGTTGGTTGAGATGCTCAAAGAGTACAGTGATATATTTGCTTGGTCGTACGAGGATATGCCTGGGTTGGATACGGATATGGTTGTTCACCGTCTGCCACTGCGAGAGGAATGTCCGCCTATTAAGCAGAAACTCCAAAGAACTAGACCGGATATGGCTATGAAGATCAAGGAGGAAGTTCAAAAACAGTGGGATGCGGGTTTCCTAGCTGTTACAAAATATCCCTCATGGGTCACTAATATTGTGCCAGTGCCAAAGAAAGATGGTAAAGTGCGAATGTGTGTAGACTACCGTGATTTGAACAAAGCAAGCCCGAAAGATGACTTTCTGCTTCCTCACATCGATGTGATGGTTGATAACATTGCTCAGTTCTCCAGATTCTCCTTCATGGATGGCTTCTCGGGTTACAATCAGATCAAAATGGCTCCAGAAGACATGTAGAAGACTACCTTCATTACTCCCTGGGGAACATTTTGCTACAAAGTGATGCCCTTCGGGTTGAAGAATGCTGGGGCAACATATCAACGTGCTATGACGACTCTCTTTCACGATATGATGCATAAAGAGATCGAGGTTTATGTTGATGATATGATTGCCAAATCCCAGACGGAGGAGGAGCATTTGGTTAATCTGCTGAAACTGTTCAAGAGGCTCAGGAAGTTCAGATTGAGACTGAACCCTAACAAGTGCACCTTCGGGGTAAGATCGGGTAAACTGATGGGGTTTATCGTGAGCGAAAAACGAATAAAGGCTGATCCTGTGAAAATAAAAGCCATACAAGAAATACCGACGCCTAAAACAGAAAAAGAAGTGCGTGGGTTTTTAGGGAGGTTGAACTATATCGCCCGGTTCATATCTCACTTAACTGCGACATGCGAGCCGTTATTCAAGTTGTTCAAAAAGGATCAGGTGTTGACCTGGAACAAAAATTGTCAAAAGGCGTTCGACAAGATAAAAGAATACTTGCAGGAACCTCCTGTTTTGATACCCCCAGTGGCCGGGAGACCTTTGATTATGTATTTGACAGTTCTTGAGGAAATTATGGGTTGTGTTCTCGGTCAACACGACGTTGTTGCACCCTAAAATTTGCTCAACCTATTTCACCTGGTTTATGTTTTAATTGGATTATCATTTGCATAGATACATCAGGTACATAGTCCCATCATTTGCATACCATAACATAACAAGTCATCTAACAGGGGAACAAGTGCCATCCTTATCTAAAGAATCACATCAAGGGGTCTTATTCAAGCTGAAGAATATCCAAGTCATCAAGAAATGGGTTGAAGCTTTAAGGAGATTTGAATGTCAACAAGTGGATTCCTCTCCTAACTTGAGGGGTATTGAGGGTCATCAAGGGGGTATGAAGCATGGAATTATGAATTTGAGGTGTGTATGGATCCTATGGGAGGCCTAGAGATCTCTATGGAAGCTTAGACAAGTCATGGTATCAAGTTCAAGAACCACAGTTGAAGTGTGTACAAGTAGGGCTTCATCAGGGTAACCCTAGGTCAAGGAGAGCAAAGAAAAGGCATCAAGACCTAGTTATAAGTCATGGAAGTCATGGGTTGAGATGTTAAAGCATGTGTTTGGATGAGTCAATATCAAGTTCAAGAGAATCAAGAGTGATGGGAGGGGTTTGAGACAGGATTCATAGGGTAAAATCCCCTACATAGCACTGAACTTCCAAGCCACACAAGTCTAAATACAAGTTTCAAATGGATTCTTGGCCAACATGAAACTTATATAGCTTCTCAATAGCTTTAATTTGAGTACTAGAAGTCTTCAAGGAGATTTGTAGAACTCAAGTTATGGTTCTTGCAAGTTATGGGTCATCAGAGGACACTGAAATTTATCTATGAAAGTCACTTTACTTCCAAGCAACTTTTGCCCATCAAGGAGTTTTCAAATGAATTCTTGACCAACATAATAATTGTAGGGCTTGATCTTAGCTTTAATTTGAGTACTATAAGTCCTCAAGAAGATTTGTGGAACTCAAGTTATGGTCTTGGCAATCCAGGGGTATTTTGGGAAAGTTGAATTATAGGTCATTTTCCAACATAGGTCAAAATCTCTATCTTCCACTCCTCAAATGGAAAAATGTTCAACATGAGATGTGCTTAAAATGATGTTTTTGGGCTATGTAAGAAGTCATGAGAGCTTGGAAGGGATTGTATCACAAAATAGCAAAAATGGCCTAAAAAAAAGGGATGGATTTTAAATGAACCAAAGAGGAAAATTGAGATTTTTGAGCTATAGGTCCAAACCAGTCCATATGACATACCAAATTGATTGGAAAACACATTTTGGAAACAATGAAATTTCCACATTTTTGAGTTGAGAGTTGATTTCATGACTTCCTTTGTAAAGTGGTTTCTTACATCATAAGTAACATGTGCAAAACCACTCTTTGGAGCTTAACCAAGGCCTTAACCCTTGTCAATCCATTCAATTTGTCATTAGGAGAGAATTTGGATCATAATCAAGGTATTGAATCAAGCTAAAACTCAGCTGCCATGTATGAACTTCTCATGACATTTTCAAATGCAAGAGATATTGAATTTCTCCCATAGATCAATCCTGAAGTTTCTAGAGCTTTCCTACAAGTTCTATATAAGATTTGTGATTGATTCAAGGCATTGGTTGGTGCAGATTGAGAGAGATTGGAGAGATTGAACATTGAATTTTCACTTTGCAAATCCAAATCGGTTACACCAATTTGATCCATTTCAATCCAAATTTTTGCACTCAGAAGCTTGATCATGTGTTGGTGATTGATTCCAGATAGATTACTGATCAAGATTGTTGAAGAATCGTGAGATAGCACTTTGAATTCATCTCTTGCAAGTCAGAATCGAGTTTGGCAATTCAAGAAGATTCAACCCCAATTGATGCATACAGAAGCTTGTTAATTGATCATAGATTGTGTCTGGAGGATCTTGAAGCTTAATTTGGAGCTTTTCTTGTTCTATTCATCTAAAATTCGCAGGTATGTAAACTTCATTCTATGGTTTGATGTAGGTATAATTGTTAGGTTTTAGATAGTGAGATGTGATGTAGAACGTGGCTAGGTGGATTTTGGTAACAATTTGCATGTTTTAGAGACAAAATTATTTTGAGCACATTTTCTGTTGATGGATATAACTGGCGGTTCTTGATGATCTAGGCTTAGTTGTTTGGTTAGTTTTACTCAGTGTGAGGTGTAGTTGATGTTAGGCATCTCAATTTTAAGTTTGGTGAGAATTTATGTTTGAGCATTTTCTGAACATCTATTCGTGTTTTGAGAGTGAGGAGGTTTCAATACAATTGGATGATATGGTTGAATTCCTTGTGGAAAAACGATTTGAATGATGTATTTAGGTTAGGGTTTTGGTGAGGATTAAGAGAAGTGATGATTGGGGACAACGGTGGCTCACCTCCGGCCACCGTCTGGTCATATTTCTCTCCAAGCTTTCAAATGAGGAAGAAGGTGTCATCACCCTTGGATCAGTAGTAGACCTTTGACTCAATTTTGATCCCACGGCCATGAGCGAGTCTTAACTTATGAAGGATTCTGAGAGAGGATGATACGCAGCGTTTCATTAAACGCTTGCTTTGGTCCTAAGTGTATTAGTTGCTAATCACACCCCCAGTCTGAAGGCCCATTGAGAAACCAACGTAGCTGAGTTGCTATTTACCACAAACATTTTTCCATTTTCATTTGATTTTTCATTTTATTTTCTGAAGTGATGGGCCTAGAGCGCGCTTCCTATTCACACCCCCATATGGGCCCATGTCTAATATTGAACTGGCATCAGTTGCTATTTGTCACGCTTATTTCCTATTTTCATTTTATTTTCTCATCATTTTTACGCTTTTGACATAGTTAATAAACAATTTCACAATAAATTGAAAAATAATCATTTTAGGATGGGATTTTTTTCCCTAGTTCCCTTAGGACCTCTAGAAAATTGTGAAGTAATAAAAATATTAATTTCTTGCATTTCATATTTTTTGGTATATTTTAGAATTTTATTGATTTTATTTTGCGTTTGTTTGATACTTCCTTTTTCTGAATTTAGTATGAGAGATTGGTGTATGATTTTTGATTGATTCTTGTGAGCTTGATTAGATTAGGGAAGTATGTACCCCTAGGAATTTTTCCATATTTTTGTGACTAAAACTTAGATTAATTTGAGAGGTAGATAGGAGAGGTATCAGAATTAGGGTTTCACAACACTTAGGTGTAGTTTAGGGCATAGTTTGGAGACTTTGGGTTTGATTTAGGCCTTGGGGTTTATGTGGGGTATAGGGTATATAGTTAGGTTCCCTTAGAAATTAATCTAGGATTTTATGATGAGTATTACTATTTTATTTGATTTTTGCAACTTGTATGATGTTTGTGTGTTTCCCCCTTGGGCATTTGGCTTGTTTGCTTGGTTTGGGCTATCCTAATTGGGCTTGGGGCTTGAGTTTTGCTTGTTGGAGCTCACGAAGACATTGGAGATGATTGGAGACAAAGGATGGAGCTTGGAGCATGAAGATTCTTATCCATGAAGGTTGCTTTTGAAGACTTAGGAGATAGGAGATATAGGGAGAGCTTTAGATTAGACTGATTTCTTCTTTCAAACATAGAGAGCTTCTTGTGCCTCTATTCTATCCCATGACACAAGGTCCCCCAAAGAAGTTCCATCTCTCCTTAGGAGGGATGTAGAGCAAGCTTTGGTTGGGTAGAACCTTGAGGATACCTTTTACTTGCTATGCTAAGATCTTAGTGATTTCCCTGGGTTGTCATTGAGCCTCTTAACATCTCCACTTCATCTATCATTAATTGATTCTCTTCTGGAATGGTGGCATTGAATATGGGAACCTATGAAGGATTGAGTTCATGGAATATTGGTGAAAATAAAGCCTGTACCTGTCAAAGAGTGTTATTTGTTGAAGTTAGGGTCCTGCTGCTGTTTGAAGCTGTTTATTTGTTGGGGTTCAGTGCTTGCCAGAGTTTGGAAAATTTTGAGAACAAGAGCTTATCTAAAGCTTGGGGATCATTGAGGAGTGAAGATGGGGTCTTACTTGAAAGGGTTATTGTCAACTTTTTGCTGTTAATCAACTGTAGCTGTCAGAGATGTTGCTGTTTGAGTTGCTTACTGTAGGAGCTGGTGTTGCTCTCTGAGCTGGTGTTGGGTTTTATTTCTTTTTCTGTATTGTTTGTTGGCTTGTTCAGCTTGCCCCCTTAGGTTTAAAGTGAAGCTGTTTTCATTTTGCCTATTGTCTTCCCAGGTTCGAGGTTGAGTGGGACTCCCTTGCCTCGCTTGTACTGCTGCATCTCATGCATGTTTACTGTTTATTGTATATCTGTTTCTTTTGCTGTTTATCCCCTAGGATCTCTGATTTCCTCTGTGCAGGAGGGAATTATGACAGACATTAGGTTGTAATCCAGGCATGACAACATTAGGTTAGTTTTATTCCTTTTTCAAACCCTAGGTTTTTAGAGCTTCCTTCTCTTCCCTCTCAACACAATTCAAAACACGGTAATAAGGATAATTAATGTCGTACGCTACGAGCCTTAAGCTATTTGAGAGAGGGTTGCTGGAGGGTCACTCTTCAGTAATCTGACTGCTTATTGCGTTACCCCTAGGGTGACATACGACGTAGTCACTCTCAAATCATAGTCTCTAGTGCGTCAGAGATTGCAAACAAACAAGAAACCTTTCTGTCATAAAAGATTCAAAACAAACATCAAAGCATCACTTTTGTCCGCTTGGACTCTTAATTAGAAGAAAACCCTTTCATAAGGTAATAAAAAACAGTCAGACAAATCTGTGTCTTCCGTAGCCCGAACTACGTTTGCTCTGATCATTCATGCTGTATGAAAGTACGTAGGCATAGGATGCCGTATCCTAGCGAGCAACCTTCCCCTCCTTTCCCGTAGGCAGGCGAACTACGTTGACTCTGATTTCCCATTCCAGACGGGAATACGTTGGCATAAAGTGTGATACTTTGCCGAGTCATTTTCTTTTCTTTTTAACCCTAGACCTGTAGAGTAGATAGAATAACAATCCGTACTAGAAAACAAGCGTGGATCCCGTCGAGTACGGCGGACGTGAGGGGTGCTAATACCTTCCCCTTGCGTAATCGACTCCCGAATCCAGGATTTGGTTCCGACGACCATTCCTTTCCCGTCTTTGTGGTAGGTTTACTTCGAGCGTTTCCTTTCCCTCTTTTGGGATAAATAACGCACGGTGGCAACTCTTCTGTCATAGCCGGCGCCAATTTTCGTAGTAGCGACAGCTGACGACTTTGCTGGGGACAGGAATATCCCCTATGCGAGTCAATCCTAGCGCTTGTTTTCCCGTCGTGGGTGTTGTATAGATTTACTTTTCTGTCTTTACCTTCCGCATTCTATTATCGGCTTTATATCGTTATTGCTGTTATGGGGAGGGGGTGATCTGTTGAGAGATAAGCCGGACCTGGGCTTGAGGTTACACATAGACTTAGAAGTAGAGAGTAATGGTTAGCCTGCTTGCTTAGCTCACACCAACTAGCCGCGAAATCTGCGCTCGGACGAGATTCTCTTTGATGCTTTTTGCCTGGCCCTTAGGGCTCGACAAGTTGTCTGACCCGAGGATTGTCGACTCTTGGGACCTATCAATTGGGATTCAGCTAAGTGAGGTCGCTTCAAGGGATGATGATGCCACACCTCCTGGGTATCGCATCATCGCTCTTGAAAGTCTGTGACGTTGAACCCGCATAGGATGTCGTACCTCGTCTGCGAGTTAAGTTCACACCTGTAAGGGGTAGGTAGGTTTGTTTGCAGGAAACCTTTGACCTCAGAATACCTAGTTTATCTCTGTCAGTGAGATGTGGTTACAGGTTCATTTGAGTGGTTGGTTTGAGATGAAGATTTGATGGTTCTCAGGCTTCAGTACAGAGCAACGCAGTTCACCAACATTGCACTTGATCTCCTGTTTGCATATGCATGTGCACTTTTCATGACTGCATTTCATTAACATGTATTTATGTTGCAGGTGTGATCATTCCCCTCTGATTCTAGTATATCTTCTAGCCAGACATGGAGTCCCTGAAGAGGACAGTTGCTTACCGGTTGCATTCGCCAGATATCAGTTCCTTGCTGGGTTTAGTTGCTCTAGCAGATGAGAGAGTGAGGGCTGAGTTCAGAGTATCTTATGGGAGATTTTTTAGTTTGTTATACAGACCTTCAGCATTCGAGACGACTGGAGTGTATACTTTGATGCAATTTAATGAGCCGCAGCTGAGATGTTTCTTATTTCCCGACTATATTCTGGCACCCACTTTGGAGGAGTATTCTGCTATGTTGGGAGTTCCTGTGTTAGACCAGATGCCCTTTATACATGTTGATGCTGAGCCTGAGTTGGCTACACTCGCTGAGATTGTCAGTTTAGACGCTTCTGAGTTCCCCGGAGGTTTAGTCAAGCTGAACGGAGCTTATGGTTTTCACCTGTCTGTCCTGGTTGAGAAGGCTACACAGTGCGCGAAGAGTGGATGTTGGGTTGCCTTCAGTGCCATTCTAGTTGTCTGCATCTACGGGATTGTCTTGTTTCCTAATGTGCCAGATTTTGTCGACTCAGATGCCTTCTTGATTCTTGCCTCGAAGAATCCAGTTCCTACTCTCTTGGGCGATGTTTATCATTCTATTCACTACAAGAATGAGAAACGTCGTGGCAAGAATGTTTCCTGCTGTCTTCCTCTCTTGTACAAGTGGTTCCAGGGGCATCTTCCGAAGACAGGACCTTTTGTTGATGTTGTGGATACTGTGGATTGGTCTTCCTGGTTGATGGGGCTGCCTGCTGAGAATATCATTTGGTTTGATCGGAGTATGCTTGGCACTGATATTGTATATAGTTGCAGTGGCTTTCCGAATGTCCCTTTGATTGGACGAAAAGGCTGTATTAACTATAACCCTTCACTACTGGTAAGACATTTTGGTTATGCTTTGAGGGACGCTCCTATTGAGAAGGAGATACATGAATCTCTGTATCTCACGGGCTTATTAGACACGGCTGTTTTGATCAGATTGAGACATGCATGGGCTAACATCCATAGGAGAGGGAAAGCTTTGCTTGGTAAGAGAAACAGCAAGGCTTATGATCCTTATTTGGCTTGGATCCACGAGAGAGGTAGTATTTCCTTGATGCCTTATCCTGATGTGGAACCCCTGTATCTTCCAATGATTGAGGTACCTGCTTCGATAGAGATTGAAAAGTATAACAAATTGTTGGCTGAAACCGAAGTGTTGAAGAAAGCCAATGATGAGCTAGAGAAAGAGATCTTCCAGTTGCGTCATGAGAAGAATGAAGCTACTTTCACTGTGAGGGAACAAACTGACTTGATTAATAGGTTGGGATCAGAGTTGACGGAAGAGACCAACAAGAAAGAAAAAGTGGGGATAGCCTTGAACGGTGTCAGCAAGGTGCTTACTTCCAAGAAGGAACTTTTAAGCAAAGCCTATTCCCGACTCGGCAAGTGGGAAGCGTTGTGGAATGCCACGCTTACCAAGCGGAAGGAGCGTGAAGACGAACTGAAGCTGCAGATTGCCACGCTAGAGGCACATATTAGAGCCCAAGACGCAAAGATTGCCAAAGAGACATCACTTAGGAGCGCTGTTGAGCTTAGGGAAAATGACCTTGACAAGAAGCTGAGAGGTTATAAAGTGAAGGCCGGTTCCAAGAGGTATAGACTTGATGAGAGTTCTGGCGAAGGAACCTGCCAAGACGACGCCAAAAAGCTGAGATCCACGGCTGAGCGACATGCCTTACTGATACAGGAGCTGATCTCCCGACTAGGGCATTCGGAGACGTTGAGGATATTGGAAGATGTCAGAGCACGCCATTTGGCCTGATTTATCTTTGCCTTGCCTTTGTTATCTGTACTTGTATTTTGACCATCACCAGGCTTGTTGGCCGAGGTCCCTTCTGTTATATTCAGTTGTACTCTTGTACTCAGCCTCTTGGCATGTGTTTATATATGAGGGTTTTCTGATTCCTTGCTTGCTTGATGGGGACTCCATTGTCATGATGGCCTTCTCTCTGAAACTAGAATCGGGGGAATATAACCTGTAGCATATTTACACAATTGTATCTGCATTCATATTGCATGACCGGTATTCTTGAATCTGTATCTTATTTCCTGCATCTTCAGGTTTTCCAGGATTGGCGAACAAAGAGTCCACCGCTACTCAACCCGAAACAACTGCAAGAGAATCATGGATCAAGTCCAAGTGGAGATGTAGGAAATCCGCGAGAAGCTGAATCTGTTCATGCAAGCAATGGAGAACATTGCTAAGGGCCAGGAGAGCCTCCAGACTTTGGTACAGCCGCTGCTAACGTGGACTAATGGGAATGGCAACAATGACCACAATTCTGCACACGTTGAAACTATTCCGAAGGATGGGCCCCCTACGCCTGTGGTTCCACCTGTAGTGACCCCACCTGTTGTGGTTGTAAACGATGGCGTTGGCGCTGGCAATGGCAACACAGGGAATGGAAATGAGACTGTTGTTAACAATGTTGAATTCGGGGACGCCAACCAAGGCGGTGGTAACAACAATGGCGGTAATGGTTTTGGCAACAATGGTTTCGGTTACAATGATCAGGGATTTGATTACGTCAATCAGGACGGGAAATTCGGCTTCAACACTCAGGGTTTCGGTTATGACGGTTTTGGTAACACTAACCAGGGGTATGGTGGATGTGGTGATATGAATGGTGTTGGGGTGATTCGTGTCAACACTAGATTTGGACCTGTTAGGGTCAACCAGGGTTTCGGTAACGGGGGACGAGGTCCCATGATCAATCAGCAAGTGTTTGGTTGCAACACTGGTTACGATGGATATGGAAATGAAAATGTGAATTGGGGTGAAGACCGCCAGGAGGACGCCTTTTCTGGAAGAGGTGTGGGGTTTGAAGGACCAGTTGGTCATGTGCAGAGGATTAGAATGCTTGAAGAACAGATGAAGGGGGTAGTGAATCAGAACTCCACCGGTTTGGATATGACTACAATGGGCTTGGTACCAGGGCTGAGGGTGCCGTTGAAATTCAAGGCTCCCACGTTTGACAAGTACAAAGGGGATACCTGCCCTAAAGTCCATGTCCATTCTTATTACAGAAGGATGTCCGCGTATTCAGATGACGAAAGGATGCTCATGCATTTCTTCCAGGATAGCTTATCAGGACCTTCACTTGAATGGTATATAGGGCTGGAGCCCACGCAGATCAAAACCTGGAAGCAGTTGGCTGATGCTTTCGTAACACATTACAAATACAACAGCGATCTAGTGCCAAACCGGGTCCAACTGCAGGGTTTGTCGCAGAAGAACGGTGAAAGTTTTAAAGAGTATGCGCAAAGGTGGCGTGATATGGCAGCGAGGGTGCATCCTCCTTTAATTGAAAGCGAGATGAATGATATGTTCATTGGGACGTTTACGGGGGTGTTCTACGAAAAATTGTTTAGTGTGTCATTGAGCAGCTTCTCAGATTTGATTCTTATGGGAGAGATGATCGAGAACGGGATTAAAGTTGGAAGGTTCCAAGCAGGTGAGTCTACTTCAACAGGAGGTGCCAGAAAAGCATTTGGTGGTAGATGACAAGGTGATACTAGTGCCGTGTTTGGTGGCAGGGGCAGGGGCTGAGGAAGAAATTAGTATGTTCAGCCGCAACAGATATCTACTGTCACTATCCCGCTTCCTCAACAAAGACAGCCACAACAACAACAACCGCAGCAACAGCAAGGATAGAATCCTAGTCAGAGAAGGGTACAAAATGCGAGACCGAAAAGAGTGTTCGACGCACCTCCTTCCACATATGCAGAACTCCTCCAGACCCTGCTAGGTTTGAACTTGGTTGAAAAGAGGACTTTGGCACCACCTACGGGGGCAGTACTTCCTTACGGATATGATGCCAAAAGCATTGCGAATTCCATTCCGGGGCACCCGGGCATGACATAGAAGCTTGTCAGGCATTTAAACACAAAGTTCAAGATTTATTGGATAGCAAAGCTATTAACTTTGGACAGGTGGGTCCAATTATCGTACAACAGCCTATGCCCAATCACGGGGCAAACGCCATCTTGACGGAGGAGAATCTGAATCTAGTGATGGATGTCAATGAGCTGAAGACACCATTGGGTGAGATTAAAAGCACGTTTCTAAAAGGGGTGTATTCCCGGGGTGTGATGAATTTTTCTTGGATTGTTGGACCCAGCCAAAGGGCTGTAATGAGTTGAAGCAGGGTATTCAGGCTATGATGGATGAAGGTACCTTGCAATTTGATAGGACCGCGGTTGAAAAGCCTGTAGAGGTGTCGTGTGATGAGCAGAATGATGTTGCGACGGTGATGATTCCGAGGAAAACAATAACGATAACGGCACCTGCCAGGCGGCCGACGATCACAATTACTAAAGCAGGACCAGTTCCTTTTGAGAGTACTAAAGCAGTGACATGGACTTATGGGTTGGAGGTATATTGCGATGGTGAGAGAATTAAAGTCAATGGACAACCAGCTGGGGTTGTAGATAATGTTGTTGGAACAGGGGGTATGACCAGAAGCGGAAGAATCTTCACGTCACCCGAGGTAGAGGCGGAAAGATTAGCCAAAGGTAAATCCAAGGTAGCTGAGGGTGGTCCTTCTCAGTCGAATGAAAAGGAAACGTCACTTAAATATGTGGAGGAGTTTATGAGGCTCATTCGTAAAAGTGATTACAAAATCGTTGAGCACCTCCAGCAAACGCCGTCAAAAATTTCCATCCTATCATTGTTGTTATGTTCCGAGGCCCATCGGAACGCTTTGCTGAAGATTCTAGACACATCGTTCGTACCTCAAGAGGTTTCTGTTAATCAGTTAGAAGGGGTGATGACGCATGTCAATGCGGGGCACAGTTTGGGCTTCACAGACTTTGATTTGACTCTGAGAGGGCGAGAGCACAATATGGCATTGCATGTGTCAGTCGAATGTCGGGGCACGGTCATGTCCCATGTTTTAGTAGACACTGGATCTTCCCTGAATGTGCTACCGAAGAAAGCCATGATGAAGTTAGATATCAGGGGGATTATCTGCACGCCCAGTGATTTAGTGGTGAGGGCATTCGATGGAACGAGGAGGTCAGTTTTCGGATCAATAACATTACCGTTGCAGGTGGGGCCTGAAATATTTGAAACTGAATTCTATATAATGGACATCCAGCCAGCGTATAGTTGTCTTCTTGGGCACCCATGGATCCATGCTGCCGGGGCAGTCACATCCACGTTACACCAAAAGCTGAAGTATATGGTTGGGGATAGTGTCGTCACTGTTTGTGGAGAAGAAGATATTCTGGTTAGCCATTTGTCTTCGTTCAAATACGTCGAGGTCGACGGCGAAATACATGAAACACCTTGTCAAGCCTTCGAGGGGTTGCGAATTAAAGACAAGGCTCAGGGTTCCAGCAAAATATCAGACATGGCAGTGTCGTCCTACAAAGAGGCTCAGGCTCTGGTGCAGGCAGGCAAAACTAAAGGTTGGGGGCAGGTGTTGGAGATTCCCGTGAAGAATGACAAGTTCGGGCTAGGGTATCATCCTTCGTCGTCAACATCCTCTTCAGGAGCGCCCAAGTTCAGAGGGCCGATAACCATCACACCAAATGGGGTGAGCTTCGAGACCATCAATGCTGTTTCCGATTCTGAAGAAGGAGATATCGACTGCGATATGGACGCGTGGATCAAGCCAAGCATGCCAGGACAAAGTCTCTGCAATTGATCTATCCGGGAAACTGTTCCTGTGACAACTAAACAGTAATGATTTGTCTTCTTAATTGTTGAATAATCATGTGTCCTATCCGGGGCATAGTGATTTTGCTTAGGGCCATTTGGTTATGTACATTACATTGTTAATCATGAAATAAAGGCGTTTTTCATATACAAATGTTGTGATCCCTGTTTTACCTGTTTTTTATCTTTTACAATAAAATGGCAACATGGTTATTCGCTTTGTCTGCGTTTTGAAGCATTTAACCATTTCCTTTGCAGGATTACTATTACAGATGACATCTATGAACCGCCTATGACCCACTTCGACCTCGAGCACCCGGTATTTCAGGCTGAGGAAGAGATTGTGGAAGATGGCGACGTACCAGAAGAGTTGAACTGGTTATTGAAACAAGAAGAAAGAATCATTCTGCCTCATGAGGAAGTTATTGAGATTATTAATTTGGGGTCGGAAGAGGTTGTGAGAAACATCCGTATAGGGGCTGCGCTGCAGAGTGACATCAAGCAAAAGTTGGTTGAGATGCTCAAAAAGTACAGTGATATATTCGCTTGGTCGTACGAGGATATGCCTGGGTTGGATACGGATATGGTTGTTCACCGTCTGCCACTGCGAGAGGAATGTCCGCCTATTAAGCAGAAACTCCGAAGAACTAGACCGGATATGGCTGTGAAGATCAAGGAGGAAGTTCAAAAACAGTGGGATGTCGGTTTCCTAGCTGTTACAAAATATCCCTCATGGGTCGCTAATATTGTGCCAGTGCCGAAGAAAGACGGTAAAGTGCGAATGTGTGTAGACTACCGTGATTTGAATAGGGCGAGCCCAAAAGATGACTTTCCACTTCCTCACATCGATGTGCTGGTTGATAACACTGCTCAATTCTCGGTATTTTCTTTCATGGACGGCTTCTCCGGCTATAATCAGATCAAAATGGCACCCGAAGACATGGAGAAGACTACCTTCATTACTCCCTGGGGAACATTTTGTTACAAAGTGATGCCCTTCGGACTGAAGAACACTGGGGCAACATATCAACGTGCTATGACGACTCTCTTTCATGACATGATGCATAAAGAGATTGAGGTTTATGTTAATGATATGATTGCCAAATCCCAGACGGAGGAGGAGCATTTGGTTAATCTGCTAAAACTGTTCAAAAGACTTAGGAAGTTCAGGTTGAGACTGAACCCTAACAAGTGCACCTTCGGGGTGAGATCAAGTAAGCTGCTGGGGTTTATCGTGAGCGAAAAAGGGATAGAGGTTGATCCTGCGAAAATAAAGGCAATACAAGAAATGCCGACGCCTAAAACAGAAAAAGAAGTGCGTGGATTTTTAGGGAGGTTGAACTATATCACCCGGTTCATATCTCACTTAACTGCGACATGCGAGCCGTTATTCAAGTTGTTGAAAAAGGACCAGGTTGTGACTTAGAATGAAAATTGTCAAAAAGCGTTCGACAAGATAAAAGAATACTTGCAGGAACCTCCTGTTTTGATACCCCCAGTGGCCAGGAGACCTCTGATTATGTATTTGACGGTTCTTGAGGAAAGTTTGGGTTGTGTTCTCGGTCAACACGACGAGACTGGGCGTAAAGAGCATGCGATCTACTATTTGAGTAAGAAGTTTACTGACTGTGAGTCCAGATACTCAATGCTCGAGAAGACGTGTTACGCGCTAGCCTGGGCCGCCAAACGTTTGAGGCAATACATGCTAAATCATACAACCCTGCTAATTCCAAAGATGGATCCAATCAAATACGTGTTTGAGAAGCAAGCACTCTCCGGAAGAATTTCCCGATGGCAGATGGTGTTAACCGAATATGATATTCAGTATGTCTCGCAGAAGGCTATTAAAGGTAGCGTTCTGTCGGAGTACCTTGCGGAGCAGCCTGTTGAGGATTACCAATCGATGAGGTTTGATTTTCCTGACGAGGATATCATGTACCTGAAGACGAAAGATTGTGAAGAACCGTTGTCGGACGAAGGACCAGAGTTGGGTTCCAAGTGGCAGTTAATATTTGACGGAGCTGTAAATTCCTATGGTAGCGGAATAGGGGCAATTATTACTACTCCTCAGGGGTCGCACATCCCCTTTACTGCCCGATTAACCTTTCCTGTTACAAATAATGAGGCTGAATATGAGGCTTGCATCATGGGTCTAGAAGAAGCTATTGATTTGCGAATCAAACATCTGGACGTATACGGAGACTCAGCTCTAATGGTGAATCAGATTAAAGGAGAATGGGAGACACGTCAGCCCAATTTGATACCATATATGAATTATGCAAGGAGATTGTTGCCTTTCTTTGACAAGATGGAATTGCATCATGTGCCGCGAGCAGAAAATCAAATGGCTGACGCCCTGGCGACATTGTCTTCAATGTATAAAGTTAACTTCTGGAACGAGGCTCCCCGGATTGTTATCTCTCGGCTTGATAGCCCTGCCTTGATATTTGCCATTGACGAGGCTCCCGATGGTAAATCCTGGTACTTTGACATCCAGAATTTCCTGAAGAACAAGGAGTATCCGGCTGGGGCATCCAGTCGAGATCAGAAGACTCTCAGGAGGTTGGCTGGCAATTTCTATTTGAATCCTGACGGTGTCCTATACAAAAGAAACCACGACTTGGTGTTGCTACGCTGTGTAGATGAGAAAATGCAAAGTTGCTCATGGAAGAGATACATGAGGGTACGTTTGGTACACATGCTGGTGGGCATGCTATGATGAGAAAACTGCTGCGGGCAGGTTATTACTGGCTAACTATGGAAACAGACTGTTTCAAGTTTGCAAAGAGGTGTCATAAATGCCAAATTTATGCGGACAAGGTCCATGTACCCCCAAGTCCTCTGAATGTGATGTCATCACCGTGGCCGTTCTCGATGTGGGGAATTGATATGATCGAGAAGATCGAGCCTACGGCATCCAACGGACACCAGTTCATCTTGGTGGCAATTGATTACTTCACCAAATGGGTGGAAGCAGCATCATATGCCAATGTCACCAAACAAGTGGTCGCCAGATTTATCAAACGAGATATTATCTGCAAATATGGAATCCCTGAGCGGATTATCACCGACAACGGTTCGAATTTGAATAACAAGATGATGAAAGAGCTGTGCCAGAATTTTAAGATTGAACATCACAATTATTCCCCTTACCGACCTAAGATGAATGGCGTTGTTGAAGCGGCCAATAAGAACATAAAGAAGATCGTCCAGAAGATGGTTGTGACGTATAAGGACTGACACGAGATGCTACCTTTCGCTTTGCACGGTTATCGTACGACGGTACGCACATCAACCGGGGCAACCCCTTTTTCGTTGGTATACGGAATGGAGGCAGTGTTACCGTTGGAGGTGGAGATTCCTTCCTTAAGGGTTTTACGAGATGTCCAACTTAACGAGGCAGAATGAGTTAAAGATAGACTGAATCAGCTCAGCTTAATGGACGAGAAGAGGCTAGCTTCTCTAGCATACGGTCGGTTGTACCAAAGCCGGATGAAGAAAGCATACGATAAGAAGATATGTCCACGAAGCTTTCAGACGGGCGACCTTGTGCTGAAGAGGATTCTCCCGCCACAAACAGATCACTGGGGCAAGTGGACCCCTAATTACGAAGGTCCCTACGTTGTCAGAAAAGTCTTCTCTGGAGGAGCCTTGCTACTATCTACCATGGATGGTGAAGACTTTACGTCTCCTGTGAATTCGGACGCAGTTAAAAAATACTTTGCTTGAAAGTGACCCGCTGGACAGTAAAAAGAGAGTCTAGGAAAAAATGGGGCATCCTGGCGAACCGTAAAAAATGAATAAAAGGTTCGGACAAAAGTTAGGGATAAAATTGAAAAGATGTACACCCGCGAAGTCGAAAACCTGCAAAGGGCGACTTCGGCAAAAAAGGGTATCCCGGTGAATTGAAAACCCGCAAAGGGCGATTCACGCAAAAGTTAGGGATTGAAAAAGCAAATGACTGCGGTCCGGATCTGATACAGCATTGCTTAGTGGTTTGGGAGTACCTGAGGGTTCGTTTATCCAACACAATCTCTTCCGAAAAGTGAATACCGGGAAAGCGCCAGAGTCAGGCGAGTCATAGGAGGATCAGCTCATGATGTTTGTCTGCACCACGCTGCCGACATGTGTACAAATTCGATTTGTATTTGTATTTTTATGCTTTTTGTGCATGTATGTATGGGTGTGTGCGTAACTTCCTCTTCTCAGGAGTTGCATCCGATGTACAAAGCTTCGCCTATTCACAGGCTCAATCAATAAAACATGTTATTCAGTATCTGATGTTTGTGCTTTACTGTTTTGTATGTGGAAAACGCCAATGTTTTTGATAAACTTGCACTTGCATAATCTTGTTGGCCCTTGCCAATAATTGCTAAAACGTCGAATTAACTGAAGTAATGTTGCGGATGCTAACCCGAATAGATTCGGTTGTATAGATTTGTTTTGTCTCGTTGGTGTTTGCAGGGTTCTCGCCCTTGAAGCAGACAATCAGAACATGGTGGCCCCAGCCAGAGGCCCTGGAAGAAGGACTTGACCCTATTTCCCAGCAGGTCGCACTTCATCCCCAGAGGTTGAGACGATGATTATCCCTTACCAAAGGAGGGATTATTTTCCCCAGAAGAGTATCCCATGCAGAGGTTATACACCCTAGAGAGTCGAGTATGTGCACGCTCAATCCCCAGCTGGGAGGATTTCCGCGGCGCATAACCAAGTCGTAGTAGGTTCAGAAGGTTTATCCCCAACGAGGATGGTTTTCTTTCTCCCCGCAGGTCGTCATGCTTTCGTCAGGATGATTATCCCCAGCGGAGTGGTAGTTCCGAGCTGTAAACTGTACCCAGACAGTTGTCCCCCAGAAGGGTTGCTTCTCCCCCAGCTGGGTTAATCTTCCCCGCAGGGTGTTTTTCTTTCCTCCCAGTGGAAATCGATGTGTAATCTCTCCCCGGTAGAGTTGGTTGTATTTCTGGCATTTATTTTGCCAGAATATTTTGCGATACCCGTTCATCCCCAACAGGGTGGTATTTGCTCTCAACAGCCGTGTTGAAGCAAGCTTGTCAAAACTTCCCCAGCAGCCTAAACCTGTATTTGCATCTGCATACATTATCATGTTTGCGTCTACCCAAAAAACGCGTAGCATTTCCATGCCGTATCGAGCATTACGCCATTGCCAAACATACGCATTTTGAAACATAAATCAGGTTGGTTAACCTTTTGTTTTCAGGTGTGTTTCTCAGCAGGAGTATGAAGTTACAGCTCAGGTTTATTACCAGACGATCGAGGTCTCGCTGTGAGACATGCGATGATACAATTCTCGTTATTATTCCCCACAGAGTTACTGTCTGAAGTTCCTCTTATCCGACCAGCGGAGTGTTTTTCTTCAGGTTTGCTGCCGCAACAGCATTTCAGGGTTTCATGAATCAAAATTTCAAAAGAGGTCACTTGTTGTCGAAACGGGTGTCGGGCAGTTATTTCCAGAATATCCCCAGTGGAGTAAGCTACTACCAAGGATAGGCAAGGAAGCTATATCCAAGATTATGTTTTCCCGTATGAAGCAGGCGGATGAACTTTCCTGTATGAACCAGGCATATGTGTTATGTTTTCCCGTATGAAGCAGGCGGATGAACTTTCCTGTATGAACCAGGAAGATGTGTTATGTTTTCCCGTATGAAGCAGGCGGATGAACTTTCCTGTATGAACCAGGCAGATGTGTTATGTTTTCCCGTATGAAGCAGGCGGATGAACTTTCCTGTATGAACCAGGCAGATGTGTTATGTTGTCCCGTATGAAGCAGGCGGATGAACTTTCCTGTATGAACCAGGCAAATGTGTTATGTTTTCCCGTATGAAGCAGGCGGATGAACTTTCCTGTATGAACCAGGCAGATGTGTTATGTTTTCATGTATGAAGCAGGCGGATGAACTTTCCTGTATGAACCGGGCAGATGTGTTATGCTTTCCCGTATGAATCAGGCGGATGAACTTTCCTGTATGAACCAGGCAGATGTGTTATGTTTTCCCGTAAGAATCAGGCGGATGAACTTTCCTGTATGAATCAGGCAGATGTGTTTTCCCGTATGAAACAGGCGGATGAATGTTTCGGTATCCAGATAGATGATCCTCCCATGATTGACAGAGTATGTGAGTTGTGTTCCGATATTCGACAAAAGTATTTTCCCCAAGGAAGTCGCCGTGATTTCCTCGTGTTACTATCCCCAGTAGAGTCCTCATCAAAGTCGTTTGTAGGTTTGGGACCAACGGAGGTAGCTACTGCAGAGGTAGGCAGAGAAACCATATTCGAATGAACTTTCCTGTATGAATCAGGCAGATGACTTTTCCCGTATGGAACATGCGGATGAACTTTCCTGTAGTCAGGCAGATGACTTCTCCCGTATGAAGTAGACGGATGGGGTTTCCTGTGTTTAGACAGATGATGTGCCTGTAGGGATCGGCAGATGAGGACCTTGTGACGGAAATGTTTCCCCAGCGAAGTCGTCGGGACTTTTTTGTGTCAGCGGAACATAGCATCCTAACGTGGACAAATTCTTATCCCCGCGATGATAGAATCTTTTTTCGGGTTGATGAAAATGATCCCCAGCACTGTCGCTAATTGGTTTTCTCCGTATCAACAGACGGCGGAGTTTTAACGTGGATAAAAAGAGGGGTATTTTGACAAGAGGGAGTTCAAAGCCTGTGGCGATACACAGACGGTTGACGGTGAATCAGATTTTGATAGTGGATGACTGATCGGTTGTTGCCGTAACAACCCGATCCGGTCCTCTGGTTATTGTTCCCAAGCAGTTTGTGCAGTTTATTTCTGCGGTTGGCAAATTTCCGGGTTCTTGGTATTCAACCGTCTCGTACCTCGATTGTTTGAAGACCGTTCGCTCTTCACCCAGTTGGGTCCAAGCCGTTTGAATAGGGGCAGCTGTTGCACCCTAAAATTTGCTCAACCTATTTCACCCGGTTTATGTTTTAATTGCATTATCATTTGCATAGATACATCAGGTACATAGTCCCATCATTTGCATACCATAACATAGCAAGTCATCTAACAGGGGAACAAGTGCCATCCTTATCTAAATAAGCACATCAACGGGTCTTATTCAAGCTGAAGAATATCCAAGTCATCAAGAAATGGGTTGAAGCTTTAAGGAGATTTGAATGTCAACAAGTGGATTCCTCTCCTAACTTGAGGGGTATTAAGGGTCATCAAGGGGTTATGAAGCATGGAATTATGAATTTGAGGTGTGTATGGATCCTATGGGAGGCCTAGAGATCTCTATGGAAGCTTAGACAAGTCATGGTATCAAGTTCAAAAACCACAGTTGAAGTGTGTACAAGTAAGGCTTCATCTGGGTAACCCTAGGTCAAGGAGAGCAAAGAAAAGGCATCAAGACCTAGTTCTAAGTCATGGAAGTCATGGGTTGAGATGTTAAAGCATGTGTTTAGATGAGTCAAGATCAAGTTCAAGAGAATCAAGAGTGATGGGAGGGGTTTGAGACAGGATTCATAGGGTAAAATCCCCTACATAGCACTAAACTTCCAAGCCACACAAGTCTAAATACAAGTATCAAATGGATTCTTGGCCAACATGAAACTTGTATATATTCTCAATAGCTTTAATTTGAGTACTAGAAGTCTTCAAGGATATTTGTAGAAATCAAGTTATGGTTCTTGCAAGTTATGGGTCATCAGAGGACACTGAAATTTATCTGTGAAAGTCACTTGACTTCCAAGCAACTTTTTCCCATCAAGGAGTTTTAAAATGAATTCTTGACCAACATAAGAATTGTAGGGCTTGATCTTAGCTTTAATTTGAGTACTAGAAGTCCTCAATAAGATTTGTGGAACTCAAGTTATGGTCTTGGCAATCCAGGGGTATTTTGGGAAAGTTGAATTATAGGTCATTTTCCAACATAGGTCAAAATCTCTATCGTCCACTTCTCAAATGGAAAAATGTTCAACATGAGATGTGCTTAAAATGATGTTTTTGGGCTAGGTAGGAAGTCATGAGAGCTTGGAAGGGCTTGTATCACAAAATTGCAAAAATAGCCTAAAAAAAGGGCTGGATTTTAAATGAACCAAAGAGGAAAATTGAGATTTTTGAGCTATAGGTCCAAACCAGTCCATATGACATACCAAATTGATTGGAAAACACATTTTGGAAACAATGAAATTTCCACATTTTTGAGTTGAGAGTTGATTTCATGACTTCCTTTGTAAAGTGGTTTCTTACATCATAAGTAACATATGCAAAACCACTCTTTGGAGCTTAACCAAGGCCTTAACCCTTGCCAATCCATTCAATTTGTCATGAGGAGAGAATTTGGATTAGAATCAAGGTATTGAAGCAAGCTAAAACTCAGCTGCCATGTATGAACTTCTCATGACATTTTCAAATGCAAGAGATATTGAATTTCTCCCATAGATCAATCCTAAAGTTTCTAGAGCCTTCCTACAAGTTCTATATAAGATTTGTGATTGATTCAAGGCATTGGTTGGTGCAGATTGAGAGAGATTGGAGAGATTGAACTTTGAATTTTCACTTTGCAAATCCAAATCGGTTACACCAATTTGATCCATTTCAATCCAAATTTTTGCACTCAGAAGCTTGATCATATGTTGGTGATTGATTCCAGATAGATTACTGATCAAGATTGTTGAAGAATCGTGAGATAGCACTTTGAATTCATCTCTTGCAAGTCAGAATCGAGTTTGGAAATTCAAGAAGATTCAACCCCAATTGATGCATACAGAAGCTTGGTAATTGATCATAGATCGTGTCTGGAGGATCTTGAAGCTTAATTTGGAGCTTTTCTTGTTCTGTTCATCCAAAATTCGCAGGTATGTAAACTTCATTCTATGGCTTGATGTAGGTATAATTGTTAGGTTTTAGATAGTGAGATGTGATGTAGAACGTGGCTAGGTGGATTTTGGTAACAATTTGCATGTTTTAGAGACAAAATTATGTTGAGCACATTTTCTGTTGATGGATATAACTGGCGGTTCTTGATGATCTAGGCTTAGTTGTTTGGTTAGTTTTACTCAGTGTGAGGTGTAGTTGATGTTAGGCATCTCAATTTTAAGTTTGGTGAGAATTTATGTTTGAGCATTTTCTGAACATCTATTCGTGTTTTGAGAGTGAGGAGGTTTCAATACAATTGGATGATATGGTTGAATTCCTTGTGGAAAAATGATTTGAATGATGTATTTAGGTTAGGGTTTTGGTGAGGATTAAGAGAAGTGATGATTGGGGACGACGGTGGCTCCACCTCCGGCCACCGTCTGGTCATATTTCCCTCCAAGCTTTCAAATGAGGAAGAAGGTGTCATCACCCTTGGATCAGTAGTAGACCTTTGACTCAATTTTGATCCCACGGCCACGAGCGAGTCTTAACTTGTGAAGGATTCTGAGAGAGGATGATACGCAGCATTTCATTAAACGCTTGCTTTGGGCCTAAGTGTATTAGTTGCTAATCACACCCCCAGTCTGAAGGCCCATTGAGAAACCAACGTAGCTGAGTTGCTATTTACCACAAACATTTTTCCATTTTCATTTGATTTTTCATTTTATTTTCTGAAGTGATGGGCCTAGCGTGCGCTTCCTATTCACACCCCCATATGGGCCCATCTCTGATATTGAACTGACATCAGTTGCTATTTGTCACGCTTATTTCCCATTTTCATTTTATTTTCTCATCATTTTTACGATTTTGACATAGTTAATAAAAAATTTCACAATAAATTGAAAAATAATCATTTTAGGATGGGATTTTTTCCCTAGTTCCCTTAGGACCTCTAGAAAATTGTGAAGTAATAAAAATATTAATTTCTTGCATTTCATATTTTTTGGTATATTTTAGAATTTTATTGATTTTATTTTGCGTTTGTTTGATACTTCCTTTTTCTGAATTTATTATGAGAGATTGGTGTATGATTTTTGATTGATTCTTGTGAGGTTGATTAGATTAGGGAAGTATTTACCCCTAGGAATTTTTCCATATTTTTGTGACTAAAACTTAGATTAATTTGAGAGGTAGATAGGAGAGGTATCAGAATTAGGGTTTCACAACACTTAGGTGTAGTTTAGGGCATAGTTTGGAGACTTTGGGTTTGATTTAGGCCTTAGGGTTTATGTGGGGTATAGGATATATAGTTAGGTTCCCTTAGAAATTAATCTAGGATTTTATGATGAGTATTACTATTTTATTTGATTTTTGCAACTTGTATGATGTTTGTGTGTTTCCCCCTTGGGCATTTGGCTTGTTTGCTTGGTTTGGGCTATCCTAATTGGGCTTGGGGCTTGAGTTTTGCTTGTTGGAGCTCACGAAGACATTGGATATGATTGGAGACAAAGGATGGAGCTTGTAGCATGAAGATTCTTATCCTTGAAGGTTGCTTTTGAAGACTTAGGAGATAGGAGATATAGGGAGAGCTTTAGATTAGACTAATTTCTTCTTTCAAACATAGAGAGCTTCTTGTGCCTCTATTCTATCCCATGACACAAGGTCCCCCAAAGAAGTTCCATATCTCCTTAGGAGAGATGTAGAGAAAGCTTTGGTTGGGTAGAACCTTGAGGATACCTTTTACTTGCTATGCTAAGTTCTTAGTGATTTCCCTGGGTTGTCATTGAGCCTCTTAACATCTCAACTTCATCTATCATTAATTGATTCTCTTCTGGAGTGGTGGCATTGAAGATGGGAACCTATGAAGGATTGAGTTCATGGAATATTGGTGAAGATAAAGCCTGTACATGTCAAAGAGAGTTATTTGTTGAAGTTAGGGTCCTGCTGCTGTTTGAAGCTGTTTATTTGTTGGGGTTCAGTGCTTGCTAGAGTTTGGAAATTTTTGAGGACAAGAGCTTATCTAAAGCTTGGGGATCATTGAGGAGTGAAGATGGGGTCTTACTGGAAAGGGTTATTGTCAACTTTTTGCTGTTAATCAACTGTAGCTGTCAGAGTTGTTGCTGTTTGAGTTGCTTACTGTAGGAGCTGGTGTTGCTGTCTGAGCTGGTGTTGGGTTTTATTTCTTTTTCTGTATTGTTTGTTGGCTTGTTCAACTTGCCCCCTTAGGTTTGAAGTGAAGCTGTTTTCATTTTGCCTATTGTCTTCCCAGGTTCGAGGTTGAGTGGGACTCTCTTGCCTCGCTTGTACTGCTGCATCTCATGCATGTTTACTGTTTATTGTATATCTGTTTCTTTTGCTGTTTATCCCCTAGGATCTCTGATTTCCTCTGTGCAGGAGGGAATTATGACAGACATTAGGTTGTAATCCAGGCATGACAACATTAGGTTAGTTTTATTCCTTTTTCAAACCCTAGGTTTTTAGAGCTTCCTTCTCTTCCATCTCAACACAATTCAAAACACGGTAATAAGGATAATCGATGTCGTACGCTACGAGCCTTAAGCTATTTGAGAGAGGGTTGCTGGAGGGTCACTCTTCAGTAATCTGACTGCTTATTGCGTTACCCCTAGGGTGACATACGACGTAGTCACTCTCAAATCATAGTCTCTAGTGCGTCAGAGATTGCAAACAAACAAGAAACCTTTCTTTCGTAAAAGATTCAAAACAAACATCAAAGCGTCACTTTTGTCTGCTTGGACTATTAATCAGAAGAAAACCCTTTCATAAGGTAATAAAAAACAGTCAGACAAATCTGTGTCTTCCGTAGCCCGAACTACGTTTGCTCTGATCTTTCATGCTGTATGAAAGTACGTAGGCATATGATGTCGTATCCTAGCGAGCAACCTTCCCCTCCTTTCCCGTAGGCAGGCGAACTACGTTGACTCTGATTTCCCATTCCATACGGGAATACGTAGGCATAAAGTGCGATACTTTGCCGAGTCATTTTCTTTTCTTTTTAACCCTAGACCTGTAGAGTAGATAGAATAACAATCCGTACTAGAAAACAAGCGTGGATCCCGTAGAGTACGGCGGACGTGAGGGGTGCTAATACCTTCCCCTTGCGTAATCGACTCCCGAATCCAGGATTTGGTTGCGACAACCATTCCTTTCCCATTTTTGCGGTAGGTTTACTTCGAGCGTTTCCTTTCCCTCTTTTGGGATAAATAACGCACGGTGGCGACTCTTCTGTCATAGCCGGCGCCGATTTTCGCAGTAGCGAAAGACGTGACCGGACGTAAAGAGCATGCGATCTACTATTTGAGTAAGAAGTTTACTGACTGTGAGTCCAGATACTCAATGCTCGAGAAGACGTGTTGCACGCTAGCCTGGGCCGCCAAACGTTTGAGGCAATACATGCTGAATCATACAACCTTGCTAATTTCAAAGATGGATCCAATCAAATACGTGTTTGAAAAGCAAGCACTCTCCGGAAGAATTGCCCGATGGCAGATGGTGTTAACCGAATACGATATTTAATATGTCTCGCAAAAGGCTATTAAAGGCAGCATCCTGTCAGAGTACCTTGCGGAGCAGCCTGTCGAGGACTACCAGTCGATGAGGTTTGAATTTCCTGACGAGGATATCATGTACCTGAAGATGAAAGATTGTGACGAGCCGTTGCCGGACGAAGGACCAGAGATGGGTTCCAAATGGCAGTTGATATTTGACGGAGCTGTAAATTCCTATGGTAGCGGAATAGGTGCAATTATTACTACTCCTCAGGGGTCGCACATCCCCTTTCCTGCTCGATTGACCTTTCCCGTTACTAATAATGAGGCTGAATATGAGGCTTGCATCATGGGTCTGGAAGAAGCTATTAATTTGCGAATCAAGCATCTGGATGTATACGGAGACTCAACTCTAGTGGTGAATCAGATTAATGGAGAATGGGAGACCCGTCAGCCCAATTTAATACCATATATGAATTATGCAAGGAGATTGTTACCTTTCTTTGACAAGGTGGAATTGCATTATGTGCCGCGAGCAGAAAATCAAATGGCTGACGCCCTGGCGACATTGTCTTCGATGTATAAAGTTAACTTCTGGAACGAGGCTCCCCGGATTGTTATCTCTCGGCTTGATAGGTCTGCATTCATATTTTCCATTGATGAGGCTCCCGATGGTCAACCCTGGTACTTTGACATCCAGAATTTCCTGAAGAACAAGGAGTATCCGATTGGGGCATCCAGTCGAGATCAGAAGACTCTCAGGAGATTGGCTGGCAATTTCTATTTGAACCCTGACGGTGTCCTATACAAAAGAAACCACGACTTGGTGTTGCTACGTTATGTAGATGAGAAAGAAGCAAAGTTGCTCATGGAAGAGATACATGAGGGTACGTTTGGTACACATGCTGGTGGGCATGCTATGACGAGAAAACTGCTGCGGGCAGGTTATTACTAGCTAACTATGGAAACAGACTGTTTCAAGTTTGCAAAGAGGTGTCATAAATGCCAAATTTATGCGGACAAGGTCCATGTGCCTCCGAGTCTGCTAAATGTGATGTCATCTCCGTGGCCTTTCTCGATGTGGGGAATTGATGTGATTGGCAAGATTGAGCCTACGACATCCAATGGACACCGGTTCATTTTGGTGGCGATCGACTACTTCACCAAATGGGTGGAAGCAGCATCATATGCTAATGTCACCAAACAAGTGGTCGCCAGGTTTATCAAACGAGATATTATCTGCAGATATGGAATCCCTGAGCGGATTATCACCGACAACGGTTCGAATCTGAATAACAAAATGATGAAAGAGCTGTGTCAGAATTTTAAGATTGAGCATCACAACTCTTCTCCTTACCGACCCAAGATGAATGGCGCTGTCGAAGCGGCTAATAAGAATATAAAGAAGATTGTCTAGAAGATGGTTGTGACGTGCAAGGACTGGCATGAGATGCTACCTTTCGCTTTGCACAGTTATCGTACGACAGTACGCACATCAACCGGAGCAACCCCTTTTTCACTGGTATACGGAATGGAGGCAGTGTTACCGTTGGAGGTTGAGATTCCTTCCTTGAGGGTTTTACGAGACGTCCAACTTGATGAGGCAGAATGGGTTAAAGATAGACTGAATCAGCTCAGCTTAATGGATGAGAAGAGGCTAGCTTTTCTCACATACGGTCGGTTGTATCAGAGCCGGATGAAGAAAGCATACGATAAGAAGATATGTCCACGAAGCTTTCAGACGGGCAACCTTGTGCTGAAGAGGATTCTCCCGCCACAAACAGATCACAGGGGCAAATGGACCCCTAATTACGAAGTTCCCTACGTTGTCAGAAAAGTCTTCTCTGGAGGAGCCTTGCTACTATCTACCATGGATGGTGAAGACTTTACGTCGCCTGTGAATTCGGACGCAGTTAAAAATACTTTGCTTGAAAGTGACCCGCTGGACAGAAAAAAGAGAGTCCAGGCAAAAATGGGGCATCCTGGCGAACCGTAAAGAATGAATAAAAGGTTCAGGCAAAAGTTAGGGATAAAATTGAAAGATGTACACCCGCGAAGTCGAAAACCCGAAAAGGGCGACTTCGGCAAAAAAGGGTGTCCCGATGAATTGAAAACCCGCAAAGGGCGATTCATGCAAAAGTTAGGGATTGAAAAGCAAATGACTGCGGTCCGGATTTGATACTACATTGCTTAGTGGTTTGGGAGTACCTAAGGGTTCGTTTATCCAACACAATCTCTTCCGAAAATTGAATACCGGGAAAGCGCCAGAGTCGGGCGAGTCATAGGAGGATCAGCTCATGATGTTTGTCTGCACCACGTTGCCGACATGTATACAAATATTGTTTTGTATTTTTTATTTAGGCTTTTTGTGCATATATGTATGTGTGTGTGCGTAACTTCCTCTTTTCAGGAGTTGCATCCGATGTACAAAGCTTCGCCTATTTACAGGCTCAATCAATAAAACATGTTATTCAGTATTCGACGTTTGTGCTTTACTGTTTTGTATGTGGAAAACGCCGATGTTTTGATGAATTCGCATGTGCATAACTTTGTTGGACCTTGCCAATAATTGTTAAAACTTCGAATTGACTGAAGTAATGTCATGGGCATTAACCCGAATAGATTTGGTTGTATAGATTTGTTTTGTCTCGTTTGTGTCTTGCAGGGTTCCCACCCTTGGAGCGGACAGTCAGAAAATTGTATCCCCCAGCCAGAAGCTCCGGATAAAGGACTTGACCTTATTTGACGCTATTTCCCAACAGGTCTCACCTCATCCCCAGAGGTTGAGATGATGTTATCCCTTACCGAAGGAGGGATTATTTTCCCTAGAAGAGTATCCTCATGGAAGTTGTCCACAGGATATCCCCAGTAAGACAAGATCAGTGTCCCATGCAGAGGTTATACTCCCCAGAGAGTCGAGTAGGTGCGCGTTCAATCCCTAACTGGGAGGATTTCCACGGCACGTAACCAAGTCATGGCAGGTTCAGAAGGATTATCCCTACCGAGGATGGTTTTCTTTCTCCCCACAGGTTGCCATGCCTTTGTTCGGATGATTATCCCCAGCGGAGTGGTAGTTCCGAGTTTGTAAACTGTACCCAGACAGTTGTCCCCCATAAGGGTTGCTTCTCCCCCAGCTGAGTTAATCTTCCCAGCAGGTGTTATTCTTTCCTCCTAGTGGAAATCGATGTGTAATCTCTCCCCGACAGAGTTGGTTGTATTTCCGACATTTATTTTGCCAGAATACTTTGTGATACCCGTTCATCCCCAACAGGGTGGTATTTATCCTCAACAGTCGTGTTGAAGCAAGCTTGTTAGAGCTTCCCCAGCAGCCTGAACCTGCATTTTCATTTGCATAAATTATCATATTTGCATCTACCAAAAAAAAACGTGCAGCATTTCCATGCCGTATGGAGCATTGCGCCATTGCCAAACATACACATTTTGAAACATAAATCAGGTTGGTTAACCTTTTGCTTTCAGGTGTGTTGCTCAGCAGGAGTATGAAGTTACAACTCAGATTTATTACCAGACGATCGCGGTCTCGCCCTGAGACATGCGATGATACAGTTCTTGTTATTATTCCCCACAGAGTTACTGTTTGAAATTTCTCTCATCCGACCAGCGGAGTGTTTCTTCAGGTTTGCTGTCGCAGCAGCATTTCAGGGTTTCATGAATCAAGAGTTCAGAAGTGGTCACTTGTTGTCAAAACGGGTGTCGGGTAGTTATTTTCAGAATATCCCCAGTGGAGTTAGCTACTGCAAAGAATAGGCAAAGAAGCTATATCCAAGATGAACTTTTCCTGTATGAATCACACAGATGGATTTTCCCGTATGAAGCAGGCGGATGACCTTTTCCTGTATGAATCAAGCAGATGGATTTTCCCGTATGAAGCAGGCGGATGAACTTTCCTATAAGAATCAGGCAGATGTATTTTCCTGTATGAAGCAGGCGGATGAACTGTCCTATGTTCAGGCAGATGTATTTTCCCGTATGAAGCAGGCGGATGAACTTTCCTGTAAGAATCAGGCATATGTATTTTCCCGTATGAAGCAGGCGGATGAACTTTCCTGTGTTCAGGCAGATGTATTTTCCCGTATGAAGCAGGCGGATGAATTTTCCCGTATGAAGCAGGCGGATGTGTTTTCCCGTATGAAGCAGGCGGATGAACTTTCCTATAAGAATCAGGTAGATGAGTTGTCCCGTATGAAGCAGGCGTATGAACTCTCCTGTGATCAGGCATATGATTTTCCCGTATGAAGCAGGCGGATGAGCCCTTTTCCTGCATATGGAGTTTCCCGTATGAAGCAGGCGGATGAATTTTCCGGTATCCAGATAGATGATTCTCCCGTGATCACCAGAGAGTATGAGTTATGTTCCGATATTTGACAAAAGTATTTTCCCCAAGGAAGTCGCCGTGATTTCCTCGTGTTACTGTCCCCAGTAGAGTCCTCCTCGACGGTGTTTGTGGGTTGGGACCAACGGAGTTGGCTACTGCAGAGGTAGGCAGAGAAACGGTATTCAGATGACTTTTCCCGTATGAAGCAGGCGGATGGACTGTAATCAGGCAGATGACTTTTCCCGTATGAAGTAGACGGATGGGGTTTCCTGTGTATAGGCAGATGATTTGCCTCTATGGATAGGCAGATGAGTTCCATGTGATTAGACAGAAATGTTTCCCCAGCGAAGTCGTCGGGATTTTTCTGTGTTGACGGGATGTAGAGTCCTAATGTGGACAAAGTTTTATCCCCGCGATGATAGAATCTTTTTCGGGTTGATGAAAATGATCCCCGGCATGGGCACAAATTTGTTTTCTCCGTATTAACAGGCGAGGTGTTTTGACAAGGGGGGGGGGGGGGTTCAAGGCCTGAGGTGTTACGTAGGCAGTTGACATTGAAATCAGATTGTTGATATCAGATAATTGATCAGTTTGGTGCCGTAACAACCGGATTCAGTTAGCGGATGTTGTTTTCCAAGCAGTTTGTGCAGTTTATTTTTGTGGTTGGCAAATTTCTGGGTTCTTGGTATTCAACCGTCTCGTACCTCGATTGTTTGAAGGTCGTTCGCTCTTCACCCAGTCGGGTCTAAGCCGTTTGAATAGGGGCAGCTGTTGCACCCTAAAATTTGCTCAACCTATTTCACCTGGTTTATGTTTTAATTGCATTATCATTTGCATAGTCACATCATGTACATGGTCCAATCATTTGCATATCATAACATAGCAAGTAATCTAATAGGGGATCAAGTGCCATCCTTATCTAAAGAAGCACATCAAGGGGCCTTATTCAAGCTGAAGAACATCAAAGTCATCAAGGAATGGGTTGAAGCTTTGAGGAAATTTGAATGTCAACAGATGGATTTCTCTCCTAAATTGAGATATATTATCAACATGTAATTATGAATTTGAGGTGTGTATGAATCCCATGGGAGGCCTAGAGAGCCCTAGTGAAGCTTAGACAAGTCATGGTATCAAGTTTAAGAATCACAATTGAGGTGTACAAGTAGGGTTTCATCTGGGTAGCCCTAGGTCAAGGAGAGCAAAGAAAGGGCACCAAGACCTAGCTCTCAGTCATGGAAGTCATGGATTGAGATTTTGAAGCATGTTTATGGATGAGTCAAGATCAAGTTCAAGAGAATTAAGAGTGGTTGGAGGTGTTTGAGACAAGGTTCCTAGGGTAAAATTCCCTGTATAGCACTGGACTTCCAAGCCACACAAGTCAAAATACAAGTTTCAAATGGATTCTTGACCAACATGAAACTTGTAGGGCTTCTCAATAGCTTTAATTTGAGTACTAGAAGTCTTCAAGAAGATTTGTAGAACTCAAGTTATGGTTCTTGCAAGTTATGGGTCACCAGAGGGCACTGAAATTTATCTATGAAAGTCACTTGACGTCCAAGCAACTTTTGCCCATCAAGGAATTTTCAAATGGATTCTTGTCCAACATAATAGTTGTAGATCTTGATCTTAGCTTTCCATAGAGTACTAGAAGTCTTCAAGAGGATTTGTAGAACTCAAGTTATGATCTTGGTAATCCAGGGGTATTTTGGGAAAGTTGAATTATAGGTCACTTTTCAACATAGGTCAAAATCTCTATCTTCCACTCCTCAAATGAAGAAATGTCCAACATGAGATGTGCTTAAAATGATGTTTTTAGGTAAGGTAAGAAGTCATGGGTGATTGACATGGTTTGCTTCACAAAATGATCCAAAATGGCCTAAAAAGAATGATTTTTCAAATGATTCAAAGGAGGGAAATTGAGATTTTTGGATTATGAGACATACACATGGCATATGGGTAGTCATTTTGAATGGAAATTGGATTATAAACACAATGACATTTCCACATTTTTGAATTGAGGCTTAATTTCATGACCTACTTTGTAAAGTGCTTACTTACATTACAAGTTACAATGCCAAAACAAGAAACAAAGCATTTCAAGCCAAACCAACTATCCATTCACACTCACAAACTCATTTGCAGTTGGATAGAAAATTCTAGAGCAAGCTGGAAGCTCAGAATCGTAACTGTAGCATTGAACTTCCATGGCCATGACAGAATTTTGGATCAACAGATTTGGGCCTGAATTGGGTTGCAAAAGCCCACAAATGGTTTCTATTTAAGCTCTAGAATGTTTCCAGATGAAGTTTTGGTGTAGAATTTGTGGAGAGAGTGAAGATAGCAAGTTGAGTTTCAAGGGTTCTAACTGAACACGGTTTCTGAGTTTGGATCAAAATCATGCCAAATTGAAGTGCCTAGAAGCTTCATCTTGCTTCACTGATCGTGTTTGAAGAGTTGCAAAGCTTGAATCCATCATCTTCTACCTCTGTTGATTCAATTTTCACAGGTATGCAACCTTTGAATTTCCTCTTGATCTAGGCTGAACTAGGGAGATTCTTGCATGTGGTTAGGGTTTAGATGCAACCTAGGTCATTTCTGGATAGGAATTGGAGCAGTTAGAGACATTCCAAGATGACATGTGATTTCTGTTTGAGCACGAATTGAGTTGATCTTAAGGCTATGAATTGATTTTGATAGATCATTATGATGTACAAAACATGAGGATCATTTCTGCGAATTCAATTTTGCAAATGGTGATGGTTGAGTTTTTGGCATATTCTGAAGATGGCTTCGTGTTTTAATTTCCATTAAGAATTGGATAAAAAGGATGTGATATTCATGATCCTGGTGATTTTCTGAGTGAGATAGGTATAAGGTTCATCAGTTTTGGTCACCTGAGTTTGGGACCTCATCGGAGAAGACGGTGGAAACCACCGTCTGGAATTTGCCTCAGGTCACCTGAGTTTTGGGGAAGACGATGCATGAGGCGTTGGATCAGGTTGACTCATTGACTGGGAGACGTGATCATGTGGTCTTGATTCAATCTCAGATTTCCCTCTCTAATCAATACGCTGCTTTTCATTAATCCCAGTCAGCGTGTGACTGGGATGCCATCTGGTCCTCACGTGGACGCGCCTCAATGCTTGGATTTGATTACCAGTCTCTCCATCTGATGGCTCCCATTTAATCTAGTTTTTAATTTCTTTTATTCTTTTTAATATTTTCTTTTATTCCATTTAATTTCTAAAATTCATAATAAATCCAATATTGGTCCAAAAAATATTTTAAAAATACCTTCATGATCATGGATTTATTTGTGATTTTATGAAATTAATAAATCCCATTTTTATCCTTTTTTCAATTTTATTTGAATTTTTCCATTTTATTATTTTCTTTAAATTTGGTATATTTGCTACATGTTCTTGCTGATTTTCTTGTGACCAGTTGGTGAATGATTTTAAGTTGATTCTTGTTGGATTGATTAGATTAGGGAAGCATGTACCCTTAGAAATTTTATCACAATTTTGTGAATAAAATTTAGGCTAGTTTGAGAGGTGAATAGGAGAGGTGTTAGAATTAGGGTTCAAGACAAATAGTTGTAGTTTTGTGCATAGTTTGAAGATTAAATGAGTGATCTAGGGTTTAGGATTCCTATGGGGTATTGGGTATAGGGTTAGGTTCCCTTAGAAATTTTCCTAGGACTTTCTGATGAGCTTTAGCATTTTATTTTATTTTTGCAACTTGTGTGGTGATTGTGGGTTTCTCCTTTGGATATTGGATTTGGTTATGCTTGTGTGGGGCTATTTTGGAGTGCTTTTGGCTTGGGCTGTGTTTGGATGACTTGAAGATCAAATGAAGTTGCTTTGGATGGCTTGAAGAAGCTTGGAGTTGAAGACTTCTCTTTTGTTAGAGGGTTTGTCAGAGGCTTAGGAGTTAGGATATATAGGAAGAGAATTAGAGTAGTCTTGTTTCTTCTGTCAAACATAGAGAGCTTCTTGTGCCTCTATTCCATCCCATGACACAAGGTCCCCCAAAGAAGTTCCATCTCTCCTTAGGAGGGATGTAGAGCAGGCTTTGATTGGGTAGAACCTTGAGGATACCTTTCACTTGCTATGTTAAGATCTTAGTGATTTCCTTGGGTTGTCACTGAGCCTCTTAACTTCTCAACTTCATCTATTATTAATTGAATCTCTTCTGGAGTGATTGCATTGAAGATGGAATTCATTGAAGATTGGTGAAGATGAAGCTGGTGACTGTCAAAACTGGTTGTCTGTTGAAGCTAGGGTTTTGCTGCTTTTTGTTGAAGTTGTTTACTGGTTGAGGTTCATGTTTGCTAAAGATGAGGCTTCTTGAAGATAGGAGCTTATCTAAAGCTTGAATATTGTTGAAGATGGATGAGGGGGTCTTGCTTGTAGAAATTTTTATTGTCAACCCTTTGCTGTTAATCAACTGTAGCTGTCAGAGCTGTTGCTGCTTGTGTTGCTTACTGTGGGAGCTGGTGTTGCTGTCAGAGCTGTTGCTGCTTGTGTTGCTTATTGTGGGAGCTAGTGTTGCTGTCAGAGCTGGTGTTGGGTTTTATTTCTTTTTGTATTGTTTGTTGGCTTGTTCAGCTTGCCCCCTTAGGTTTGAAGTGAAGCTGTTTCACTTTGGCTATTGTTTTCCTGGGTCCGAGGTTGAGTGGGATTCCCTTGCCTCGCTTGTACTGCTGCATGGCATACATGTTTGCTGCTTACTGTATATATCTGTTTCTTTTGCTGTTTATCCCCTAGGATCTCTGTTTCCCTCTGTGCAAGAGAGAAATATGAGAGACAATAGGTTTTTATCCATGCATGACAACTTTAGGGTAGTTTTGATTCCCCTTTCAAACCCTAGGTTTTTAGAACTTCTTTATCTGCTATCTCAAAAAATTCAAAACACAGTAATAAGGATAATTAATATCGTACGCTACGAGTCTTAAGCTATTTGAGAGAGGGTTACTGGAGGGTCACTCTTCAGTAATCTGACTGCTTAGTGTGTTACCCTTAGGGTGACATACGACGTAGTCACCCTCAAATCATAGTCTCTAGTGCGTCAGAGATTGTGAACATACTAAAAAAAAACACTTCTTTCGTAAAAGATCTAAAACAAACATCAAAGTTTCCTTTTTGTCTGCTTGGACTTCCAATTGGAAGAAAACCTTTTCAGAAGGATCTAAAAACAGTCAGACAAATCTGTGTCTTCCTTAGCCCGAACTACGTTTGCTCTGATCTTTCATGCTGTATGAAAGTACGTAGGCATAGGATGACGTATCCTAGCGAGCAACCTTCCCCCCTTAACCCGTAGGTAGGCGAACTACGTTGACTCTGATTTCTCGTTCCAGACGGGAATACGTAGGCATAAAGTGCGATACTTTGCCGAGTCATTTTCTTTTCTTTTTAACCCAGACTTTTAGAGTAGAGAGAATAACGATCCCTTAGCTAGAAAACAAGCGTGGATCCCGTCGAGTACGACGGACGTGAGGGGTGCTAATACCTTCCCCTTGCGTAACTGACTCCCGAACCCAGGATTTAGTTGCGATGACCATTCCTTTCCCTTTTTTGAGTTAGGTTTACTCTGAGCGTTTCCTTTCCCTCCTTTGGGATAAATAACGTACGGTGACAACTCTTCTGTCATAGCCGGCGTCGATTCTCGCAGTAGCGACACATAGTAATAACACTCACATAGAGTTGAGAAACTCTAACTTAAGGCTAAGTGAAAGGGGGGAAATGACTCTAACAAGGTCATATGTGAAAGTAAGGTAAGCTAAATTGTCCTAACTATGACATAAAGTCAACAAAAATGATCATTTTCCTTTGGATTTGGGCACAACATGTTCAACACATTTCAAAGATTGAGAAATGATCACAAGTACATCAAACATGCACCAAATCATGAGTCACACACTTGTCAATAAAAATTCAAAGATGATTCAAACATTAAGGTTAAAGCATGAAACCAAGATGGGGAAATATCAATACCAAACACTTTAACTCATAAACAACAACATTTTATCAAGAAAGTTCAACAAGTATCACATTTAAAATGTGAGCAAACAACTAAGCATGCATCCATCAATACCATCCACTAAAGGAAACAAACATCCAATGCAATTAAATGAGGCACATGAGAAATCAAATAGAAATTGAAACAAGGGAATTCCGAAGCTTAAACATGGTATTCAAGTCATATAAAAGCACCAAGTATCAAAGAGATTCACATAAGAAACATATCCAAAAACTAGGTTAAAGACAAACCAACATCATACTCAACACAACCCTAAATTGAAACATTAATCAAAAATATTAAAATGGTAAAATAAATACAAGTTAAAGGATCTATCTCATGGCAACACACTCAAGAATATGTGAGGAAAATATCCTCAAAAGAATAGCACAAGTGCTCAAACAAAACCAATCAATTCCAAGATACCTTACTAATCGAGCATGAATCGAGACTCCACAAAATCAAATGAAAAGTAACCAAACAAGCATCATTAAAGCACAACAAAACCTATCAAAGATCAAGTAAACATGTGTCAAAATATGGCAAAATATTGACTCAAGAAGGTATGTATAAGGCATCAAAAATAAAAACCCTAGTTCAAGGGTTAGTTTACTAAAACACTCTTAAAAAATAAATAAAAAGAAAATGAAAAGAAATAAATTAAAAATTAATAAAATATATTATAAAATTTTTAAGACATTAAGTGACTTAAAAAATATTTTTGATGATTTTTAAAATGAAAAGAAAAATAAAAACAAACTCAAAATTGAAAGAAAAAGAAAATGGAAATAAATGGAAAAAGGTGTGTGGTAGTAAAATCAGAATAAATTGAGGTTCTGTTGTGGCGCGCTGGGCTTAGAAACTGGGTGTGTGAAAAGCAAAGTAGGCAAATCCCAAAACAAAAATAGATTTAGAAACAAAAAATGCCATGTGTGTATTCATTAAATGAGTCAGCACTGACTCAGCCTCACATGAGTGCACACATAAGTGAGTTAAGGGGTTGACCCGGGCAGCATAGTCAGACGCCGGAGCCCTAGCTCCGGTCGTCTTCTCCGGCGACGACAGCTGGAGTTGACTGTAAAACATGTAAAAAAACCAAGACATGTTTCCACTTGATTTTCTGCGCCGAACAAGAATCCAACATTATTTTCATCATTTGAACACTCTAAGATGCTTAAAAATGGCCACGAAAGTTTGATGCATACTATGGAACTTGAACAAAAGAAAACAGCAACAACCCAAACATCATCTACATCATTCCAGATATTCAAATGCACTAAACTTAAATTCAAATAGGCATTAAAGAAACTGAAAAAAGGTTGGAGAAAATGTTACCCAAAGAAGCACTTTTTAGCTTTTGTTCTTGTGTAAACACCTTACCAAACTTCACCTTTTGATTCCTTGAGTCTTGAGGGTGATGAAATGAATCATGAAATGGAAGAAAACTTGAAGGGAAATGAGATTCGAAGGAAGAAAAATTTGAAAAAGAGAGATTTTTTTGTTCTGGTTTGCTGTGGAATGAAGTTGTATCCTCTTGCTAGGGTTTCTTTTTGAATATATATGACGGTTTTAAGTGGTTAAAAAGCTTGTTACTGTGGTTAAAAATCTTGGTTGGTGATTTTTTACAATTTGAAAATTTGGAGGTGACATGAGCAAGGGTACGAATTGGCATGGTTATGGATGGTTTTTTGGTTGTCATTTTGTGTGTGACAAGGGAGAAAGAGGCTCAGAATAGGATAGTGGAACAATAATCTCGGTAAGCAAGTTTTTACACCTTTTATTATCTTTCTCTCATTGACAAAATCATTTCAAAATGGTGCATGTGGTACATAATAGTGATTGGCTTGTTTTGGCAATGCTTTGGTGATACAAATGAGATGGTATGCACATAAAAATAGTAGTAAGAGTGTGCTTCGAGAATGTTCAAGTTGCATGAAAAAAGGTTCAAGAATAATGCATTAAAATCAAGCTCACATAGCCATCTTTGAAACATGATATCTTGATTAATTTTTATCCAATTTGTGAGGTCATGAGCTCAATGGAAAGTAGTATGAATGGTGAATAAACTTCATGTTAAAAGCAAGATGAAATGAAGCTTGGAAGGTTGTGAAAACTTGACTTGAAATCATGACTACAAACTACCCAAAATGACTTAGAGATGATTTCACTAATTTATGGATTTTCCAAATTGGAAACCCTAACTTTGAAATGCCAGAACTTGATGTGTATTGATCTAATTGAGAAGTTCTTGACATCAATGGAAAGTTTGAAGAAAGCCTAACAACTTTCATCTCAAAAGCTTATTTTTATCAACTTCATGCTATCATAACTTGAAATCTATGCACTTTTTGAGAATTCCTCCTCATTGAAAAAGTTATAGTATGGAATTAGATCTTCAAAATGGTCTTTGGATCAAAGAAAGTCGATTTCTAGATTGGAAGTTATGATCTTGACAAGTCAGCACCAAATTAGGGTTTCCCATGACTTAGAAAATTTTCCAATTTCTTCATTGTTGCCCTTTTTACAAGTAACCTCAACTCTCTTGATTTTAATTAATCAAAATCAATCATAAGACACATTTACATGGAATTTGACTTGATAAGTCCATATTTGACCCAAAAAACCTAAAGTCAAAGGCTTGACTTTGTAGTAAATGACTTGTGTATCGGATGAACCTTCACCTCTTGATCTTCAATGAAATCAATCTCTTGAGCCATTTGAAAACCATGGATGGACTCCAAGGGTTTATTTGAATGTCTTGAATCATGTATCAAGGCTTGAGATCATGTCTTGATTAGACGATAACGATGTAGTTGACTTTGGTTGAAAAACCCTAATTTCATGGCTAGATGAACTTGAGCCTTAAAGAACTTGTAATGAAGATATTTTGCACTTGATATTTGATGAAGGGGAGCTCTATTGAGTGTATGAGACCTTGATTGGTTTATGATCCATACAAAACTTTGATTGATCAATCCTTTGAGTCTCTTGAAGCAAATCCTAATTCACAAATGAACAAAACAAAACATTGTCTGATAATTTGGTTAGATATGCATGAATGATTGACCTAGAATGTTATGCAAATGATAAGTGAATCTAGGGGTAAATTTTAGGGTATGACATGAACCATATAAATATTGTGTTTTATAATTCGAGTGAAGTATAAGTTGTAATCGAATAATGAGGTGTTATAATTCTAATCAAGTATAATTTATGATTCAAATCCTGATAGTTTCCAGCACTTCCTTAAGTTTTTGATTCATTTTATTCGAGTCATGCGATGTGTGATTTGAATCACACACCTAGAATCTCAAATATTTTCAATTTTAAAGAGATTTTGAGATTTTACCAATTTCATGTCTTGAACTAGTCTTAAATATAGTTCTTGATCCAAAAAAAACTCGACAAAGTTACTTAAAGCATGTTGTTTATATTATAGTCAAACACTTTGATTTGTGCATGCTAAGATACATATCTAAAACTCGATTTTGAAATGTGAAATTGATGAGGAGACTCAATGAAATAAAACTAAATACCAACAACTCAAAAGACAAGAACCAAAACCATAATCATTACGGTAGTAGAGATATGCAACTTCAGTCTTCTTCTTTTTTATGCTAGGCAAGCTTCCAATTGGATTTGAGTCAACTTTAAGAAGAAAAGTGTGATTAATACTTTTCTCCATTTAATTGTGTCACCCACCCCCTGAAACGTTGCAGGAACAAACAACACAAAATGAATAAATCAAATATAGACTCACATTACAACTCCCCCTCCCCCCGTTTTGATAATATTAAAAAGAGATATCTGTTAATGAGTCTAAACCCAAAATAATCAGCAACACAAAAGATATCTAGAGAAAAAATGAGTTATAAATAGCTAAGAAGAATATACAACTTCAAAGATAGAATACAGAATACAGAGATAGGCATGCTAAATGCAATAAAACACGCAAATAAACATGCAACTACATAGCAATACAACTATGTGATCAAAACTTCTATGAATGGAAGATTAAATAATGCATTAACAAACATAATAATGCTTAAATTCAAGATTGAATAGTCATACATCATCTTATAAATGAATGAATGAAGTGAAGAATGTAAGAAGTAAACAAATAAATATATATAGAATAAAATACAAAGAAGGATTTTACAAGACATAAGAGTTGTAGTAACATATTAGTTGGGTCGTTTAAAGCATAACTTACTGCAAGACAACTTTAGTCTACAACATAATACAAATAGAAAATAAAATGAAATAGGATTCCAAATCTATTTAAAACACGAAGAATCCAAGATTCCCAATTCCTTACGTATCTTGTGAAAAGGTTCCAGGGATAATGGTTTTGTAAAAATATCAGCTAACTGATTCTTAGTATCCACATATTCAAAAACAACATCACCTTTTTCAACATGATCCATAAAGAAATGGTGCCATATTTCAATATGTTAGTACGTGAATGATGTGCATAATTCTTAACGAGGCTTATTGCGCTAGTGTTATCGCATTTAATTGAAATGCAACCAAGTTTTAAATCGTAATCCAATAATTGTTGCTTTAGACATATGACTTATGCAAAACAATTACCAGCGGCTACATATTCATCCTCACTGGTAGAAAGAGCAACGTTATACTGATTCTTATTGTGCTAAGAGACAAAATAATTTCCGAATAAATGACAAGTACCGCTAGTGATTTTCCTATTCGACTTACAACAAGGAAAATCATACTCGAAAAAACCTACTAAGCTACGTTCTCTACCTTTAGGAAACCAAAAAACATGATGCGAGGTTATGTTAAGACACCTAAAAAAATTATGATCTAAAAGTGGGATTCCCTAGGTGACGCCTGAAATCTCGCACACATACACACACTAAACCTGATATATGGCCTACTCGCGGTTAAATAGAGTAAAATCTTATTATACCTCTATATTTAGTAATGTTGATCTCTACAACATTCTTAACTTTATCTATCGATGGATTTGATGCCATGGGGGTTTAAACGCTTTTCGAATTTTTCATATCTAACTTCTTTAGAAGCTCCAAGCAATACTTTGTTTGGCTTATAAATGTTCCATCTTCAGCTTGTTTTATTTGCAATCCTAGGACATAGGTAAAATCTCCCATCAGAGACATTTCAAACTCTTGCATGATACTATCAAACATCTTGCAAAGAGATTCACTAGTGGAGGCAAATATAATATTATCAACGTAAATTTGAAATAAAAGAAAATGCAATTTCGTATTCTTAAAAACAATTAATCCGAAAAAACCATTTAATGTAAGGGGGTTGATTGAAAAAGAATTCAATGCAACAAAAACATTATTTGATGTAGATGAAAAATAACTAAATGACCATGATGCAATAAAAATAATTAAGAGCAAAGAAGATAAATTAGGTAGAAGTACACAAAATATAAAAGAAAGGAAAAAGCATACTAATTACGATGATCTGGGACTAATCTTGCGGCACGGATAAAGTTAGAAAATAAAAAAAACCAATATAGAAAAGTATGATACGATCAAAAATATGATTGCATACATCTTACTTCACTTGTCTTGAGAACCCATTAAGATTCCCAGACACTCCTGCACAATATACCAATAAATATAACTAGGTACCTAGTTGCAATTGGGTCCTTAGGGGCAGTAAAAGAACACTTAGGTATCCAAGCCATGGTACCATTAGGAACTATCAGTTTTAGAATTAGACAAGTAACATAATCCATTTTTACTACAATTTTAGCTAAAGTATTAGAAGCGTCAAAACGCTCATCAATGAGAGATGTATGCTCTTCCTTTAAGGAATATAAAGGAATATTATGATCATTAATATCCTTTTAATGTCTTGAATTATTTTTTCTTTGGAGAGAAATTTTCTAAAAAGCACTTAATGTGTCTGCATGCATTTTACTAAAAGCTTTCAATAATTGTTTATAAGAAGGTTTAACTTTAGGGAAAAAATTATATACCTCTAAGCCTTCGCTTTTATTTTATGCCATCAAGAATATGTTGGCACATTCATCATTTAGAATTGAAATGGACGATAAAGAGTTCTCATCTTCTTGATACAAAGCAATATAGGCTTTACCACCTTCGGTATATCTACCCTTCGTCTTGTAGAATTCATAATCCTTTTTCTTTGGATGTTTGTTCAGACTCGAACACATAGTTCGATAATGACCTGAATTTTCACATTCAAATCATGTGATATCTTTTTTCTTTTTCCTAACATTCCTTATTGTGCATATGAGACTTTATGAAGTTAATCATATTTGTGTATAAATGTTTGAGCTTATGTTTCCTAGTATATCAATTGTAGCTCTTGAAGAATACCCTTATCTCTTCTTCTTTAGAAGAGTATACGTCAAAACTATCATTTCCGTTCTTTGTTTTCTTTTTCCTTGACAACAAAGTTTTCGAGGAAAAATCTTGCTTTTCTTCTTTGACCTTTGCTTTCTTTTTCAACTTTACTTCGCTTGCAACGAGTCATTTCATTTCATTCTCATGTTTGTCTATCTTTCCAAACAATTTTGTCATATCTAAATAATTAAGATTGTTTGATTTTTCGATGGTCGTATCCTTTGGTTGCTATTCCCAGTATGTAGATCTTAAAGTTTTGCTAGCACAATCTTTGTTCAAAAAGGACTTTTCCAAGTTGTCTAACTTGTTTATTGAATAGAGAAAATGGGCATGCATGGATTCCACGGATTCACTTGGTTCCATACGAAAAACTTCATATTCCTCTATCAATATTTTTTTTAGAATCCTTAACTTCTTCACTTCCCTCATAAAAGACTTGAAGATCATTCCATGTTGTTTATGCACTCTTATAACGTGAGATAGAGTAATACACATTAGCACTTAACACGAAGAGAATTATATTTCTATCCTTCAAATCATATGATGCCTTTTTAGTTTAATCATTGATCCAATCTTGTGGGAGTTCAAAAGAATTATCAACTTTATTTTTTAGAATGAAAGTTTTGTCAATAATTTCTACCGGTAGATACTTGTCAACTGACATTAAATGTACGTACATATTTTCCTTCCAATAAGCATAATTCTCGCCTTTGAAAATTGGTGCTCTATTATACACTCTCATCAGATTATCGTACACCCATATTCTAAAAAATTTTGAGTCGCTTATGCTTGATCAAAAAACCAGACTCTGATAACAATTGTTGAGCTAGAATATGCAGTATTCAACGGTCTAGAAGAGAGTGAATAGACCTCCCCATTAAAAACTTTCATTCAAAATAGTTTGAAAAAATTTATTAGAGCTTTAAAACAAAAATGATTTTTCGTGGCGAAAGCAAACTTTAACGTAAAATATATTATGCTTATACATTGGAGTTGATATGTAATGACTTAAGAATTTCACAACACAATTGGGATTAACACAAAAATTCAGCCAAATATACAAATGAATGAGTGTATTGAATGATTGTCATAGTTGCACAAGAAGTGTGATTTTACAATACCAACACTATTTGGATTCTACAATCATAGTTTTAAGTTTAATCTACAACAAGACAAAATTGAAGTTCCAATTCTAACCAAACATACGCTTTTGCAATTAAATCACTAACAAAAGAAATTATAATGGAATGCAATTCTAGAAAGCAATAAAGAATAACATAATCATAGATTCTATACGAAATTAAAAAGAGGAGAGAGAGAGAGAGAGAGAGAGAGAGAGAGAGAGAGAGAGAGAGAGAGAGAGAGAGAGAGAGAGAGAGAGAGAGAGAAATGTCTACAGAGATTTATACTAGTTCAACGTGTCCGTCCTTTCTTTGCAGCTACCCTAATCTCAAATGGTTGGCCAATGAAAATTTATTGGTCTTCCAATAATATTTGTGAAAAACTTAAAAGAGTTTTGTACAACCATAATATCCAAATTAAAGCTGAAAATATAAAAATATTCTTTTTGGATTTTTGACTTGTACATAGTCTACGAACTGACCTCTTTGCAAATTCTTCACGTGAAATTCCCTTTAATCTTTCATCCCAAACAAGATGCTCTTAAGTCTCAATTCTACAACAATATTTACTCGATTCCACCATTATCTTGAGCGTTGTTCTGTCCAAAGATTGAGAAGAAATCCATCCTTATTTGTAGGCTTCCACACAATACTACTAAGGTGAACTTGGAGAAAAGAAACTCTCTTTTTTTCACTGGAATTTTTGAAACCTTCTATAACACCACACACCTCGCTAACCTCCAAAGTCTTAACTAAATTTCAAAGAAAAGTTAAATTTAAAAAAAAATCTTGTTAGAACACGATTTGTTCATTACATGTATTTGTCATACCCCAAATTTGTCCTACTTGAATATCTTTTTCATCTGTACATCCACCCACTAACCGTTATTCAGAAAATAAAAAAAACAAGTGTTTTATCCATCATGAGGTTGAATTGAATCGAATCAAATTGCATCTAAGGTTCATCAGGCCAGGGATAAGTGCAGTATATATTGAAGTTCAAGGTTTTAATTTAATCTCTCAGTCAGGCAAGAGTTTGTTTCATGATCAAGACCAGGGTGTGGATAATTCAAATGATTTGTGCTTGAGGTCCCAATTAGGATTTTTGTGCCAATTCAAGTTAGCTGATGAGGTCAAGTTACAGAGCAATCAAAAGGCAAGGCAGTTGGATAATGTGTCAAGTTATTTTCAAGTCCTGATCATGTGATTCATGTGCTTGTCATTGGTTCATGGAAAATCCAAGTTTGCTATTTAGTCCAAGATCATTTTTATGGATTCAATGTTTTGATGTCATTCATCAGAGATTAATTTAAGATTTCAGTTCATGATCAACTTGACTTTAATGGAGAATTCGAAATGATAAATCTTGGTTTCAAGGATGGTTCTTGGAGTTTAAGTTAAGCATGCCACTTAGTTCAAAATTAAGTCGAGTTTGGTTCACTTATCATTCATATATCAAGGGTTTGTGTAAGAATAAGTTAAAACTCAAGAATTGGTCAAATGCATTATGGAGGGTGCAAAGAGTATTATAATTTCAAAGTCCAAGCTTCTACAAAAAAGGGTAAACTCATGACAACAACAAGAATTTATGAAGGCCCAAATTCAAATTTTACAAAAGTCCACTTTTGTTACAAACCAATTGCCAAGAAAAAAAATAGTATAATATGAACAAAGGTTACTACAAAGCCCATAAAAAGTTCACACAAAAAGTGCTACACAAAAATATGGATTCCATTTTTGTGATACAATTGCAATAGAAAAAATTAACAAAAAACGTAAGCTACTTTCAATCCATTCTGAAGCTACCCTCACAGGATGCGCAACAAGCCATTTGATGTAAACTCACTCTAAGCCATATACCACCACACAAGTAGCCAACAACAAAATCCTCAGCTCAAGCCATTTCCATCACGCAACATCAACCTCCATCTCACGCAAGCCTTCAAACCTGCCAAGCTCCAATCCAACTATTCTTCCAACAGATACGCAATAGCCTATCCCAAGAAGCCAAGCCAGCTATAAAATCGTAAATACCGCATCGCATTTGCAAAGGAAAAAACGAATTTTACATAGCCTTCACGTGAAACCTACAAATGATCCACCAAAACACAACCTGTAAAAGAGGAATATTCCACGTCACTTTCACACAAAATGGAATTACGTTCTCATATTCATTCACTATAAATCTGGCCTTCATTATCTCATTAAAAAAAGGAAAAAAAATCTTTGTAGGAGCCACACAAAAACGCTGCAGAAATGACCTGCCATCTTCACCCAACCTCCATATTCTAAATCCCTTTGTCATACCCCAAATTTTGACCCCTTAGATCTTCATCATCATTTTAGGATCATACTCATTTGATTATCTAACCTTAAGCCGTTTCAAGTTTGTCTTTGTTAAGATACAGGAATCAGGGTTCCATACAGCCGAAATCGAGGTTTCGAGGGTTAATCAGTCAACGTTTTGGATTAGTTCTCCTTGAGATAGGTTTCCACATCATCAAATATATTCCATTGGATCAAGTATGAATCCAATATGAGGTTGTCACCCAGGAATCAAGGACAGTGTAGTTCAGGGGTACCCGATTAGGGTTTTCGGGCAGGAAAAGTCAATTGTGGTTTGAATTTTGATTTAAAAGGTGTTACAATGGTAGGATCATGATCCATAAAGATCATATGGCTTAGTGAAGTCTACTCAAGAAGTTTCAAGGCCTCAAAAGGCCCGGAGCATCAACAGTCGACTCGGTAGTCACCGATCGATCGTTCGGTTGACCGGAAAGTCAACTCTTCATTCATAAGGAATTTGACCTATAGATGTGAATCAAAAATGTTCCTAATTACATATTGCACCTACCCATAAAATTTCATGACCATTGGATCAAGGGTTGAGGAGTAATCGCAAAAGTCGGGAATTAGGGTTTTGAAAGGGGCAAGATCATAACTCCTTAACCACATATCCAATTAAGTTGGTTCAAAGCTCATTGGAAAGCTCTTGACAAGTCCTACAAAAGTCCCAAAGTGGTCCATGATCAGAAAATGCATAGATTTGGAGTTATGACCAAATTCATTACAAGAGGGAAAAGTAACTTAGAAATATTTCAGTTTTAGGCTTATTTTTCAACAACTTTGAGAGGTTTTTTGGCCAAGTTCATTTGGGAATCACAAACTCATGAACACATGAAAGTTGTAGAGCTACATGAGGGCTTTCCAAAATGTAGTAGAACTCCTCCATAGCCCTTATGAGCTGAGAGTTATGAATTTAACAAGATGAGGATTTAACATTTGAGTCCCACATTGTCAATTTTTCACAAACTCATCCATTGACCACTTGAGCCATTCTCAGCCCTTGGATCTTATTTCTATCTGGTATTTAGAGGATTTGAAGAGGAGAAATGCAGCAAATAAGGAGTTTTAGCAAGACTTGCAACTTGGAGGCAAGTGGGAGTATTTTATTCATATAAAGGGAGGAAAGAGAAATTTTTGGCACACTTGCAGCAAACAACCCCCTATTTCCTAGCCACTCTAATCACCATTATGTCATCCATTTCCACTTGAACAATGCATCAGTTGAGCCAAGGATCTGATTTTGCAGCTGCACCAAACCTCAAGCCAAGGGTTACCTTTTCAAAATCCCTCCAAAAGTGCCAAGTTACAAATTTGTCCTCATCCTTCATTTTCCTATAAATAGAGGCTCCTACTATGCCATTTACACACTAGAGCACTCTTAGAACCAAGAGGAAACCACAGCTCTCACCTCTTTCTTGTTTGCTTCATTTTTCAAAATTCCAAGTTTCACCAAAATCTGTCTTGGGCAGTTGGCTTCCCAAATCCATTTCCACACATTCCAAACCACCAAAAACCATCTGCACAACCCATAAATGGTGTGTATAAATTTTTCATACTCTTAAACCACTCAAAAACACCATTCTCCCAAAAGTCAACTCTCAAACCAAGCAAGTTTAACCTTATACTCAAAATCTACCAAAAGTTCTGTCCAGACATGTTTTCATCATTCTAACCATCCACACACCTTTGATATATGATGCCTCAATTTTCCATAACATAAAGCAACCTCATCCTCATTTATTTTGAGATTTGTCACAAGTTCTTCACATTTCCTTCAAGTGCAAGAAAGTTGTTTTCATCAAAATTCTGGTTGGACAGCAGCTGAAGTGTTTTCAAGGTATTCCATATTACAACAAGCTTGTGTGGAGGTCTATAAAAGGTTTGTGGTTACTCTCCATTCATTTCTGTCATGAACATATTGGACATGCTTGGTGTTTAATTGCAAAATGTGATCTATGAGCAAATCTGCCAGTTTGTATTATGCCAACTATTTTGAGCATGTAAACTTCCTTGGATATGCCTTTGCCTTGGTATGATCATGTCTTGTGGATGTTTGAGTTAATTTCTGTCATGAGTTATTGTTGGACATTATCATAAGTCACATTTGTCTTATGTTGGTTCTGCTGCAAAACCGTTTGGAAGGTATCAGTACAACCTCACTTAACTTTGACCTTTTTGGATTAGATTCCCAATATGTTCTATTCATGTTGTGTTTGAGTTCTTGAAACTAGGTGTGATTTGGAACTGCAACTTTCTGTTTATGCTTTCAATCTAAATGTACAATTCGCAACTGATATGCCATTCTCAAATCCAATGCCTTGTTGTTGTATCTCTATGTGAAAATTATGCATATGCCATGATTGTATTATGTGCCTATCTGTTTTACACTTGCCTGCCAATGTTTCATGCTTTGATCTCTTGGTGCATCTCACCTATTCATGTCATAACTGCCCTTCGGACATTGTGTTAGGTCTTGTTTGATATTAATGAGGTTGAAATGACTCATACAAGGTGTGTTGAAATATACCTAAACCTTTGAGGATCAACATTGCTTTTTTTTAGTGTTTATGTATATTGGTTGGTCTTAGAGGGGATCATTTGTGAAGCTGGGATTGGAATCCATCAAAAACATTGATTGGATTACCAAGAGCTGATTTTCCCTGTTGCTATTGACTCCTTAGTGTTTATGTTGATCTTGTTGTGGCATTAGGTTTGCATTTTCTCATTAGAAGTATGTTCTGGTTTTGGCAAATCTGTTAGGGGGGTTTAATTTGGTTATGCTTAAGAGTTTATTTTGGTCCTGCCAGGAGTTATGTCTGGTTTGAGTTTGCTAAACTCTAACTGTCAAGGCAAAGTCCTAAGCCACTTGTGACTTTTGTTTGTGGCTGCTCAACTATGGCTGTCGGTTTCTGTGTTAGGCAAGCTTGCCTTGGTTGTGCATTATGTGTGGCTAGGCATATTTGATTCATTAATGTCTGTTTGAATTCTGCCAGCATGTTCATTTTTGTGTGCTTTGTATCATTATGTAAATGAGTAGCATTTAGCATTTCACATGTTCATTTCATGTCCTTGTATCATTGTGCAGATGTGTTTTTGTTTAAAGATTAACATGGTTATGATTGGCATGTCTGTCATTTCTGCATCAGCATTGTTAAATTGTTGTGGGTCTGAGAGAGCCCTGTTGAGTGCATCATTTCATTGTAATTGTCAACATGTTTCTTTGGATTGTTTCTTTTAACATGATTCAGAGCTATTGAAGCCTTTTTTCTGATGATATGTGTTTTATTCATGATTTGTTGGCTGCCAAGCCACTTTGAGGTCTGTTAGCCTCTGGTATCAAGTCTCACTTTCAAACTTAAGAAGCTATCCCTATTTGTATGTGTGTATTCAGTAGCTGTTACAAATTATGGTTTAAGAAGCATTGCTGTTATGAACTGTTGTTTTAATGTTGGTTAAACACAAGCTTGTTCTAAACTACTTCCAAAGTTGCAATTAAATGGTCATTTCATGATTCAGTTGGGATTAGAGTTTGTTTCTTTGAGCATAACCATGAGTAGCATATTTGAAACATGTGTGTGGCTTTCCTTGAGTTTGCTCATGTCAGTTTTGATTCATAACTTCCAAAGTGCATTTTCAAGGCATTTCTTGCAACTTACATGCCATTTTTGGTTTGGAACTGTTTTTGTTTGATCTAGGCATCTAGGATCATTAGATAACATGTTTATAAGATGTGCACACTTCCACTTGATCATGATCCCTCTTATTTTGAACCATGGCCATCAGCATGCATTTTCAAAGGCATTTTGTGCAACTTACATGTCATTTTTTGATTAAACTTGCTTTGGTATGATTTGTGCATCAAGAATCATTAGTCTATATGTTTATGAGTTGTGCATACCCTTACCTGCTCACATGTCTTGCTATTTTGAGGTGTGACTTTCAAATTGCAATTTCAAAGCTTCACACTACCATGTACACACCAGTTTAAGAATAGAGCTATCTTTGCATAATTTTGGCATCTAAAATCCTTAAATGATGTATTTTGGAGGTGTGCATATTCTCATTTGATCAAAATATCTGCTTGTCGCACCCTAATTTTTAACCTTAAGATTCCACCTCCTTGTTTTTGTGTTCTTATCTTTGTTTTCTTTTGTGTGTGATTTTATTATGGCTAACGAGTGCGCAAGTTCCTTTTTTTTCCTTTTAAGACATCTCTGACAGGTTTTTAGTGAAAGATGGAGTGGATTCAAATCCAAGGATAGTGTTCGAAATCCAGCAGGAGCAATCTAACCAGGTGGTGTTTGATTTACAATGATAAGATTTTAACCCGTTTTACTTGGGATTTGGTTTGGCCGGTCAAGAGTTTAAATTGATGAGTTTAGGGAACTGTCAGCTTCCGGATTATACATGTCAAGCAGAGCTAGTTTGGTTCATGAATTGGGATCATCACCTTTTAACAAGGAAGAGCGGGTCCCATCAAGTCTTAGATTTTAAAAAGGAGTATTCAACATTAGCGGCTTGAGAAATAATTATAGAACTTGGATTAGACTTGACACAACGTTGAAGAAAGCATCCATTTATACTACTCAAGTGACTCATCATTTTGGCAATATCTTTTTGGGTTTCTCTAGTAAAACTATAATTGGTGAAGGATTTCATGAATTTATTTAAGTATACTACAATTGGATCCTCATAATCACGCACTTGGGTTCAAAGGGGAAGATTAAGGTCCATCTATTGGTGCTAGGTATGGACTGGTTATGGACTCCATGGCAAGCCTCGGGTTATCAATCAAAGAAGAGGAATAGAACTCTTCGGTGTTTAGACTTCCAAGTCAAGAATCACCGAGGCATGTTTCTATAAAACCCGATAGCAAATTTTCAAGAAAAGATAAGAAAAAGAAAGTTTAGTGTTGCAACGCTGAAATACGTAAGAATACTTTGTACAAGGATGTAAAAGTCGGCACTAATCCAAGTTCAAGTTCGATTAATATTGTGATTCAAACAATCATGTTTCTTTGAATTAATGAGTTCATCCGCCAGGCAATACCAAAGAAATTCAATAGTTCAAGTTAAAGATTTAGAATACAATGGAAGTTCATTTTCAAAATTATAGAGCCAAACTCAAGATTCCATATATTAATCTCAAGTTCACTTCCTGAAAATTTTGTGCCCACATTAAGAAGCTTAAAGTAATGTTACAATTGAGAAGCGTAAAACTAACTTATTACACATATATGTCTCACGGGAATCCTTTGGAAATCTAGACCCATCTTGACACTTGAAGCCAGTAATGTTCTCACAATTCCATAGGCATTTTGTTAATTTACAACATCTGAAGTCAATTGGAAAAAACAAAGGAAAAGACTCCAGTTTCCAACCAATGCTTTCGAGGAAACAATGCCGAGTTTTGTCAAACTTATATGTGGTGAATGGTAAAGGTTGGATGTCTAAATGCTGCAATGAGTTGTGAAGAACTTTGCATCCGCTGCGATACTCGATGTAGACCTTCAACCGGACAGCCTTGAACTAAGTTTGGTTCTCCTAAAATTATCGGTGTACTACCAAGTTCAGAATACTACAACACCACTGTCAGCATACCGTTGAGCTGTAGAAGCTCACTTAGTCACTCTAGTTCTTTCAACCTGTCAAAGGAAACCATTGGAAGAAATTAAATTAAGGCAAGGGTGATCGAAAAAGAACCATAACCACTGCTAATTTCAAAAAACGCTAGCCACATTTCTGCATCCCAAGACAAACTCACTCTTGCTGAAACTGATTTACTCGAAAAATATTTTCCCTCTTCTATAGGAAATAGATGCAGATTGTCTCTTATTGCCTTCCCTCACTCTCAGACATTTCCTTCTAGAGTTCATAAGGTAGAATTTAACACCACCTGCACTAGAGCAGTAGTGAGATAAGTGAGGTCTTGCTACAAAATTCCAACGAAAGGCATAAAAGGGATTACGTCGGTACTCACCTCGAAAAGAAGACATCTGATACAAAGACCGCACCGAGTTCAACCTTACCCATCAACCCTTCACTGCATCGATAAGAAATTGAATTAACAAAACACCTGTTTTTCCGGCAAATACCAACAAGAGCAGTGGCAGTAAGTCTTAAACATAGGATTGCCGAAAATACATTTCTCTTTGAGCTCACCCATTTGAAGAAGCTGTAGTTTCCACTCTTCAGTTTGTTTCTCTAGCTTTGTAGCTTTTGTTCATCCAAAATGGCAAGAAGATTGAAGAAACACTTAAAGAGGCTCAATGCTCCCAAGCATTGGATGCTTGACAAGCTGGGTGGTGCTTTTGCTCCTAAACCCTCATCAAAACCATAAAGCATAATTTCACGACAAAAAGAAGTTACGGCGGCATCAACATTTAAGAGACATGGCCCTTTCGAAAATGTTATCAATCAAATAAGCCATAGCAAGGATTAACGCACCAAGATGAAGGAAGCTTCAAGCCTTTGATCAAAGTCAAAAGCCGTATATGCTAGCTGAACCAGAAGAAAAAAACTTGTAACTCAGTTGACAGCGAGGTTAAACCAAGACCAAAAATCTGAAAAGCAGGGATACACATTAAAGTTTTGTCTTACCATCAGTAGTTACTTTGTGCCTCACTATGCAGATAACATGGAAACTCGGTTGAACTTGCAATTTCAAGAGACTTAGAGATGGAACCGCTCGTACCAATTCAGAATAGAATGGAGGACAGAAAGCAATAATTTTGAGGTTCTTGCAGCTGATCGCAACGAGTTAACCTGTCAACATAAATCAGACAATGATTAAAAACTTCCAATTTGGCGTTAACAAAACCATAAACCAGACTTCATGCTACTTTCTTCTGTTGTTGCCCCAAGGATGTGTTTGCTGCACGAATAGCAGAGCTTGTGTCAGTTAGATAACAGAAAATGATTTAAAAGAAGGAAGAGTAGGGGAAGGATATACTCAACCAAGCTTAAGACCCTCTACTTTCAGCAGGATACGCAAGACAACCTCAGTCTATTCACCATGAAATCATGTGCAGAATAAGTCCCAAAACATCATCGGGAACCGTTTCAACAACCATGTTAAACAAAACTAGTGCAAACCATAGACTCACATAAGTCGTTCATACTGTCACTACAAAATTCATAATAACCACCTTGTTGTAACTCATCCAAGCTCAAGAAACAACCTGCAATATTTCACAACCAATTTTCGTCAACAATTCTAAGAAAGGGACCATCCTTGCTAGTGACAAAGTTGTGGTTGATACCGTCAATGATCGTGGAACAGAGTTGTCAAATGACAGTGATGAGCTTCACAACGAAAAGATTGATCTTATATAGCCAAAATAGATGCAATCCATGGAAGAAGTGTGGCAGAAATAAATCCCTTCAACCTAGCCTCTCCATCGCTAAGAAGACCCTTGCTATTGACGACTCTGAAAGAAATTCGGATGCATCTGTTAATAATACAAACGATTGAGTGTAATTATAGTTGGTGGAGGAAGAAGACATGCACCAAATCTCAACCTGCCAAGTCAATAGAATTCGATTTAATTATCGCCAAGCCAGAACAAGAAGACATCAGGGCATTCAAAGTAATTCCAAAACAAGGAGGAGTCTCCATCAACCTGAGTCAAGAATCGAAAACGTTAATCCAAGATCAGACATATTGAGCAGAAAAAGGAAACTCATAAATTGAGTAATCATGAATGTTAAGACGTTTCCGAGACATGTTTAAGACGAATCCAATTATTCCCAAAATGTTAAAGCCTGAAATGGAAGCGTATTAATCAGCACATAAATTCTTCGAATGAAGGTTGAGACTATAAATCGAGAACAAATCTGGTTTTGAGGGAGACACACAAAAAAATTCAAGAAAAAACCTAAGCCCCAAATCAACCCTAAAATGTGTAAATCGAAAAAATAATGAGAGCTTACCTTATTATAAACTCCATCGTGTAATCACCATTCGAACCCTTTGTTTCGTCGCTGGAAAGACTCACCCTCGGAAGCCGCCATTAACCATCACAAAACCTCCACCGAGGAATCGCGAACCACCCTCGACGTCACCACCGCGAAGCCGCCGACGAGGCCGTCGTCAGTACTACCATGGGTAACCTTCTCTCTAAGAGATATTTTCATTTTTGTGTTTGATTTTGTTTTGTGTTTTCGTTAGGTTATGTGACAGCGGAGAGGCGAAGAACAGATGAGTAAGAAATGAAGGAAAGAAAGATTAATGAGAACGGAAAGAAGAAGACGCGACGAGAAGGGAGATCGCGAAGACGGAGAAGTGGATTCGAGAAGGAGAACGAGAGACAAAGACGGATCGGAGAAAGAGGGGAAATTTGGGTTTCTTTTTTCTTATTTTTATATTGTAATCTTGTATGCGCACATACACACTAATTATCGTGCACCCTCACGACACACACCACATGATCTGTCCTCAGATCAGATCGCACGACTCATATCACAGTCCTACGGTAAGCCCTCGCCAGCACGCCCTCACCCAATCACTCGCCTACCCTAATCAGTCGTTTAATCCAGACAATTAACCACTAACCTTTTTTATTAATTGGTGGCAAAATATCCTTCTTGGTCCCTTAACTATACCTCGGGGTTCATTTTGGTCCCTTAACTTTAAAAAGTTCCATATTGGTCCCTTAACTCTTCAAACGTTCCATATTAGTCCTTTTTGACCTATTAGCAACGGAAAAAAATCAAAAAACCGTCGCTAAATCCGTCGCTAATAGGTCAAAAAGGACTAATATGGAACATTTGAAGAGTTAAGGGACCAATATGGAACTTTTTAAAGTTAAGGGACCAAAATGAACCCTGAGGTATAGTTAAGGGACCAAGAAGGATATTTTGCCTTAATTGGTTAACCACCCTTTTTTTAATCTGCCATTTTATTTAAAAGAAATCCATTAACCTTTTAACTAATAATTTAACTTTTATCTAAAATAAACTAATAACTTTTGTTTAGTTAACCATTTTAAATTAATCTTTATCATAGTAATTAAGAAAAACTTTTAATAAATCTATTTATTAACTTTTTTTTAGTAGAACTTTTTCTTAAATAATCTAACCTTTATCCATTAATCTACAATAACAGCTTTTATTTAATCTAATAAACTTTTTTTATAAATAATAATATATCAATTTGTTTAACCTTTTACATTTAAATTAATTAATATCAATAAAACCTTTTTAATAATAACTCAAGGTCTACTTGATAAGAGCTTTTTTCAAATTAATTAACTTGCACTTATTTAATAATAAAACTTTTCTTTACTTAAATAAAACCTTTTTTATAATAAAATTAACCCTTTATCTAAAACCTTTTTATTTCTAATTAGCAATTAAATTAATTCATAACCAATTTATTTAATAAGTAACTTAGAAATATTTTCTATCCAACTTAATTAATCTTTTATTTCACTAATTATTTTTAAAACCTTATTCACACTTTTTAATTAATTCAACATTTCTCTTAAAATCAATTCATTTATAATTTATTCATCTAATATAATCCCCCCATAAAATCAACTCACTAAAATCAATCCAACTCTCTCCTAAAATCAATTTCACCTTAGGAACAGATCAATCCCTTTAAAATTAACCTCTCCTAAAATCAATCTCACATCGTAGAACTTAATCAATTCAATCGTGCATGCCTCTCTCCGTCCTTACACAATTCACATTCACACAGTTAGCGCTTTCATGCGTGTGTATGTTTTATCTTACTTGCCTTTATTTTCCGTAATTTACATTCTCGCAATTTACTTTTCTCGCATCGCATTTCGTCCAAAGGAAAAACCTACACATGATTCAACAATTATGTGTAGTGCATCTCATTTGCATCATACTCCCGCTTGATCCTTGATCCCATTCAAGTTGATCTTTCAAAGTTAGATCCTACCCCATAGGAAGGACCATTATCTTTTACAACTTAGATACAAACAAAACAACTCAACAACAATATTCAAACACAATAGAGAAATAAATGTCAATCATCTTAAGAGAGAGATAATCTCTACCCCACACCAATACAATCAATACCGTAGGGACTTTGCCTTAAGAGAGATAGAGGCGTACCTCGTCGATCCATATCCGAGTACTTGAGCCCTTCTCTTAAGACGATGCAAAGACTATTTTTCTACAATTGGTGGCGGTTAAATCTCTCTTAAAGTGATAACTCGTCTTTTCTCCTAAACTCAATCAAAACAGCTACCCTAATCCCGTAGGAACTTTGACCACAGTCAAAGAACTCCTCAAACCCTATAGGGGAACTACAAATACTCGGATTCCACTCCCGTAAGGATATGTAGGCATAAGATGCGACATCTTATCGAGTATACTTAGAAATAAACCCATAGCTCTTTAACCCTTAAGCAGATAAACCTTAGAAATAAACAAACATAAAACAAGAGGTTCCTGTAGAGTACTACAGAAACTTAGGATGCTAGCACCTTCCCTAAGTTTAACCAACCCCCAAACCTATAACTCTCTAGCTTGCATTTGCATTGCATTATGGGTATTTCGATCTTTATCCCTTCCTTTGGACAAATAAAAGTTCGGTTGCAAATGAATAAGATTCAAACTAATCAATAGTTTGGTATCCGATTTTCACCGAGACACTGTTGTCATGAGTTGTATCCACCATTATGCATTCCTAAGTTCAAATTGCATATTCATGTGAATTTCAAAATGTATGCATTTTCTGAGGAAATTAACATTACCATTATGATCCTTATGAAATTTCATGTGAAATGGACCTAAATTTTGTTGCATTTGGTTGAGTATTGATGAAGTTATGATGTTGTAGTATCCATGTTCTTGCTTGCCTTCATCTTGTTGCCTTGCCCAGATTTTCACGCTTTGTACGGTATTTAAATTTTAGGGGTGGCAAAATACACGGATGTATCGCCACCCCAGTGGTTAAACTTTCACCTTATCATGCGCCTTTCACCTACTTGTCCTGGGTTCGATCCACAGTGGAGATCAACCCTTTTGTTTTTTTTACATTTGCTTTGTTTTCATATTTTTGTGATTTCTTTCATTTCATGTACATGCGCGCGCTGCTAGCCCAGTTGGCTTAATTTTTAATTGTTATTCGAAGGGTGGTGGGCTCAACACCCACCAGGCGCCCCCTTTCTTTTTTATCACTAATTTTCCTTGTTTTATTTTTCAATTGTTACTTAAAATTTATAAAAATCATAACTTTCTCATTGTTTATTATTTTTGATCGGTTCCTTTTTGCATTGGTCTCGTATTTGAATATATTTCCATGTGATGCATTAATATTCTAGGATTCTCATTTGTGAAAACAATTTTGCATTAAAAACACTCATATTTCTTTTAGGGTTTTTACCCTCTTAATCGTTTCAAGCTTTTTAATTCATTCTTCTCCTGTTTGATGTAATTGTAATTACTTGTTGCTTATAAGCATGATGTTTGATTCATTTGCTTTCCATGTAATTTCCCCATGATGTTTGACTTATTTGCATTGGTCGTTACCTTCGTCTTTGTCAAGACATGCTTAAGTTTTTATCTTTCATTGAGTCTTGTAAGAACTCATTTTTGCTTGCCTATTGTAATACGCTTGCATGCTTTGGTTGTAACCATTCCTCCTATTTGACGTACTTGCTTGTTGTAACATGCTTGTATATGCTTGGTTGTAACCATGATTCTTGTGCTCATCATGTTTGTTTAATGTTCTTGCTTTGTTAAGTTTAGTTTCCCTAAGTGATGAAACTCTTTAGTTCTCATCTAAGTTGCCTCCCCTTCTCTCCTTCGAAAGGAAAGTCTCTCTGTTGACCTTTGGGTCATAGATAGCTCATCACCCTCCCTCGACTTTGTCAAGTCATTTACACTTAGTTAAGTTAGAACCTGTCCATTGGACTTTGCTTAAGTCCACGAAGCCACCCCTTGTTAGGAGTGCTCTTTCAATTAGAACTTAGGATAGAGTTTGTTAACTCTATGTAAGAATCTTTGTCATGATTACTTACTTCCCTTTCTTGAGTGCTCAACTTAGATCTTGAGAGTTTCCTTAAACTCTACAAGCATTGTAATGTTTGTTCCCCCTTGAACCTTGATCATAATCAAGTGTTCTTCAAACCTAGTGAGGTGAACTACGATTGCTCTAATTCTATCCTAGTTAGGATACGTAGGCAGAAGACGCGATGTCTTTGCGAGCAAACTTAGTGTATATATCTTTAGGTTTTGACTTACACCTTTTACCCAATCCATAGCAAACACTTAACAAACTTAGCATACAACAAACAAAAGGTTCCTATAGAGTACTACATATGTTTAGGATGTGAAATACCTACCCTATGCATAACCAACCCCCGATCCCCGAATCTCTTAGCATTTTTGTTACATCGCGTAAAAGGTTCTTTCTCTCTTTAGAGCTTTCCTTTGGATAAATTAAAGTCCGGTTGTGAATTCAAAGAATTAAAGATTCAAGTTAATCAATAGCTTGATATCACGATTCTCACCGCAACAGAAATGGCGACTTCACTAGGGAGACTTTAACTTGAGGGTTTAGCCTATTTTGATTGTTTATGTGCTATATTTGTGAATATTTGCTTAACATGTATATTTGTGTATATTTGTTTGATTGTTGGATATTAGGACTGTTGAGTGGTGAGACAGTCCTATACCCGGACTTGAGTGCAATTATGATAGGATGGTAGTATATTCAAGGAGGCTTATAGGGAGTTGATTCCTGACCAAGCTAACTTAAGAAACCACCGCTCAATGTAGGCCCTCTTGAGAGTTTAGTATTGTTGATCGAGTATTCGTGAAAACAATGCTACTTTCGACGAAGGAGCCCATGACACTGTGGACTTTTAGATTACATTCTACCCCACTTTGGCCTTACTAGGACGTAGTGAGATGGCTATAAGGAAGTATTTCTGAAATAGTTGATACGCGATACTACACTTGGAGGAGAATCTCTTGAGAATATTATCGATTACCAAGTAATTTGGAAAGTTGATAATATCCGAAAGATGGGTTGATGACTTTGAGAACTGTTTAGAATACTGCTTTACAGGTTTGAAAATCCCTAGTACACACCTTTTGGGGATGGGTAGACCTTGGATCCACGCTCGTCCTTTAAACCTAGGATTGTATTTTTGTGAATATGTGTGATCTTTGCATTTACCTATGTTTGTGTATTCTTGCATTCATAAACATCATATCATAAAGTTTCATGGAACTCAGATTCTTTTTGTTTGTAAACATCAAAGGTCGCTATGGATGGTGAAAGAAATAAAATGTTGAAGTACACTTACAAAGGTTTTAAGCTAGATGACCTAAGGAGATTGGGTACCTTGGTGACAGATCCAGAGGGTTTCCAGAGTAGGTATGGGAAGCTGTTGTTACTATTGAAGATAAAAATGGACAGTGGACTTCTTTCTACGCTTCTCCAGTTTTATGATCCGCTCTACCACTGTTTCACTTTCCCCGATTATCAGCTAATGTCCATGCTAGAAGAATACTCTCAGTTGGTCGGGTTGCCCATTCTTAAAGAGTCTCCTTTTCCGATCATGGAGAAGGACCCTAAGGAACAAGACATTGCCAAAGCCACACGTTTGGATTTGGTTGATATTCAAAAGAACATGACTACAAAAGGAGGAGTTTTTGGGTTGAGTGCAGAATTTTTGGTTGAAAAGGCTCAGTACTACGCAAATCATTTGAGCATGGATGCATTCGAGGCTATCCTTGCCTTGCTCATTTATGGCATCTTTCTGTTCCCCAGCTTTGAGAACTTTGTTGACCTCAACGCCATTAAGATCTTCTTGAAGAAAAACCTTGTACCTACTCTGCTAGCAGACGCGTATCATTCTGTTCATCTCAGGAATTTTCACAAGGGAGGGATGATCACTTGCTATGCTCCTTCATTGTACAAGTGGTTTATTTCACACTTACCTAAAGCTCACGCCTTTTGGGATCCGAAGAAAAGGTGGTGGTCACAGAAGATTATGGCTCTCACGCACTCTGATATTGATTGGTATAATCGTGAATATGATGGGATAATGATCATTGACAGCTGTGGAAATTTTGGTAATGTACCTCTTCTTGGTGCCAATGGAGGAATCAGTTACAGCCCAGTCCTTGCTCGTCGATAGTTGGGATATCCTTTGAAGGACAAGCCCAACAGTGTTCATGTGGAAAATATTTTCTTCAAGGAAGAGAGTAATAGTCAGGAGCAGAAAGAGAAAATTCTAAAATCCTGGGGTCATTTGCACAAAAAGGGAAAGAAAGACTTGGGAAAACCCAATTGTGTCTCTTTAGAACCTTATCTCCAATGGGTTCGAAAGAGAGCCATTGAGTTGAAGATGCCCTATTCTCGACAAGAGCCCATGGCTTTAAAAGATGAGCCCACCTTGATATTCATGTCTGAGGAGGAGAAGCTAAGGATTGCCTTAAGCAAGGCACGACAAACCGAAGACGCTTGGAAGCACAAGTACCAAGTGGTTATTGAAGAGAACGCAGAGCTCCAGAAGCAATTAGAGTTGAAGAATGAAGAAGTACTCTCCTGCAAGAAGAGAAAGGCGTAAGAAGATTTATTTTCTTCTAGTCCTCAGTTGACTCCGTGGAAGTTGATCGTGGATAAGCTCATCATTGAGAAGGCCTAGATGGAAAAGGAGATTGAGAAGCTCAACTTGAGGCTGTTAGGAGAACCTTCTTAGGACTTTTGTTAGCTTTTATTTAGCTTTCTGTTTAAGACTTTTGTAAGATGTACTAAAACTTTTGTAATTCAATGAAATTAAGTCTACGATGTTTTGATGTTTACAGAATTTGAATTCCATGATACTTTGCGCATTTGCATTCACATTTATTAATCATTCAAGGAACTAAAGATTGTTTTGTAGATATTATAGGATGGATTCTGGGAAGAAGGCAGAGATTATGTTCCGAAGCCCAAATTTGGAGAACCTAAGGAAACTGGGAAGTTTAGTAGAAGACCCTGAGGCGTTCAAAGAGAAGTATGGGAATATGCTATCTTTGCTAGAAATCCAAGTGGATGAAGAGATGTTGGCAGTGCTCGTGCAGTTTTATGATTTGACTTATCATTGTTTCACATTTCTAGATTATCACTTGCTGCCAACCTTGGAAGAATATTCTGCTCTGATGGGATTAGGCGTCACTCCTAGACCCTTTTCTGGAAGAGAAGGGACTCCTAGCGAAAGAGTCATTGCAGAAGCCGCACATTTGGAGGTGAATGAAGTACGATCTCATATGACTGCTAAGGGAGGGCTATACGGATTTCCAGCTATGTTCCTGTATGAAAAAGCTCAATGTTATGCCGAGTCGAAGAATTCTGAAGCATTTGAGGCCATTCTGGCTTTGCTAATTTACGGACTTTTCCTGTTTCCGACTGCTGATGATTTTGTGGACGCGAATGCAATCAACCTCTTCTTAATCAAGAATCCTGTACCCACTTTGTTGGCTGATGTGTATTTTTCCATGCACCGCAGGAACCGTCGTGGAGTTGGGCAGATTGTGTGTTGCACTGTTCTCCTATACAAGTGGTTTATTTCGCACTTGCCAAGGCTTCCAGTACTCTGGGATATGCAGAATGGACTCTCATGGGTAGAAAGGTTGTTGTTACTTAAACATTCAGATATTAAGTGGTATGACCCTATGTATGGAAGGATTGCCATGATTCAGAGCTGTGGGGATTTCCCGAATGTACCACTTATCAGCGTTGATGGTTGCATCAGTTATAATCCTATTTTAGATCGTCGCCAGTTGGGACACCCAATGGAGAATGAACCAGACCCATTTCTTTTGAGAAGTTTCTACATTGAAGAAGGGAAGGATTCAGCCTACAAGGCTCGGATCGTGTATGCTTAGCGTCACATCCGCACAAGGGAGATGACTGCTTTGGATTACCCTGACACCGCTGTTTCAGAATACTACTTATCATGGGTGAAAGAAGCAGCATTGAAGATGTTCTACACCCGTTTTGAGCCTGACTCAACAAAACTTACTCTTGTGGAAGAATTGAAAGATGCTCTGGCAAAAGCTGAAAAAGAAGGAGAAGCTTGGAGAGATAAGTATTTCAAGGTTATGCAAGAGAAGGAAGAGCTTCAAGAGTTGGTCCATCAAGGTAGGAAGAAGAGTTAGCCAGAAGACGAAGGACCCTCCAACCAAAAGATCTAGGATATGTTTATCTTCTGTGTTTTATCATGTATCTGTATTGGAGATTTGTGTTTCAGTTTTGAATTGTTGTTGTAAAACTCTCAGTTATTAATCTATGAAGACTTTTAATTTTCTTTATTTCCCCATTGTTATAATTTTGCAAATATTTCTTTGGATTCCTTGAATGATTGATTTTGCATTTTCGCATCTGCACCCATAGCATTTCATATACATTTCCTGTGTTGTGTCTCATCTCGCTGTCTTATCTCTAGAATCATACTGAATCCTCGCCATCAATACAACACACAAGCCCAAGCTCATCAAAGAATGGAAGAACACAATTTGGCTCTGGATAGGGTTGACAACAAACTTGAAGATTTACGAGGAAGCGTAGGACGAATCATGGAAGTCTTACAAGTCATCAATGCAAAAATGGACAGTCAGGCCACTGTAGTTTCTGAGATCACTAATGTAGTTGTGGAGCCAATCCCAACGGCAGTCACTGTTGCAAGTATTCTGCCGTATGGATTCATACCAGGTTTTGTACCTCCGCCATCAGTCAGTCAACAATCAGTTCCTCTAGGGGCAGAGATTCCCCGAGTTGTTCCGACTTATACTCCTGCCTCTATACAAACTCAAGTGTGCTCTGTTTTTCATAGCCATCCACAAGTGTTTGAAGTTCCTGATGGGTCTGAAGAAGGAAGTGGACGACATGAAAAATTGAAGGAAAGTGTAGAAACTATAGGGAGGAAGGTTAGAGCAATGGAAGGGAATGATATTTTTGGTACTGATGCCAGAGATATGTGTTTAGTGTCTGGATTGGTAATTCCGCTAAAATTCAAAATCCCCAACTTTGATCAGTACACCGGTGCTACTTGTCCTCGGACACATTTGATCATGTATTATCGAAGAATGGATGCACATGTAGAAGATGATAAGCTGATGATCCATTGTTTCTAGGATAGCTTGAAAGGAGCCCTTGCTAAGTGGTGTTTGAGCCTAGATCAATCTCACATTCACAGTTTCCAAGACTTGGCTGATGCTTTCATAAAGCATTACAAATACAATATGGATTTGGCCCCTGATAGAAGACAATTGCTGAGTATGACACAAAAGAGTTCTGAATCGTTCAAAGAGTATGCACAACGTTGGAGGGAGACTGCCTCTCAGGTGGAATCTCCTTTAAATGAGAAAGAGTTGACAGATTGGTTTGTGGATACGGTAAGACCAGAATTTTATGAGAAGATGATTAGTATTGTAACATCGAGTTTCTCCGATATAGTGGCTGTAGGGGTGAGAGTGGATTGGGATTGAAGAACGGAAAGATGACTAGTAGTTCCAGTGGTTCCAACAACAACAATGTCAAGAAGTTCAGTGGTAATTTTCATAAAAAGAAAGAGGGAGAAGCAAACGCCATAACAGTGGGGAAAAGGAATCTGACTTGGAAGCAGCCTTACCAACGATATCAACGACCTCCACAAGGTTATGTTCAGCAGCCTCCACAAGGCTATGTTCAGCAAGCTCAGCAAAATTTGACACAACACCCGATGTATCCAATACAGTATGTTTAACAACCATATGTGGCAGCTATAACGCCTGCTTTCAATCACCCTGTTCCGAGTTATCAGACAGTGCAACTAACACCCATGTATCAACCAGTTCAACAATAAGGGTATCAACGAGTGCCCAGCGCTCCACCCTATCAGCAATACCAACATCCTAGGGCTCAGGCACCAAGGCAGAATTACCAAAATCGAAGACCAGCAACGAGGCCTCCATTCCCTCAGATACCAATGACTTATACAGAGTTGTACCCGGCTTTGGTGCAACAAGAGCTGGTAACAACGCGACAATTGAATACACCTTCAGACACTTCATCACCTCATTACAATCTGAATGCTCATTGTGCATTTCATGAAGGTGCTTCCGGCCATGACTTAGAGGGGTGTCTTGCCTTAAAACATATTGTCAGGGAGCTCATAGAGAAGAAGATTTTGTCCTTTGATGATGTACCGCCTAATGTTAAAAGTAACCCATTGCCAAATCATAGAGGAGTTAATGCTATAGAAGACGCTTCAGATGAAAGGTTAGTTTGTGATGTGTCAGAGATCAAGACCCCGTTGAGGTCACTTCATAAGAAACTGTTGAAAGCAGGATTGATTAAAGGTACCCATAATGACTGTGAAGAGTGTTCTGTTAATCCTAAAAGGTGTGGTAAGGTACAAAAGGGTGTGCAAGGTCTGATCGACGATGGATTATTGCAAGTAGGTATCAAGGAAAAGAAGGAGGAAGTTTCGGTGGTTGAGCTTGTTTTCAATCTACCAAGGAACAACGAGAAAGTCCCTGTTTTCAATATGATCAGCAAGAATGTGAAGCCTGTCTTTGACAAATCTGTTGTTGATCAGTCTCGACTAGTTGTTATTCAGAAGCTGAGATCGTTTCCTTTTGAGAACACAAAGGCAGTCCCGTGGAAGTATGATATTATTGTGTTGGACCAAAGATCTGGGAAGATTATTAAGAATGAGAAGGTGGAGGATGACCAGGTTGATGTGACAAATATTGTAGGAACGAGCAAGATGACCCGTAGTGGTCGAATATATCAATCAAAGATAATTGTAGTTGCTCCAAAAGAGGTAACCCCTGCCGTGACAGCCAAAGACAAAGAAACGCCCGTCACAGAAGGAGATGCTGAAGAGTTCTTAAGGATTATCTGAAAAAGTGATTACAACGTTGTTGATCAGCTTCATCAAACTCCATCAAAAATATCAATTTTGTCACTCCTGATGAATTCCCCGGCCCACAGAGAGGCTCCACAAAAGGTGTTAATGCAAGCATATGTGACGAAGGATATAACCCCTGGCTAATTTGATTCGGTGATAGCCAATATTACAGCCTGAAATACTCTGAGTTTTAGTGATGAAGAGTTGCCAAGGGGAGGACGTAATCATAACCGTGCTTTGCACGTATCTATCAGATGTCAAGAGGACACGTTGGCACGAGTTTTGGTTGATACTGGATCTTCGTTGAATGTGTTGCCTAAAAGGTCGCTCGCAAAGTTAGCATATACAGGGGCAGAGATGAAGCGGACGTCGTTGATTGTGAAGGCTTTTGATGGTTCAAGAAGAACAATTATTAGGGAAGTGGAGTTGCCAATTATGATAGGCCCTCAAGTGTTCGATATCACATTTTAGGTAATGGACATTAATCCGGCTTACAACTGCTTGTTGCGACGGCCTTGGATTCACGCAACATGGGAAGTGACTTCCACTTTGCATCAAAGGATGAAATTTGTTGTAAACGATAAACTGGTAATTGTGCATGGTGAAGAAGACTTGATGGTGAGTAATTTATCGTCATTCAGGTATATTGAGGCAGATGAGGATGCGTTGGAAACTTCATTCCAAGCGCTTGAAATAGCTAACGCGGTGATGATAGAAAACACAATGGCCAAGAATGGTCCATCTTTTGCATCCGCCCAGAGCATCAAGTCTACATTAGAAGAGGGTACTCCTGCAGGTTGGGGAGAGGTTATTGAAGTGAAGGCAAGACTGGGTCGCCAAGGGTTGGGTTACAAACCAACTCATGTCAAAGCATCAACACACGCCGAAGGACGTCCGAAGACTATCCAAGAAGTGCTCATCAGTGGAGGATTCCAAGTCAATGCCGTGGGAGAAGATTTTGAAGACGAGGACATTGAACATTTGGTATACCATTGCGAGGCTGCGTTAGGCAATTGGGAGGCTGTTGAGATTCCCGTGATCTTTCCTGTTTCGAAGTAATTTGTTTGTTTTTCTTTACTTGTTGTTTTTTATCTTTAAACCTCCATAGCCATACCCAAGGCTATAGGATCCATTTTGTAAGGGCCCCGTTCTTTCAAGAATATTATGATTAATGAACTATTTTGTTAAATCCTTTGTTGTCTGTTTCCTTAACTGTTTTTGCTTCCATGTTTAAAAAGAAGATGGCAATTTTCTAAATAAATCATCAAAACATTTTTCCTTGTTGCTGCATTTGTCCTTGTGTGTTTTAATAAATTAAGCCATTCCAACATGCAGTGATACCTCAAAATCTGTTGATTCCATTGACTTTGCTTTCCCTCCTGACTTTGACTCGCCAATATACCAAGCCAAAGATGAGGACGAAGATTTTGAGATCCCTGATGAACTGGCAAAAATGGCATGTTACGAGCACCCAGAGTTTCAACCTCACAAGGAGCAGGTAGATGTAATTAATCTTGGCACCGAAGAAGACAAGAAAGAGGTCAAGATTAGGGCAACACTTGGGGTAAAAGTCAAGCAGCATTTGGTAAAACTTTTAAAAGAGTATGTGGATGTATTTGCTTGGTCATATCAGGATATGCCAGGTTTAGACACAGACATAGTGGTCCACAAGTTACCGCTCCGACTAGAATGTACATCAGTCAAACAAAACCTCCGAAGAACTAGACCTGATATGGCTCTTAAGATTCGAGACAAAGTGAAGAAGCAGATTGATGCAGGTTTCTTGGCAGTATCCAAGTACCCCGAATGGGTGGCTAATATTGTACTTGTACCGAAGAAAGATGGGAAGGTCATAATGTGTGTGGATTATAGGGATCTGAATAAGGCCAGTCCAAAAGATGATTTTCCTTTGCCTTATATAGACACATTGGTGGATAATACAGCTCGCTTTGCAGTTTTCTCGTTTATGGATGGTTTCTCCGGATACAACCAAATCAAGATGGATCCAGATGACATGGAAAAAACCACTTTCATTACTCCTTGGGGAACCTACTGTTATAAGGTCATGCCTTTTGGTTGGAGGAATGCTGGTGCCACTTATCAAAGAGCCACGATGACGTTGTTTCATGACATGATGCATAAAGAGATAGAAGTGTATGTTAATGACATGATCGCCAAATCTCAGAGTGAGGAAGACCATTTGAATCATCTATTGAAGTTGTTCGAGAGACTCAGGAAGTATCAGTTGAGACTAAATCCAGCCAAGTGTACTGTTGGAGTGATATCTGGGAAATTACTTGGTTTCATTGTTAGCCACCGAGGAATTGAGGTAGATCCATATAAAGTTCGAGCCATTCAATATATGCCGGCTCCACAAACTAAGAAACAAGTCAGAGCTTTCCTTGGAAGATTGAACTATATATCCAGATTTATTTCTAATATGACCCTTACTTGCGAGCCCATTTTCAAATTTTTACGTAAGGATCAGACATTTGTTTAGAATTCAGATTGCCAACAAGCTTTTGATAAGATTAAGGGCTATCTCCAAGAGCCTCCAATCTTAATACCTCCTGTTCCGGGAAGACCTCTTTTCATGTACTTAACGGTACTCGAGAATTCAATGGGTTGCGTGTTAGGTCAGCAGGATGAGTCCGGGCGAAAGGAGCATGCCATATATTATTTGAGCAAGAAGTTCACCGACTGTGAAAGCCGATATTCATTTTTAGAGAAAACTTGTTGTGCTTTGGCATGGGCTGCCAAACGGTTGCGGCAGTACATGATTTGTCATACTACTTTATTGATTTCAAAAATGGACCTAATAAAGTATATTTTTGAGAAGCCCGCTCAGACAAGAAGACTCGCCCGTTGGCATATGTTGTTATCAGAATATGACATTCAGTATGTGGCCTAGAAGTCAATCAAAGGCAGTGTCTTATCAGAATATCTTACAGATCAGCCAGTTGAAGATTACGAGTCTCTCAAGTTTGATTTTTCGGACGAAGATATTATGTTGGTAAAAGATTATGAAGAGTCGGGTCCTGATGAAGGTCCCGAGCCGGGTCTTTGGTGGAAGATGATGTTTGATGGTTCCTCAAATTACAGTGGGCATGGTGTAGGCGCCGTTCTGATGAATCCAGAAGGAGGTTATACCCCATTTACAGCAAGGTTAGACTTTGAATGTACAAACAATATTGTCGAATATAAAGCATGCATTCTCGGCCTCGAAGCTGCTATTGACCTAAGAATCAAACTTCTAGAAGTAAGTGGAAATTTAGCTTTGGTTATTTATCAAGTTACAGGTGAATGGGAGACCAGACATGAAAATTTGATCCCTTACAAAGCCTACATCGTTGAAATGATTGAATACTTTGATGAGATCACTTTTAAGAAAGTTCTGAGATCTGAAAATCATATTGTCGATGCTCTAGCCATGTTAGCCTCAATGTGGAAAGTCAGGTATCCCAATGATGCTACTCTCATTTGAATTGAATGCAAGACTGAGCCTGCCTATTGTCAAATGGTTGAAGAAGAAATTGATAACAAGCCATGGTTCCACGACATAAAGAATTATCTGTTAAAACAAGAGTATCCAGTTGATGCCACATCACTTGACAAGAAAACCTTGAGAAGATTGGCATCTAAGTTCTTTCTCAGTAATGATGTGCTCTATAAAAGGAATCATGACATGGTCCTGCTTAGGTGTGTCGACAGACGAGAAGCAGATTTGTTAATGCAAGATATTCATGAAGGAACATTCGGCACTCACGCCAATGGATATGCCATGTCCAAAAAGATTTTGAGGATTGGGTACTACTGGTTGACTTTGGAAACTGACTGTATCCAATATGCCAGGGAATGTCACAAATGCCAAATTTATGCGAACAAGATGCATGTGCCTCCAACGTTGTTAAATGTGTTGACATCACCTTGGTCTTTCTCTATGTGGGGCATTGACATGATTGGGGCAATCGAACCAAAGGCTTCTAACGGACACTGTTTCATTCTGGTCGCTATTGATTACTTCACAAAGTGGGTTGAAGCTGCATCCTACGCCAATGTTACTCGACAAGTGGTGGCCCATTTTATCAAAAAGGAGATTATTTGTCGATACGGAATCCCAAGCCGAATCATAACAGATAACGGTACCAATCTGAATAACAAAAACATGATAGAGTTGTGTGGTGACTTCAAAATTGAACATCATAATTCTTCTCCTTATCGTCCCAAGATGAATGGAGCTGTCGAAGCTACGAATAAGAACATCAAGTAAATTTTGAAAAAGATGGTGAAAACATATAAGGATTGGCATGAGATGCTGCCATTTACCTTCCATGGGTATAGAACGTCCGTTCGCACTTCAACAGGGGCAACCCCTTTTTCATTGGTGTATGGGATGGATGCAGTACTTCCTATTGAGGTTGAGATACCCTACTTAAGAGTCATAATGGAAACCGAGCTTGAAGAAGCAGAATGGGTGAGGGAAAGATTTGATCAGTTGAACCTTATTGACGAAAAGCGCATGACTGCGGTATGTCACGGGCAGTTATATCAGAAAAGGATCAAGAGAGATTTTGACAAGAAGGTTCGTATCCGAGAATTCCGAGAAGGGGAGCTTGCACTCAAAAATATTTTGCCAGTTCACAAAGACGCACGGGGAAAATGGATGCCCAATTATGATGGCCCATTTGTTGTAAAAACAGTCTTCTCAGGAGGCTCGTTAATTTTCACAACAATGGATGGGGAACAACTTGCACATCATGGGAATTCTGATGCAGTACGAAAATATTATGCCTAAAAGAACCCGATAAGTCGAAAACCCGCAAGGGCGGCTTATGCAATAATAGGTATCCCGCTGGATCATAACCTATGAAGGAGGTCCAGGCAAAAGTTAGGGATGAAATTAAAAAAAATGATGAGCTCGCTAAGTTGAAAACCCGAAAGGGCGGCTTAGGCAAAAAAGAGCGTCCCGGTGGATTGAAAACCTGAAAGGGAAATCCAGGCAAAAGTTAGGGACAAATGCATTTCACTGCATCAGATGGATCGTCACCTCTGTAGAAGATTTTTCAAGAAGTCCATTTCAAGCGTTCTCGTCAGAAGCAGGGTTTGGAAAGTTTTAGTCATTAAGGGTAGAATTGTTAGTGGATTCAATGTAACCTTTTTTCATGTTACCATTTTCAATTGTAAAAGTTCCATGCGGTTCTGTCATTGACAAACTTCCATTCTTAAATGAAATCAGTTTTTGGACCATTCCTTTGCAATTTACTATTGTCTTTATTTCCTGTGTTATGCAAAACACCGTTTATTGATCATTGATAATTTTGAAAGCACCAGGTTCGAACTTAAAAATAACGTATGAAGATTAACAAAACATAAAAGTACTTTGGCTCACAGAAAGATTCGGTGGAAATCATACCCCTCGAAAGTCTTAATGTGGCAGAAGCTTTGGCGTGCAATCTCAATACATCTTCCATTGAAACGTCAGTTGAATTGATTTGATAGGTTGCTCATTCGGTCATGTGTAGTTACCAAGATTGAAGACCATCTCCCCAGGTTTCTTTACGAGATATGTTCTTATGTTAATGGACTCACCCTCTGTGGAAGCATTGTTGGCCTCTATTTTGAAGTTACGTTGTCATTTATGGCGAGCTTCCCTGAAACTTTATTTCCCAAGCGAAGTGGGTTTATTTCCCAAAAGAATCTACATGCACCTTTGTTTTGTGAATTCAGTGTGATTCGTTGCGTCCCCAGTGAGATAGATTGGCTTATCTATCTTCCCTCTTGAGTCTCCAGATTCTTCTGTCTCTCGTCAGACTCGGCTCCTGCATATCATTAATCATTAGCATCATGGCATATCATGTGCATCTGTTTTGACTCTGTTGTATTTGGATGTTACCTTTTGTTTTGATTATTTCCTGGTTGTTACCAGTGGTCTTGCTTGTTATTCTTTGGGCATCCTCTGTCCTTTTAAGGTGTTGGTCGTCACCAATTTCTCTACTTCAGTTTTTACTAAGTCTGTTTATGGTTATAGGTCGTCACATGTACCCTGCTTGTTCCTAGTTGTTACTAGTGCCTTTGGATGTCCTTTTGCTACTGATATCGTTTGCCTGGTCGTCACCAGTTTCTCCCCTTGAAGTCTAGTCGTTACTAGTACTCCCCATATTCTTTGAAAGTCCAGTGGTAACTGGCATTGTTAAAAATCCAATGGTAATTGGCAGTTCTTTTGAAAGTCCAGTGGTAACTGGCACTGTTTAAAATCCAATCGTTATTGGTATTGTAGCTTTGGTCGTCACCATATCTCTTGAAAGTCCAGTGGTAACTGGCACTGCTTAAAATCCAATCGTTATTGGTATCGTTGGTTTGGTCGTCACCATATCTTCTAAAATCCAATGGTTACTGGCTTCGCTTGAAAGCTAATCGTTATTAGTACCGAGAGTTGGTTGTTACCAATTTCCCCAGCCGGAGTCCTGTATTGTATCAATGCAATTCGGAGTTCCCAATTATTTGGTTTGGTCGTCACCATCATCCCCTGTAAGTCTAGTAGAAACTAGCACCCCTTGAAATTGTTTGTTGTTCTGGTCGTCACCAGTGCTCACAGCAAAGCGTTGCTTTCCCATTCGAGTCTCGGAGATCTAATGGATACTAGCATCCCTGGTGTGTCTGGTCTTGTTTCTGTTCTTTTCCTGAAGATCCCATTCGAACTCTTCGTTATAGGAAATTCCTCTTCTGATTATCTCCAGTGAGGTTTGGGTCTCTTTTCTTTTGTTTCCCCGGTGGAGAATTGCCTTCTTCCCCATCAGAGTTTTGTCTCCTTTTCCCCGATGAAGTGTTGTCTTCCTTGTTGGAGTTTGCGTCCCCAGTGTGTTGGGTCCCCCATGAGTAGTTACTCGTTGTATTACCGTTATTTTATCTTTACTTGTGTGTCTGCATCTGTCTTGCATTCAAGCATCATAAAGCATCATCTAGATTCATGACATATTCGCGTTTGTCCTTTTGCATACCATCGGATCTAAGGGACAAAATTTTTGGTTCCCTATATTTAAATACCTTTCACTATGATTCTATGAGGATTTTCATCTCTCATTATCATCTAGTAAAGATATTTAAATAGGGGCAACTGCCATACCCCAAATTTTAACCCCTTAGATCTTCATCATCATTTTAGGATCATACTCATTTGATTATCTAGGTTTCGAGGGTTAATCAGTCAATGTTTTGGATTGGTTCTCCTTGAAATAAGTTTCCACATCATCAAATATATTCCATTGGATCAAGTATGAATCCAATTTGAGGTTGTCACCCAGGAATCAAGGACAGTGCAGTTCAGGGTACCCGATTAGGGGATCATGATCCATAAAGATTATATGGCTTAGTGAAGTCTACTCAAGAAGTTTCAAGGCCTCAAAAGGCCTGGAGCATCAACAGTCGACTCGGTAGTCACCGATCGATCATTCGGTTGACCGAAAAGTAAACTCTTCATTCATAAGGAATTTGACCTCAAGATGTGAATCAAAAATGTTCCTAATGACATATTGCACCTACCCATAAAAATTCATGACCATTGGATCAAGGGTTGAGGAGTAATCGCAAAAGTAGGGAATTAGGGTTTTGAAAGGGGCAAGACCATAACTCCTTAACCACACATCCAATTGAGTTGGTTCAAAGCTCATTGGAAATCTCTTGACAAGTCCTACAAAAGTCCCAAAGTGGTCCATGATCAAAAAATGCATAGATTTGGAGTTATGACCAAATTCATTACAAGAGGGAAAAGTAACTTAGAAAATTTTCACTTTTAGTCTTGTTTTTCAACAACTTTGAGAGGTTTTTTGGCCAAGTTCCTTTGGGAATTTGAAACTCATGAAAACATGAAAGTTGTAGAGCTACATGAGGGCTTTCCAAAATGTAGTAGAACTCCTCCATAGCCCTTATGAGCTGAGAGTTATGAATTTAACAAGATGAGGTTTTAACACTTGAGTCCCACATTGTCAATTTTTCACAAACTCATCCATTGACCACTTGAGCCATTCTCAGCCCTTGGATCTTATTTCTATCGGGTATTTAGAGGATTTGAAGAGGAGAAATACAGCAAATAAGGAGTTTTAGCAAGACTTGCAACTTGGAGGCAAGTGGGAGTATTTTATTCATATAAAGGGAGGAAAGAGAAACTTTTGGCACACTTGCAGCAAACAGCCCCCTATTGCCTAGCCACTCTAATCACCATTATGTCATCCATTTCCACTTGAACAATGCATCAGTTGAGCCAAGGATCTGATTTTGTAGCTGTACCAAACCTCAAGCCAAGGGTTACCTTTTCAAAATCCCTCCAAAAGTGCCAAGTTACAAATTTGTCTTCATCCTTCATTTTCCTATAAATAGAAGCTCGCTCTATGTAATTTACACACTAGAGCACTCTTATAACCAAGAGGAAACCACATATCTCACCTCTTTCTTGTTTGCTTCATTTTTCAAAATTCCAAGTTTCACCAAAATCTGTCTTGGGTAGTTGGCTTCCCAAATCCATTTCCACACATTCCAAACCACAAAAAACCATCTGCACAATCCATAAATGGTGTGTAGAAAGTTTTCATACTCTTAAACCACTCAAAATCACCATTCTCCCAAAAGTCAACTCTCAAACCAAGCAAGTTTGACCTTATACTCAAAATCTACCAAACTTATGTCCAGACATGTTTTCATCATTCTAACCATCCACACACCTTTGATATATGATGCCTCAACTATCCATAACATAAAGCAACCTCATCCTCATTTATTTTGAGATTTTTCACAAGTTCTTCACATTTCCTTCAAGTGCAAGAAAGTTGTTTTCATCAAAATTCTGGTTGGACAACAGCTGAAGTGTTTTCAAGGTATTCCATATTACAGCAAGCTTGTGTGGAGGTCTACAAAAGATTAGTGGTTACTCTCCTTTCATTTCTGTCATGAACATATTGGACATGCTTGGTGTTTAATTGCAAAATGTAATCTATGAGAAAATCTGCCAGTTTGTATTATGCCAACTATTTTGAGCATGTAAACTTCCTTGGATATGCCTTTGCCTTGGTATGATCATGTCTTGTGGATGTTTGAGTTAATTTCTATCATGATTTATTGTTGGACATTATCATAAGTCACATTTATTTTATGTTGGTTTTGCTGCAAAACAGTTTGGAAGGTATCAGTACAGCCTCACTTAACTTTGACCTTTTTGGATTAGATTCCAAATATGTTCTATTCATGTTGTATTTGAGTTCTTGAAACTAGGTTTGATTTGGAACTGCAACTTTCTGTTTATGCTTTCAATCTAAATGTACAATTTGCAACTGATATGCCATTCTCAAATCCGATGCCTTGTTGTTGTATCTCTATGTGAAAATTGTTCATATGCCATGATGGTAATATATGCCTATCGGTTTTACACTTACCTGCCAATGTTTCATGCTTTGATCTCTTGGTGGACTGCCCTTAGGGCATTGTGTTAGGTCTTGTTTGATATTAATGAGGTTGAAATGACTCATACAAGGTGTGTTGAAATATACCTAAACCTTTGAGGATCAACATTGCTATTTTTTTAGTGTTTATGTATATTGGTTGGTCTTAGAGGGGATCATTTGTGAAGCTGTGACTGGAATCCATCAAAAACATTGATTGGAATACCAAGAGCTGATTTGCCTTGTTGCTATTGACTCCTCAGTATTTATGTTGTTCTTGGTGTGGCCTTAGGTTTGCATTTTCTCATTAGAAGTATGTTCTGGTTTTGGCAAATTTGTTAGGGGTGTTTAATTTGGTTATGCTTAAGAGTTTGTCTTGGTCTTGCCAGGAGTTATGTCTGGTTTGAGTTTGCTAAACTCTAACTTTCAAGGCAAAGTCCTAAGCCACTTGTGACTTTTGTTTGTGGCTGCTCAGCTATGGCTGTCTGTTTCTGTGTTAGGCAAGCTTGACTTGGTTGTGCATTATGTGTGGCTAGGCATATTTGATTCATTAATGTCTGTTTGAGTTCTGCCAGCATGTTCATTTTTGTGTGCTTTGTATCATTATGTAAATGAGTAGCATTTAGCATTTCACATGTTCATTTCATGTCCTTGTATCATTATGCAGATGTGTTTTTGTTTAAAGATTAACATGGTTATGATTGGCATGTGTGTCATTTCTGCATCAGCATTATTAAATTGTTGTGGCTCTGAGAGAGCCCTGTTGAATGCATCATTTCATTGTAACTGTCAACATGTTGGTTTGGATTGTTTCTGTTAACATGATTCAGAGCTGTTGAAGCCTTTTTTTTTTATGATATGTGTTTTATTAATGATTTGTTGGCTGCCAAGCCACTTTGAGGTCTGTTAGCCTCTAGTATCAAGTCTCACTTTCAAACTTAAAAAGCTATCCCTATTTGTATGTTTGTATTCAGTAGCTGTTACAAATTATGGTTTAAGAAGCATTGTTGTTATGAATTGTTGTTTTAATGTTGGTTAAGCACAAGCTTGTTCTAAACTACTTCCAAAGTTGCAATTGAATGGTCATTTCATGATTTAGTTGGGATTAGAGTTTGTTTATTTGAGCATAATCATGAGTAGCATATTTGAAACATGTGTGTGGCTTTGCTTGAGTTTGTTCATGTCAGTTTTGATTCATAACTTCCAAAGTGCATTTTCAAGGCATTTCTTGCAACTTACATGCCATTTTTGGTTTGGAACCGTTTCTGTTTGATCTAGGCATCTAGGATCATTAGATAACATGTTTATAAGATGTGCACACTTCCACTTGATCATGATCCCTCTTATTTTGAACCATGGCCATCATTGTCATACCCTAAATTTGCTCACCTCTTTTTTTGATCAAAGGCATTGGTACGAGCCATCAGGTGGTTGTTTGTTATCACAAAGTTATCAAAGAATAATCAGAGGGAGTTGATAAGGAACATGAGTAAAAAATCTTGTTGGGTATCTCAGAGGTCATGGTGGAGTTGGAATGATCACCCAATTCATCTGCACAATGCCCAAGCAAAAACGGAAAATTTGGGTTTCGCACAGTCAAAAGTCGAGGTGTCAATGGTTTGATCAGTCAATGTCTTCATTTAATCCTCCATGAAACAAGGTCAAGGATATTACATTGGGTCAAGTATGAATCCAATTGGAGGTTGTCACCCAAAGATTAAAGACAGTGTCGTTCAGGATCCCTGATTAGGGTTTTCGATTGGGAAAAGTCAACTATAGTTTGACTTTTGTTTTTAAAGGTGTTCAAATGATGCAATTCTGGTCCATAAGGTTTATATGGCTTAGTTAAGTCCATTCAAGAAGATTCAAGGCCTCGGAAGTCCCGGAACATCAACAGTCGACTCGGTATTCATCGATCGATCGTTCGATTGACCAAAAAGTCAACTCTTCAACCATAAGGAATTTGACCTCAAGATATGAATCAAAAATGTTCCTTATGTCATATTACACCTGCCCATATACTTTCATGACCATTGGATCAAGGGTTGAGGAGTAATCGTAAAAGTCGGGAGTTAGGGTTTTGAAAGGGGCAAGACCATAACTCCTTAACCAAACATCCAATTGAGTTGGTTCAAAGCTCATTGGGAAGCTCTTGGCAAGTCCTACAAAAGTCCCAAAGTGGTCCATGATCAGAAAATGCATAGATTTGGAGTTATGATCAAATCCATTACAAAATGGGAAGATAACTTAGAAAAATTTCACTTTTAGGCTTGTTTTTTAACAACTTTGAGAGATCATTTGGCCAAATTCCTCTGGGAATATGAAACTCATGAAAACGTGAAAGTTGTAGAGCTCCATGAGGGCTTTCCAGAAAGTTATAGGACTCTTCCATAGCCCTTGTGAGCTGAGAGTTATGAAGTGAGAAAGTTGGGCTTGTGCACTAGTTTGTCAACTTGCCAAAACTTAACATGAACTTGTTTCCCAACTATCCACTTGATTTATAACCATATATTTACATATGATATGATGTTTAAGAGTGAATGATGAACAAATTCAGAAGAGAATCCAAGTAAATCTCAAGCTCTTGACAAGACATATTAATTTAATGAGAAAAATGCAAAAAGTTACACTAAGAGAGAGAGTATTGGTGGCTGCAGCATGGAGGGGCTGACTTGGCTCACTCAAATGTCACTTCTCACATCTCATTGCTAGCTATTTTTGAAGGCTAAACTATTTTGCAAGCAAGCAAGGTCTGCTGAACAATGATCACATTTGGATTTCATGAGATTTTCACTAAAAATCTCCCTCCAAGGCAAAAAAACCAAATCTGCCCCAATGCTCCTCTTGGCCTATAAATAGAGACCTCATCCCACTCTTCAAAACACACCAGATCACTCTTAAAAACCAAGAGAAATCACAGCTCTCACTCATTTCTCACATACCTCATTTTTCAAAATCTCAAGCTTGCCAAAAAGTTGTCTTGAGCAGTTGGTTATCCAAACTCATTTCCACCCATTCCAAACAGCCAAAAACCATCTGCACAATCCATAAATATTATGTAGAAGGTGTTCATACACTTAAACCACCCAAAAACACCATTCTCCCAAAAGTCAACCCTCAAACCAAGCAAGTTTGACCATATGCTCAAAATCTGCCAAATCTCTAACCATAACTGTTTTCTTCATTCTAACCATCCACACACCCTTGATATATGATATAGCAACTGTCCATGACTTAAAACAACACAATCCTCATTTATTTTGAGTTTTGTCACAAGTTTCTTCAAGCACAAGGAAGTTGTTTTCATCAAATTCTGGTTGGACAGCAGCTGGAGCATTCTTAAAGTCTTCCATACTACAACAAGCTGGTGTAAAGGTCTACCACAGGTTGGTGATTATCATCCTTTTCATTTTCTGTCATAAGCATTTCTTGTCATGATTGGTGTTTAAGTGAAAAATGAGTTCATATGAAATCTGCCAGTTTTGTTCTTGCCAACTGTTTTGAGTATGTAGGTATTTTGGTTTGCCACTGTTTTGATATGGTTATATCTTGGTGATAGTGTTTTGGTTGTATCATTTCTGTCATGAGTTATTGATGATTGTTACCACATAGCTTGTACTTTGCATGATCAAGCCTGCTTTCCATTTTTCAAAACAGCCCTATGAGTATACCAATTTTTGTGTTCTGCTTTGATTGATTTACCAGTTCAGAACCATTAGATGACATGATTGGAAGTTGTGTATGGTATTTGCATGATCAAACCTCCCCTGCATTTTCAAAACAGTCTTCACTTTCAACTTGCATTTTCAAAGCCTTATACTACCAACAGCATGTCCAGTTCTGTTCTAGGATATTTCTCGCTGATCTTTGAGCATATGATTGTTAGTAAGCATGTTTTAGACTTATGTGTGATGTTTAACTGCCTTGAATATGCCATTGACTTTCCTTGCTGCATAAATCACTTGTTTTGCAATTTCATAGCTGTTAGCATGCCAAGAACTGCTTTGAGTGATGTGTGATTAAGTCTTGAGCATGAAAGTTTCAATTAGCATGATTGAGATATGTGTGTGTTAATTTCATGACCTGAGTCCATACAATTTGAACTGTGACATCTTGCATTCAACAGTTTTGTATTCACAACCACATACAACATACCTCTTATGCTTAAAGCATTTTTTGATTGATCCATGAACATGAAATCCTCTATCAAGATGTTTATAGTTTGTAGGCTATGTGTGTATGAAAATTGAACCTACCCACTTGAACTTTGGCAGCTTATTTTCATTCCTGCATAATTACAACCAAGGAACCATTTTCATTTTTGCTTGATTTATGTTTGATCCATAAACATGAAATTATCTGTCATCATATATGTGATGTGTGTTTATCATTTACATGGCATGAATCTGCACATTTTTTTACTGAACCAACTTGCATTTTCATCTTGCTGTCAAAATACATGATAATCAACACTGCTTTGTTTAGTTGTTATTTTTTTCACACTATTGTTTGAGTGATATAGGAACCACCTTTAGGTTTGAATTGGTATGGTGAAGCAATGTCTTGTCCTTAACTCATAATCTTGATGAGGATGCTGTTCTAATTTAATATGCTCAGTTTGATCCATTTACTTTGCCATCAGTTAATGTTGCATTTTGTCATTTACTTTTGAAGTTTGTATGCCATAGCAATGTGCAGTGTTTGAGGGCTGTCAAAGTTTTTTATTCTTGCTTTTGCTTGTGTAATTTAAAAGTTGTCATTGAGGTAAGAAAAATGAGTTGAGCATTGTCATGATTCTTGGATTCACAACCATGTTGGGATGACTACTCTAATGAGAGTTTGATTAATCTGTACCACTCAGAATTAATTTCACCTTTTGCCAAAATTTATGTTTACTTATAAAAAAAAACCTGGCTGCCATTTCCTATGCACATGGTGTTTTAATTTTGAAGTTTCTTTAGCTTCATTCCTTGTAACAGTCCCAGTTTTGGCTTTTAGAGCTCGTACCTTTATATTCATCTATGCCATGGTATACCATTTGATGTCATTGGCCACTTTGATGAGAACCAATCATTATGGGCTTGGTAGCACCGTCTCCATCTCAGTCAGCCCATTTAGGTTTCATAGTTTAAGTTTTTGGTTGGTTAACTTTTGGAGCAGTTAGAGCCCATTTTTTGTTGTCAGTATTTATTTTGGATGGAGTTTGCCAAGTCATCACTGGCTGCTTGGACCTCTTTGCCAGATTTGGTTTTGTGCCTAGCAAGATGTTAGTTCTCATATGGAACAGTTTCGAAATGGGGTATGAGTTTTGGTGTTATGTCAACTAGACTGTTGTTGTCATAAGATGAGAGTTTAGCTTGAGTTGTCTTAGGCCTGTTGAGCTTTGTCTAGGTGTTGTAGGCAGTTTGTTTGAGGCTATGAGGATGTGACCAGTGGGTGAGTTCTGAGGAAGACTATCATCATGAGTCTAGTTGAATTCTTAGCAGAATGGATGGTAACTGGTGGACTTATTGCATTATTGTTTACATAACCAATTATTGTGGTTGCTTCTGTTTTCAAACAAGTTCCTTGGATCATATTTGTTGTGTTGGAAAACTTTTAACCCTGTTGTTTTATTAACTGTTGGAGGCTTAAGTGGAAAATTGAGTTGTGGCCTGTCTTTAAAGAACAAAGGATGACTTAGTGTTTGATGAGTGCATGATTATAACCAAAAGTTGTCATTATCATTCTTGGAGTTTTGCAACTGTTGATTAGGTTTGTCCACCCTGTGTGTGTTTGTATGAATGACTGTTATGAGGGCATTATGATGCAAAGTCGTGTTGTTGGTTCTGTTCCCAAAAAACCGGTTTCCTTCTGAACTTCATTAGACTTAGAATTCATGTGTGTTGAGCTGCTAGTTACACTTCTGCATTGGTTTGTACTGCTGTTAAAACTATTGGTGATGTGTGGATGTGTTGATCAATTTCATTACTTCTTAATCTGTCAACCTTGTGAAATGCCTGTATCCATTTGAGAATCCTTGTAGCCCATGTTTGTTGAAATCCATGCCTAAACTAAGTATGAGACTTTGGTACTGTGTTGCTGCATCATAACTTGTTTTTCCTGCCCAACCTTGCATTTTATCCTACCATAATTGCCATTCACATGCCAGTTTTTGTTTTGATTTTTTTTTATTGTTCTTTAAGTCTGAAATCCTTGATTTACATATTTAGAGTTTGTGCATAATGATTACATGGATTGTCTGCATCTGTTTTGATCCATTGGTTTTCAAAATGCATTTCCAAACTTCACCATTTTCAACTCACATACCATAATCTTGGCATGATGTTTTTTTGAACAAACTTCCTGCTAGAATTCATTCTACATTATGTTTACAACTTGCTCAGACTGTTGCATATCTCCAAAAACACTTGTATTAATCTCTGAATATCAAAATGCATCTCAAACTCCACATTTTCTTGTTCTATAGTTTTTTACTTTGTGAGCATAATTTGAGAATTTGGTTGGCACCATTGTGTTCCTCATGAAAAATCAAGCAATATAGACTAAAATTTCATCCAGTTTGGTGGAAAATTGAGAAAGTTGTGATCAAAACGCCTTTTGAGTTTTTGCGTTGGTTTTACTTTTGTTTACCCAGAAATCTTGCCACTTTTGGTATGTATGTTAATGGGGTGACATTGATACACGGATGTATCGCCACCCTAGTGGTTAAGACTTTCACCTTGCATTGCCTATGTCCTTGGTTCGACCCCTGCTGGGGGCATTTTTGCTCTAAATCATTTGTATTTTCTTGTTTTGTTATTTTTCTTTCCTTTTCCATATTTTTCACACGCATATGAGTGGATGAGTGGCATTCTTTCTTACTTGTAACCCCAAGCTCTTGGGTTCAAGCCTTGTGGAGAGACTTTTTAATACCTTGTTTTATTTGATTCTATTTCTTTATATTTAATTTTAGTTCATTTCTTTATTTTATTTTATTTCACTTATTTAAGAGATATAATTTTAATTACCATAAAACCCCAAAATCACATCTTTATTTTTTTTAGTGAACCATTTTATTTATTTATTTATTTATTATTTTACATTTTCATCTTATTTCTCCTTTATTTTGGATTTTTAGGCCGTTTTAAAATACTATCATAAAAATCTTATTCTCCTTGTATTGAATTAAAAAGAGAGGATTAAGTTTAGACTTCTTCCTCTCTGAGTGTTGGGATGCTCACTATAGTGTGGGCGGTCTTGATACTCGTCTTTCAATACTAAGACGCGCCCTCATCCACCACCTCTCACCTTCGCAGCTTCTCTCCGCAACTTTCTCACCTAAAACCTCGGTCCCATACCGAGTGCATCTTCAAATCATTTCGTAACAAAAACTTGAATGGTCGTAGAGTGGTTAGGCGTAGGCCTTGTGTTGAATTAAAGAGAGAGGATTGAGTGTAGACTCCTTCCTCTTCGAGTGTCAGGATACTCACTGTAGTGTGTGTGGTCTTGACACTCGTCTTTCAATACGAAGACGCTACGTTCGCCACACCATTACATACCAAAACTTTGAGATAATGAATTGGGTACTACCCGTAAGGGTTACTATCCGAGGATTTATCTCACCCCTAAAAAACAATTCAACCAATCAAATGTGACTTCTTGCCTCACATGGCGAAAACTAATCAATCTTTCAAAAAGGATATGTTGCGTCCGTTCTATCGCAAATAGGTAACGCATAAGTCTCCTCACATGCGAGCAGCAAAAACACCTAAACTGCTAGAATACACATGATAGCATCATCCATAAAAACATCAATAAACCGTAGGCCAAACTAAGGCTGCTCTGATTCGTTACTTCTTTTAAGTAAAGATACGTAGGCACAAGGGCCACAATCCTTGCCGAGCACATCCCCCCTATATCCGTAGCCCCGAACTACGTCGACTCTGACTTTCTCATGCCTTTTGAGAATACGTAGGCATAGGACTGCGAAGTCCTACCGAGTCTGTTCTTTATCTTTTCTTCCCCGTTATGCCTCCTTTCTTAGTTTCTAAACCCTTTTTCTTGACCCTTTGGAAGACACTTTTATAGCATAATATTTAAGCAAATAAATTCACACATTCGACAAACAAATGGTTCCCATCGAGTACGATGGATGCGAGGGGTGCTAATACCTTTCCCTTGCATAACCGGCTTCCGAACCCGTTCTTGGTTGCGAGACCATCTTATCCATTCTTTTCTTAAGGTTTTCTCGATATTTTCCTTTCCCCTCATGGGATAAATAAAGTTCGGTGGCGACTCTTCTGTCCTTTCTTTTCGCCTCCCCGTCGTTGCACGATGCGTTTTTCGAGTAGCAACAATCATCATGCATTTTCAAAGGCATTTTGTGCAACTTACATGTCATTTTTTTATTAAACTTGCTTTGGTATGATTTGTGCATCAAGAATCATTGGTCTATATGTTTATGAGTTGTGCATACCCTTACCTGCTCACATGTCTTGCTGTTTTCAAGTGTGACATTCAAATTGCAATTTCAAAGCTTCACACTACCATGTACACACCAGTTTAAGAATAGATCTATATTTGCATAATTTTGGCATCTAAAATCCTTAAATGATGTGTTTGGGAGGTGTGCATATTCTCATTTGATCAAAATCTCTGTTGTCATGAGTTGTATCCACCATTATGCATTCCTAAGTTCAAATTGCATATTCATGCGAATTTCAAAATGTATGCATTTTCTGAGGAAATTAACATTACCATTGTGATCCTTATGAAATTTCATGTGAAATGGACCTAAATTTTGTTGCATTTGGTTGAGTATTGATGAAGTTATGATGTTGTCGTATCCATGTTCTTGCTTGCCTTCATGCTTGTTGCCTTGCCCAGATTTTCACGCTTTGTTAGGTATTTAAATTTTAGGGGTGGAAAAATACACGGATGTATCGCCACCCCAGTGGTTAAACTCTCACCTTATCATGCGCCTTTCACCTACTTGTCCTGGGTTCGATCCACAGTGGAGATCAACCCTTTTGTTTTTTTTCACATTTGCTTTGTTTTCATATTTTTGTGATTTCTTTCATTTCATGTACATGCGCACGCTGCTAGCCCATTTGGCTTAATTTTGAATTGTTATTAAAAGGAGGCGCCCCCTTTCTTTTTTATCACTAATTTTCCTTGTTTTATTTTTCAATTGTTACTTAAAATTTATAAAAATCATAACTTTCTCATTGTTTATTATTTTTTATCGGTTCTTTTTGCATTGGTCTCGTATTTGCATATATTTCCATGTGATGCATTAATATTCTAGGATTCTAATTTGTGAAAACAATTTTTCATTAAAAACACTCATATTTCTTTTAGGGGTTTTACCCTCTTAATCGTTTCAAGCTTTTTAATTCATTCTTCTCCTGTTTGTTGTAGTGCTTAATGTGAGCCCTATTGAACCTTTGATGTAATTGTAATTACTTGTTGCTTGTAAGCATGATGTTTGATTCATTTGCTTTCCATGTAGTTTCTCCATGATGTTTGACTTATTTGCATTGGTCGTTACCTTCGTCTTTGTCAAGACATGCTTAAGTTTTTATCTTTCATTGAGTCTTGTAAGAACTCATTTTTCCTTGCCTATTGTAATACGCTTGCATGCTTTGGTTGTAACCATTCCTCCTATTTAACGCACTTGCTTGTTGTAACATGCTTGTATATGCTCGGTTGTAACCATGATTCTTGTGCTCATCATGTTTGTTTAATGTTCTTGCTTTGTTAAGTTTAGTTTCCCCAAGTGATGGAACTCTTTAGTTCTCATCCAAGTTGCCTTCCTTTCTCTCCTTCCAAAGGAAAGTCTCTTTGTTGACCTTTGGGTCATAGATCGCTCATCACCCTCCCTCGACTTTGTCAAGTCATTTACACTTAGTTAAGTTAGAACCTGTCCATTGGACTTTGCTTAAGTCCACGAAGCCTCCCCTTGTTAGGAGTGCTCTTTCAATTAGAACTTAGGATAGAGTTTGTTAACTCTAGGTAAGAATCATTGTCATGATTACTTACTTCCCTTTCTTGAGTGCTCAACTTATTGTTAGAACACAGATTGGTTCTTAATAATATCTCGATGTTTTGATGATAACTATTATAAAATTTTGTAATTAAGAATTATATACTCTAAAATTTGCTTAAGAGTTTTTACTGCAGATAGTAAAGGAATTAACACTCTAGAAGCAAATCAGAATTGAACATAAGAAATTTGCTAGACTCTGAAGCGCCAGATGCATCCATTAGAAGATTCTGATTGCTGCCAACAGAAGATCCTGAGCGTAGCCTCCAGAAGGATCTGAAGCAGAAGTTCCAGAAGGATCTGAAGTAGAAGCTCCAGAAGAATCTGAAGCAAGTCAGAAGCATCTGAACCAAAGAAGTATTCTGTATGAAGAGTTTTCAAAGCATAGTTACTACAGAAGATTCTGAAAGTACTAAAGCTGCCAGTACTAAGGATCTGACTCAAATATGCTCTGATCTTAAACACGCTAAAAGCACACCTGCTGCAGAAGACTCTGATTTAACAAAACTCTGATCAACATCAGAAGGCTCTGATCAATTTAGACTCTGATGGAACTTGCTGAAAATTGAAGAAGAATTATTCAAAGATTATATCCGTTGGAATAATCCAAACGACTATTTCCTTATTTATGCTAGACACAAGAACACAGACAAAAAGGATTTATTTGTGCTTTCTTCTTCTAGGAAAGGTCACTTGATGTGAAGACAAAAAGGCTCAGACCTTTTGGACACTCTTCTCAACGTGAAGCTCTCCTTGGATCAGCTGCCTATAAAAGCAAGTCTTCACCCATCTTCTCCACTTGACGTTTTATCTGAAAGAAATCAACATTCAAAGCTCTCATACTATTCATATTCTTTCTAAGAATTAATTTCTTTGTTCTTAATATTAAGTGAAAAATCACAGTTGTGATAAAGCTTTTTAGAAGCAATTTAAACACTTGTATTTGTATTACATTTGATTGTAAACCTTAAGAAGATCCAGTTAGGATCAGTAGTTCTTGAGAAGACTTTGAACAGTTGTTCTAAGTGTTAACTATTGTAATTAGTTGATTAAATAGTGGATTAAGTCCTTGATTGAGAAAGGCAAATCACTCTAGGAAGGGTGGACTGGAGTAGTTGAGTTCAACGAACCAGGATAAAAATACTTGTTTTTTTAATTTCTAAGTTTTAATCTTCATACTTATTCAACCCCCCTTCTAAGTATTTTCTCACCTTCAGTTGTTATCAGAGCCTGGTTCTGTGTGTGCTACCACTTTACAGTGACAGTAAAGATCCAGTGAGAAAAACTTTGATATATATTTGGTTGTTACTATGGCTGATAATACTATGTCTAACACTAACAACAAATATGAAGAAAGGGACAGAATCAGCACCAAACCCCCTATGTTTGATGGGGAGAAATTTGATTATTGGAAAGACAGGATTGAAAGTTTTTTCCTTGGATATGATGCTGATTTATGGGATCTGGTCATAGATGGATATGTTCATCCCACTGATGGGAATGGCAAGAAAATAGACAGAAAATCTATGACAGATGCTCAGAAGAAAGAATTTAGAAATCACCACAAGGCCAGAACAATATTGTTGAATGCAATATCTCACACTGAGTATGAAAAAATTACAAACAGGGAAACTGCATTTGACATGTTTAAATCCTTAAAAATGACTCATGAGGGAAACTCTCAAGTCAAGGAAACAAAGGCTCTGGCTCTAATCCAGAAGTATGAAGCCTTCAAGATGGAAGACTCTGAATCTGTTGAAGCTATGTTCTCCAGATTTCAAATACTTACAGCTGGACTAAAGGTTCTGGATAAAGGATACTCTACTGCTGATCATGTGAAAAAGATCATCAGAAGCTTACCTACCAGATGGAGACCTATGGTGACTGCGCTGAAGATGGCTAAAGATCTGAACAAGATCTCCTTGGAGGAACTAAATAGTTCACTAAGAAGTCATGAAATTTAACTTGAGGAAGATGAACCTCAAAAGAAAGGTAAATCCGTTGCTTTAAAATCTTATAAATCTGCTAAAGCATTGCAGGTAATAGAGGAAAGCTCTGAAGAATCCTCATCTGAAGATGAAGATGAACTATCCATGTTGTCCAGAAGAATAAACAAACTCTGGAAGCATAAAGGAAAGAAGTTCAAAAACTTCAGGAAGCCTGACCAAAGAAAAGAATCTTTTGGACACAGAAGATCTGGAAAAAAGGAGGTTGTCTGTTATGAATGTAAAGAACCTGGACATTACAAAAATGAATGTCCAAAGGTGCTGAAAGAAAAGCCTAAAAGAAAATTTGATAAGAATAAAAAGGTTCTAATGGCCGCCTGGGATGATTCAGATACATCTGAATCTGAATCTGAGTCAGAAGAGGAATGTGCCAATGTAGCCTTGATGGCAGACATAGAAGATCAGGAGGAAGGAACTTCAGGATCTGAATCTGACTCTGACGCTGAAGAGGTAATGGCTAAACTCACTAAAGAAGAACTTATCAAAGTGTTATCAGAAGTTCTGAAAAGCTATAACAATATTAAGCTCAAATACAAGAAGCGTCAAAGCAATCTTGTATCTGAGAATAATATTCTCAAATTAGAAGTAGCTGAGCTAAATGAAAAGAACTTAAAATTGAAAAATGATTCTGAATTAGCTCAACAAAACTCTGATTCTGAAACTGAATAATATTTTGGAAAAATATGATCATAGCTTTCAGAAGTTTCTTTCTAAAAGCATAGACAAAAGCAAAATGGCTTCTATGATCTATGGAGTTAGCAGAAATAACAGAAAAGGAATTGGATATGAATCCTCCTCTGGAAAGGATTTAAATCCAAAACCTGTTGATAAAATTATCATCAAGAAAACTCCTTTATATTCCCACTTTAAATTTGGTCACTTGAATGATATTGAACAAACACGCTCTGAAAAGAATATTCATGTGTTTAAATCTAAGGCTAGTCAGAATAAACCTTATGTTGAAAAACAGAAGTTTAGACAAACCTTCAGAACAACTAACCCTAAAGGATCCAAGAAGATCTGGGTACCTAAAAGTAAAATAATTCCTGTTGCAGATGTTCTTAGCAGCAAGGTCAGGACGCCAATCATGGTACCTGGACTCTGGATGCTCACGACACATGACAGGAGAAAGGTGTATGTTCCAAAGCCTGGAGCTTAGATCTGGAGGTGATGTAAAATTTGGAGGGAACCAGAAGGGCAAGATCATTGGATCTGGAACCATTGGAAATGGTAAACTTCCCTCTATTACTAATGTTTTACTTGTTGAAGGGTTAAAGCATAACTTATTGTCCATAAGTCAATTAAGTGACAATGGTTATGATATTACCTTTAATCAAAAATGTTGTAAAGCTATTAGTCAAAAGGATGACTCTATCCTATTTAGTGGTAAGAGGAAAAACAACATTTATAAAATAAACCTTTCAGAACTTAAGGTTCAGAATGTTAAATGCCTCTTGTCTGTTAATGAAGAGCAATGGGTCTGGCACAAAAGATTGGGGCATATTAATATGAGACGTATATCTCAGATTAATAAACTTAATCTTGTCAGAGGACTTCCTAATCTGAAGTTCACCTCAGATGCTCTTTGTGAAGCATGCCAAAAAGGGAAGTTTTCAAAATCATCTTTTAAATCAAAAAATGTTGTTTCTACTTCAAGACCACTAGAATTACTTCATATTGATCTGTTTGGACCAGTGAAAACTGCATCCATCAGAGGCAAGAAGTATGGATTAGTCATTGTTGATGACTATAGTAGATAGACATGGGTAAAGTTCTTAAAACACAAGGATGAGTCACATTCTGTGTTCTTTGACTTCTGCAAACAAGTCCAGAATGAAAAAGATTTCAAAATATATAAGTCAGAAGTGATCATGGTGGTGAATTTGAAAATAAATATTTTGAAAAATATTTTAATGAAAATGGCATTGTTCATGATTTTTCCTGTCCTAGAACTCCACAACAAAATGGGGTTGTAGAGAGGAAAAACAGAACTCTGCAAGAAATGGCCAGAACCATGATCAATGAGACTAATCTGGAAAAACACTTTTGGGCAGAAGCAATCAACACAGCCTGTTACATTCAGAACAGAGTGTCTGTAAGACCTCTTCTGGAGAAGACTCCATATGAACTATGGAAGAACAGAAAGCCCAACATTTCATATTTTCATCCTTTTGGATGTATTTGCTATATGTTAAATACTAAAGAAAATCTGAACAAGTTTGATTCCAAAGCACAAAAGTGTTTCATGCTTGGATATTCTGAACACTCTAAAGGCTACAGAGTATACAACACTGAGACACAGATTGTGGAAGAATCTATTCATGTTAGATTTGATGATAAGCTTGGCAATAAAAAGCCAAAGCAGTTTGAAAACTCTGCAGATAGAGAAGTAGTCTTCACAGATTCTGAAGTCTCAGAGGCAGACAAAGCTCAAGTGAAGGAACCAGAAGCAACGCCATATGCTATTCCTTTAACTTCTCAGATGAACAATTTAAACATTTCTGAAGAATCAACTGTTAGAGGATCATCTTCCAGAATCAAAGCTTCTCATCCAGAGAATGTTATTATTGGAAAGAAGGATGATCCCATCAGAACAAGATCCTTTCTTAGATCATCTGAAGCATCATTATTTGGACTGGTGTCAATAATTGAACCAACTTCTGTAAATGAAGCTCTGCAAGACAATGATTGGATTATTGCCATGCAAGAAGAGTTAAATCAATTCACCAGAAATGATGTATGGGATTTAGTTCAAAGACCAAAAGGATTCAATATAATTGGAACTAAATGGGTCTTCAGAAATAAGCTTAATGAGAAAGGAGAAGTTGAAAGAAATAAGGCAAGGCTAGTTGCTCAAGGGTACAGTCAACAAAAAGGTATTGATTACACTGAAACTTATGCTCCAGTGGCAAGGTTAGAATCTATACGCCTTCTTATTTCATTTCCTGCACAAAATAACATCACTCTGTATCAGATGGATGTTAAAAGTGCCTTTCTAAATGGTATTATAGAAGAAGAAGTTTATGTCCACCAACCTCCTGGTTTTGAGAGTGAAAAATTTCCAGATCATGTTTTCAAACTAAAGAAATCTCTATATGGTTTAAAACAAGCTCTCAGAGCTTGGTATGAGAGATTGAGCAATTTTCTTCTGGAGAAAAATTTCATCAGAGGCAAAGTGGACACAACACTCTTTTGTAAATCATTTAAGAAAGATCTTCTAATTTGTCAAATTTATGTGGATGATATAATATTTGGATCTACCAATACTATGTTGGGAAAGGAGTTTGCTCAATGTATGCAGGCAGAATTTGAAATGAGCATGATGGGAGAACTGAGATTCTTTCTAGGAATTCAAGTCAATCAAACTCCAGAGTGCACTTACATACATCAGACCAAATATGTTAAAGAACTTCTGAAGAAATTTAATATGACTGATAGTAAGCTGGCAAAGACTCCCATGCATCCAACTAGCTCACTTGGCAAGGAAGAGGTAAGTAAGAAAGTAGATCAGAAACTCTACAGAGGTATGATAGGATCTCTTCTTTACTTAACTGCTTCTAGACCTGACATATTGTTCAGTGTATGCTTGTGTGCTAGATTCCAATCAGATCCTAGAGAATCACACTTGACAGTTGTCAAGAGGATTCTAAGGTATCTGAAAGGTACTTCTAATGTGGGTTTGTGTTACAGAAAATCTGATGATTTTAAATTAGTTGGATTCTGTGATGCTGACTACGCTGGAGACAGAGTGGAAAGAAAAAGTACTTCTGGAAGTTGTCAATTTCTAGGAAGAAATCTAATCTCTTGGTACAGCAAGAAGCAACCCACAATTGCACTTTCAACCACAGAGGCAGAATATATTGCTGCTATTGGATGTAGCACGCAGATGCTCTGGATGAAAAGTCATCTAGAAGATTATCAGATATTTGAAAGTAACATTTCTATCTTCTGTGATAATACTTCTGCTATATGTTTGTCTAAAACCCCCATTTTACACTCTAAGGCAAAACATATAGAAATTAAGCATCATTTCATCAGAGACTATGTTCAGAAGGGAATCATAAATTTAGCCTTTGTTGATACAGATCATCAATGGGCAGATATTTTTACAAAACCCCTTGTTGAAGATAGATTTAAATTTATTCTAAAAAATATTGGTATGGATTTTTGTCCAGAATGATATTTGTCAGAAGCAAATTTTACAGATGCAAAAATGCCTAATGCTCTGAAGTATTTCTTCTGATTGCTTATTCATTCTCTTTAATTATTTTCTTGTGAAACTCTGAACTAACAATCCTTAAAGGATCTGAACGTTGGTTAACGTTTCATTTCTCAAGAGAATTCAGAAGCACATGCAAGCAAACACGTGTCACTCCAAATCTGCAAAGGTGGCGTGTACACTACTGAAGAGACGTTTGAGGTGAAGTTTGAATAGTGAAAATCTTGATTTTCCCCCCAAATTGTCAGAATCAATAAATGCTTGAAATGATTTTATTCTTTTTCATTAAATGCTTGGTGTGAACGTGCTCTTTCTTCTGACTGTTTGTATGCCTAAGTGTTTAGTATAAATACATCATTTCTCTTCATTTTCACACTTTTCACATCTCAAACCTTTATGCATTTCTGTCTTCTCTTCTCTCTTCACTAAAACCCTAAGCGTGTGACAAACTCATCTTCAATGGCAATTTCATCATCAACTGCTGCACAATTTCAATCTACCATGGCTGCAGTTACCTCTGCTAATATGGGTGTAACTCCTTAAACACCACCAAAAAGAACATTGCTAACACCTGTTGAAAAACTGGAGGTTCTCTGTGAATCAATGGTGGAATTTGATTCACTTGCTGAGAATGGGTTTAAGTTTCGCTCCATTATAGATGCTCAAGGATGGGTGAAATATTTTGATAGACTTTTTGGACCAGTTTACCCTCTTCTAGTGAAAGAATTCTGGATCCATGCTTCTGTATACCCTAAGTTCATTTTATCTTCTGTTTTGGGCAAAGAGATAATCATAATAGAAGATCTGATTAGAAAACTCATTGGATATGAGGAAACAGATGGAGTATCACACTTGCCAGCTGGGCGTGTAGATATGGATGAAGTATATGAGGAAGTGATGACTGCTGGACAAGCTTCTAATAAGTTCAAAGATCTGAAGCCTGACTACAAGATCTGGGCTAAGATTTTCATGGGATGCATTCATCATAGAAAGTCAACAAACTCTCCAAACTATGTCAATAATGAACAGCTCTACTTTATGTATTGCTTAAGTCAGAACACCAAGGTAGATCTTCCATATATTCTGTTTATGCACTTATTGAATCATATAAATGCCTCTAGAGAATATGTGAAAGAAAAAGGTCAGAAGATCAGAACCTGGATTCCTTTTGGAAGGTTAATCTCAGATCTTCTAACAGAAAATGGACTTGTAACTGCTCTGTATGCTGCTGGAGTCACAGAAGAACTGGAATTCATTCTTGGAAAGCCTCTGAATGCCAAAAGTCTTCAGAGACTAAAAATAGTAGAAGAACTCACAACAGCACCCAAGAAGCTGAACATTACTGAACTTAGTCAGAAGAGAATCCTAGTAGATGACTACCCTCTGTTCTATGCTGAAGAACCAAGGGAAATTGTAGTAAGATATATTGATGATTGCAAGGCAGAAGGAAAGCCTATTCCTGCAGATATTATAAAGAGAGCAAGGCAACCATTGCCTGTTGTAGTAGAAGAGACACCAAGAAAGAGGACTCAATCAGAAGCAGAAGCTGCACCTATTCAGAAGAAGCCCAAGGTTGCTGAGAAGCCACAGAAGTTGCTAAAGAGGAAAGAATCTGGAGACACTCCTTCTGTTCCTGCTAAACGCATCAAAATTAAAGGTACTAAATCTTATGTATCTTCTGCAAATACTATTGTTATAAATGATTCAACTGTTAAGTCTATTCCAAAACCACCCTCTACACAACAACGATCTATTACTGCTCCACATCATGTGTCTGTTCCATCTCCTCAAAAATCATCTAATCCTATTTCAATCTCTCCTGTAAAACAATCTGTACCACAACAACAACCATCAGAAAAACAACCCACAGAACAACAACAACCAGAAAAACCATCTGCACAACAAAAACCATATGAACAACTCAAAGAAAAGCCATCTGAACAACAAAAACAACCACAAGAAAAACAACCAGAAAAACAATCTGAACCTCTACAAGAAAAAGACTTTGAACCTCAAAAATCATCTGAACCTCAAACACAACTACAAGAGAAACAACCACAATCAGAAAACCCACCATCCAAAACATCTGAACCCACTGCATCTGTACCAGTTACTTCTGAACCAATCACATCAGAACCACCTACTTTTGAACCCTCATCAAAACCTTCTGAAAATCCTTCCGAATCAACCAACCCATTTGGAACCAACATCCCTGAGACAAAAGTTCTTGATGTCACACCACTCAAAACTGTGTTTCAAGTGTCTTCTACCTCTTGCACACCAACCACATCATCCAATTCCTCAGAATCTGATATACATCCAGATTTTCTGATATCCCCTTCTCACAGAGATTCTGAGGTAAACCAACCAGAACTCCCTGTATCTTCCAAAGTTATTATTCCAGATCCTACTCCCACACCTAAAACATCATTTGAAATCCCCATTCCAAATCCTATCCCAACATCTATAACAAGACCATCTGTAACTTCTCCCTCTTGTGAACAATTCTCATCTTATTTTCACAACCTTTTCTATGGTTTCAAACTCAAAGATTTCTATGACAGAGTTGAACCATCTGACCCTATCACTCCCTTGAAACCCAAACTTACAATCACCCTACCATCTGTGCTTCTAACCTATATTCAATCAATGTCAGAAGCAGGTTCATTAGATACAATATCATACTCTGCTAAATCTGCAAAAGTTGTTACTTCTGCTAAACCTGTTCCATCTGACAAACCTGCTGCTTCTGATGAACCTGCAAACTCTGCTTTCCAACCTTACTCTAATAAACCCTTTGATGTGGTTTCCTATCACACCAAAGCAAAACCAAATCTGTTGAATGCCTTACTAATCCATATTTGTCAGATCAAAACTTGACAAATCCCCTGAAATTCCTTTCATACCATACTACCCTCCTCCTCTAATTTCCATTCCCAAATCCATATTTCCACCTACTCCCCAACCAAAACCAATAACATTGGAAACTCTGTTACATCCCAGACCTAGACTACACGTTGATCATTTATTTACATGTTTTTTACAAGAAATACAGATGTATTTAGGTACTGTACAGAGGAAGTGTTCAGCAATAATGGATGCAACAGAATCTGACGTCATCTGGAATGGCTTTATCAACATATTCAACACTGTAGCATCAAATCTGAAGAACATATGTTCTGATGATGCGAAGCACAGATTTGCTGAAGCTGCAAGAAGACTGTTCTGGACTGTCAAGAGATCTGGACCATTACTTCTTACAGATGCTCCTCCATCCTCAGAAGAAGCTGCTGAATCTACATCTGAAGACAACCCTTTGGCCATGACTCTGATAGAACATCCTTCTGGCTCTAATGCTCCAAGATCTAAAGCCCCTATGGAAATTGATTTTGTTCAAACTTCAGAAACTGTTCAACCTTCTTCATCTGAGATTAAGAAAGAACATCCAGATCTTGAGGATAAGATTGCTGTTCTGGAAGCTGGTCAATCAGAAATCAAGTCATGGATGGTAAAATAGGATAAGAAGTTTGAAGACATGACTCAGTGGATGTCCCAACAGGATCAGAAGAATGAAACAATGGCTAAGTGGATGACTAAACAAGAACAGTCCTCTTCTGAGATCACGGATCTGTTGAAGATGCTTTTGTCAAAACACTCTTAGTTTTTCATTTTTTTTCATTCTGATGTTTGCATCTGATGTTTGCTTATGTATTTTGAATATCTTCTGATGCATGTACTCTTGCTCTAAACTGAATTTAATGAATGTTTCAAAGTTTTCTCCACTTGATCTATCTCTTTTACTGTTGCCTTTTATTTGTCTTTTCAAAGTTTTTACTTTTTGCTTATGACAAAAAAGGGGGAGAAAATATAGATCTGAACTGTTTAATTAAACTTCACCAGAATGAAACTTCAGACATATCAATTCTATCTAACATTAAATCTAAGTATTTCAGAACATTTGATAAGTACACTCTATAAAAGAAACTCTGAGACTCTCAGATCATTTGACAATTATCAAACTCTGACTCTGAAATTTGCAAGACACTCTGACTCTCAAATGTTAAAGAACAATCAAGCTCTAACTCTGAAAAATACTCAAGACAAAAGGGAAGTTTATATTCCTTATTTGTATTTAATTCAGGGGGAGATTCATCATCTCAGGGGGAGTTATAATTATTATATTTTCAATTAAACAAAATTTCTGATGTTTTTGTCATCATCAAAAAGGGGGAGATTGTTAGAACACAGATTGGTTCTTAATAATATCTCTATGTTTTGATGATAACTATTATGAAATTTTGTAATTAAGAATTATATACTCTAAAATTTGCTTAAGAGTTTTTACTGCAGATAGTAAAGGAATTAACATTCTAGAAGCAAATCAGAATTGAACATAAGAAATTTGCTAGACTCTGAAGCGCCAGATGCATCCATTAGAAGATTCTGATTGCTGCCAACAGAAGATCCTGAGCGTAGCCTCTAGAAGGATCTGAAGCAGAAGCTCCAGAAGGATCTGAAGTAGAAGCTCCAGAAGAATCTGAAGCAAGTCAGAAGCATCTGAACCAAAGAAGTATTTTGTATGAAGAGTTTTCAAAGCATTGTTACTACAGAAGATTCTGAAAGTACTAAAGCTGCCAGTACTAAGGATCTGACTCAAATATGCTATGATCTTAAACACGCTAAAAGCACACATGCTGCAGAAGACTCTGATTCAGCAAAACTCTGATCAACATCAGAAGGCTCTGATCAATTTAGACTCTGATGGAACTTGCTGAAAATTGAAGAAGAATTATTCAAAGATTATATCCGTTGGAATAATCCAAACGACTCTTTCCTTATTTATGCTAGACACAAGAACACAGACAAAAAGGATTTATCTGTGCTTTCTTCTTCTAGGAAAGGTCACTTGATGTGAAGATAAAAAGGCTCAGACCTTTTGGACACTCTTCTCAATGTGAAGCTCTCCTTGGATTAGCTGCCTATAAAAGCAAGTCTTCACCCATCTTCTTCACTTGACGTTTTATCTGAAAGAAATCAACATCCAAAGCTCTCATACTATTCATATTCTTTCTAAGAATTAATTTCTTTGTTCTTAATATTTAAGTGAAAAATTACAGTTGTGATAAAGCTTTTTAGAAACAGTTTAAACACTTGTATTTGTATTACATTTGATTGTAAACCTTAAGAAGATCCAGTTAGGATCAGTAGTTCTTGAGAAGACTTTGAACAGTTGTTCTAAGTGTTAACTATTGTAATCAGTTGATTAAATAGTGGATTAAGTCCTTGATTGAGAAAGGCAAATCACTCTAGGAAGGGTGGACTGGAGTAGTTGAGTTCAACGAACCAGGATAAAAATACTTGTTTTTTTAATTTCTAAGTTTTAATCTTCATACTTATTCAACCCCCCCCCCCTTCTAAGTATTTTCTCACCTTCACTTAGATCTAGAGAGTTTCCTTAAACTCTACAAGCATTGTAATGTTTGTTCCCCCTTGAACCTTGATCATTATCAAGTGTTCTTCAAACCTAGTGAAGTGAACTACGATTGCTCTGATTCTATCCTAGTTAGGATATGTAGGCAGAAGACGCGATGTCTTTGCGAGCAAACTTAGTGTATATATCTTTAGGTTTTGACTTACACCTTTTACACAATCCATAGCAAACACTTAACAAACTTAGCATACAACAAACAAAAGGTTCCTGTAGAGTACTACAGATGTTTAGGATGTGAAATACCTACCCTATGCATAACCAACCCCCGATCCCCGAATCTCTTAGCGTTTTTGTTACATCGCGTAAAAGGTTCTTTCTCTCTTTAGACCTTTCCTTTGGATAAATTAAAGTCTGGTTGTGAATTCAAAGAATTAAAGATTCAAGTTAATCAATAGCTTGATATCACAATTCTCACCGCAACACCCTTCTTCAACCTTCTACACTCACAGACCCCTTTCTTCAGACCAACCACACCCTTTCATAAATAATAAAACCTTGTTCATACAAACGAATCCCTTCAACCCACTGAACTTTTTTACTCATCTTAAACCCAAAACGAACCAACCACAACTCACAACCCCAAAATCAAAACAGAAACCCAGAGAAAGATGAGGAGAGAGTTTGAGACAAATATGAAATAAATAAACTCACAAATCCAAATTGAAATCAGCAAAGCACAAACCTGAGTTTGAAGACGGAGAGAGATTGTGAGAAAGGGAGACAGAGAAAAAGGTGAGATGCAAAGCTTTTCATTGATTGTCGCGTAATGTTCGTGAACCGTGGTTATCTTTTTTCTTCGTTTCGTCTGGTTTTTTCTTTTCTCAGGATTTGTTAGTTTTTTTTATGGCTTATTTATAATATGATGGTGTTTTCAGAACCATGTTGAACTGTTGACCATTGCCTTGGTAGTCTGAGGGTTTTTCCTTTAAGCTTCAATGATCAGAGTTTTTTTTAGGGCTTTTAAATTCATGTTTATCTTTTTTTGGAAGCTTATTGGGCTTAAGGGCCCATACGAGATTCTTTTCTTTTTTCCTCCTTTGCCATCTGGTGGGCTTTGGTTAAGCCCATGTTATTTTCCATACCCCTTTTTTTATTTTCAGCGCCCCACCTTGTTCTTGGGGGATATTGGGTTTTTCAGCCTACCAATGATGGTTTTTGGGTGCACACCACTTGTATTTTGAATTCCCTTTTTTTTTATTTCAACAAAAGAGATAATAAGATATGAATTTCATCACATTTTTTGTTAATGACTTGATTTACATTTCTTTTTTTTTTATCTCTATTTTTTTTCGATTTTAGTTTTATTATTGGTCGAGGAACATCTAAATAGTCGCGGATTATCGATTTCTCAATGAAAATCTATGACTAAGATGAGACCACCTTCTTTTCTAACCTTTCTTATTCCATTTTGACACATCATTTTCTTTAATTTCATTTACGATCGATGAACTCTTTAAATTCACAAACATTGATTTATTGAGGTTGTTAACCTTCATGATTTCAATTATGTAGTAAATGATCATTGAGATCATTTTCTATACTTTGGGACCGTGATATGTTACCTTCAATTAATTAACACAAGTTTGTGGTTAAGACAAGATCATTCGTTTATTGGTCTGTGCGACACGATTACATTGGAAAATGATCCTCAATATCATTTCTCCATTGTGTTTTTAGCACGGATATCAAATTGTGTGACCTCCTATAGTTTGATCTTCATCATAGATCGAGCTACGACGGTTTAGCGCTACATTTCGTCCCGATTCAATTCAAATCAACTAACGACTAACTTTACTTTCTGTTAATATGCTCTTATTTTATTGTCAGTCATTATATCTTGATTATATTATCATTGTTCATATACTTGTTAATATCATCTTGATTATACCATTATGAATATTATATTGATTATATTGTTATATATCTTGTCATATTATTCACATTGTTCATATTCATATTGTTCATATCTTGTTCATACACTTATCTAAAACACAATAACAATTAACGAAACCTAAAAACCTAAATTGGTGGACTGTTGGTTACTTTTTAGAGCAATGGATTATTGGACTTTGTCAGAAACCCTAACTTAGAGCTTTCATCCGACTCTTGCTCAAGGCATAGTTTAGGACACCTCGCACACACACGGCTTTCTCTTGAGCTACCTTACAATGAGACCTTTTATTTCGTGCAATCCCGTTTAACTTACATGTATCCCTCTCCCATTCCGATGTACGCATTCGTATTTGCTTTTATTGTGGTTTATCTTCTAGGAGCACCCATAGGGACTAGCGTAGACTAAATTGTTTTCAAACTAATTCTCGATTCGTCATCGAGCCATTTTTAAATACCCCTCGTAAGTCGATTGCTCATAAGCACTTGCCATCAACCTATCGCACACACTTTCACATTTCATCGTGGTTTCATTATTAGGAGCACCCTCAGGGACTAGTATCGTTTCTCACAACCTAAACCCTCGATTCGTCGTCGAGCCAGTTCTATTTTCAAATCAACTTCTTTTCCAACACGCCTTTGCACGCAAATGAAATCAAACCTTTGATCCAACGTCAAGTGGCATTTTCAAACTTATAAGTCGAGTGATTTTTGCCTCGAAGTCCACCTCTATTCACAACTTATTCAATCCAATCATTTTCAAACCATTTTTGTAATCAAACTTATGAAAGAAGGAGATTCTTAGAGTCTAGAATTCCTTGAATCTTCGAATGAATAGCTTTCGAGGAACGCCCTTGAGTTATTATTCATTCAATCTTTCGACTTCAAAACATTCAACATTTTCTCCAAACATTTCTAATCAACTCCCGAAATAACTGAGTTCTTAGAATCTCGCATTCCTTGGATTCTTGAGTGACAGCTCTCGAGGCACGCCCCTTGGGTTGTTTGTCATTCAATTTTTCGTTTCTAAACCAAGCCTCAACCAATTCAACCCTTCTCTTTTTATGGTCGTCTCCACGAACTACGGACGCTCTGATTCTTCATTCTCGTCTGAATGTAAGATACGTAGGCATAAGATTACGATGATCTTGGCAAGCATACTTCCATCTTTTTCTGTCATTCCGAGCACAATTCCCTCCATCTTTCGTTTCTCCCTATCCTTTCCTGTAGTCAAACTACGAGAGCTCTGATTTTTCATTCTCGTCCAAATGAGCATACGTAGGCACAAGGGCCCCAATCCTTGGTGAGCACCCTATCCTATAACCACCCATTTTCTCCTAGTATCTCTATCCTTTTATTGTACCATTTCGCATTTCATAATTGGGAAGAAAACAAGCAAGCTTAGATAACGCCCATCGCAAATCGTACTAAGAGGTTCCCGTTGAGTACAACGGACATGAGGGGTGTTAATACCTTCCCCTTGCATAACCGACTCCCGAACCTAGAACGTGGTTGCGACGACCATCGTTATTGTCTTTCTTTTTAAAGGCTTTCTCGATATTTTTCTTTCCCATATTTTTGGTATAAATAAAGTTCGGTGGCGACTCTGTCGAACCGTATTTTCGCGCCTTTCGTGCGAGGGTCTCGTTTCTCGATTTGTGATTTTTTGAGGTGCGACAGCTGGCGAATCTGCTGGGGAATGTTATTGCTCCATGCAAGAGAGAGTCGATCTTAACATAGGGTTTTTCAAAGAGTGTTATCTTTGCTTTCTTGTTTTCTTCTTGTTTTCGCATTTGTTCTATTATTGCCTTTATGTGCCTGTTATTATCCTTGCCAGTTGGATCTTGGGATGACATCTTGAGTAAAGCTCTACGCCTGAGCTTTAGTAAAAGCAGAGAGAACACTTAGTTTAGAATTCGTATTCGAGTAGTGTTAGTCCCCAAGGACTCACTCCTTGTGTTCATAGCATGAAAGCTCCCCTAGAGGAGACCTATTCGTAGTTCTTGTTGTAACACAGCTAGCTTGTTGCATGAATTGATTAATGAAGGTTTTGTGACTCTGGGAACCCTTTTAGCACCAATTCTATATTAGTGGTCGTGTAATTTTAGTCTCCAAGGACTCTTTCCTTGTGTGCCTAGCATGAGGACTCTGCTCAAGAGAGACCTTGTCGTCATTATCGTCGTAATACGGCTAGCCTGTTGCGTGACGTTGATGTGATTAGTACCCGTGATCCTGGGAACCTTACCCATCAGCATAGAAACTATCCTGTGAGTGGGTTTATGGGTAAGGAATCTAGATCTTCCCGTATAGGGTCTACCTGTATGGTTTCTTTGGTAAAAAAATGTGGTTACTTACTTGTTACAGTGACCAGCTTCAGAACTTGTTTGAACCATCTGATCCTGTAATTCTTGCTCTTGCATCTTGCATTGCATCTTACATACATGTCATTGCATTGCATCAGTTATACACCTTGCATTTCTTTTTATCAGCAGAGACTCATTACTCCTTCCTTCTTCTCCAGTAAATCAAGTTGATTCCTTGACACTAGTACGCAACTAGAGCCAATACTAGACGCGTGATGGAGTAGATTCAGCAAGAGCAAGCTGCCTTCAGAGAAGAGTTGGACTCCCTCAAAGATAAGATTGACCAGATCCTCGAAGCCATAACTATGGCCAAGAAGGAAGAAGAGCTGCATGAGGCTACTGCCATCAACAACAACGGTCAGGTGCAAGGGTCTACCTCAAGTCTCTCAGTACTTGTTCCCAACCCCATCAAACATGGTATGCCAATGAACTTCATTCCTGCAGCTGAAGGAACCACTTCTTAACCAATATCAGCACCTGGAGTTACTGTTGGAGCATTCTTGCAAGCCCAACCTGTTGTTGTTTAGATCCCCACTCCTCATGCTAAAGAAAATCTGTTAGACCAGTATGATGATGTTCGAAACTATCATGTTGTTATCCCCATTGCCAGTCTTGTTGCCGCTCAGGATTCTGAAGCTATCAAGATGTGTCGTGATTTAGCTGAAAAGCTCCGAGTCATGGAAGGGCACAACTCATCTTCTCTCAATGCTCTGGAATTGTGCTTGGTGTCGGATGTCGTCATTCCTCCCAAGTTCAAAGTACCAGAATTCTCAAAGTACAAAGGCCTCAGTTTCCTAAACATTCATCTGAAGATGTACTGTCGCAAGATGGCTGCTTATGCCAGAGACAAAAAGCTTATGATTCATTGCTTCCAAGACAGTTTGTCTGGAGCATCACTCGAGTGGTATATACAGCTGGAGCAGCAGTGTACGCACTTGGGCTGAGCTAGCTGATGCATTTTCCAAGCAGTACAAATACAACACCGACCTTGCTCTGAGTCGTACTCAACTTAAAAGTATGACTCAGAAGGACATTGTATCCTTTAAGGAGTACGTGCAGCGATGGAGAGAGCTAACTACAAGGGTGCATCCACCTCTTGTTGACCGTGAACTGATTGATATCTTCATGGGTACCTCGCAAGGCCAATACTACGAGAAGCTAATCAATAGTGTGTCTGCTGGATTCTCTGACTTGGTGATCTTCGGTGAGAGAATTGAAGAAGGCATGAAGAGTGGAAAGATACAAGGAGGTTCCAGTAGCCAGTCTGGAGTCAAGAATCCTTTCAATGGATACAAGAAAAAGGAAGACGAAACAAATTTCATCTCTGCTCAGAAAGGGAAAGCTCCTCAACAACCTCTCGCTCCTATTGCATAGACTCATAAGTTGAATGCCTCGGCATCAGAAGAGAAATATATCATCTTTAAGCTTATTCAATGTATGAGCTTCTAGTGATCATTCAGAACCAATGATAAAGCTAAAGTTATTCGTACTATAGAAAGCAAGCTACACTGTCAAATCTGTTGTCAGCTAGAGTCTATGTTCACATGGCTCAAGAAGAGTTAACATGCTTTACGGATATATATTCTCAAGAATCTATATTACAATATCACAAGAAATACTCAATGGTTAAACAAGTTACACAATGGCTCAAGATCTTTTGGTGTATCTATCTTCAATGGCTCTTGTACTATGTAGTAACAAAGATACTTGTACAAGTTATCTCTTCCAACGACTATTCCTCTAAAAATGCTATATAAGTAGCTGAAGATTCAACATGGATTTTCAACAAGGAACAAGGAACAAGGACAAAAAAGAAGAAGAGGCAAGAAGGATGAAAGTGTTCCTCGCTTCTATCAGAATTGAAGAATAACAAGATCAACAATAGCAACACAATTGAGTATGTAGAATTTTTGTTATATGCTGTGAATTGTACAAAACCTTAAGATTTCTTAAACATTGAATATCTTAGAAGTCTTAAGTGTTGTGATCTTTGTTATGGTTACTTCCCTGCACCTCTGATTATGTATCAAGTACACCTTGTTCTATATTCTGCTAAACAAGTTATTTAGTAATTTAGATAAAATCTCTTGTTATGTACTTGAGCATCAAAGTATTTTGTTGTGAAGCTTGAGCCAAGTAATTTTACTGCCATGTGCTCGAGTATTGAAGTCTTAATCAATTACTGATTGAGCAAGAAAGTCTTGGACTGCAGGTCTGAGCAGAAGTCTTGGATTTGTGGAATCTAAGCAGGGATGTCTTGTACCTGAAGCGTATGAGCAGAAGTCTTGAATTCGTGAGATTTAAGAAGAAGTGTTGAGCCTGAAGGGCCTGAGCAAGGAAGACTTGTGCCTGATGCGTTTAAGCAGGAAGTCTCGGGTTGAGGGTCTAAGTACTAAAGTCTTGTGCTGAGGGCATAAGCAATTGTAATCATGATTTGATTATAGTGGAGATATCTTATGTTGCAATGGGACTGGACTACTCTTAGTTTGTGAGGAACCAATATAAATCTTTGTGTGTTCAGTTTTTATTTATTTGCTTATGCTATTATTCTGCTATAATTAATTATCAAAATCTAAACAGTGGTTCAGAATCTGAACTTTGTTCAGAAGCAAACTAAAGAAAATGAATAACATAATTCAACCCCCTCCCTTCTTGTGTATTTTTCTCACCTTCAGTTGGCATCAGAGCACGATATGTGCATAGCACTTAACAGTGGTGCAGATAAAAACCTAATGAGAAAAATATATTTGTTAAAGACTTTCCTTCAAGAAGGAATCAAGTATCATATGAAAAATATCACTTTGCTAATCCTCTCATATTCAGGGTTGACTCCACTAAATTTAAATGATGGAAGAGCAAGATATTTTTAAATCATTGGTCTTGATAAAGGGTTTTGATGAAGGTCTATAGAATACCCTTGATAAAGGTATTACTATATAAATTGATCATGTAGGGATGATCAAAAATTGAAAATCTCTCACACCAGCTCAGAATAAGCTTCATGAAAATCTTCTTGGAGTTAGATGTAGTCTGGTAGGTGCTCTATCTCATTCTGAGTATATCAACATCATTGATATGTCTAATTCTCAAGACTATCTTTGAATCTTTATGTTCAAATTTGAAGGGAATCAGGTAGAAGCTTATCGAGTTACACTTCATCTAATTTTTCCAAATAAATTCTAAGAAGTATGCTTGCTAGTGCTAGACCAAAAAGTCACATCTATTCAAGAAGTCAAAAACTTGAGTAGACTGAGTCTTTAGGGTTTAAATAAAATTCTTCAAAGTAAAGAAATGGAATTAGATGAAGAAAAGTTTTTAAAAAGATCACCATTTCCTCAAGCATGTTGAAGAAAATTCCTATGGAATGTATGATGATGAGGAATTTTCCTTCCTTATCAAAATATTCTATCAGTTAGATAAATGGAATGTGATTTCTGTTGGTGGAAGAGTAACTTCAAAAGCTTCTGAAGTATTCATATTTCAACTGATTATCCCAATCTTAAGAACAAGGATAAAAACTACCAGATAGAAAAACCCAAAAAGAAAAATGCCAGAGATCTTCAAAGCATATTCTAATGAAGCTGACATAGTGAGGATTCAAAATATGATGAAAAATTAATCTGGCATTCCTGGCCATTACTTCTTCTGAAGAAATAATCTGAGTCCAAAAATAAATCAATTATTAAAAAGAAAGAGGCATTGACTAATCCATATTGGTTCAATATTGATAATAAGGAGTATATGTTAAAGGACGATTAAAGGTTATCATAGAATATGTGTTAAATGACAATTATGTGAGAAACTTTTCATTTCTTCATCTACTTTCTGGCCATACTAAGACAGTTCTGAAAACTTATCTCATGCCATCCTCTGATAGCAAACACTATCTGGTTCCATGCTAGTTAAAAATTTCAAAATCAAGGATTATGAAGTCAATAGATTAAATTCAAGTCAATGAAGTCAAAGACTCTGCTAAAAACAAGATTTTGTTAAATGCCATAATTCATCCTACACACTGTTCTGGAATGAATCTTGGTACTTTTATCAGACTAAGGAATGATGTAAGAGAAAGCTTGTCAGGACTAACGTTTGTGGACCCACAGAAATATGGTTACCATCATTCAAAATTGTATTTCCTGCAGATATCACAGAAGAGAGAAGCAATGCATCTTCCATGATACTTGATCAAAGGTTCTTTACAACATTTGATGGAAGAAATACCTACATACCAAACTCAAGAGCTGAAGGATGCAAATGTATGGATTTTGGAAAAGAAAGTGGAATAATTGGTTTGGCTGCCATTGACTCAAAATCCAATCAAGACAGAATTTAGATTTTACGGTCAAATATGAATACTCATCTGAAACCTGACCAAGAAAAACAAAAAAAAAGTATATATTGTTCCTTTACTTCTGCAAACTTCTTGACTCAATGAACTATTTATGTATGAGTGAATACAAAGTCTCTGATTAGATGTCTAGAGAAGTTATGTTTGTTAGTAACAAAAGAATCTTCAAAAATTTTTGAAAAAGAAAATATGTTGTATTCAACTATACTAAATATGTCATTAACTAAAAGATGATCATTTTAATGGAAACAATATTCTCACCGTTTGTGATAATACTACTGCTAGTTAGTGGTCAAGGAAACCAATTCAATATTCATAAATCAAGCATAACTATAGTTTTATGAGAATTTTTTTACTCTAAATATAATATCAAAGACTGATAGTTAAACAGAAGATGTCTCACTCGAAGTATAATCCTACTAGACTCTGATGACAGATAGCTTCTGAAAAATAATCAGTCTCTAGTATTCAGAAAAGGAATATTTACTTATGATAAAGCAGTTTAAGTAAGAATTATTTTTAAAACCCTTGTCTTAAAATTCCATAAAGTTGAAAATCATCTAGTGTATTCAAGAAGTCTGCTAGGTAAGGGCCCTTGGGTAATGATGTTTTCTTATTTTATACGTCTATAATCTCTATCCCCTATCTTTGTGAAACATCATTTCGTGTCACCTTTTATATCGCTCTGACAAGATTCTTATTCCTGTTTGGTTAGAATCTTGTTTGATGGAGCGCCTAACAAAAACGGGCATGGTGTTGGAGCTGGTTTAGAAAATCCAACTGGAGGGTATACTGATATTACTACCAGACTTTGTTTCTCCTGTACCAATAACATAGTTGAGTATGAGGATTGCATCTTGGGATTAGAAGCTACTATTGATCTCCGAATCAAAATCTTGGAAGTAATTGGCAACTCTACCTTGGTGATATATCAACTAAAAGAAGAATGAGAGACTCGAGACGAGGAATTGATTCCCTACAAGAATTACATTCTAGAGATGATTGAATACTTTGACGAAATTTCCTTCAAACATGTTCCAAGAGCCGAGAATCACATTGCAGATGCTTTAGCCATGCTAGCGTCGATGTGGAAGGTCTAGTTTATCAACGAGGCACCTCTAATTTGCATTGAAAGGAAGACTGTACTAGCATATGTCATGATGACAAAAGAAGAGTCTGATGAGAAGCCTTGGTTTCATGACATCAAAAATTTTCTTCAAAATCAAGAATATCCGACTGACGCCTCCAGAATTGACAAGAGAGCCATACGAAGATTGTCAACTAAAATTTTCATCAACAACGACATTTTGTACAAGAGAAATCATGATATGGTTCTATTCAGATGTGTTGACGGAAAACAAACGGACCTATTAATAACAGAAGTGCATGAAGGAGTGTTCGACACTCATGCGGATGGTCGTGCCATGGCAAAGAAGATTTTGAGGGCTGGATATAATTGGCTGACCTTGGAGACCGACTGCATTCTTTTTGCTCAAATATGCCACAAATGTCAGATCTACACCGACAAGGTGCATGTTCCTTCACATCCTCTTAATGTGTTAACATTGCCTTGGCCATTCGTAATGTGGGGCATAGATATGATTGGGGAAATTGAGCCTAAAGCATCCAAAAACCATCGTTTTATCCTTGTCGCAATTGATTACTTCACCAAGTGGGTAGAAGCGGCTTCATATGCTAATGTAATCAAACAAGTGGTTTCCCGCTTCATCAAGAGAGAAATTATCTGCCGGTACGGCATTCCTGACCAAATCATCACTGACAATGGGTCAAATTTGAACAACAAGACAATGAAAGAAATTTGTGATAATTTCAAAATCAAACATCACAATTCCTCTCCATACAGACCAAAAATGAATGGTGTTGTTGAAGCTGCAAATAAAAACATCAAGAAGATAGTACAAAAGATGGTCGTAACCTATAAAGACTGGCACGAAATGTTACCATTTTCCTAAGATGGGTACAGAACATTTGTGCGCACTTCGACAGGGGCTACTCCCTTTACATTGGTCTACGGGATGGATGCGGTACTACCCATCAAAGTCAAGATACCTTAATGGAAGCCGAGCTTGAGGAAGCCGAATGGATAAAAGAAAGATTTGATTTTCTGAATCTTATTGATGAAAAAAGGATGACTGCCATGTGTCATAGCAAAATATACTAGCAAAGGATGAAAAGAGCTTTTGACAAAAGAGTTCACCTCAAATAATAAAAAGAAGGAGAGCTCGTGCTCAGAAAAATATTACTAACACAGAAGGATATGCACGGAAAGTGGATGTCCAACTATGATGGCCCTTTTGTCATGAAGACTGTTTTCTCCAAAGGATCTCTAGTTCTCAAAATGATGGACGGTGAACAACTTAAGTACCCCATCAACTCGGATGCAGTGAGAAAGTATTACGCCTAAGAAAAGGGTTTGCTAAGGGACAAACCTAGAAAGGTGACCCAAGCAAAAGGAGCGTCTCGGCAGGATGAAAGCCCAAAAAGAACAATCCAGACAAATTCAGGGGCAAAACTTCACTCAATCAAAAGTATTGAAAAAGATCATTGTTCGTCATTCTCGTCAGAAGCAGCAAATCATATGGACTACTAGTTAGTAGGGCCGAATTATTGTTGGATTTTGTAACCCTTTCTGTTTGCCTTTTTTTTCAAAAGTTGTATTTGTTCCCGAGACTTTACCATTTTTAAGGTTCTCGCCTATTAATGAAATCATATTTCAGACCAATCATTGTTATGATCTATGTTTTTTGTTATGCAAATTTCACTTATTCGTTAATAATGATTTTTGAAAATCAAAGTGTTTTGAAAAATTAATATTTTTGGTTTAAGAAAACTAATCTAACAAAACAAATCGAAACTCCAAAAGGTGACATGCCGATATTAAACTCCTCTTAAAGCAGTAAAAAGTTTTTTGCCATCTTCGGCCAAGGTTGTGCCTAGGAGTCGCTCCGCTACTAAGTCGTGACTCCTCTTCTGCAAGTCTACAAGAGCGATGACCAAATCACCTCTAGAAAGTTGTTTCCTCTCCCTTGTGAAAGATTTGTATCCAGAATAGTGACATCAGGACTCAATGCGATGGGTTTTCTCCCCTCTGTTTTCCGCTTTGTCTTTCCTTCTCCCCCGCGGGTCGGTCTGCATGCGCATTTTGCATCATATCATTAGCATATGAATTTGTTTGCATGCTTCTGTTGTTGTTTGTGTGTCTTTTACCTTTGAGATCCTTTGGTCGTTACTAATCCTTTTGCTCTAACCTATTGCCACGGGCTCGCTTCGTGGTTGTTACCCCGACTTTATCAAGTTGCTTGGATTAAGCATTATTATGATAAATGCTTATACCTTTTGGAGAGGCTAGTTGTAACTAGCAATGTTTGCAATTGCCTACCAGATGATTAGTTGTTACTAATATCTATCTTTGAAATCCGGTCGCCACCATCCTTCCTCGACAAATCCAGTGGTTACTGGCATTATTTGAAAATCCAACTATTATTGGTACCTTTGATTTGGTTGTTACCAATATTGTTAAAGTCCAGTGGATACTAGCATTGTTTAAATCCAATTGTTATTGGTATATTGACTCGGTTGTTACCGATTTCCCAGTAAAGCCCAGTAGTTATTGGCAATGCTTAAATCCAATTGTTGTTGGTATCTTTGATTTGGTTGTTACCAATCTTTGTTAAGTCTAGTAGTTACTGATATTGCTTAAATCCAATTGTCATTGGTTTCTTTGTTTTCATTGTTACCAATCTTTGTAAGTCCGGTGGTTACTGGCATCGTTTAAATCCAATTGTTATTGGTATTTGACTCGGTTATTACCGATTCCCCATTTAAAAGTCCAGTAGTTACTGGCATTGCTTAAATTCAATTGTTATTGGTATCTTTTGAAATTCTGGTATGCAGATCTCAGATGTCCTAAGAGATGTTAAGAACATTTATCTCTACTAAAACAGAACAAGGACAGAACATGAGCATTTTAAATTACTTTAAAAATTAACAATGTCATGACAGATGTTGTAACACCTGTAGACTGACAGAACAATTTATCTAACCATTTAAATTGAGCAGAATATTAAATGCAGAAAGATAAATAACACAATGCATTGTTAACCCAGTTCAGTGCAACATCACCTACATCTGGGGGCTACCAAGCCAGGAAGGAAATCTAGTATCAGTACTATTAATTCAGAGCTAAACTCCCAGTTTACAACCCTCACTTAATTCCTACCCAGTGCAACTTCTACCTAGGACACTCTTAGATATAAGACCCCTCTCACTCCCCCTAATCACAACAGTGATAACAACAAATGAATAAGCTTTATAAGACACTCTTCAAAGACAATACTTGATCTTGCTTAACAGCTTCAATCAAGGACAATACACTCTTGCTTACAAGCTTTGAGTGGAGAAATTACAATTAACAACCTAGTCCAATTCATACATTGACCAATGAGTGAATGGCTCATAAAACCAACACATAAATTTGTCTACCACAATGCATCAAAAGATACAAAGGGTGACTTACAAAGTCACACACACAAGAGACTCTCAAAATCCTAAACCCTTATTTTGCACCCAAGATCTTCTTGTTGTGAATGCATGTCTTAAGCTAGGGTTTCCGCCTCCTTAAATAGCAATGAGAATGGGCTTGGGTTGTGCCAAAAGTAACAGCAGGAAGAGAAGATTTCAATTTTCATAAACTATAACAAATTTGATTTGATCAATCAAATCTAATCATATCATTCTTCCAATCTTCAATCAATCTTCTGATAATAACTCCATATCAAATCAAATATGATCAATAATAAGTGTATCAGAAACGCCTTTAGAAAACCACCAAAAACACGCAGGTTCTACACCAGAATAATGCAGCAAGCTTGCACAAAAAGATATGGACACACAAACATATTCATGACAGACAGATGTCACGACATCCTGTAGGACATCTTGTGATTACACCTAGTTTTACCAAAATACCTGCCAACCAAATCAAATTCCAAATCTTCTCATTGTAAATCTTCTGCAGAATCTTCTTCATAAAAATAGAAATAAATATTTTATAGTTTCCTAAAAAGTCTCAAAGATCCTTTTTATGAAATCCAATTAAATCTGCACTTTGTTCCTAATAAATCTCTTTGACTTGCGCATACTTATGAGGTATATCCACGAGGATCTCATCGAACCAAAACACCTCTGTCAAGAGATATAAAATAGCAGCGTCTGCTGTACCACACAAAGATGTCACGACATCTGTCTCGACGTCTTGTTTGAAAAATATGATAGTAGTACTGTCATGACAGTAGATGAAGATGTTATAACATCTTGCTTAACATCAGTGCAGAATCATGTTTTACCAAAATTTAGCCAATCATAGAATCATGGAACTAACATGATAGATCAACAATAGTAGTAGTTTTATCAAATACATCCAGCCTCACAAACTATCATGTTCCCCCTTAATAGTTGCATTCAGCAAGCAATAACAACACATCTACTCTTTCTATAGTAGAAGCAAAGTCCTATCACAATGTTGGTCAGCATGTCAATACATGTGACATAATATCAGGACAACAGATAACAATACACTTTACCCCCTGTTTTTAGCCAAAAATTGACAAAAATTGGAGTAAATGTACACACATATAAACTCATAACACATCAATAAGAGCCAAACCCAAAAACTGAATCATAGTCACCATGCTTCAAATCAAGACTCAGCTGACAAACTGCACATGGTGTCCAAATATCCTAGTCTGACATCTCACAATCTCCCAAGAGATACACAAATATTCTGCAGAGAAAAATAAATTCTCCCAGGCAATAACCAATGTTGCTTCCTAGGTCATTCATCAGAAGCAAACACAGTCCTAGTTTAAACCAACAACCTTACAAAGCCAGACCCACAGTCGCACTGTCAAGGTAAAAATTACACCAGACAGCACAATGTTAGGACATCTTGTCTGACATTACGACCTCACCAGTGGTCCAAGAGCACAAGCTTGCCTGAGAATCAGCAAACTTTGTACAGGCTACAATAATGCAGGTACACATCAGATAGGTACACATTTCTCCCTGTCTTGCATAACCAGCACTCCTCCTAAAAGAGAAAACCCAAGCACATGAAGACTTACTTCAACATCTTCATATTCACACACTGGAAGCCCATGCAGCTCTACACCCCTTGTTTCACAAACCATTCTAGAACCAAACCTACTAAAAGAAGCAGTTGCAGTATAGGCATAGCTATCTTCCAGATCACTTAGACTCAGCTTTGAAAGACTAGAGAAATCTCCAAGATGTCAGGGTGAATGTCCTACAAATGTTTCCTTGACTTCCATATGCACAAAACTAGAGCTGATAGTGTCTTGGTCTTCATTTTCACCAGACATACAAATACAAGACCAAACACTTGGATAGAGGCCCACAAACCTGCTGACCAAAATCCCTTCAGTGAAAGCCAGATCATAATGCTCTTACCTTTATATTACTCCCAATAAGCTTGTACAAGTCTGATTTAATCCATTGACACCCAATGACAGAACCAAAAAAATACACTGTTAAGTTCATGAGCTAGAACGGTAACACAATATCACAACATCTTGTCTGACAGTCCATCCTCATAGAGACATACAATCACAAGCTGCTTGAAACCATAAACAATCTTGAGAAATAACTATACTATTGCATCAATAGATTCTAGATGGAAGTATAACTCTCCATATCAAGGATAACCAGTGCTCTCTTTCCAGAAGAACACCTTGACGTAAATGGAAAACATAAGACTCATCTTCATCTCTTCAAGAGCTCAATCTTTGTTCAACATACCTGCTGAACGCATTCACTCACTTCTTGAACCAAAAGCAACTTGTGTACCACAATAGTACACCTATTAGACAGAAGCTCCCCCCTATCTTTTATAAAAGATGCTCCTTTCCGCAAGAAACACCCAAGATCACCACATTATATCTCATGACCAAATTCATGCTCATACAGTGAGAAGGTACCAAACTGCTCCACTTCTTTCTAGAGTTGATTGCAGTAGAAGAAGCCACTTTTCCACAAGTACTCTTACCTCAGCCTGAGTCAGAGAACAAGATAGACACCCCATAATCCAAGACATTCTTTCCTCATCATTCTCCCATATGATAAGTTAGAACACTTCTGATTTAACTAGTGAATATCAGCTTCCACAATCTGAACCCGAAGTTCAGCAAACAAAAAGATGTTCTAACATTAGTTAGGACATTACATTATAGACATCATACATTATGGTTCTTTGATACAATAACCACTTGGACTTACTATCTAAATAGTAATCCAATCTGAAGATCACCTGAGAGCATAGTTCAACGAGAAATTCAAATAACATAGAGAGAACTAAACTCTCATATTTCTTCCAAAAGAAGGCACTTATCCTTCATAGGCTCCAAGACATTAACAGAACCAGAACCTCCTTTGGTCTTCAAACAACTACCCTTCTGCACAAGAGTAATTTTCTTCAAGCATACTTCTTAAATAACCAAATTCCACTATTTGGTTTATACAGCTTCTTTCTAGAAAATCTTCTGATCCACCAAGCAAACTTGATCTTTAAGTTACATCTCCTACTTGCTCCATAGCAAGGCATCTTAGATACATCAAGACTTGAACCTGCAACTCCTTCTCGCAGCTCCCGCAAACTGCATGAGATAGACCTTTTTGAAGCATTAATTCCATTCATACCCGAGAAGATCAACTTATCTTCAAATGATGTACCATTACTTCAACTAAGACCCTGAAGTTTAGCTTGATGTCAGAACCTCTGATAAGATATCCCACTGATGAGTTTAATCTTTTATTATGCCACTTAGAATAACCTCCTCCATATAACAGAATAAGAGTTCCATGTTCTCATAGACCTGAGTAATGATATCAAGTTTGAGTAGACAACCTTCATCCTGTTTTACTATACCACAACAAATCCCTTGAAATGCATTTGCTTCAGAAACTCCTCTTTAGAGAACTCAAACATGCCAAAGCTTGATTCTTCAGAGAGGATAAGTCACAAAAGATCTTTACAAAAGGACTCCCACTTTCCTTAAGTAGAGACTTCTTCAGAAAGTCATAGATAACAGCCACTTATCCTTGACCTCCAAGATGAGCAAGGTCACATGCTCCTAGGAACTTAGATCAGAAATAAACTGACCCAAGCAGTGTTATCACCAGCACCATATTCTAGACAAGTTTCTTGCCAGGAAACTTCCTAGATAAAGATCAGATGCTTCTAGTATAAACTAGAACACACCTGTTGCACTCCAATACTCCTAAATTAGAAATAAACAGATCTAAGAAAAATGTCTTCATCTTCACTTCCATCAGCACTACATTCTAGCCTTAGTTTCTTGCCAAGAAACTTACTAGAGTAAAGACAGATCCTACCACACATGTATATGGTACCAAGATCATCAACTATATCTCCTTTGATCTAGTGATTCAACAGAATTCTGCACAATCTCTGCTGATGGAATTTCTCATCATCTGGTTGAACATTAGATCCTTGAAGTAGACCAAATAGATCAAGGGCCTGATACTTATGCAACACCTTGATCATCAACTAAGGATAATCCATTAAATATTTGTGAATATCTCAAATAGCAATGAATCTTAAATCCTTATAATAAATCCTTCTCTGAACTTCAGCAATCTTGAACTTCATGGATAACCAATTAAATACGTGTGTAGTCCACAAATAGCAGTTGATCTTAAATCCACACAACTTGTCGAGAAGATCATCTGATAGATATTTACACTTCAGTAATACCATAGGTATTATTTAGTATAAGTATCTTTAATGTTGAAACATCAAGGCTGACACCCTTGAATTAACCTGCCTATGATTCCCTCTTGCTAATAGAGCTCTTGCAAATCATGAATGGTGAAAATAAATCACCTCCCATTATAACATCTATCAGCACCAGAGATCCATTTTCAGCATGAGAACCAGATTATCTTCCTAAAGGAGCTCTTCTCTTCAAATTGACTTCAAGGTACATGTTAAAACCAAACTTCCAAGTATGAAACAAACAACTCTCTTCATTTCATTGCTCCCGATGTTGGAATGACTAGAGCTTTCAGAAACGTTGATATCCTCAAGAACAAAAGTCAACAATCAAGATCTTTCACCATCTTTCTTTAATCACAACACTGGAATAACAGGACTACCAGAGTTCTTTGATCAGAAAAATATGCAGCAGAACCACCAAAAGAACATCTTCAACATGCCTTAAACAAGATGTCAGAACATCTTATAGGACACTATACAGAAGAAATAGTCACTCCTCCTTGAGTATATCAGAATGAATGATCTGATCTTTCCAAAAAGAACATTAAAAAAATCACAGAGGCTCCTATATCAGATAGCACAGCAGCAGATATATAGAATCCTTCAAAAGCAGGAGTAAACATAAACTCCCACTTAACTCCATAACCAGCAACTCCTCAAGAACCCATCAGCAGCCCAAACATTTAGCAAGATCAGCAAATCAGCTACAACTTCTCCTTGTATAAAACACCAGAAAGTATGTCCCAAGATCTCATCCAGAACAGACAGGATGCCTGCTCTTATACCAATTGAAATTCTGGTATGTAGATCTCAGATGTCCTAAGAGATGTTAAGAACATTGATCTCTTCTAAAACAGAACAAGGACAGAACATGAGCATTTTAAATTACTTTAAAAATTAATAGTGTCATGACATCTATTGTAACATCTGTAGACTGACAGAACAATTTATCTAACCATTTAAATTGAGCAGAATATTAAATGTAGAAAGATAAATAACACAATGAATTGTTAACCTAGTTCAGTGCAACATCACCTACATCTGGGGGCTACCAAGCCAGGAAGGAAATCCACTATCAGCAGTATTAATTCAGAGTTAAACTCCCAGTTTATAACTCCTCACTTAATTCCTACCCAGTGCAACTTCTACCTAGGACACTCCTAGATATGAGACCCATCTCACTCCCCTCAATCACAACAGTGACAATAAAAAATGAATAAGCTTTAGAAGACACTCTTCAAAGACAATACTTGATCTTGCTTAACAGCTTCAATCAAGGACAATACACTCTTGCTTACAAGCTTTGAGTGGAAAAATTACAATTAACAACCTAGTTTAATTCACACATTATCAATGAGTGAATGGCTCACAAAACCAACACATAAATATGTCTACCACGACGCATCAAAAGATATAAAAGCGTGACTTACAAAGTCACACAATTAAGAGACTCTCAAAATCCTAAACCCTTATTTTGCACCCAAGATCTTCTTGTTGTGAATGCATGTCTTAAGCTAGGATTTTCGCCTCCTTAAATAGCAATAAGAATGGGCTTGGGTTGTGACAAAAGTAACAATAGGAAAAGAATATTTAAATCTTCATAAACTGCAACACATTTGATTTGATCAATCAAATCTAATCATATCATTCTTCCAATCTTCTGATAATAACTCCATATCAAATCAAATCTAATCCATAATAAGTGTATCAGAAACGCCTTTAGAAAACCACCAAAAATACGCAGGTTCTACACCAGAATAGTGCAGCAAGCTGCCACAAAAAGATATGGACACACAAACATATTCATGACAGACAGATGTCACGACATTCTGTAGGACATCTTGTGATTACACCTAGTTTTACCAAACTGCCTGCCAACCAAATCAAATTCCAAATCTTCTCATTGTAAATCTTCTGCAGAATCTTTTTCATAAAAATAGAAACAAATATTTTATAGTTTCCTAAAAATTCTCAAAGATCCTTTTTATGAAATCCAATTAAATCTACAAGTTGTTGCTAATAAATCTCTTTGACCTACGCATACTGATGAGGTATATCCACGAGGATCTCATCAAACCAAAACAAATTTATCAAGAGATATAAAATAGCAGTTCCTATTGTACCAGAAAAAGATGTCACGATATTTGTCTCGACATCTTGTTTGAAACATATGACAGTAGTACTGTCATGACAATAGATGAAGATGTTATAACATCTTGCTTAACATCAGTGCAGAATCATGTTTTACCCAAATTTATCCAATCATATAATCATGTAACTAACATCTTTGATTTGGTTGTTACCAATCTTTCTAAGTCCAGTAGTTATTAGCATTGTTTAAGTCCATTTGTCATTGGTATATGACTCGGTTGTTATCGATTCCCCAAAAAGTCCAGTAGTTACTAACATTGTTTAAAACCATTTGTTATTGGTAAGAAGCTCTGGTTGTCGCCAGTATCCCCAGCGAAGCCTTTGGTATCCCTAGGTGGAGTCCCGAGGAATTAGTGGTTACTAGCATCCCCGACGACTCTGGTCTTTTTCTGAAGATCCCGTTCGAACTCTTTGTTATGGAGAATTCCTCATTTGGTTTGTTCCCAGTGAGGATCGTGTCTCTAGTCTTTTACTTCCTCGGTGAAGATTTGCCTTTTCCCCAGTGAAGATTCGTCTTCCCCGCTGGAGTTTGTGTCCCTGTGTGGAGGATCCCTTTGGAGTACCATCATTAGTCATGTATTAACTATTGATTGTTATGCCTTGGATCTTTCCCTAGTGTGTTGGGTCCCCAGTGAGTGGTTACTCGTTGCTTTGTCCTTCTTTTCTCTTGCTCGTGTGTCAGAATTTGTATTGCATTCTAACATCATAAAGCATCATTTAGAATTCATTGCATTTTCGCATTTTTCCTTTTGCATACCGTCGTATCTAAGGGACAAAATTTTCGGTTTGCTATATTTAAGTATCTTTCACCACCATTCTATGGAGATTGTCATCTCTCATTGCCATCTGGTGAAATATTTAAATAGGGGAAACTGTTGTACCCCAAATTTTGACCCCTAGATCCCTTCATCATTCTAGGAGCATCATCATTGTTTGTCTAACCCTTAACCTATTTCAAGTTTGTCTTTGTCAAGATGCAGATGAATTAGGGTTCCATACAGTCAGGAATCGGGGTTTCTATGGTTTGATCAATCAAGGTTTTGGATTGATTCTCTATATAACAAATCTCAACATTGTCAAAAATACTACATTGGATCATGTTTGAATCCAATTTGAGGTTGTCACTCAAGGAAGAAAAGTAGTGCAGTTCAGGACTATCGATTAGGGTTTCTGATTAGGAAAAGTTAACTCTGGTTTGAATTTTGATTTAAATGGTATTCTAGTGGTGGAATCATGGTCCATTAAGCTTATATAACTTATTTAAGTCCCCTCAACAAGTTTCAAGACCTCAGGGAACCCATAACACTAACAATTGATTAAGAGGTTTTCGATCGTTTGGTTCGTCTGACTGAAAAGTCAACTCATTGACCAACAGGGTTTTGACCCAAATTGAAGACAATTATGTTCCCAATGTTATATCATATCTAATCATTAATATTGGTGGCCATTATATCAAGAATTGAGAATAAAAGCAAAAAGTCGGGAAATTAAGGTTTTGAAAGGGGCAAGACCATAACTTCCTAACTACACATCCAAATGGAGTGGTTCAAAGCTTGTTGGAAAGGTCTTGAGAAGTCCTGAAAAATTTTAAAAGTGACCTATGTGCAAAAAATGAATAGATTTTGAGTTATGATTAAAAACAAGTCAAGAGGGGAAAAACACCTTGAGAAATTTCATGTTTTTTGCACTTTCAAGTCATGTTTTCAGCCAAATTCAAGGTGATTTTTGACCTAGTTCCACTTGGAATTTGAAAAAGCGTAAAACATAAAAGTTATAGAGAATGATAAGGGATTTCTATAAAGTACAAGAACTCATCCATATTATTTGTGAGCTAGGAGTTTCGAAGGAGGGAAGTTGGGCTCCCAAAGCTTGAAATATGAAACTTTAACTTGTCATGAACCAATGCACAACCTAGCCAACTGATTCTTAACCACTTGGTTAACCCTTGATCTGATGTTTAGGGGTGTGATGATTGAAAATTCAAGAAGAATCCATGAGCAAAACCAAAGTTTTGGCCAAAAGTATTATTAAAATCCAAGAAAGTACAAAAGTACATGATGAAAGAGATTGCTTTAAGAGTGAAATCTGCTGCAGCATGAAGATTCTCCTCTTGCTATCCCTCTAGTCACTTCCTACATCTTGAAAGCAGCTTGTTCTGATGCTAAGATGCATTGGAAACAAGCTTAGTTCCGCAGAAGAAGATCACAGGTAGATTTTCCATTCTTTCCCTCCAAAAAGCAAAGCATTACACGTTGGTTCAAATTTGTCCTAACCTTTAGCTCTCTTGTTTCCTATACAAATAGAGCAATCTCTATGCATCTAAAAGAGACTAGAGCAACCCTCAAATCAAGAAGAAACAAGCCTTTCATCCTTGCCTTGCTCTTTCTTGCAATTGAAGCAAACTCACCAAAATCTGTCTTGAACAGATTTCACACTAAATCCATTTCTAACCTTTGAAACATTCCATCAACACTTCACACAAATTATAAATGATGTTTTAAAGCTTTTCCAACCATTACACCACCCAGAAAATTTTCATTTCAAAAAGTCAACCCTCAACACTAAGAACTTTGACTTTCTACATAATCTAGCACCACTCTCTGCTCAGGCCTTCTCTAACCCTCATAACACTTCGAAAACCTTGAAAACAAAGTGTATTCACTGTCTAAACATCCATAGTTCAACTTTATCATCATTTGGTGGATCTGTCACAAAGAACTCCTTGTTGCTTCAAGTGTAAGCAACTATGTCTTGCACAAAACTTGCTTGGAAAGAGTTGGAGCTGCTTGGAATTTGCATTAGAGGTGTGGAGAAACCATTCAAGTCATTCTCATTCAACAAGACAGCTTGGCATTAATACTTTCTTTGGAGATCTTCAAGAGGTAAGTCACCTCTGTTAAATTTATTCATTTTTGCACCATGGTCATGTTTGATGTCCACTAGCTTGAAATAGGCCTAGAAACTTCCCCATTAAGTCATGTTTGAACTTGGTTTATGTTTGTCCTCATAAGTTTGCAACTTTCATGAAGATTAGATGTTGGATTTGTTTTGTTATTTTTCACTCCATGAGCCATGTTCTGATTCTGTTTAGGTTTGAGGTAGTTCTGTGTTCGAACATATTTATAGGTCATGATACATGTGTAGGACCTCTATATAATGTAAGATGTATGTGTTTGTTGTTGTTTTGATACACTTAGATTTCTTGATAGTTCAAATGTGCAAAGTTGTTGGTTTCTGTTTAGACCATTGTTGGATTGATTTGGAAACCTCATGTGTATGCCTTTGTGTTTGTTGAAACATATTTGGATGTTGGTTTGTCTCTGTTACAAACTGTCTTGAAGCTTTTCTTTGCAACTATATGTCACAACTTCAGTTTCCATAAGTCACTTTGTATTCTAGCTTGAGTTTGAGTTCCAAATGGTTAGGAACTTCGTGTATGATGTGTTTAAGATGTGTGTGAGCTTTCAAACAGTTTATAGCATGACTGAATTGAACACTAGTTTTGAAAATGCATTTTGACACATAATCTGCAGTTGCCTTTGAATTTTAAGTTTTGTTCAATTTTAAAGAAAACTAAAAGCACTATTGAATTCCTCTTTCAATTTCAAGCAGTTTTGACCTAAACTTTGTTAAAAACCATGGAGTTTTGATATAGTTTGAGTTGATCACGTTTTTGGTATTTCTTGCTTGCTTGGTTTGCATTTTTGCCCATAAATCATTGCTTTTGAGGGTTATATATTTCTAGGGTGGTTTGATACATTGGATGTATCACCACCCCAGTGGTTATGACTTGCGCGCCTTACATATGCTTTGCCTTGCTTGCCTGAGTTTGATCCTGGCTAAGGACAAATTTTTTGCTATTTTGTGATTTTTCTCATGTTTTAACATATATTCATTCTTTCTACTTTTTTAATCACATGCGTGCCTTGGCTGGTTTGGTGAGGTTTTGGACCTATGAACTAGAGGGCGTGGGTTCAACCCTTGAGGAAGATTCCTTATTTTTTATCACTCATTTTTCATGATTTCTTCACAATCTTAAAATCATCATAACTTACTCATTTTTTAACATTTTTGCCCCATTCTTTTTGAAAATTGTTCTTCATCATGTATATTTTCATATAGTAAGTTAAGAATTCAAGGATTACTATCCTAGAAACACTTTAACTCACTTGGAAATCATGTTTGTTTTTAGGGTTTTCACCTTGTTTCTTTTGAAACTTTTCTCAACTACTATTTAATTTATCTGGTAAGATTGATGGTGTTTGATCCACATATGTTTATCAACATGCTTGAATGATTAAATTTTTTTGATTCAATGCCTTACCATGTTTAATCATGGCTTTTGTGAATGTATCTAATTGAACAACACTGTGAACTTTGTTTATGAACCACACCTTATCTCTTGATATTCTAACTTCTTGATTGTGTTCTTTATGTCTTCTATACTTATTTATGTGTCCTGTTAGAACCATATCATTCTAGGGCTTACTTTGTTTTGGTTGTTACGATAAACTTATGTGTTTCCCCATGAAATCTTGAATTCTTACTTGATTTGTTGTAACACTTCTTGTATGTTTATGTACTTGATTGTCATAAATGCATGATTATTGGTCTCATGTTGTTACATTTGACATCCTTTGATCCCTATAACATGTTTTCCTTAAGTTGTGACTTGCTTGCATTTAAATTTGTTTGAGCTACATGTTCTATTGTTTTGTCTTGATGGTTGTTACGTCTTTGCTCTTCATCTTGGTTAAGGTGTTTTTAAAGTTAATATACCTTATATGCTAGGTCTTGTAAGAACCTCTATCATGTTCCCCCTCTAGATATTGTAATATCTTTGTGCATTATTTGTTGTAACCATTTGACTTGATTGTAATCTTTGCTTGATGTTGTCACATGCTTGCATCTCCTTCTTGGTTGTTACCATACTCTTTTATATGTTCATCATGTTTGAATGAACACTAGTGTATGCTTTTGACTTTGTTAAGTTATTCCCCAAGTGATGGAACTTGTCAGTTCTCATCCAGTTGCCTCATCTTTTCCCATTCCAAAGGAAAGTCTCTCTATTGACCCTTGGGTCATAGGTAGCTCATTAACCTCCCTTTTGGCTTTGTTAAGTCATCTTGAACCCTAGCTTATTTAAGTTAGAACCTATATCCATTAGACTTTGCTTTAAGTCTAAAGACATACTGTTGCACCCCAAAATTTGACCAACTACTCATCGCAATTTGGCTCATGTTTCGACTCATTTCATTTCGCATTTGCATACCACGTACATTGCATTTTTTCCAGTTACATTGGTTTATCGGGATCACAGCCCTCTGATAGCATTCAGACCAATGCAAGGATGTATTTTGAGAATCGGTGCTCGTCCCGGTGTTTTCAGCTCTCGCTGTTGTTTTTGAGGACATCTCGGTGCCCGAATTTTTACCGTTTATTTCGATATAGTTCGCTAATCGATTTAATCGGCTTCCTCAGTAGTTTTAGATTTTTTCCTTATTTTCTAGAATTTTTAAGAGATTTAATTTGATTTTTCTAGTTAGTTAGATTTTTTTAATAGGTATTAATTATTTTTTTTAATAGTTTAGGAATTTCTTTAAATAATTTTTAGATAATAGGTTTAGAATAAATCATAGATATTAAGTAGTTTTTTAAAATGATTTTAATAGAATATTCCTTTAATAGGTATTTTTTTAAGTAGAAATTAATGTAGTTTTTTCTATAACAATTAGTGGAATTAGTGGAGTTTTTTAAGTGATTTTCTTTAAATAGAATTTTTAATAGAATTTTTTATAAGAATTATTAGAGTTTTCCATATTTTTATTAGTTTAGAGATTAATTAGAGTTAATAGAGTTTTTTTAATAGTTAATTCTCTTTTTTAGATTTAATTAGGATTTATTTAGAGTATTAATTAGGGCTTATCAGAATTAATTAGGTTAGATTAGTTTTAATTGTCATTTAGCTTAATTGTAGCTTTAAATTTTTGTTCATTAGTTTAATTGAGTATTGATTAGGTCATTTGCATCATTAATCAGATCCATTTTCGCTGGGCCGTGTGGCAGTTTTTGGAGGCCCAAATCCCAGGTCCACATGTCAGCATATAAAGCCATCCACGCGTGTATCTCAGCATTGGCCACGTCTCATTTTCAAGGCCCCACTTTTCATCCACGTTTTCAGTCCACACTCACCTCACGTTTTGCCACGTAACCCCACTACCACTCCCACGTGTCCTCACTCGCTCTTCCCATCCTCCACTTGTCTTCACCCTAGCCTCGCCGGATGCATGGCCGTCGGCCATGCAACCACCACCTCCACCAAAATCCGGCCACCGTAACAAACCTCCAACCAATTCTGACCACCGCCAAAACCGCCGGAAACTGCAAAGTCATCAGAAAACTCATCCCACCAGCATGATCTTCGTCTTCTCCGATCCAGATTTTCCAGAAAATCGTTCATCATCTGTCAATCTCCAAGAACTCCGCCAGAATCTTCATCTTCTCTGCCGGCAAATGCATGCGTTCACCAGATCTTCATCAAGTCCATACTAATCTTCATCAAGATCCTTGAAACTCCCTCATCGGTTTGCCATTTCTTTCCAGAAGATCTTCAAGATCTTCGTCCAGAAACTCATCAATGTCTTGCGAAATTTTCCAGAAAAAACAACCATCATCATCTAAGACCTTCAAGAACGTGTGAATCTTTATCCTGATTTTCCTCATGATTCATACGCCTCCTTCAAAGCATCTCCAGAAATGTCTCAAGAACATTCAACCAGAAGCTCCAGAACATCACTAAATCGCCACCAGAAACCGATCATCATCATCATCGATAAATCAGCGATTACCAGAAACTATCGAACCAACATCAGGTTCTTCTTTCGAATTTCCGTCAAGGACATCGCATCCACATATTCCCAGAATTTCCACCTTGCTTTCACAGAGACCTTCATAATCATCTTCATCGATCATCATTCGATTTCTCCGTGTTCTTCAACAACAGCGATGGATCTTCGTCGTGGATCTTCAATAACTTCGTTGTTCTTCAGGTTTTTTCCAGATTCACGTTATCTTCTCTTCACTGCCTTTCAAGAAGGTTGTAAAATCTTTGTACATAAAGAACGTCCACCAACAACTTCAAGAACACTTGTGGATATTCGTAATTCTCCCAGCTTTTGTTGAATTCCTGTTGTTATGTGCTGTTGATTCAAACGGAATTTGAAGACGATAAAAAAGAGTTTGTAAGGGAGAGATGAGAGATTGAGGTGTCTGTGATAGTTTGATTGAGAGGTGAGATGAGAGGTTTGAGACGGAGAGAAAGAGAGCGGTGAGGCGGTGGTGACGGCGCAAGGTAGAGAGAGTGAACAGTGGTGTGGAGGAAACTAGGGTTTTTTCTGAAGGTGAACGAGAAAGAGAGAAAGGGCCGTGTGAATTGGGCTGGGCCCATTAACCTCTTCATTCGTACACCTCTCCGTTCGCTTCATGCACCCTTCCGTTTTTGGTTTTTTGTCATGGATTGGCTGTTGGGGCAGGCCCAGCGAACCTGCTGGGCACACCTTCCGTTTTCTTCCAACACCCCTCCCAGCAGATTTTTTGTTTGTATTCTTATTGGGTTGGGCCCTAGCAATTCTGCTTGGTTTTTGCTGGCTCATACCCCTGGCTGCAGTTTGTACCCCTTCTGTTTTTTCTTTATTTTCTTTTGTATTCTTTTGTTTAGTTTTTTAAAGAAGAAAATATGTAATAGAAAAAGATAGAAAATATATAGAAATATTATATTAGTTAATAGTTTTTTTAATATTTTCTTTTAGGATCTATTTTCTTTTTAGGATATATTTCTTTTAGAGTTTATTTTACGCTTTTAGAAGTAGATTTAAAAGTCCGTTTGTTAGGGGACTATTTTTCATTAGATTTTCCATATTAGATGGATAGGATTTTTTAGGAGTTTATTTTTCCTGTACTCAACCATTGTAAATTCTTTTAGAATATTAATAAAACGAGATTTGTGTTGTGGTCTCCGTTCTACCCGTAGTTAGGCTGAACTACAGCTGCTCTGACTTTCTCTGATGAGAATATGTAGGCATAGGATGCGATATCCTAGCGAGCACACTAACGACTAACTTTTGTTCTCTCGCTGCTGCGCGATCGAGACTTTCCCGCTGACGACTGATGTCATCCTTTTCTCTTGCCCGAGTGCATTTGAGACCAGACTGTAGTTCTAGTTCCCGTATGTTCCCATACCTCGAAACCCGACATACTACGTTCGTTCTACCGCAAACAGGTACGCCTAAGTCTCCAATGGTCGAGCAGTGTCCACCTAACTGCTAGAATGCGTATGCTAGTATCGTCAATCATTTCTCTCACCCCCGTGTGACCGAGAGCACCCTATCTAAGCCGCAGTTAGCCTGAACTACGTCATGCTCTGATTTCTCTGAAGAGAATACGTAGGCCCAAGATGCGACGTCTTGTCGAGCAACTAACCCGTAGTTTCCCGAACTACGTTGACTCTGATTTTCTCTGAAGAGAATACGTAGGCATAGAGTGCGACGCTCTATCGAGTCAATTTCTTTCCCATTTAGATTTAGCAGTCGTAGATAGATTGTTTTTTACCCATAGTAAACACAACAAGCGTGGATCCCGTCGAGTACGACGGACGTGAGGGGTGCTAATACCTTCCCCTTGCGTAACCGACTCCCGAACCCAGACAATGGTTGCGATGACCTTGTCTTACCCCTTTTTTGTCAGGTTTTTCCGATCGTTTCCTTTCCCGCTCTGAGGGATAAATAACGAAAGGTGGCGACTCTTCTGTTGTGCCGGCACCTTATTTTCGCGCAAGCGACAGCTGGCGACTTCACTGGGGATTTCATCAGTTCCCTGCGAGAGTCAATCCTAGCGCTTGTATGTTTACTTGTTGGGTTGCGTTTATTTATCGCATTTTACTTCTCGCACTTTATTTCCCGCATTTTATATTCAGTATAATATGATTATCTGTGCTGTTGTGGGATGGGAGTTCTGATGAGCAAGAAGCCAGACCCAGGCTTGAGTGCACCATAGAATTAGAGTGGAAATTAGTGGGCGCGTGCTTGCTTTGTAGGCACTAGTGTCTCATGAAATCCACGCTCAGACGAGGTTCATCCGGTTGGCTTCTCTTTCAGCCCTTTGGGTTGAGACGGTTGTTGGTTTGGTGGATTGTCGACTCTGGGGACCGATCATTTGTGATTCAGCTAAGTGAGGCTGCTTCATGAGATGGTGATACCACACCTTCTCGGTATCGTATCACCCCTCTTGAAAGTCTGTGACGTTGATGAACGCATAGGATGCCGTAACTTGGGTCAGTTTAGGTCCATACCCGTAAGTGGGAGGGTTTTTTGCAGGAAACTTGACTTCCAGCCTAACCGATATCTTGGTTTTCTCTCATCAGAGCAGACTATTCTCGGCAGCAGCGCAACAGTAATCAGAGCTTTGTGGGGGCTGTGATCCCGTGTTTATTGCATCTTGCATTGCATTTGCATGAACATTCCTGCATCATATTGCATGTCATTCACCAGCTAGTCAGAGCTCTTATCCAGCCGTTGTTTTGATTCTGAAGGTGAATGTTGAAGACGACCAAGGGTTTGGAGCTGATTTAATCAGAATCAAGCCATGAAGTCAGTTGACAGTTGTTGGTAGCTATGTCAGAGAGCAGCTTCCAGTCTGTTGATACCTTGTCAGGTTTCACTGTGACGTCCAATCCATTGTATGGATCTACGCATGACGAAGACTTTCCGCAAGTGAACAACCTTACCGCAGCTCAACTTGTACAGCCTTCTATTGAAGACCGAGGTCTACGTGAGCAGTTTGTTGTCCGAGGTGAACGCTTTCCTTCTGTTGATATCTCAGACTACCAGGGTTTTCCCTTCTCTGTGCCAAAGTCCCGAAGAGAGGTCCCGATAGCAAAGACTGAGGACCCATTAGCTCCCGTGTATGCTAGAAGGTTTCGTACATTGGATGAAAGATTCAAAGCCTTGAAAGGCAAAGACGCTGTTAACCCTAGTGCTGCAGACATGTGTCTAGTTCCTGGCCTAGTGTTACCTCCGAAGTTCAGAATGCCGAGGTTTGAAAAGTACAGAGGAGATAGTAGCCCGATGCAACATTTGGTGATGTTCTGCCGAAGAATGACTTCGTTTGTGCACAACGATAAGCTGATGATTCATTGCTTTCAAGATAGTCTGACTGGGGCATCTCTGAGTTGGTATATGCAGTTAGAGAGTGATCAGATCCGATCATGGGCGGATTTAGCCAATGCATTTCTGAAACAGTACGACTACAATCTTAATGAAGCTCCTAGTCGCATGCAGCTGCAAGAATTGTCTCAAGGGAACAATGAACCTTTCAGGAAGTATGTTCAGAGATGGAGAGAATTTGCTGCCAGAGTGCAACCACCGCTTCTAGACCAAGAGCTAAAAGGCATGTTCGTAAACTCCTTGCAGAGCCCGTACTTAGAAAGGATGCTTGGAGTCGCACCAAATTTCTCTGAATTGGTAAAGACAGGAGAGTACATCGAGTATGGTGTTAAGACTGGAAGAATCCAGAATGTTTCAAGCGGTCAGGCTAGTGAAACCGAATCTTTCTACAGCTTTCAAACTGAAGATGAAACTATGGTCAACGCAATCATGAATGATATTGGGTATCCTCGAGGCGAATCGGTGAAATCTGTTGGTTTTCCGTCTTCTCAGCGGTCAGTATCTTTTGTGTCTCGTTATTCTGGACAGACAATGGTGCCGAGGGCACCACATCGGGAACCTTATGTCGCTCCTCTTGCAAATCCACGAGCTCGTGGCCGAGGTTATCAGAATCAGCGTCAGAATCAGAATTGACCTCATAACAACTTAGAGCGAAGGAATGCTCCTTTCCATCCAGTGCCTGTGCCGTATAGCCAGATTCTTCCGCATTTGATTCAGAATTCTTTGGTGGAACATAAAGCTCTCAAGCCCGTGCCAAAGCCTTACCCTCCTGGGTACAATCCCCACGTTCAGTGTGATTACCACGGTGGATCTCCAGGGCATTCAACTGAAGATTGTAAAGCTTTTCAGGCAAAAGTGCAACAGTTGATCGACAAAGGGTGCATTTCCTTTCCAGATGGAGTTTTGGTTGTGCATGACAACCTCTCAGCTGTCTAAGCTCGTAGATTCAGAGTTTGTTTTCAACAAGCCAGTGGTTCAGACAGGCAGACGTCCTCAGCATTGGCAGTCCTCAGACTTTTATATCATTTGCATTTGTAGTTTCCTTTCTGTTAGTTACTACTTGCTGTTAAACATTGTTTGTTTCGAATGGTAATATTAATAAAGTGACTATGCATTTTTCTGAATTAATCATGTCGTTGTCACTCATTTACTGTATTGCACTGACACTTGCACTTTATTCACTCCACTTTATCACTATGATTAGCAAAGATTGGAGGGAGGATGATGAAACTGAATACTCATAACCGATGATCGTATGCTTTCAGATAAAACCTTGTCGATGACGTACAAGGCATTGTTTCAAATCCCCTAAACACCGGAGAGATAAGGAAGAGAATCCCTTGTTAACCACTTCGAGCCGAGAAGTAGGAGTTTTTTCGGACTTTTAAACCCTCACATCTTAACCCGGGGCAGGGTAGTTGTCAGTTAGCTTGATCGAGCGTTCAAGTCTTATAGAGGAGTGTTGTCTTTCGAGGACCAATCACATCATATTCCTCCCCAGAGGTCGTACCTCGTCAACCACAATGGTTAAACCTCACCGATCAGGAGTGAGACAGTTACAAACCTATCGGATGAATCCAGACAGCCAGTGTCGCACGACTTGTTCCAAAGGAAAAAGGAATAAGAAAGCCCGCTAAGTAAAAAGAAAAAGCTGGAAAGCGAATACTTAGGCAAAAATCAGGGCATCCCGCTGGACTTCAAAAGAAAGATCGAAAAGAACTCTGAAGAGTCTGTCCAGGCAAAAATTAGGGAATCAAAAGAATGAAAAAGAAAGGATATAAAAAGAAAAATCCTCGAACAAGGACAAAGTCGTGTGGATACAGGCACCGAAACAAAAAAGGAGTAACTGTCACTCCGAAACACCCTGTGAGTTCTTTAACCGTTGTTCTCAATATTCAACATACCTCTCGAAGAGGTGAGCGCTCGAGCCAAGTTAACTGAACGTTAGGATCGGAGATCATCACGTAGAAGGGGTGGGTACAAATCATAATTTGAGCCGAATATCCTTTGTTTCACGAACCGTGAACCCGACCACGATACAACCCTCAAAAGACCTAATTGAGGCAGGGTTTATTCTGAAAGTGCATTACGATAAGGTTGAGTAACCTGACTCCTGCATGATTTGCTAATCATATCCTTGTTGTATTTTTCACTGATCGAATCAGCACTACGTTTGAACTCTTTGGTTCACCCGTCACTCACTAGCATGACACGTAAATGAGTGACAGCACAAATTTTTTCAAAATCTGCATGAACACTGCATTAAAATTACCATTCGTGAATAAACAATTTTAATTGCAGGTCAGTAGTTGATACGGAGAATAGTCAATCAGGACTAAATCGTCAGCAGTCTGGATCAGAATGGTATGCTGCGAAGCCCTGTGAATTTGGGGCATCGACTTCCAGTGAGTTTGGAACCAGTTTGTCTGAGGACAAATCCCGGAGTATCGGTTGATTATGGGACAGTTTGTTCGAGAGGCAGTTGATCAGAAGTGAATCTTCTCGAGACCCATTCAGGGGCAGCTACCCAGAACTCTTGTGATTTTAGGGCAGATCCCTCCAGTATTCAATCAGGGCATGTTGAGTCGCTCACCGCTCGTTCAGGGGCAAGCTACTTCAGAGATATTAAAACCAACCGTGCTGAGAGTTGTTTAGTTGAGGATGAATCCTTCCATTGTACTGGTGTTGGGGCAAGCCATCTGAAGATTGTCTTGTTGCTGGTTGCTTTCTGTTCAGAATGAATTTTCCCAGGAGTCGGATTGGGGCAAGTTGAATTGCACTGGGGCAAGTTGTTCAAATGAGTTTGTTCATCCCTAGCAAGAGTTGAATGTCGGGGAGTCGTGTCATTACCCTGCCAGAACCTGAACCTTCTGAAGATGCCTTGATGTCATTGGATTGTTATCCTACAGCCTAACCTGTTACTTGGCTGAACCTTGTAACCAAATCATTTTGAAGTCCAGTTCTCGTCTAGCAAACCGGAGATCAGTTCTCGTCTGAAATCCAAACCAGAAACCAGCCCTGTCGGGTCACATTTTCTGTAACCTATTGCTCAACCAGTTCTCGCCTGGCCAACACAGTTTTAAAGCCCAGTTCTCGTCTGGCAAACCAGAAATCAACTCCCGTCTGATATCCAAAACCCGTAAGTCAGTTCTCGTCTGACAACCTAACATATTTTGCTACCAGTCTCGTCTGATAGTCTACCTTGAATGCTAGTTCTCGTCTAGTATTTCCCTTTCAAATCCACTTTTGCTAGTAACCGGAAATGGGTCCATATCACCATAAACCTATCCCTAAACCAGAAAAAGCCTAATTGTACCTGACACGATGATTCCTAGTGCCTCGACACAAGGCTCGATTGATCCCAGCTCCATGATTGGTATTCTGTATTCCTTGTGTTGATGTTGTTGAATCAGGATCATTTTCTCAGCAGAGATGTACAGTCTGAGATTGTCTCCCCTGAGTAGTGTGAGACTGCAGTAAATTAAGATGGCATTCGTCCCTTATCAGAGTAGGGTCAAGATTATCCTCAGTAGGGCGAGATTGATACTCCCGGCAGAGTATGGCCATCCCAAGCATTGAACGTTGATTAGTCTGATGTGCTACCTTCCTAAGTGGGTTGAGACTGAAGCTTTCCTTGACCGGCAGATTTGGGTTTATTTCCCCAGCAGTGGGACTGATGCAATGTTGTATCCTCCCAGAGTCCAAGTTTGACTCTGTTCCCCTCCGAGTCCAGGTCATTGACTCATTCCTCAAGCAGAGGTCGACGGTGATTCCCTCGGTGAGTAATCTCCAGACGGGCAGATTTTGATGTCAGCCAGAGAAGAGTTATTTCTCAGCAGATTGCTTCGTACCCTATAAGGACTTAGGGTGTTCAAAAAAGGACCGTTCAGGGTTGTTTTCCTCAATGAGGTGAGATCCAATTTCAGTGATCGATTGTTATCTTCCGCAGACGCCAGAGGTGTTTCCTTGATAGGATCGGTACATCTCCAGCAGAGTTGTATAATGAGTAGCTAAGGATTGATATCCCCAGCAGTGTTGATACACAGGTATTCCTCATCAGACTTGATAGTCCAGCAGGTGTTACCCAGAAGGGTCAGTCTCCGAAAGGCGTATGCAAGATTACTCTCAGCAGATCAGGATTGATATCCCCGATAAAGTTCAGCAGCCTCTCCCCGCAGAGTTTGAACGCGAGATCGTGAGCATTGATATGTATCCCCAAGCAGAGATGATTCTCTCCCCAATCAGATGTATCCTGAAGGAACGTCATCTCCTCAGCTGAGTCACGCGCCGAAGCATGAATTCACTCCCCCAACACCGGGTCACAAGTGCAGGTTTCATAGAAATATTCAAACGTCGAAGCTCGTGTTCATCCCCCAGCACCGGGTCACAAGTGCAGGTTTCGTAGGAAACTATTTGTACGCCGAAGTACGCAGCAACTGATGGTGTCAGACTGAAGTCCCCAGCGGAATTGAAATTCCTCCCCCAGAGTCGTACTCTCTCCCGCGAAGCAGAATGATTTCTTCTTCCTCAGCCGAGTTTGCAGATCCCCAAGAGAGCCGAATCCTTGGAAGTTGCTCAGACCATGATTGGTTTTCCCCAGTAGAGTGTTGAGCAACTGATGCTGTAGCTCCCCATCGGAGTCGTTTTCTCCAGGAAAGTTTAGTCGCGAAGGCCGCACAGTTTATTTCTGCGATTGATATCACTTTCCTCAGCAGTTTGTGGTTTGAATATCCAGATCAGCAGGTCCATGTTCTCGTAGAGCAGTATTCCCCTGCAGCAGTCAACTGAAGTTTGCTTCCCCGGGCGGAGTCCAATTGAGATTGGTGTGAATTCTTCCTCCTTGATAGGAGGCTTCTCCCTTCAGCATTTATTTTGCTGATGGGGCCATAGCATTTTTCATGATTGCATAGCATTTACCCTGAAAACGCGTAGCATTTCCACCGTGTGGAGCATTACGTCATTGCCGAAGCATATGCATAATAAACATGATCTAGGTCGCTACCGTTCTTGTTTTGCAGGTGTTCCGCCGAAGGATCAGTTGCTCAGGATGATTCCTGACATGCTCCCCAACGAAGTCGCGTGCTCAAGATGATTCTTGAGATCCCCAGAAAAGTCTTCAGTTCAAGATGATTCTTGAATTCCTCAGCAGGGTCGTTTGCTTAAGATGATCCTTAAGCTCCCCAGTAGGGTCCCTAGTGAAGGTTGCCCAGGATGATTCCTGAAGCCCCAAGAGAGCCGAATCCATGGAAGCTGCTCAAGCCATGATTGGTTTGTCCCCGGCAAAAGTTGCCCAGGATGATTCCTGGAATCCCCAACAGAGTGTTTGCTCAGATTGGTTATCGGTTCAAGATGATTCTTGAAGGTCCCCGGCGGGGTTATTTGGTCAAGATGATTCTTGAAGTCCTCAGTAGAGTTGATTCATCCAGAATGATTTCTGGACCCCCGGAGCGGAGTTACTTGATAGTTCTCCAGATTCCCCAGCGGCGAAGCGTCCTCCCCAGCAGGTTTTCTAACGACGAAGTTAAGATCTCCCTTGAGGACTCCATGATTGAAGTCTGACCGTGTTAATGAACCAGTTCTCTCAGCTGATGCGGAGTGCCTGATGGCAGAGGTTTAGATGTTCCCAGTTGGCTCATGATTGACCAAGAATTCTATTCCCGACTTGCTAATGAAGTCCGGCTGATGCCCAACAACTTCTTTGGAATGCCTGATGGCATGATCAACCTGATGGTTGAAGTCCGGCTGAGGCCCGACAATATTCTTCGAATTCCGGATGGCATGATCGACTATGTACTACCGGTTACTGTATAACCAATTCCCCAATGAAGTTTCTTCACCCCGACGGCGAGGTCAGGGGAGGTTTGTGTTTGACGGTGAGGTCAGACTATTTTGAGTGCTCCAGCGGCGATGTTGGATGTTTGGGCCTGACGGCAAGGTCAGACGGTGTTGAGAGTTGACGGCGAAGTCAGATTATATTGAGTACCTAGCGGCGATGTTGGATGTTTTGTTTCCGACGGCGAAGTCAGATTCTTTAGTCCTCCAGCAGCGATGTTGGATGTTTTGGTTGTCCGACGGCGATGTCAGGTGATTTAGTTTGCCAGCGGCGATGTTGGGTGTTTTGGTTGTCCGACAGCGATGTCAGACGCTTTATTTTCGTGAGTGCCTGACGGCGAGGTCCGGTGTCTGATGGCGATGTCAGAGAAATTTGATGTGGATAACTGACGACAAGGTTCAGATCAGTGTCTCCAGCTAGTTGCCGTGCAGCTATTATTTCAGTGTCCAAAGATTTTTTCTCACCAGAGTACCGTGTACTCGTGTAGTTGGCAAATTTACGGGTTTATCGGTATTCAACCGTCTCGCACCTTTGAATGTTTGAAAGTTGTTCGCTCTTCAACCCTTCAGGTCCAAGCCGTTTGAATAGGGGCAGATGTTGCACCCCAAAATTTGACCAACTACTCATCGCAATTTGGCTCATGTTTCGACTCATTTCATTTCGCATTTGCATACCACGTACATTGCATTTTTTCCAGTTACATTGGTTTATCGGGATCACAGCCCTCTGATAGCATTCAGACCAATGCAAGGATGTATTTTGAGAATCGGTGCTCGTCCCGGTGTTTTCAGCTCTCGCTGTTGTTTTTGAGGACATCTCGGTGCCCGAATTTTTACCGTTTATTTCGATATAGTTCGCTAATCGATTTAATCGGCTTCCTCGGTAGTTTTAGATTTTTTCCTTATTTTCTAGAATTTTTAAGAGATTTAATTTGATTTTTCTAGTTAGTTAGATTTTTTTAATAGGTATTAATTGTTTTTTTTAATAGTTTAGGAATTTCTTTAAATAATTTTTAGATAATAGGTTTAGAATAAATCATAGATATTAAGTAGTTTTTTAAAATGATTTTAATAGAATATTCCTTTAATAGGTATTTTTTAAGTAGAAATTAATGTAGTTTTTTCTATAACAATTAGTGGAATTAGTGGAGTTTTTTAAGTGATTTTCTTTAAATAGAACTTTTAATAGAATTTTTTATAGGAATTATTAGAGTTTTCCATATTTTTATTAGTTTAGAGATTAATTAGAGTTAATAGAGTTTTTTTAATAGTTAATTCTCTTTTTTAGATTTAATTAGGATTTGTTTAGAGTATTAATTAGGGCTTATCAGAATTAATTAGGTTAGATTAGTTTTAATTGTCATTTAGCTTAATTGTAGCTTTAAATTTCTGTTCATTAGTTTAATTGAGTATTGATTAGGTCATTTGCATCATTAATCAGATCCATTTTCGCTGGGCCGTGTGGCAGTTTTTGGAGGCCCAAATCCCAGGTCCACATGTCAGCATATAAAGCCATCCACGCGTGTATCTCAGCATTGGCCACGTCTCATTTTCAAGGCCCCACTTTTCATCCACGTTTTCAGTCCACACTCACCTCACGTTTTGCCACGTAACCCCACTACCACTCCCACGTGTCCTCACTCGCTCTTCCCAGCCTCCACTTGTCTTCACCCTAGCCTCGCCGGATGCATGGCCGCCGGCCATGCAACCACCACCTCCACCAAAATCCGGCCACCGTAACAAACCTCCAACCAATTCTGACCACCGCCAAAACCGCCGGAAACTGCAAAGTCATCAGAAAACTCATCCCACCAGCATGATCTTCGTCTTCTCCGATCCAGATTTTCCAGAAAATCGTTCATCATCTGTCAATCTCCAAGAACTCCGCCAGAATCTTCATCTTCTCTGCCGGCAAATGCATGCGTTCACCAGATCTTCATCAAGTCCATACTGATCTTCATCAAGATCCTTGAAACCCCCTCATCGGTTTACCATTTCTTTCCAGAAGATCTTCAAGATCTTCGTCCAGAAACTCATCAATGTCTTGCGAAATTTTCCAGAAAAAACAACCATCATCATCTAAGACCTTCAAGAACGTGTGAATCTTTATCCTGATTTTCCTCATGATTCATACGCCTCCTTCAAAGCATCTCCAGAAATGTCTCAAGAACATTCAACCAGAAGCTCCAGAACATCACTAAATCGCCACCAGAAACCGATCATCATCATCATCGATAAATCAGCGATTACCAGAAACTATCGAACCAACATCAGGTTCTTCTTTCGAATTTCCGTCAAGGACATCTCATCCACATATTCCCAAAATTTCCACCTTGATTTCACAGAGACCTTCATAATCATCTTCATCGATCATCATTCGATTTCTCCGTGTTCTTCAACAACAGCGATGGATCTTCGTCGTGGATCTTCAATAACTTCGTTGTTCTTCAGGTTTTTTCCAGATTCACGTTATCTTCTCTTCACTGCCTTTCAAGAAGGTTGTAAAATCTTTGTACATAAAGAACGTCCACCAACAACTTCAAGAACACTTGTGGATATTCGTAATTCTCCCAGCTTTTGTTGAATTCCTGTTGTTATGTGCTGTTGATTCAAACGGAATTTGAAGACGATAAAAAAGAGTTTGTAAGGGAGAGATGAGAGATTGAGGTGTCTGTGATAGTTTGATTGAGAGGTGAGATGAGAGGTTTGAGACGGAGAGAAAGAGAGCGGTGAGGCGGTGGTGACGGCGCAAGGTAGAGAGAGTGAACAGTGGTGTGGAGGAAACTAGGGTTTTTTTTGAAGGTGAACGAGAAAGAGAGAAAGGGCCGTGTGAATTGGGCTGGGCCCATTAACCTCTTCATTCGTACACCTCTCCGTTCGCTTCATGCACCCTTCCGTTTTTGGTTTTTTGTCATGGATTGGCTGTTGGGGCAGGCCCAGCGAACCTGCTGGGCACACCCTCCGTTTTCTTCCAACACCCCTCCCAGCAGATTTTTTGTTTGTATTCTTATTGGGTTGGGCCCTAGCAATTCTGCTTGGTTTTTGCTGGCTCATACCCCTGGCTGCAGTTTGTACCCCTTCTGTTTTTTCTTTATTTTCTTTTGTATTCTTTTGTTTAGTTTTTTAAAGAAGAAAATATGTAATAGAAAAAGATAGAAAATATATAGAAATATTATATTAGTTAATAGTTTTTTTAATATTTTCTTTTAGGATCTATTTTCTTTTTAGGATATATTTCTTTTAGAGTTTATTTTACACTTTTAGAAGTAGATTTAAAAGTTCGTTTGTTAGGGGACTATTTTTCATTAGATTTTCCATATTAGATGGATAGGATTTTTTAGGAGTTTATTTTTCCTGTACTCAACCATTGTAAATTCTTTTAGAATATTAATAAAACGAGATTTGTGTTGTGGTCTCCGTTCTACCCGTAGTTAGGCTGAACTACAGCTGCTCTGACTTTCTCTGATGAGAATATGTAGGCATAGGATGCGATATCCTAGCGAGCACACTAACGACTAACTTTTGTTCTCTCGCTGCTGTGCGATCGAGACTTTCCTGCTGACGACTGATGTCATCCTTTTCTCTTGCCCGAGTGCATTTGAGACCAGACTGTAGTTCTAGTTCCCGTAGGTTCCCATACCTCGAAACCCGACATACTACGTTCGTTCTACTGCAAACAGGTACGCCTAAGTCTCCAATGGTCGAGCAGCGTCCACCTAACTGCTAGAATGCGTATGCTAGTATCGTCAATCATTTCTCTCACCCCCGTGTGACCGAGAGCACCCTATCTAAGCCGCAGTTAGCCTGAACTACGTCATGCTCTGATTTCTCTGAAGAGAATACGTAGGCCCAAGACGCGACGTCTTGCCGAGCAACTAACCCGTAGTTTCCTGAACTACGTTGACTCTGATTTTCTCTGAAGAGAATACGTAGGCATAGAGTGCGACGCTCTATCGAGTCAATTTCTTTCCCGTTTAGATTTAGCAGCCGTAGATAGATTGTTTTTTACCCATAGTAAACACAACAAGCGTGGATCCCGTCGAGTACGACGGACGTGAGGGGTGCTAATACCTTCCCCTTGCGTAACCGACTCCCGAACCCAGACAATGGTTGCGATGACCTTGTCTTACCCCTTTTTCGTCAGGTTTTTCCGATCGTTTCCTTTCCCGCTCTGAGGGATAAATAACGAAAGGCGGCGACTCTTCTGTTGTGCCGGCACCTTATTTTCGCGCAAGCGACACATACCCCTTGCTAGGAGTATCCTTCAATTAGAACCTTAGATTAGAGTTTGTTAACTTTATGCAAGAATCATTGTCATGATCACTTACTCCCTTCTTGGCTTTTGTGAAAGTCAATATCCTTTGAGTGTACAACTTAGAATAGAGAGTTTTGTTAAACTCTACACAAGCATTGTTATGTTTGTCCCCCTAGAGTCTTGACCATAGTCAAGTACTTTTTTAATCCCTAGTGAGGTGAACCACGGTTGCTCTGATTCTATCCTAGTTAGGATACGTAGACAAAGGATTGTCGAACCCACAGAGACCAATGTCAACCTACCATTATCTATTGTTGCGATGTAAAGCTAAGGCTAACGATTACTTGGTTTAAACGAAATTAAAATGAAAATTAGAAAATATAACAATAAAGAGAGGCCAAAATATGGATCCCGTGTTTCTAAGGGACTTGTAGGAAAATGTACTACTTACGATCAAATGCTTATTCTGTAGGATACACTAACTCAAAGGCTCCGCCTCACGCTCTCTTGGTTTTGAAAAAAGTCATGTTTCTTAACCCCAAGATTTTTCTCTCGCTAGCCCGGTAATTAAGAAAACTTTTTGGAAGTCCAAAATATCCTAAACGACGTTTAAAGCGCTCTCGCTGTTTTTAGACGGGATGCCTAGTTTCTACTATCTGGCTAGCTCCTCACGCTCTCGTGGATCTTGGATCAAACCTTAATATGTTTCTCACTCTCGTGGCAAAGCAATGGTAAGCAACTTCTCTCTCTCGGGACAAAGCTACCTAAATTACGGCTAGAAACTACAACCGAAACGGCTTAAAAATCGCAATTTCGCACTAAGTTCACTACCGAGTCCCGCTGGTAACGACGATCCTCATACGCCAAACTCAGGTAGAATTTACCAAGACATTAATTCAGATAAAAATAACATGAACATAACAATTGAGTTCAAGGACAACATAGTAACAAAAATAATAAAAATGCAATAATGATAAATAATTTAAAGCGATAAAAACCTATAAAACGGTAACAAAAATGATACTTGAAATAGTAAACAAACTTCTATTAATTCCGGCGAGATTATTGATCCAAGAGTACAAGAGACATACAAGAATAGAGATTGTGATAATCTCTCGATGTGAGTGATTGTCACTTTTACAAGTGTTTTTCGGCCTAAATCTAGGAAGCAAATTTGACATGGCTTCCGCACATCTTGGATGCTCCAGAAACACCCCACTAGGTCCTAGTTATAGAGAAGTATCCCTTTGTAACATCCCTTCCTCGCACCAGCAAGTGGAGGGAAAAGCGATTGAAAAATTACTTGAAAATTCCCCACTTTCGCAGAAATGTTGTCTGCAGCGTAATGGCGAACACCGTCTGCTCACAGCGAACTCCATTTCACTTTTCACGGCGAATGCCATTTGCTCACGGCAAAAACCATATCAGTAAATTGGCAGAATTTGCTCGTTTTCTTCATTTTCTTGCTCTTTTCCCGGTTTTCTCGCACGGATGCTCTTATTCGATAAATACCTGAAACACAAACATAATACGACATAATAATATGAAAAACAAGTAAAACGACATTAAACTGCATGTGAATCGATTTTAAATAAACGATATATTTTCACATCATCAATACCCCCCACTCTTAAAACATTGCTTGTCCTCAGGCAATCAACCAACACGGTAAAAAAAGGAATAAGCACGGTTCGAAACATAGGCACAATGAGACTCTAATCATACGTGGCTGCTAGGCTAATGTTAGATCAATAGGTACTAAATATCAATACCAAAGATAACATAATGACACAATTTCAAAAACTCTCTCCTTATGCAAACCAATCTGAATCATGCCATTATAACTCAACCTATATCTCTGGCTCTCTTTCACCCCATTTTATTCCAGTGCAATCACATTAAGCCTATTATCCATACACATACATGGTAAGTAAACCTGTAAGTGACTATGATCTCATTTTTATTTCAGTTTTCTTGGTAAATATACTTAAGCATCAATTGAAATTAAAGAGTTTGTACCGTTGGGCTAAGTGATCGAGTGAGGACCACCTAACTTAGAAGGAACATGTTTATCATTCATAATTTTTTTTCTTAATTTCTCACTTTAAACTAGAGATCATACACTTATTTTCATCGGCTTCTTACTTAGTTTGTGCTTAGGATGGTGTTGATTGCTTAAATAAACTACTTAGAGGCTACTTTAAAAACTGGAGCTTAAGGTCTTGGCATAATGGGTATTCAAATTGATATCGTGTAATTATGGAGTTTAGGGTGTCAGGACAATATTGATTTTATCAAAACTTTCCCAAGTCTCTCTAACACAGCCAAAATTAAAAACAACATATATACTTTCATAGTGTCGTGCCATGAATCGAAGCGAAAAATTGTCGGATGTTAAAATTTTAAAGTTTTGGAGAAATTTAATAACAAGTGAAAACCACGCATAAAGACTTGATAGCACATGCAAAGACTCAACAAAACATTAAAAACAGATAAAATTCCTAAAATCATGAAATAAACTAGAAAATGATAAACCTAACTAGAAAGTGGTAAAATCAAAACGGCAAAGTTCCTCCCGCACACTTAAACCAAACATTATCCTCAATATTTTGATAAAGGATGGAAAAAGGAAAGATAGAACTTGTATGAATGCTACTGCGTGCCAAATATTCTTTGATCCTTCCCTTGTTGTCCCTGCCTTCACTGACCACTTCTACTTCAGCGTCTGGCCTTTTTAGATACCTCTGTTTGCGTAATTCTCGAACCAACTCATAATATTGCCCGCTTCCAGAGGAAGTACCTGTAAAAAGTGTTAGAAAAATATGGTGCAGTGTGTGAAGGTGGAACTTGACCGTGCAATGAACGAGGAAGAGGTGAGTTACTAACGGGAGAGACATGCTCTCTCCTATCATACTCATCTTCGGTGTCACCACCAGCAACGACATTTGTAGGAATGTCCGTGGGCACCACTCATCTCCAAGATCTTCATCTAGAGAATTTTCTCCTAGATGTGGCCAAGACGTGACAGGAGGTACATTTTCTTATTATCTACAAATTCAAACAAAAATAAATAATTAAAATTAAAACCTCGTGGGTTGCCTCCTACGCAACGCTTTGTTTAACGTCGATAGCTCGACGGTTAAGGAGTGCAAGCATTCATGGTGGTTCTTTCGAGAATGGGTCCTCGATCGAACTTTTAATAATCTTCGGTTTCTATGGCCACTTATCAAGCCATCTCTCATATCCCTCACCTTTTCTTTTCTTCCTTCTATGGGGTGGTTCATTATTTTGAACTTGTGGTGTTGGTTCTGGCTCTATCTAGAGTATCAGCTTTTTAAATTTGGGTTTAGTTCTTTCATCCACTATCTCAAAATCTAACCTTACCCTCTTAAAAGTAATGATATCCCTAGTTTTATGGTCTTCGAATTTTCTATTTTTATGCAAGACCTCATACAAAGGTGTGTTGGTGTGGATATTTTCCAATACCTCCACATACGTTTTGGATTGGGAGTCTACCTTAGCTTCTACAAATCTTTGGGGAAAAGGAATTGATGGGGTATAGGGATGAGGAACAACAGTAGATGCTTCTTTAACTACCTCTTCGACAAGTTCCCTTTCGGGTGGTGTCGGTGGATTTTTCTCAATCTCTACACTTTTCTCACTAGAACTCTCCTCAAATTCATTATCACTCTCCCTAAGATTTTCTATTTGTTCTTCCCTACTAATTGTTACAACATTCACATGTCTCTCAAGAAAGGGTCCTATAGGTGTCTATGCAAGCAGGGAGGTTTGAGTCTCCAATGCCTCGTTGTGAGTATTGAGGGACTTAACCACAATGTTCATCTGCCTAAGATTTTCATTAATTTGGAGATCTTGTTTTCTAAAATCTTCATTTTGGAGATTTTGTGTCTCCACAAAACGCTCCATCATAGATTCTATCCTAGAGTGAGCAAGCGTCGCATTAAATTCCTCCATTAGTATTTCGAGTTTGGATTTATGAAAATCTTGCGGATCCTCAAAATACTGGGGGTGGTAATCGTAGAGGGAATTTGAGTGAGAGTGAGTTAGTGTCGCATTGAAATCCTCCATTAATAGTTCGAGGTCGAATATATAGAAATCTTGCAGTTCCTCAAAATATTGGGGTTGATAATTGTAGAGGAAATCTGAGTGATACATAGTAATTGAGATAAGAGTGCCTTAGTCTATACGGTGCAACAACAGAATCACAATATTGACTGTTGGTCCCTGGCAATAGCACCAAAAACTTGATGCGTCTGCAAGTGCACGGAAATATCGAAGTAATATAAAAGATTGTCGAACCCACAGAGACCAATGTCAACCTACCATTATCTATTTCTGTGATGTAAAGCTAAGGCTAATGATTACTTGGTTTAAACAAAATTAAAATGAAAACTAAAATGAAACTTAGAAAATATAACAATAAAGAGAGGCAGAAATATGGATTCTGTATTCCTAAGAGACTTGTAGGAAACAAGTACTAATTACGGTCAGATGCCTACTCTGAAGGATACACTGACTCAAAGGCTCTACCTCACGCTCTCTCGGTTTCGACAAAAGTTGTGTTGCTTAACCCAAGATTTTTCTCTCGCTCTCCCGGTAATTAAGAACACTTTTTGGATGTCCGAAATATCCTAAACAACGTCTAAAGTGCTCTCGTTGTTTTTAGATGGGATGCCTAGTTTCTACTATCTGGCTCGCTCCTCACGCTCTCGCGAATCTCGGTTCAAACCTTAATATGCTTCTCACTCTCATGACAAAGCAATGGTAAGCAACTTCTCGCTCTTGGGACAAAGCTACCTAAATTACAGCTAGAAACTACAATCGAAACAGCTTAAAAACCGCAATTTCGCACTAAGTTCACTACCGAGTCCTGCCGGTAACGACGATCCTCATACGCCGAACTCAGATAGAATTTACCAAGACATTAATTCAGATAAAAATAACATGAACATAACAATTGAGTTCAAGGACAACATAGTAATAAATATAATAAAAATGCAATAATGATAAATAATTTAAAGCAATAAAAACTTGTAAAACGGTAACAAAAAAAATACTTGAAATAGTAAACAAACTTCTATTAATTCCGGAGAGATTATTGATCCAAGAGTACAAGAAACAAACAAGAATAGAAATCGTGACAATATATCGATTTGAGTGATTGTCACTTTTACAAGTGTTTTTCTACCTAAATCTAGGAAGAAAATTTGACAGGGCTTCCGCACATCTTGGATGCCCAATAAACACCCCACTAGGTCCTATTTATAGAGAAATATCTCTTTGTAACATCCCTTGGTCGTGCCAGCAAATGGAGGAAAAAGCGGTTGAAAAACTGCTTAAAAACTGCTCATTTTCGCAGAACTGATGTCTACAATGTAATGGCGAATGCCATCTGCTCGCGGCGAACACCATTTCGCTCTTCATAGTGAATGTCGTCTACTCACAGCGAACACCATATCAGTAAGTTGGCAGAATTTTCTCCTTTTCTTCATTTTCTTGCTCTTTTCCCGGTTTTCTCGCACAGATGATCTTATTCGAAAAATACCTGAAACAAACATAATACGACTTAATAATACGAAAAACAAGTAAAACGACATTAAATTACATGCGAATCGAGTCAAAATAAACTATATATTTTCACGTTATCAATATGCCTTGTAATTGTTAAATATCTCCTATTAAGCAATCTTGTTATTAAGAAATATTCATTGTCCTGGTTCATTTTCTTGTGTGTCTTAACTGTTATGTATGCATTTTTTTATGTTGTCTGAAGAATAAAAATTAGGACTATAACTTAAAGCACTTGTAAGATACTCATTGAAGGATTGAAAGCTAATGCATATTATCAAAGAAAAACTTTCTAGACATTCAGATTTATTGTAAGGAATTCCCTAGGCTCATCTAACATATCTAGATTATTTAAATAATCTTCCCAATCTTCCTTTGAAAATTCAATAGCTTCCTTCCTCAGAAGATTCTTGCGTTTGGGCCTAGAAGTTCTTTTTCTTCTCTGTTTCTCAATAAAGGTTGTTGGAGATGTATGTGCCTCTGAAGGAATCCTCTTGCTTGAAGATGCTTCAGTTGCTACATTTTTCTCATTTTCTTGAGTTGTTGCATTCAATATTGTTGTCTTTCTAAAATCTCTCTTTGGAACCCAGATTTGCTTCTACTTATACATTTTTGGTGTTCTAAAGATTAAGTGGTTCAGAATGATGGTTTGTTGAACCTTTTATAGTAATTATTCATCTGTTATCTGGAGTGTTTAGAGTTTCAATATTTATTTGTCAAATCAATCTTTTAATGTCTGGCTCTTGGGAAATGGTGTCTAGTATATAATCCTAATAAAGATTCTCTTAAGACAACTGTAAATGTCATCTTAACAGCTATCTGTTTGTTTTATTATTTCTTTTGTTCATCTTTTTACTTCGTTTATGTACTTGTTAGAAAATCAAAGGGAAAAATAAAGCATTGTACTTATGCAAATTGATATGGCTAAAATAGATTTTCATTAATCATAGAAATGGATTACAAAATAAAAATGATTGGAGAGTTAAAAACTACAATCAATATAACTCCTCTAATGCCTTATGACCCATCCAGTTTCCCTAATTAATGTCAGGTTCATCCTCATCCACATCCACATCTTTTGCATATGAGATAATCAGTTGATAATAATATCTCCTCTCAGATCTTCTTCTACTTATTCTGCATTGATTTCTTCCTTAGTTTTAAATTAGTAGCCGATGGACCTGCTTCTGAAGATCTCATTGCATCTAAGAGGGAGCTTACAAACCTCAACTTTGGACTATTAGAATCAAAGGAACCTTACAAACCTCGGACTCTGATGTTGCTAAGAAAATTAAAATAGCCCAACATTAACGTATTTCAGTTTTCTTGAATAAAGAACTTAGGTAGAGCTTACAAAACTAAACCTTTGAATATAAGACTTAGAGGGAGTTTACAAACCTCAGACTCTGACATTGCCAAGAAAATTAAAATAGTCAAACATTGTTCTTTAAATACTTATGTTTGTCAACATCAAAAAGGGGGAGATTGTTAGAACAAGATTTGTTCATGACATGTATCCTTTGGGTTTTGATGATAACAAAGTATTAAAAGAACAATGGTGTTATCTAATGTTTGTTCTAAGTGTGCAGATTCTAAAGCTTAAAGAAGAATACATTCAAAATATGATATAAGAACGCACTTGAGAGAAGCTAAGTTATTGGCTTTTGGTGGCTCAGAATCTGAAGAATGTTCCTTAAGTAAAGATTGATAATAAATGTTTGTGTAGACTTTGAAGCTAAAGGCCTCAGCATCAAAAGAGCAATATATTATCTCTAAGCTTATCGAATGTATCATCTTTTGGTGATCGTTTAGAACCAACGTTAAAGCTAAAGTTATCTGTACTGCATAAAGCAAGCTACATTGTCAAATTTGTTATCGGCTAGAGCCTGTGTTCACATGGCTCAAGAAGAGTTAACATGTTTTACGGATATCTACTCTCAACAAATCTATAGTACAAGATCACAAGAAAGATGCAATGATTAAACAAGTTAATTAATAAATCAAGATCTTTTGGTGTATCTATCTTCAACGTCTCTTGTACTATGGAGTAACAAAAAGTCTTGTACAAGTTATCTCTTTCAATGGCTATTTCTCTAAAATTGCTAAATAAGTAGCTGAAGGATAGAAGCGCTCCTCAAGAAGGATAGAAGCGTTCCTCGCTTATATCAGAATGGAAGAGTAACAAGATCAACAATAAAAGCACAATTGAGTATGCATAATTTCTATTATATGTTGTAAATTGTATAAAGCCTTAGGATTTCTAAAACATTGAATATCTTATAAATCTTAAGTATTGTGATCTTTGTTATGGTTATTTCCCTGTACCTCTGATTATGTATCAAGTACACCTAGTTCTCTATTATGCTAAACAAGTTATTTAGTAGTTTATATAAAGTCTCTTGATATGTGCTTGAGCATCAAAGTATCTTGTTGTGAAGATTGAGCCAAGTAAGTCTCCTGATACGTGCTAGAGCATTGAAGTCTTAATCGATTGTTCATTGAGCAAGAAAGTCTTGGACTGCAAATCTGAGTAGAATTTTTAGATTCGTGGAATTTAAGTAGGAAATTCTTGTACCTAAAGGGTATGAGCAGAAGTCTTGAATCCGTGGGATTTGAGCAGAAGTCTTAAGCCTGAGGGGCTTGAGCAAGGAAGTCTTGAACCTCAGGTGTTTAAAAGGGAAGTTTTGGGCTGAGGGTCTAATCACGAAGTCTTGAGCTAAGGGTTTGAGCAGTAAAGTCTTGTGCTGAGGGCATAAGTAATTGTAATCATGATTTGATTATAGTAGAATTCTCTGTGCTGCAATGAGACTGGACTATTCTCAGTTTGGGAGGAAGCAGTATAAATCTCTGTATGTTCTATTGTTATTTATTTGCTTTTGTTATTATTCTGCTACAATTAATTATCAGAATATGAACAGTGGTATAGAATCTGAACTCTGTTCAGAAGCAAACTAAAGAAAACGAATAACACAATTCAACCCCCCTTCTTGTGTATTTTTCTCACCTTCAAGTCTCCTAAGAAATGGAGAAACAATAAGGTAGAAGATGAAAGAAATTGTTTACAAGTGTTTAAGAAAGATTTAAAACACTTTTAAAAATATGAAAGAACAAGTGGCTTGTGATTTCTCAAATCAATAATGGAAGTGTGGTTTTCTAACATTGTAAAGATTTTGAGACAAAATAATTTTTATAGGTGCTGGAGATTTAGCACAAAAATGAGTCAAAATGGTGTTTGATTTGATTCATAAGAAAAAGGTATGATCTGAGTCAAGAGGCAAAGTGATTTGAATCAAGATCTGAAACATATGGAAAACCCATATGTATGACTCGATTCATGATTTAAATTATGATTAAAGTCATAAAAACGTGTGACTCATATCAAATAAGATAGTAGGGACCATATTAATGGTGTATTGTATGAGTTGAGTCCATTGTAAGTTGTAATTTGAATAAAGTATAAGTTAGTATTCGAATCATGATAGCTTCAAACATTTCCTTAATTTTTTGTTTCATTTTATTCGAGTCATGGGATGTATGATTCTAATCACACTAGAATCTCAAAATTTTGCAATTTTAATGAGATCTTAAGATTCTATCAATATTATGACTTGAACCATTCTCAAGTATAGTTCTTAATTCAAAAATTAAAAAAAAACTCGACAACGTGACTTAAAGCATATTGATTATACTATAACCAAACATTTTGATTTATGCATACTAAAATATGGATCTAAAACTTAACTCAAAAATGCAGAATTGATGACGAGATTCAATAAAATAAAACTAAAGACCAAAAAATTAAAAGACATGTAACAAAATTATAACCCTTAAAGTAATCGAGACACGCAGCTTCATTAATCTTTTTATTCTCATCTCTTTGTTTTTAAGATGTTAAATTTTATGATTATTATTCTGGATAGGGCCAGTAGCTGCCCCACAGTCGGGCTGGTCCAACCTAATACTACATTAGGGAGGCCCAGCATGGCCCAATCCTCATTCCCGTCGAGCACGCCCCAGTACACTCTGTAGTCGGGAAGACCACTACCTAGCACGAGGAGGGCTCACGCGTCTCCTCCATGTTCTCCACGTGTTCCCCACGTGGGGACACATCATCAGACAACTACCAGTGTACTAAAGAATCGGTCTTCCACCTTCTGAGGATCGCTGGGCAGTTGGACCAGGGTGAAGACCATGTGTCGGTCTTCCCTACGCCACGTAGACCCTGGTAGTTACTTATGTTGGGCCTGGAAATCCATCCTTTAACGTCGTCCGACGCTTTGATAGGCTGAATGTCTACTAGTCATTCCACATGCCGCCTAACACTGACCCGACCACGATGGCTCTATTCACGGCGATCAATCAGACAAATCTGATGATTTTCCTACAGAATGAGCGAATAGGAATACTCGAGAAGGAGCGACAATCACGCCCTCCCCTGCAAAGACATCATCGCCCCATTTCTCGCACTCCATCCCCTCCCCCACGGAGGACACAACAAGATGACTCTCGGAGCCCTTCTCCCCGAAAGCCTGGGCATCGCCCTCGATTGGAACCACCTCAGCCTGTGGCCACCTAGAAGCGCGACCGATCCCCTCCCCAGAAGGAGTGACGCTCCCCCCTCATAAGACAAATAAAGTTGACAGATACATCGAGAAGCCAAAGAGCCAGCCAAGGAGTGCTCCCCGGCGGAACAAAAACGACCGAGGTGACCTTTCCCCGTCACAATCACCTGTTAGGAGTGACGAGAATGATCAGCACACACCGCTGCCCAGGGTCATCATGGAGACTCCCTTGCCCGTCGGGATGGAACCCCCCCCCCCCCCCCCCCCCCGTCCTTGGTGACATATGATGGTACGACCGACCCGGATGACCACATTGAAAGCATTAATGCGATACTTGACTACCGGAACATCCGGGGAGCCATCAAGTGCAGGCTCTTCTCTACTACCCTAAGGAAGGGTGCTATGGCGTGGTACAAGAGCCGCGCGCCCGAGTCTATCACCTCCTAGAAGGAGCTGAAGAGGCAGTTCTCTAGGCAGTTCATCGCTTCCCGGCGCCACCCGAAGATGGAAGCATCCCTGGAAGCCATCATCCAGGGATTACATAGAGAGGTTCAACCGAGAAGTTGTCCAGGTATCCACCTCAGAGGACATGAAGAGATTTTTTATCGAGCGAGGACTGCACCCTTGCACCGAGTTCACCAAGGCACTCGGCATTGAAAGGCCCAACACCTTAGACGCGCTCCTCCATAAGGCCCAGGCATACATCCAGTATGAGAAGATAGAGGCTGCCCACTACGCCCGCGACTCGCGGAATCTAGAGGGTGCCAAGAGCTCCAGGCACGATGATTCCACCGCTCCCCGATGAGGCGGGGAAAGAAGAAGAGAAGATCGACCCCGGGACTCCTGATAGCAAAGGGGGCCCGCATGCCAGTTCACTGAGTACATGTTACTCACAGCTCCCTGCAAGCGCATTCTGTCTGAGTGTATCAACTCGGAACTTTAGAGAGGCGGTGTCCATTTTCTGAAACCGACACCCCCTAAGTCCAACGTCGACAAGTCCAAGTACTGACGATTCCACCGGAGTCATGGATACGTCACAGAAGATTTCATCCACCTTAAGGGGAGAAATCGGTGACATTCTCGAGGTCTACATGGACGACATGATCGTGAAGTCACGAGAAGAAGTCGACCACATCGTCTATCTCAGAAAGGTCTTCGAGATGGCGAGGAAATGCAGAACAAGGTTCAATCTAGAGAAGTGCACCTTCGGTGTACGGGCTAGTAGGTTCCTCGACTTCTACTTAATGGAGTGAGGAATAAAGGTGAATTCGGACAAGTGCGGGCTTTCTCCGAGTTTACAGCGCTGAACACGAGGAAGTCTATCTAGTCCCTAAACGGGATGCCTGCGTCACTGTCCCATTTCATTGTCAAGTCTGCCCAACATGCCATCTCTTTCTTCAAGCTTATGTGCAAGGAAGCCACGTTTGAATGGACCAAGGAGTGTGAGAAGGCCCTCCTCCACCTCAAACAAGTCCTTTCAGAACCACCAGTCCTGTCGAGGCCTGAGGTTAGGGAAACCCTGTACTAATATCTTGCCGTCGCAACTGAGATCGTTAGCGCAACACTGATTCATGAGACTCCCAAAGGGCAGAAGCTGATCTACTTCATGAGAAAAGCCCTCCAAGGTCCCGAGCTCAGGTACCATCAGATCGAGAAGGTCGTTATAGCCATCATCAATGCGGCTAGGAGGTTTCGGCATTACTTCCTAGCCCATACAATCATGGTCAGTACCGACCAGCCCGTTAAACAGCTACTCGGGCGGCCAGACATGTTAGGCAGATTGCTCAGATGGTCGCTCGAGCTCTCAAAATTCAAAGTCCAATACGAGAGCAGAAAGGCCCTCAAGGCACAACTTCTGGTAGACTTCGTTGCAGAAATGACCTCCACGAAGTCCCCGGCCCCTAAGGCATACAAGTAGACTATCTTCGTTGACGGCGCCTCTAGCTCGACGGGAAGTGGAGCAGGCATCATCTTCGAGAATGAAGAAGGCATATTGATAGAAGTCTCCCTCTCCTTAGCATTCCCGACGTTAAATAACCAGGACAAGTACGAGGCATTCCTCGCAAAACTCCGCCTGGCCGAGGACCTTGGCGCAAAAGAGGTAAGGATCTTTACCGACTCCCAACTTATTTCCTCTCAGGTACGAGGGGAGTACCAAGCCAAGAACGACAACCTCATCAAGTACCTCACCTTGGTAAAAGAAAGAATAAAGAGTTTCGATTTCGCGAAAGTGTAACACGTTCCAGGCGAACACAACACCAAGGAAGACATCCTATCGAAACTAGTGAGGACGAAGAAGAAGGGCAGAAACAAGTCTGTCATCCAGGAGGTTCTCTCTCGACCGAGCACCGAGAAAGACACAACAATAGTCGAGGTTAACGCTATCAGTGACAACAACTGCTGAATGACTCCCGTGTACACCTACCTCAGCATGGGGTGACTACCTGACAATGCAAAGGAGGTCAGTATGGTCAGGCGTCGAGCTTGCTCATACGTCTTGGTCGAGGAAAAATTATACTGGAGGGGATTTTCCATTCCTCTTCTCAAGTGCATCGATGAATCTACGACACCTGGCATACTCCAAGAGATCCACAAAGGAATCAACGTCCAGCACCTCGGCCGATGATCCCTCGCCCGAAAGGCCCTACGGGCAGGATATTACTAGCCCACCATGCAGCAGAACACCAAGGAACACGTTAAGAAGTGCGACAAGTGCCAATGGCACGGGGACATGCACCTGGCCCTGCCCAACGAACTCAAAGTGCTCTCGTCCCCGTGGCCTTTCGCATGGTGGGGGATGGACATCCTCATACCCTTCATCATAGGTTTGTATCAGAATAAATATCTGATAGTCGGCGTCGACTACTTCACGAAATGGATAGAGGCCAAAGCCCTTGCCAAAATCATGGCGCACAACATACTCGGCTTCTACAAAAGGAACATCCTTGCCCGATTCGACGTTCCCCAAGTAATCGTCACCGACAACGGGATGCAGTTCACCGACAAGAACTTCCAGGACTTCATTACCAAGCTAGGCACAAAGTAGAACTTCACATCTGCCGAGCACCCACAAACGAACGGGCAGGCCAAAGCCGCGAATATAGTGATTCTGTGCGGCCTTAAATGAAAACTAGGAGACGCCAAGAAGAGGTGGGTCGAGAAGCTAAACAGTGTGCTCTGGGCTTACAGGATAACCCTGCACTCGACAATAGGGGAGACCCCATTCCGACAAACCTATGGGTCCAAAGCAGTGATTCAAGTAGAAATAAGGGAGTCCTCTAGGAGAACCGAATCTATCCTCTGCGAGGAAGCAAACGACGAGGCCCTAAGGGAGGAACTCGACCTGGTCGAGGAAATTCGGTTAAGGGCATCCCTCCGTGAAGCCTCGATGAAACAAAAGATATCTCTATGACATGAAAGCAAAGTCATCAAGCACGAGTTCCTGGTAGGCATCCTGGTCCTACAAAGGAATCAGAAGGACTCGCGCGAGGGAAACTTGCCACGAACTGGGAAGGTCTCTACCGGGCCCGAGACAAAGCGGGCAACAGGCATATTACCTCGAAAACCTACACAGGAAGGAGCTTGCACGACCATGGAATGGTGAAAAGGTCAAACAATACTGCAGTTAGACACTGCCCGTGACCTACTAGCATCGCGACCACAGGAGCGCGACGGGGTACAAATGTGTCTCCTAAATTCGAAACAAAAAGACAAGAGTCTGCCCTTTGTGTGTGCGAGCAGACTTTTGATCCGACGGGGACCCTTCTGCCGAGCTCCATCATTGTCGTACCAGTCAGGCAGAACGCCCAGATCACGATGGGAAGTTCAGGCTACAGAATAAGGACCTCGATCGAGATCCTAGCTCTGTTGTTGAATCAATTCCAACTCCGATCGCCCGACCAGTTCCCTGCACGGTCAGTCGTAATATACATCGAGCAAAAACCTCGATGAAGAACAAACAAAAACACTAAATCATACACATACGTGAAAAACGAGAAAATAAGGCACACACAAAGCAGCAAAATGAAATATTACATTACCAAAAAGGCGGGCAAAGCCCATTGTTCAATTGTTACATAAATAGGTACGCATGCCAAGGGAAAAGAAAAACAAGAAAATAGAGCTACACGACTACCTCTTCCTCATGTTGGTCAACCACCACAACTTGACCATCGTCCTCATCATCAACGTCAGGCGAGACCACGCGAGCCTCGAACACCTGATGATATGGGCCCGTCCCCTCGGTAACAAGCTGGACGCCATGATTTACGAGCCGGAGCTGCTCCACGACACAGTTAAAACCCAGCTCGAGAGTCCCTAGGAAGTCTTCAACAGTCGACGCAAAGGGACCCCTCACAACAGTCCTCAACAGTAGCGTATGCATCTGAGTCGTCCTCGACAAAGCATGAAGGGATGCTCAGGGGCTCCTTCCCATCCCAATATTTGGCAGTCCGCTTTCGGACTCCTCTGGTCCGCGCGACCGGGGAATCGGGCTCATCATCAATCTCGACGACCCCCTCAAACAATGCAGCCATTTTTACCTGAAAAGTAGAGGAAAATAATGAATTCAACATTTAAGATCAAATCCATCCTTCCATCCATATCAAGTGAAAGGGAAAAGAGAGGGGCACAAAGCCACCAGACAAGCCTCCCCGACCAAAAACACCTAACTAGGGTACTCAACTAAGGGAAATTCCTCTTCGACTACGAGACCCTGCCGACCAGAGGCTCTTGACCGTGTATGGTCTCTCCGATCTAACTGATGACCCTCCTAGACGGAGATTACCTCACAACGCCAATGAGAGGACGGGGATAGACCCCCCAAGACCTTTATCATAGGTCCTTAGGACCTTCATCAGGTCCTCGAGGCCTTTATCTAACGTTCTCGGGGCCTTCATTCTAGGTCCTCGGGATCTTCATCAGGTTCTTAAGGCCTTCATCTAACGTCCTCAGGGATTTCATCTCAGGTCCTCGAGGCTTTCATCTTATGTCCTTAGGGTATTCATCGCATGTCCCTAAGGCCTTCATCAGAAACTTCATAAATTTGATGTTTCGGCGTATTCGTCAGAAACTTCATAGTTTCCCCAAGAACTTCCTCAATTCACCGTAGAAACCGTCAGAAAATGCATAAAACTAAAATAACGAAGCCAGAAACTTACTTGGAAATGGTGGTTTCTGAGCGACGAGACGTCAGCGGACGGCAGACGAACGGAAACAAAGAGAGAGAACGCGAAAAGAGAGTAGGGGAAGTTCTGAGCAGAAGGGTGAAAACATGTGAATAAAACGGATTTGCTCCTATTTATAATCCTAGCACGGAATTTGAGGCGTCCTTAGGCACTTGAATGCCCCTACTCATAGCCATCCTAGGCATTAATTTCCCTAACACGTGGCACTAACAGACACCTCACACACCCGTTCAGATTCCTCTCTTTCCTGGAACCATACGTGCCTGTCCCCTCCAACGTCTCCCACGCAGATGGGCCCGCAACCACATTACCCCGTCGAAGAAGCTCGACACCTGGTCGTATCCACCATCCTCGGCGTAGGAACTGACCCTTAAGTCATTACTCTTCCACTTCAGAGCAATGACTTGGGGGGCTCATATTCTAGACTGGGCCAGTAGCTGCCCCACAGTCGGGCAAGCCCAACCCAATATTACATTAGGGAGACCCAGCAAGACCCAATCCTTCATCCCGTCGAGCACGCCCCAGTACACTCTGCAGTTGGGCAGACCACTACCTAGCACGAGGAGGGCTCACGCGCCTCCCCCAAGTTCTCCACGTGTTCCCCACATGGGGACACGTCATCAAACAACTACCAGTGTCCTAAAGAACCGATCTTCCACCTCCCGAGGATCACGAGGCAGTTGGACCAAGGTGAAGACTATATGTTGGTCTTTCCTACAGCACTTAGACCCTGATAGTTACTTGTGTTGTGCCTGACAATCCAGCCCAATGTAATGTAACCGTTGACCTAGCGCTTGAGGCACACTATAAATACCCTCTTTCACTAGAGGGTCAGGTATTCTGAATTCAACACCTTCTTTCTGTACTTGCTCTCTCTTTTACTCAATTTGTCACTTTAGCATCGGAATACCTTGCAGGTACACCCCTTCCTCTTCTCCACCACCGGCGAACAAAGGAGCTCACGACGTGTCGTTGGCTGCTGATCCATTTATGATCTGGTAAGATCAATTACAAATCATAAAGTTATAAGCTACTTCTGATATCTTGAGAAACAATTTGACTTATAAATTTTAAAAATGTCACCCAACAAATCCGCCATTTTTCTTGTGAATATTTTTCTACTTCTATTGACGTTAAAGTGTGGCTCTAACGTTTTAACAAATAACAAGTGTAAGAGAAAAATACTTAGGAAGAAGTGATGTCAATAGTCAAGTTTATTCCAAAAGGACGATCATTAAATTAATAAATACTCTTTGGTGGATCAAATTATTAATACTAATATGACACATATTAAGGTCCATCATTTAGTACATTTGTCTTATAAATCCAGGGCAACCTAAGCGAGAGTTTTAGGTTTTAAAATTTTGTGCTATAATAAGGCTTCAAAAAATTTTAATTTGATCATAAATATTTTTAATGACATATTTTTTACATAAAATCTCATTATTAAGTTAGTAGAAGAGAGATCTCGTATCTTTTAGGTCTTTGATTTAACTCTTATCAAATACAAAATTTGATTTTATTTATTTATTTTGAACGACTCATTTAAAAAAAAATAGGTCTCTAAGCGAGTTGGACTGGCCCAATACAAATCTTCTTTATAAAATAAAAAACAATTATAGACATATTTATTTCAGCACTTATTCCTTGTATTTTCAAAAATATATTTTACAAAATCGTTTTTTAAAATATTACAAGTTTTTTATATTCGTCTTTTTAAAAATAAAGACTAAGTTTGATATCCTATAATATAAACATACATTATTAAAGATCAAAAATAGTTAAAATCGTAATTTTTTCAAAAAAGTTGTATCTCAAAAATGATTTTTATAAAAGTCTATTTGAAATAGTTTCAAAGTTAAGTGATTTTTTAAAATTTATATATCAATTTTTATTAATAAAATGGTAAAATATCTAAAATAAAATTTTAAAAATAATTATTCAAATCAAATTTTTATTAAAATTTTTTTATAATTTTTTATCATATAAAATTATATTTATACTATAAAAATCATTTTTTTTAAAATTAAAACAAACGAGCTCTATATCATAAAAACTTTTTCACACTTTTTCAGAATTTTTAAATATCGATCAATTCAACACTAATAACTTGCTAACCGAATTTCTTAACCAGGTTGATTTAGGTCTTAATCTTAAAACCCAATTTCAACCACAAATTTCAAACTTAGAAATATTTTCAAAACCAATTATCAAACACGTGAGACTAACACTTTGTTCAAATTCCCACATTCATACTAATTTAAACATCCATTAATGCTATAAATTTTTTTTTAATTATCTTAAACAAAAAATACTCAATTTCTCATTCTACCACATGTCTATTTTATCTTAAATTCTAAACTACATAAAATAATTTTCTATATCGTCCATCCATATAAACCTATAAAACAAATATGCAAATAAAAGAAACAAACATCCAAAACATTTTACAGCAATAGACATGGAAGATCTTTAACCTAGGTGTAGTACTGCCAAAAAAATCATCGAAAATTTCAAGAAAAAAGAATAGTAATTGGATCTTTTGGTCGGTCTGTCAAGCTAGAGCCTCTTCTTTGTCCTTCAAAGAGACAACAATATCAATTGAGGCTTTCATTTCAAGTGTCAAATTACACTTATATCATGCTCAAAAAAAATAAAATAAAATAAAATAATTTGAGGATTACCTTTTATTTAAAGAAGCTCAACACTTTTGTAGTAAAAAAGAAGATGTTGGAGACTTTAATTTTTTATTTATGTCAATATCATGCAAAAGAGTAAAGACAGGTTACATTTATTAGACTATATAGTAAATTACAAATACTAAAGTTGAATATTATATTTTATGTTATATTTTATAGCATGCTGTTTCAACCTATTGCAGACGACAAGGTGAAATAATAAGACAGTGCCTCTAGCTAAGGTTTTGAACTAACTTTTGTAATAAACGAAGTAGCTTTAGCTTTTAGCTTTTGAAAATCAAACACAACTTTTAGACAAACTTTTTTTTCTTCCATAGTTTCATAGGGTCTAACGCAAATTGGTAATGAGTAGCAATTTGAATTTCAAGTTCTTATAAGAGATGTGTGTATTAACTATCTTTGACAGTCTATTTCATTCGTATTCGTAATCTGTGTAGTTTATTAGTAATAATTCATATTTTATTATATTAATTTCTTAAGCCCATAAGTTTGTTAGAGGGTATTTTAGTATTTATCTTATTCTATTAACCCTAGTTTTAGCTTATAAATAGGGTGACAAGCATTGTAACTCTTAATCCTGTTTCTTCTGCCGTCATTCTCTTTAATAGAATATTTCCCTATTTTCATTATTCTATCTTTGCACCAACAATTGGTATCTAGAGCTCCGGTTCAGATTCATTGGGAAACACGGGAAACACGAGTGAACGTGAGGTCTTGTGTGTTTGATTTTGATTCTTAGATTCGTGTTGAATCTTGAACAAAATCTGATCAGAATTTTATTCTGTGGGTTGGGAAACACTGTGTGAGAAATCTGAGTGTATTGTGCAAAGTAGAAGATGAACGGAAACGGCAACATGAACACCAAACTTCCAGTATTTGATGGTAAAAACTGGAATCGTTGGATGATCCAAATGCGTGTACTATTTGGTGCTCAAGATGTTCTAGATCTTGTCACTGATGGTTATGTTCCAGTAGCAGCAGATGCAACCGATGAACAGAAAAACGCGCAGAAGGAAGTAAGGAAGAAGGATCAGAAAGCATTGTTCTTCATTCATCAATGTGTGGATGTAAACGTGTTTGAGAAGATTGCAGACTCTACAACAGCAAAGGCTGCATGGGACACTCTGGTGAGATGTTATGGTGGTGACGCATCAGTGAAGAAGGTGAAGCTTCAGTCCTTGAGAAAGCAATATGAGAATCTCAACATGAAGAATAATGAGAAAGTTTCTGAATACATCTCCAGAGTGATTCTGATCACTAATGAGATGAAGGCGTGTGGAGAAACTCTTTCTGAAGAAACAATCATGAAGAAGGTATTGAGATCCCTTACTCCTCAATTTGATTACATTGTGGTAGCAATAGAACATTCCAAAGATCTGAGCACCATGAGAATTGAAGAGCTGCAGAGCAGTCTAGAAGCGCAAGAGTTGCGTTTGACTGAGAGAACTTCTGAAAGGGAAGTAGAGCAGCAGGCTCTGAAAGCAACTTCTGATAGGAGGTATCAGAAGCAGTCAGAAGCCAAGAGAAGATCTGATGGTGGTCAGAAGTCAGAAAGCTCAACCTCTGATAGACAAAAGAATGCTCAGAAGGGAAAAGAGAAGTATGACAAGAAGAAGATCCAATGTTACTGTTGTAAGAAGTTTGGTCACTTTGCTAGAGATTGTTGGTCAAACAAGGAGAAGAAATCAGAAGAAGCAAATATAGCCAGAAGTTCTGATGACGAATCTGTGCTATTGATGGCCTCTGAATCTGATGATCTGACAGACTGGTGGTATATGGACACTGGCTGTTCAAATCATCTTACTGGAAACAAGAAATGGCTGGTTGACTTTGACTCTGAAAAGAGAACAAAGATCAGATGTGCTGATGACAAATATCTTAATGCAGAAGGTATGGGAAATGTCAGAGTGACTCTGAACAATGGGAAAATAGCATTGATTCAGAATGTGTGGTATGTACCTGGCATCAGAAGCAATCTGATGAGTGTGGGACAATTAATTGAGAAAGGTTTCTCAGTTACCATGAAGGACAATCTTCTGAAGCTGTATGACTGTAATCAGAAGTTGATTATGGAGTCAGAACAGGGAAGGAATAGAACATTCAAGGTGAATGTCAGAACTGCAGACTCAGAGTGTCTTAGTGCAACAAGTACTGAGAAGGAGAGTGAGCTGTGGCACAGAAGATTTGGTCATTTGAATTTCAGAAGCTTACAACATCTGAATTCAAAGAAATTGGTACATGGAATTCCTGCAATTAAGAAGCCTGAAAAGTCATGCAAAGTTTGCATGGAAGGAAAACAACCAAGATTGCCATTTGCATCAGAAGTTGCTCCAAGAGCAAAACATGCCTTGGGAGTTGTACATTCTGATGTGTGTGGTCCATTTCCAGTAGCATCAATTGGAGGGAATAAGTACTTTGTGTTGTTTGTTGATGAATTCACAAGAATGACGTGGGTATCCCTTATTAAATTTAAACACGAGGTGTTTGATGAATTCAAGAAGTTCAGAATGAAGGCTGAGAATCAGAGTGGTCAGAAGTTGAAGATTCTTAGAACTGATGGTGGAGGTGAGTATAACTCCAAAGAGTTCCAGAAGTTCTGTGAGGAGAATGGAATTGAGCATGAGGTTACTGCTCCTTATACCCCTCAACACAATGGTCTTGCTGAAAGAAGAAACCGTACTTTGCTTGATATGGTGAGAAGCATGCTAAAGGAGAAGAAGCTTCCTCAGAAGCTCTGGGGAGAAGCTGTTGCCACTGCAACGTATGTACTCAACAGATGTCCTACGAAGAAGTTGAAGGAAATAGTTCCTATGCAGAAGTGGACTGGAGACAAGCTAAGTGTTAGTCATCTGAAGGTATTTGGTTCTGTTTGCTATAAACATGTTCCAGAAGCCAGAAGACAGAAGCTGGATGATAGAAGCAAAGTGATGATTCTGATAGGGTACCACAGTACAGGTGCATACAAGCTCTATTGTCCAGAAACCAATAAAATTGAATTCAGCAGAGATGTGATTGTGAAGGAATCAGAAGTTTGGAATTGGGATAAGTCTCAATCTGATTCTGATGTTAGAACCTCTGAAGAAAGGCCAGAGTTAAGAATTTCTGAAGTTGAAGTAAACCCTGATATTGACTCTGACTCTGATACTGATTCAAACTCTGAAGAAGACTCAGAAGATGAAGGTGACCCAGATGACCCAGACTCTGATGATTCAGACTCTGATGGCAATCCAGATCTTGGTGGCAATTCAGACTCTGGAAATATGCCAGACTCTGAAGATGGTCAAAGCTCTGGAGGTCAATCATCTGAAGCTAGAAACTCTGAAGCTCAAGACTCTGAACAAGTTCAGAGACCACAAAGAATCAGAAGCGTTCCCAGAAGATTTGCAGAATTTGACATGCTGCAAGACACTGAAGTAGACTCTGAAGGAGAAGTTATTCAGTGTGCCATGTTAGTAGACTCTGAACCTATAAGTACAGAGGAGGCTTTTAAGCAGAAGCTCTGGCTGAAGGCCATGAAAGAAGAACTTGATGCTATAGAGAGAAACAAGACTTGGAAGCTGACAGAACTTCCAAAAGACAAGAAAGCCATCAGCGTCAGATGGGTTTTCAAGCAGAAGTTAAAGCCAGATGGTTCAATTGGCAAACATAAAGCAAGGTTGGTAGCAAGAGGATTTCTACAGAAACCTGGGCTGGATTATTCTGAAGTGTTTGCACCTGTAGCAAGACATGAAACAATCAGAATGGTGATTGCAATAGCTGCTAACAGGAATTGGCCTCTGATGCATTTAGATGTAAAATCTGCATTTCTGAATGGTCCATTAGAAGAAGAAGTTTACGTGTCACAACCTCCTGGATTTGTGAAAAAGAATCAGGAAGGGATGGTGTACAGATTATACAAAGCTCTATATGGATTGAAACAAGCGCCCAGAGCTTGGAATCAGAAGATTGATTCATTTTTCAAGAAGCAAGGCTTTCAGAAATGTGAGATGGAATTGGTGTTACAAGTTTTGATGGAATATGAATTAAGGGATGGTATTAGTAATAATTCATATTTTATTATATTAATTTCTTAAGCCCATAAGTTTGTTAGAGGGTATTTTAGTATTTATCTTATTCTAGTAACCCTAGTTTTAGCTTATAAATAGGGTGACAAGCATTGTAACTCTTAATCCTGTTTCTTCTGCCGTCATTCTCTTTAATAGAATATTTCCCTATTTTCATTATTCTATCTTTGCACCAACATAGTTTTCACTACTACAAATAATACATTTTATATAAATTTTTTCATTTCATCTAAAAAACGAAATATAATTTTAAGACGCATCATGTTTTATATAATTTTTAAATATCATATATTTTTACCGTGGTTAAATATAATTGAGAGAAAAAAAATTCAAGACATGCTTTAATTCGCAGCAAATACAGTTTATGTTTCTATTAATTTTTTTAAAATGATGCATTTCTTTTTTTTTTATATATAAATTAAATTATTTATGCATTTGTTTTCTTTAATAAACAAAAGGTTAGATAATCAGATTTTATTATAAAAATACTCATTAATCATGTTTTACCCTAACCTTAACTCATATATAATCATTTCAAACGCGTGCACATCATTCTTTGGAATGGATTTTAAGATGGGTAATTCTAACTTGTGCCCTTGGGGCATATGTTAAAAAACTCACAAATAGAAAATATAATAAAGTCATTAATTATAAGGCTGCATTAAATTTATTACATAACTTTCAAGAATTACTTTTTATATTTATCTCTTAACTTTTGCCCTTGGGGCACAAGTTAACATTATCCTTTCAAGATAGAAAAAATCTTCAAAGTGTTGTGTTGTATGTTGTTCTTCTAAGGCAAATGTTGAACAAAATTTTTTTTTGCTCTTACAATCTATTTTACATTATGGTGTTTTTGTTGGTATTATTTTCACCTCTTGCAATATCATTGTTATATTTTGGAATAAGTTTCTTGTGTTATAAAAAACCAGCACTCCATAATTTACTGTTTTTCTCTGTTGACAATATTGAGAAATTTATTCCTAAATATACTGTAAATTGCAAGGAATGTCTAGAAAATTTTGTTTCAGCACACAAAAAAAGTGGCGAGTGGTAAAAAAAATTGAAAAAGAAAATAATACATATTACTTTCAATTTTTTATCATTCACCATTTTTTGGCAAGTAATATATCACATCGATTTCTCTATAAAATCGATGACAAAGTCCCTTTTTATTTTATTTTTTTAATTTAAAAAGAAATAACTTTTCCCCTCAGTTTTATAAAAGAACTAAGGGGTATAGTTACTAAGTTAACATATGACGAGTTTGTGCCCTACATTCATAAAGTAAGAACATTTAAGATATTGCCAGCATATCAATCCATAAGAAACCATCTACATCCAATAAGAACATGAACACCACAACTATATATCTTAGGCGCTATCTTGTGAAACTCAAATACTGACAATGAAAACATTTTCCACGAAAAATAATTGGAAGCGTGGAACAAATCTTTGGGATGTATTGCAAGCGCAGAAAAAATTTTGTTCCAAGATTGGTGTTTTTACATAATATCTTATCTTTTAACTTGAATTTTATATTATGTATAACATTTTTTTAATGTTAAATCAGAAATTGGAAGCATGCAAAATCATTAAACTTGAAAAGTAATGGGCATGCAACAAAGTCTGGATTTGTTCTTCTCCAAAATGATGATTTGCTAGGCATATATGTTTTGCCTGCACTTTAGTGCAGGGAGAGCCAAGAGTTTTGCCTTGCACTCTTTATTGTGACTGCCCTGCCCTGCCTCGTTTTTTTTACGGACCTAGGCATTAACATAATTTGTTTTTTTTGGATTTTTAGCTTTAAAAGGTGCAGTACCAGTGGGACCGCCCTGCCTAGTCCCGCCACTGTTCCATTTTTTCTCGGGTTTTTGTAGGGTGGGCCTAAACAGAGTAGACATGCCCGGTTGTCATTCCCACCCACAGGTTACTCGTGAACTAATGCGGCTCGATTTTGGGTCAGCATATCAAAACCAATTAATAATTATGAACGGTTCAATCCATATCATTTAATATGTAAATTCATGTGGAGTGGGTTAAACAGGTGGACTAGCTTGCATTAGCGGGCTAGCCTGCATACCCAATTCTAATTCTCACAACTTTCAAGTTGTTTTTAAATGGAATTTGAAAAACCAAATTAATTTAAATTTTCCATTGTCAAAATTGAAATAAATTATGCCACCACAAAGAATTTGTCTTGACAAAACTTTTCTCTAATTTAACTCCATAACTATGTACTATTATCAATTCTTTCTAAATTTCCTTTTAAAGATAAATTGAATAAATGAAAACTCCTTATTGGCATAAGGTTGTATGGGATTTTAGGGTTTAGGATGTGTTAAAAGCTCGTCCATCTATGGATAGTGGAGAGCTCTTGTATTCTTTTTTTAGGTAAATTCATGATCCCTTCCCCTTCCTGAAATGCGGGTATATATAAGGGACTCTTTCATCCTAGGTCAAAGACCCTAGGGAGATGTTTCCCCTTCTTTCAATTCAATACGGGGAGTGGAAATACTGGTTTCTTCCTGTAACCGTAGGGGAGGCAATTTTTCCCTCTAACCGATTTCGCGTGTGCCACGTATCTCATTAGCTGGATCAAAACGAAATATGGTTTGGTTTAGGTGGTTATGCCCAAGTACATTATAGTGACCAATTATGCATTTTAGGCAGTGTGTATCAACTTTAGGCATCCTAAGAGTCTGTTTGGTTTAGGGAGAGTTGTGATCCATTGTTGGGCACTCTCCTAACACTATTGTAATGGACTTGGCTCGTGCCCTTTGAACTATTACTCCCAGGGTCCAGTAAAATAATCCTAGTCCATAAACTTTTTTTTAACTCACCCATTTAATGTTCCTATTCACCTATTAATCGTCCCAAAGAAATCTTCTCCAAATTTGTATCAATTGAAGTAACACTTTATACATATATTTATAAAAAGAGAAGAAAATAGTATATTATTCATAATTAAATTGATGAAAACAACTCCGCCTCCAAATAAAAAGTAATGTTCCTTCCAACAAGACAATTTCTTCTTAAAATAGTCCAATACAAGAATACAATTATCAACTATTTGAGAGTTAGTTCCCACTAGGATGCCTAAGAACAAAAAAACAAGTTATAGTTATAACGAGACTAAAAATGTGAAGTTCCGTCCAAATAGATTCTTCCAAATTTATTCCATATAATTTACTTTTTAAAAAAATTCACCTTTAGACCGAACACAAATTCAAAACTCTGCAAAATATTTTTAATACTCCATAGATTCTTCCAAGTTCCTTTACTCACTAGAATTATGTCATGTGCATATTAAAGAATTTAAAAAACTAAGTTTTTTTAGAATAAATAACTCTTGTGTGCCCCTACTTCAACCCTCTTGCCATCACAAAGTCTCTTGTGACACTACCATTAACCAATACTAGCCTTGAGCTTTTAAAAATACGTGATCTCATTCGTATAATCCTTTTAAAATATTGGTTTATGATGATTAAATTCCATGACCAATAATTAAATATATAATGTTACTTCTTTTTACAAATCTTGTAACATCTTTTTGTATAATCTTAAGTTAAAATTCTTGATAAAGTTAAAATTAGATTCATGCTAAGTTTTTTTTTGTATTTATCACAACTCTAAATAGTTTTTCTTACATTGTCCTCTCCAAAAATGCTAACAAAAAATTTCAGAATGAAACACATTCTTAAAAGTGATTTCATTAAATTCTCTCTCTCTCACTCTCTCTCTCTCTCTCTCTCTCTCTCTCTCTCTCTCTCTCTCTCTCTCTCTCTCTCTCTCTCTCTCTCTCTCTCTCTCTCTCTCTCTCTCTCTCTCTCTCTCTCTCTCTCATATCAAGGTTTCTTAAGTGATCGAGATTAAATTATCAAGTACTTTCTTCACTCTTTTTTCCAATAACTTAGAAAAGACCTCTATAGAAAATCTACTAAGTATAATCAATATATAACATTACATGATAAATCGTGTATAACATTTTAATCATATTTTTATCATCAAGGAAATACACAAATTCATTTATTAATAGTGTAATCATTATCCAAAAATGGAAGAAAAACATACAATAATTTGCGCCACTAACTATTTTTGGATATCTACGCCAATTATATTTAAAATACATCTATAGACCTATAAGATACAACATTGTTATGCGTATTGATATCAACTTGCATCCACCAATGGGAATCCCCATAGGGGTTGCCCTGTTTGGGACCCCGAATTTGAGTAGTTTTACCCCATGAGGACAAGGATGGGGAATTAATTCCGTCTAAAGGCACTTCGAGAACATTGACGACTAATATATTCCCCGCCCTGCAGAGTCTTTTCCCCACTTAAAATATCATAATATCAATCAATATACAACTTTCAATTTATTTGTAGGTTTATTTGTCATTTCATATAATTTTTTTATAAAATTTTTAGAACATATATGTATTATGCTCCTAAAAACATAGGACCCTCCTCAAGGATACAAAAGAATCATCCCATCGATAACTTTATTAAAGATCAAACAAATGAGTCATTACACGAACAAAAGAACCAATTAATTATAAAGATATGGTTTTTAATTTGTGTTTTATCTCTAAAGCATCCCGAGAATACGAGAGAAGCCCTTAATGATGAATATTAGGGGATGGAATCAGAGTAATCATAGTTTCCCTCACAGAGGGAGGAAGAGGAACTTCTTGACTGTGGTCAAGGTTCCTAGGGGGAAGTAAGCATTCATAGGGAAGTACTTACATGGAGTGCGGTGACTCCCATTCTACGTTGAAAAGGGTAGGAAGTAAGTATTCCACTGCAGGAACTTACATGGTGTGCGACGACTCCTGATTCTAAGGCTAGGATAAAGGGGTGGATGTCCACGGCGGGACGCCTAAGCATGAGTACGGCGACTCAAGTCTTAAGGTTTAGAAAAGGTTGGGGTATGTCCACGGCGGGACACCTAAGCACGAGTACGAAGACTCGGATCCTAAGGCTAGGATGGGGCGAGGATAAGGGTATTGACACGACGGTCAAACAAGATAACCTTTCCTTCGGAGACGGATAGTTAATAATGGAAAATGTAAAGCAATGATAATTGATATACAATTGATAAGAATGAAATATTAAAGTGCAAATATGTACGATAAGTATAATTAGGGTAAGTTCAAATGGAATGTCGAGATAAAGTTAGGTGTAGGTTATGGAAATGTGATTAAATTAATTGGCAACTAATGAATATGGTTAAGAGGGAAGTTAAATTGTTTTTATTATTTTTGATAAAATTATTAGATTAAATGGAAATTAAACAAGGACTAAATAAGGATTTCTACTAAGTTAAGTCTAAAAAATAAAATTAAAAAGTTCTAAGTTAGTTTTAATTAAAAAGAGTTTAAATTAAATCTAAAGAATAATGAGATTATTGAATTCTAAAATATTTTTGGTATTATTATGTTTTAATTAGAATTAGATTAAATAAGAAGCTAAATCTACTTTTTTTGGTATTATATTAAAAATAAAATTAGAATTAATTAATTAATTATTTTTTTTATATTTTTTGTTTTTTTATTATACTTTAATTGTTTTTTTTATTATACTGAAATATAAACGGAGCCTTGTTGGGATTGGATCTCATCAATTGATAACACATGCATTCTTCTGATCAAGTTAAACACAACACAATCATTCGTCTAATATCCTCACGTATCACCCACGATGGAGGTCATTGTAACACGGTGGGAGAACTGACTTTAAACAATGTTGCGGATAGCAAGAGTCGCCACCGACTTTTATTTTATCCATAAGGAAAGGTTATAAAAGAACAGGAAAGACCTTAGAGAATATTTTGGGTCCGGGGGGTAGGTTATGAAAAGGGAAGGTGTTAGCACCCTTTTCATCCATGGTTATCCATGGGCTCTTAGGTACTTAAGCTCACTTTTGAATTGTTTTGAAAGTGTAGTGTGTGAATAGCAAAAAATTTCAGAATAGTTTAATAATAATCCGTGTATGGATGTGAAAAAAAACTTGTTTGAAAATTTTGTTGGAAATTTGTTTAAGTGTGAAAAAGTTTTGAAGTGAGCAAGTATCTAGGAGTAGCCTACCCTAATGTTTTAAGGTCTTTCTTATTCTTTATCCTTTCCTTAGTAAGACTATCCCTACTATAATGGAGTAGGTAGTCCTTACTTTGGATGTTAAGGGACATGTGAGGGACGATTGGATTTTTGAAGGCCATTGTGGGATGTAATAAGCACATATAAGGGACCATCATCATTTTTCGAAAGGGACTCGATTCGTAAAGGCAACCATAAGGGACTTTGATGATTTTTCTATTTGAGGGACTTGCTTTATACACCCCACTTAACCATTATTCGTAGGCAACTTGAGGGATATCCTTAGGAAGTGAGACGGCGATTAAAATCGACTTACGTGTGTGACGTGTTTATTTTAATTATCTTTATTTAAAAGTGATCTAAATTTATTTTAATATTACATACATGTTGTTACACTCCCTAATTACTAACCATAATAATTAAATAATTAAACAACTTTACATCCAAGAAACAATTACAAAATAATAAGCAAAATAATTAAATAGCAAAGATAAATAAAATATAAATAAGCAATAATAAATAATAAAGGGGGTTAATTCTAAGTTTACTCGGCAAGACATCGCATCTTGTGCCTACGTATCCTTACGGGAGTGGAATCAGAGTAATCGTAGTTCCCCTCAATAGGGAGGTTAGAAACTTCTTGACTGTGGTCAAGGTCTCAAGGGGAATAAACGCATCTTAAGGACACGCTTACGTGGAGTGTAGAAACTCCAAATCTCTACGTTGAAATGTTAAGTTGTAATTAGGGTTAAATTAGGGATTCCACGGCGGGAAACCCTAAAATGAGCGCGGCGGCTCTTTGACCTAATGCTAAGGGTAAAATTGTAATTTTGCCTGCGGCGAGGCATTTGTGAAAATTAGGGTTTGTAGTTTGTAGTTTTGAGGATTTGAAATTGAATGTGTGAAGTTTTACGGACTATTGGCGCGGCGGCCAAACAGTTAGACCTAACCTTCGGATGTGTGCAATGTGACAGAAATAATAGTAAACGCGTGAGATAATTGAATCATGCAAACAGAGAGATAATGTCATAATTTAAACCATGCAAGCAGAAATTTAAAGGCAGAATTTAAAGAGCGATTGTTAAGTTCGCGAGGTTACATGAGAGGAGCAGATACAATATGATAATGAAATTTGAATTGAACAATAATAAAATAAAATAAATAACGGTTCTAGTTATTATTTTAAAAAAAAGATTTTAGTTATTATTTTAAATTTATCAAAAAAAAAAAAAAGTTTTTCTTAAAAATAATAGGTTTTCATATTAATTTGGAAAAGATGTTAATGTTATTTATTTTAAAAAACAGATTTTTATATTATAACAAATTTTAATAAATTAATGATAACAATAATAATAATAATAATGGTAATAATAATGATAATAATGATAATAATAATAAATAATGATAATAATAATAATAATAATAATAATAATAATAATAATAATAATAATAATAATAATAATAATAATAATAATAATAATAAAGCAATAATGAATTTTAAATGTGCCAAATAACCCAACAATGTTGCTAACGCAGAAATGCGCTCATCGCAACCAGATCTAAATCGGACGAAACAAAATTTATCGCAAAGAAAAAGAAATTAAGCAAAAAAAAGTATTATTGCTCACACAAAAATGCGATCATCGCAACCAGATCGAACTAACACAAATGTCACGCGTGCACACAAATGTGCAAACATCGTATCGACATAATTCGATCAAAAATCTTATATATATAAACTCTAACAATTTAAAAATTATATATATATAAACGTAACAGTAATAGATAAAGAAAAAGAAATAACGGTAATAGATGAAGAAAAAGAAATAACGGTAAAAGATGAAGAAAAAGAAACAACAGTAATAGATGAAGGAAAAGAAATAACGGTAAACGATGAAGAAAAAGAAACAATAGTAATGGATGAAGAAGAAAACTAAATAACGGCAAACGGCATTCACTCCTCTTAGGTTTTTTTCATTCTCTCCTTTTTTCCAACAAGGCAACAAGGCAACACATGTATATATAGGGAACAAATTAGGGTTAACACCAAATTGTCAATAATGTCCCTAAAGCCCATTTTAAAGCCCAAAATAAAATTTAAATAATTTAAAATAATTAAAATAAACTTAAAATAAAAACTAATAATCCTATTGATTCCTAAAATAAAAAATATTATAAAAAGAACAAAATTTTTTTCAATATTTTTTATTTTATGATTTTTTGGATATTTTTATGAATAATTTAGAAAAAAGTGAAAAAAATAATATTTTAAAAAATGATTTAATTAAAATACGAAAATAATAATTAAATAATAATAAAAAACTATTTTTGTTATTTTTTTAATGAAAGATAGAAAAATTTAGAGTAAAAATAATAAAAAACAAAAAAAAATGACAAAGGTGAGATTCGAACTCTCAACCTCTCACACTCATAACTCCTTACACATGTCCTCCTGCCAATTGTGCCATTTTTACTTTTTAGAAAAAAATGCATGCCATATGATATTTACCTGCAAAAAGTCAAACGACTACACAAATTTGTTAGTAATTGATTAAATGCAATGAAATGCGACGACAAATCTTAGGGCAAAATTTGGGGTATTACAGTTATTATGATAATATTTCTCACCCAACCTCTCTTTGATGTTGGCAAAAAAAAATCATGAAGTTTGACTTTGGTTTGACCACAGTTGACCTCAGTTTGACCTTTTAACTGCATTGACTGCTTTTGACTTATCTGATCATCTGACTGAGCAAACTTTTGAGAAAAGTCTTGAAACTTGACATGGGGGTTCTTATACACATATAAGATGTTATGAAGCTCACTTGAAGTCTTGGAAGTCCATTTAGCCTGATTAAAGTCAAAACCCTAGTTTTGGATGCACTGCTTAGGAGGTGCATTGTCTGAGGGAATTGTCAACTCTTCTGACCAATTGTGAATTTTGTGAACCTTATGAACCTTCTTGGAACACAAAGTCTTGTATTGTGAGGGCAAATTTTGGGGTGCAACAGCTGCCCCTGTTCAATTTTCTGAAACCTGAGGGGTTAGATTGGTATATTTGCCAGTCGTAACCTGGAAGGTTGAAGGGGATTGAACACAAAAGCCCAAAAATTTGCACTCACCAGTGCATGGAGTGATATTGATGGTTGGTTGAACATGATTGAGTGGGCTTAAAGATGCCACTAGGGGAAAGTTCTTCAGTAGTATAATGAGAACTGTCAGGAGTCTGGAGTAATACTGATGTAACAGCATGTCTTCATGAGGATAGAGCAATCAATAATGATAACCCTAAAGCAGTCTTGAAGTGATAAATCTGACCTCAGGAGGATAGAGCAATCAATAGCTCTAAAGCAGTCTTGAAGTAATAATGGCTTCAGGAGGATAGAGCAATCAATAGCTCTAAAGCAGTCTTGAAGTAATAGAATGGCTTCAGTAGGATAGAGCAATCAACAGCTCTAAAGCAGTCTTGAAATAATAATGTGATATGTCTTCAGGAGGATAGAGCAATCAATAGCTCTAAAGCAGTCTTGAAGTAATAGGATGATTTCAGGAGGATAGAGCAATCAGTAGCTCTAAAGCAGTCTTGAAGTCATGAGAGGCTATCAGGAGGATAAAATAACCCTGAGGTTACAATAAAGCAGTCCCAAAGTAATAAGAAGCTCATCAGGAGGATAAAGTAACCCTGAGGTTACAATAAAGCAGTCCCAAAGATCATAAGATTGTTTGTTGGATAATTAACCTGAAAACAAGGTAGCATTCTGTATAACAACATTAGTTTATGCTTTATGTATGCATGTATGACATGATGCACTTAGGTAATGTACTATAGACATATATGTTATGGTATGATGTAAATGATGTATGTATGCTATGACACTGCTGGAAGTGTCTGGATATCCTTGTATAACAACTGCTGGCCAAGAAAAATAAATCCCGATTCGTTGTTGAAGAATATATAACCCTCCGTCTGCTGGGGATAACAAGGTATAGATAACCTCCCGTTGTTGGGGATAACAAGGTATAGATAACCTCCCGTTGTTGGGGATAGTAGGGTATAGATAACCTTCGTTTTCGTTTGATAGTAGGATAAGTATAACATCCCGTCTTCGTTCATCGTGCCCTTATTGGAAAGTAATTTCCCGTATATCCGTATGAGGATAAAAGAGATGGATATAAATTCCAGGGGAGATTAGACTTTGTGAAAATGGATTAGTCCTACTGATGGTTTGTAACTGTCTTGTAAAGATGAACCGGCGAAGCTTCGTTGAAATCCTTCCCTCGTTCGTCCTTAGTAAATACTATTACTGCATTTTCATGCATTTCTGGTAAACATCAATCATATTAAAAGCATACATGCATTTCTGGTAAACATCAATCATATTCAAAGGCATACATACATTCAAACACAACCAATGGACGTTTCGCTTATGTAAATAGGGTAAAAGTAAATCTGGATTCAAAAGATGAAATTTATTTATATCAAAAGTGACCCATACACGGGTAAGTTTGTACAAGGAGACATAAACCCTAGTAAGAGAATTTTGTCATGAAGTTTTACAAAAAGAATCAGCTATGTGGGAAATAATCCTATTGAGTTTCAATTCTACTATTGCCACTCAAGTATCTCATCTTCTTGCTGTTGAGACGGAAACGATTGGATTGAGCTTTATCTGTTTGAGCTTGAGTAAGTAGTACAACTGGTTGCAGTTTCATGAGTGATCCAAACGAGACATAGTCATACGCTTTAATCCCTAACTTTTGCCTGGATTGCCCTTTCAGGTTTTCAATCCACCGGGATACCCTTTTTTGCCCAAGCCGCCTTTTCAGGTTTTCGACTTGCCGGGTGTACATCTTTTTATATATATATATCCCTAATTTTTGCCCAAACCCTTTTGGTTTGCCGGGATGCCCTTATTTTTGCCTAGGCCTGTCAACCTAGCGGGTCTCTTTTTATGCGTAGTATTTTTTAACTATGTCTGCGTTTACAGGTTGTGGGAAGTCTTCACCATCCATTGTAGTCAGTATCATGGCACCTCCTGAGAACACTGTCTTGACTACAAATGGTCCCTCATATGTTGGAGTCCACTTGCCCCTAGGATCACCCTGTGGTAATATGATACGCTTGATTACCAAGTCACCAGCCTGATATACCTTTGGCTTAACCTTCTTGTTAAAAGCTTTGATCATCCGTTTCTGGTACATCTGGCCATGACAAACTGCCGCTAACCTTTTCTCATAGGGAACTCAAAATTCATTGACTGGTAATCACCTACTGCTTGATGAGCCAAATGATCAGCAACAACACTCCCCTTAATGGCCTTCTGAGTAGTATACTGTATATCATATTCCGTCAAGATCATTTGCCATCTTGCAATTCTTCCGGAGAGAGCAGGTTTCTCAAATATGTACTTGATTGGATCCATCTTCGAAATCAACAAGGTAGTATGGGTCAACATATACTGTCTTAGTCGGCGAGCAGCCCATGCCAAAGCGCAGCAAGTTTTCTCGAGCAGTGAGTATCTTGTTTCACAGTCGGTAAACTTTTTGCTAAGGTAGTATATTGCCTGCTCTTTTCGACCAGACTCGTCATGTTGCCCCAATACACACCCCATTGAGTTGTCTAATACTGTTAAATACATAATCAAGGGTCTTCCATCAACTGGTGGCATTAAAATTGGAGGTTCTAGCAAATATCTCTTGATTTCATCAAAGGCAGTCTGGCACTCATCATTCCATTCCATCACCTGATCTTTCTTCAACAACTTGAAGATTGGCTCACAGATGGTAGTTAATTGGGAAATAAATCTTGCAATGTAGTTCAATCGTCCCAAGAAACCTCTAACCTCCCTCTCAGTACGGGGAGCTGGCATCTCTCGTATAGCTTTCACTTTTGCAGGATCCACTTCAATACCTTTTCCACTGACAATGAAACCCAGGAGCTTTCCAGATCTAACTCCAAAAGTACACTTGTTTGGATTTAATCTCAACCTGTATTTCTTCAACCTCTCAAACAACTTGTGCAGATGATCAAGATGTTGTTCTTCATTCTGAGACCTGGCTATCATATCATCCACATATACCTCTATCTCATGATGAATCATATCATGAAACAAAGCTACCATAGCACGCTGATATGTTGCCCCTGCATTCTTCAAACCAAATGGCATTACCTTATAGCAAAAGGTGCCCCACTGTGTCACAAATGTAGTCTTCTCCATATCTTCAGGTGCCATCTTGATTTGATTGTAACCGGAGAAACCATCCATAAAAGAGAATACCTTATGCTGAGTAGTGTTGTCTACCAGAATATCAATATGAGGAAGTGGAAAGTCATCTTTAGGGCTAGCCTTGTTCAGATCTCTGTAGTCTACACACATACGTACCTTACCATCTTTCTTAGGAACTGGTACCACATTTGCAACCCACTGAGGATAAGAAGTTACGGCCAAGAACCCTGCATTGAACTGTTTCATTATCTCTGCTTTGATCTTTTCTGACATTTCAGGACGCATACGACGAACCTTCTGCTTCTTTGGACGACAATCTTCTTTCACTGGCAAACGGTGAACCACAATGTCTGTATCCAACCCTGGCATATCTTCATAAGACCAAGCAAAGATCTCCACATAGTCACGTAGCATCTGAACCAACCTGCTCTTGACACTGTCCTCTAAATCAGCCCTTATTTTGACCTCTTTTCTGTTTTCTTCAGTTCCCAGATTCACAACTTCGACTGGCTCTTCATGTGGCTGTATAGATTTCTCTTCTTGTTGTAACAACCTAGCAAGCTCCACAGGTATTTCACAATCGTCCTCGTTTCCGTCTTCAGTTTGATAGATCGGATTCTCGAAATTGTAATTGGCAATAGTAGAACTGTTATCAACTGGATCCAGAGTGGATGAGGATCTGCATTTTAGTGACGTGGGTGTGTGTAAGAACACATAGCTGATAAAGCAAAAATAAAAGAAAAAGAAAGACAAGGAACACAATATTTACGAAAACGAAACGTCCACTGATTTTATTGAATGAAGTATGCAAATGAAATGACAACCCGTAACAAGCACACCATTGTGCCCCGGGTAAGGCACATGGCTTGAAAGTTTTAATTGTTCCAGAAATTACAAATTTAAAAACATAACACAGTAATAGTATTTACTCCTGACTAAAGGAGATAGGGATTAACATCTTCAGCTTTCCAATTATTGAGTCCAGCACCCACAGTAGGAAAAATCCATGCCTCCAAGTTGTAGTCTTCATCTTGATCTCCCACAGCATTGATAACCCCTTGATTGGTGATACGAACAGCACGAGCACGACGAACAGCCTTCTGGGACTCTGCAGTGAAACCCAAACCAAACTTGTCAGACTTGTATGGAATATCAGGAAGCTGACCCCAAATAGTACAACCACCTTCTTCCACCACAGCTTTTGCATCATTGAGGGAGGCCATTGCCATTGTTGGAGGGTTTCTGATGACCACAGGAACCTTCTTCACAGCAGGAGGAGTCACACAATCCTTAACAGCCCAGGGAACCACTTCAAATGACTGACATGGAGTTTCAATGTATTCACCTTCTACTTCCAGATACTTGAAAGTGTTTACATGGCTGACAAAGTATTCTTCCTCTCCAAAGACAGTAACAACTTTTCCATTCACCGGATATCTCAACTTTTGATGTAATGTGGAGGTCACAGCACCTGCCCCATGGATCCAGGGACGACCAAGCAGACATGAGTATGAAGGACGAATATCCATCACATAGAATGTAGCGGTAAACACCTGAGAGCCAACCTTGATTGGAAGATCAATTTCCCCATGCACTACTCTTCTAGAACCATCAAAAGCCTTTACCACAATATTACTGGGCTTCAATACCGTATCTTTAGGACTCAGCTTGTTCAGGACTTCCTTAGGCAACACATTCAGAGAGGAACCATTGTCTATCAGCACATGAGACAGGGTAGTGCCCCTGCATTCAATTGAAATATGCAAGGCCCTGTTATGATCCCTCTTGGCAGGGGTCAAGTCAGCATCAGAAAATCCTAACCCGTTGTCATAGGTCAGGTGAGCAACACAATTCTCAAACTGGTCCACAGAAATTGCACTGGGTACATGAGCCATCTTTAGAAACTTGATCAATGACTTGGCATGAGCCTCAGAACATAATAACAGGGAGAGCATAGAAATCTTTGAGGGAGTATGCCCCAGCTGATCAACAATATCATAATCACTCTTGCGAATGATTTTCAATACTTCTTCCATCTGCTTAGAGAGGTCATCAGCAGCTGGCACATCAGTAGATACAGGCTCAATAACAGGACCCTTGCCCCGAGCATCAGTGGTGGAAGTAACAGCAGGAGTAACTGCACTCTTAGAAGCAACTGGAGGAGAGAAGACTCTTCCACTACGAGTGATCTTGCTAGATCCAGCAATATTATCAATGTCAACAGGCATATCAGGTAAAGGCTCCTGCTTGACACCATGGATGTAAACATCAGACCCATAGTGCCAAGGCACAGCTTTGTCAGATGTATAAGGAATAGGACCAGGAGTGGTAATGATCAGAGGAGCTACTCTGGCTTCAGCAACAACTTTCACAGGACCTTCAGCAATAATCTTGATTGGGCCCTGATGAGTGATTTTAATGGGACCCTTTGAAGTGATTCTTAGTGGTACTTTGTCAACCATGTCAACCTCTTCAATCTTCTTACCCTGAGTCAGATGATCCACCATACTTTCTACAGATGCTGGTCTTCTTTCAAACACTATAGTATATTTATCCATGAGACGTTGAATCCCATCTCTCAAAATGAAGCAACTATCCGGCTTATAGGTACAATATAGACAATCTTCATGACAACCTGGAAAGATCCCAGCTTGTACCAACCTCTTTTTGATAACAGACAATGGTGTGCTCAACTCCATAACTGAATAGACATGCAGATCTTCATCAATATCTTCATCAATGGCGTTGACAGTCTTCTCGTGATTTGGCATTGGAGCTGTAATCACATTTGGAGTACCTGGTGGATCAAACTCAATTTTTCCAGCATCAATCATATCCTGAATTTTGTTCTTCAAGACCCAGCAGTTATTAGTATCATGTCCTGGACAGTTTGAATGATATGCACATCGTGCATTGGGATTGTACTTGGGAGAGGTAACATTGGGATTCTGAGGAGCCTCCCTCAGGGTAATAAGTTCAGCCTTCAACAAGTGTTGCAATGCCTGAGCCATTGACATGTTGATCTTCGTGAACTGTCTTCTAGCCCTCTGTTGGTTGCCTTGAGGCTGCTCTGTTGTTGCAGGAGTTGGATTTGAAATATGAACTGCACTAACAGACTGATGCCTTCTGTTACGATCAGGCTGACCATACACAGCATTAGATTCTTTCTTCCCAGTGGGAGGCTTCTTTGCAGCACCTGATGAAGAAGTGCCCACTTGGATCTTACCACTCTTGATACCATTCTCTACTCGCTCTCCTGTCATGATCAACTCAGTGAAGCCAGATGATGAGCTTCCAATGAGATGACTGTAAAACGGACCATTCAACGTACACATGAACATATCAACCAACTCCCTATCAGTCAAAGGGGGTTGAACTCTTCCAGCTAAGTCTCTCCACTTCTGAGCATACTCCTTAAAGCTTTCTTTGGCACCCATAGACATGCTTTGAAGCTGCATGCGAGTGGGGGCTAAGTCAGCATTGTATTGATACTGCTTGTAGAAAGCTTCAGCAAGGTCATTCCAATCTCTGATGTTGACACTCTCCAATTGATAATACCACTCTAGCTGAGCTCCAGATAAACTCTCTTGAAAGAAATGGACCCACAACTTTTTATCAGCAGTGTGGGGTTGAATTCTTCTGACATAAGACCTCAGATGCAATTTGGGACAAGAGACCCCATCATAGACAACAAATGTAGGAACTTTGAACCCAATGGGTATGACCACCCCAGATATCAAGCTCAAATCCTCAAAATCCAGCCCAGATGATTTCTGTAATTCCATAGCATCCATTCTATCCACCAGCATCTTGAATTTGTCTTCGTTAGGCTCATGGTAGTAGTTAGCCTCAGAATCAGAGTCCCCCATAGTGTTGTGGAGACTGCCTCTCTCCTGCTCAGATTCTTCAGATTCATAGTCTTCAACATGTTCCTTGGTCTTGACAGGACCTTTGAACCTTCTTCCCATGTTGAGCAACCCAGCAGACCTTCTAGCCTTCTTAGTCTTCTTGGCCAGCAGTGTCTTCAATTCATCCTGCCCCTTAGATAGGTTCAGGATCAGCTCTTGGAACTGTGCATTCTGTGCCTGGAGATCCTTAACTGATTGTTCAAGAGCCATTGCTGAAATAAACAGCGAGAAGATGAGAAACCTGTACACAATTATAAACCTGTGATGCAATGATATGGGAATGCATATGCAATGTTTTCAAGGACCGCAGGATTTAAATTTGCTTAAACAAACAAGAAAGTAACTTTTTATTAGTAATAACTTGTTTTGCCTTTTAGGCTTACAAAAAATGAAAACGAAATAAGTACAAAAGATGGGGTTTTAAGTCTCCCATGGACGCTTCCTCTTTGTGTTGAGGTATGAGTTGAGGTTTCGTTCCTCATGAAGTAGCTTTGTTAGCTCTAGGATCCTTGCTTGGCTTGCTTTGTAATGAGCCTCGAAAGTATCCCTTTGCTCTTTCAGTTGGATCCATGATCTCTGCAAGTCTTCCATATCAGTAGGCATGTCTGGGTGAAGGATGGTATAAGCTGTGTCTCCTTCAGCAACAGGTTCCATGGTAACTGGTAGGACGGCAGGATATGGCATCATGAGTGTCTGAGCACGAGATCGTACCCATCTGAGATAAGCCTCCATAGGAATAGTGTACTTAGGCTCCAGTGTCTTGCTGTCAATCCTGTTTACCTTTCCCCAAGCTCGTATGAATCTCTGACGGTAACCCTGAAGATCGTTGTCGTAGTCAAACACAATGCCCTGAATCAACATGTCGTGTGGACCATCGCTCCGGGCGTAACCAAACTGTCGTAAAGCTAGAGATGGGTTGTAGGTGATGCCTCCTCTTATGCCTAGAAGTGGCACATTAGGAAACTCCCCACAACAGTCAATGATGGTGACATTCTCCATAGATCTGGAGCACCAATGGATGTCTGAGTGAGAAAGTGACATGATCCTCTTGGACCATCTGAACCCTTGCTCATTCTTCATTACTGAGCGAGGAAGGTGAGAAATAAACCACCTAGAAAGTAAAGGTATGCAGCACATCAAAGTTCCTCTTGCCCTTGTAGTACGGGTGTGAAGAGAATGTAGGATGTCTCCAAGTAAGGTAGGCACTGGATTGTGACTCAGGAATATGTTGATGGCATGAATGTCTATGAACTGATCAGGACTGGGGAACAACACTAAGCCATAAATCAATAAGGCTATGATCTCCTCAAAAGCATCGTAGCTCATAGCCTTCAAGAACATTTGAGCTTTATCCACTAATACCTTGGCAAGAATACCTTTAACTCCACTTCTCGTCTCTAGAACAATGTCAGACTTCTTCAGATGTAGAGCTGCAGCAATAACTTCTGGTTTAAGCTCCTTCTCTAAACCTGTGAATGGCTTCTGTTCAAGAACAGGTATACCCAGAAGTTTAGAGAACTCCTCCATGGTTGGAACCAGCTGATAATCAGGAAATGTAAAGCAATGGTGCTTAGGGTCAAAGAACTGAAACAGCACACTCATCATGTCTTCACTGAACCCTGAAGTAACTAGATCCAATAAGTGACCATGTCTCTTGTTGAACTGGGAATGATCAGGCACTAGGGAAACCAACTCCTTGAGCTTAGCAGGTATCCCTACAAAGTTGATCCTGATGGTGTTTCTACGAGCAGAAGCCATGACCTGCAACAAAGAACAAAGATAAATCCTTTGGTCCTTGAAATGGTTAGGGAAAATGATATGCTTATGATGCATGATGATGTCATGATGTCATGCTCAATCACAAACATGTGGCACACACAAACAAGTCACACCATAGCCCTAGGTTTAAAGGCTTGCATGAGGTTCAAAGGCAAGTACCCTCCCCTGAAGTTAGATGGTTCATCCTGTCCTACAAAAGTAACCAGGTTCTAAGGGATCTCAATATCATTGATCCTTCACAAGGGTGGTTGTTCAGAAGGCGACTTACTTGCCAACCAAAACCCTCCAAGTTTAAGATCTCAATGAGCGTAGTATCGAGTGTCAACCAACTTCAGTCTGCACCAAAGCCGGTTACCTCACTACTTTCTAAAGGCCAAGATGAGTTAACTAGGGTTCTAAAAGTCAGTTAGTGCATTGACAACATATGGCAGCCTCAATATTATCCTCAACTTGACTTAAGGAATATAAGCACCAACCAAGAAGTCGCACTAACTATGGCCACCAGATCAACCGTATCGATATACGTCGTACAGTTTCCTTGGTCTATTGCCATTTACCTAAGGTACACTAGATCCGGGTTAGGACCTTTCACACATAAGAGCACCCCAACAATATAATAATAAAGCAAACAAGGCAAACAATTTAAAGTGATCTTAATTCCTAAGGGTACCCCTCTTAAATAGATCCCCAGCAGAGTCGCCAGTTCTGTAACACGGTGGGAGAACTGACTTTAAACAATGTTGCGGATAGCAAGAGTCGCCACCGACTTTTATTTTATCCATAAGGAAAGGTTATAAAAGAACAGGAAAGACCTTAGAGAATATTTTGGGTCCGGGGGGTAGGTTATGAAAAGGGAAGGTGTTAGCACCCTTTTCATCCATGGTTATCCATGGGCTCTTAGGTACTTAAGCTCACTTTTGAATTGTTTTGAAAGTGTAGTGTGTGAATAGCAAAAAATTTCAGAATAGTTTAATAATAATCCGTGTATGGATGTGAAAAAAAACTTGTTTGAAAATTTTGTTGGAAATTTGTTTAAGTGTGAAAAAGTTTTGAAGTGAGCAAGTATCTAGGAGTAGCCTACCCTAATGTTTTAAGGTCTTTCTTATTCTTTATCCTTTCCTTAGTAAGACTATCCCTACTATAATGGAGTAGGTAGTCCTTACTTTGGATGTTAAGGGACATGTGAGGGACGATTGGATTTTTGAAGGCCATTGTGGGATGTAATAAGCACATATAAGGGACCATCATCATTTTTCGAAAGGGACTCGATTCGTAAAGGCAACCATAAGGGACTTTGATGATTTTTCTATTTGAGGGACTTTCTTTATACACCCCACTTAACCATTATTCGTAGGCAACTTGAGGGATATCCTTAGGAAGTGAGACGGCGATTAAAATCGACTTACGTGTGTGACGTGTTTATTTTAATTATCTTTATTTAAAAGTGATCTAAATTTATTTTAATATTACATACATGTTGTTACACTCCCTAATTACTAACCATAATAATTAAATAATTAAACAACTTTACATCCAAGAAACAATTACAAAATAATAAGCAAAATAATTAAATAGCAAAGATAAATAAAATATAAATAAGCAATAATAAATAATAAAGGGGGTTAATTCTAAGTTTACTCGGCAAGACATCGCATCTTGTGCCTACGTATCCTTACGGGAGTGGAATCAGAGTAATCGTAGTTCCCCTCAATAGGGAGGTTAGAAACTTCTTGACTGTGGTCAAGGTCTCAAGGGGAATAAACGCATCTTAAGGACACGCTTACGTGGAGTGTAGAAACTCCAAATCTCTACGTTGAAATGTTAAGTTGTAATTAGGGTTAAATTAGGGATTCCACGGCGGGAAACCCTAAAATGAGCGCGGCGGCTCTTTGACCTAATGCTAAGGGTAAAATTGTAATTTTGCCTGCGGCGAGGCATTTGTGAAAATTAGGGTTTGTAGTTTGTAGTTTTGAGGATTTGAAATTGAATGTGTGAAGTTTTACGGACTATTGGCGCGGCGGCCAAACAGTTAGACCTAACCTTCGGATGTGTGCAATGTGACAGAAATAATAGTAAACGCGTGAGATAATTGAATCATGCAAACAGAGAGATAATGTCATAATTTAAACCATGCAAGCAGAAATTTAAAGGCAGAATTTAAAGAGCGATTGTTAAGTTCGCGAGGTTACATGAGAGGAGCAGATACAATATGATAATGAAATTTGAATTGAACAATAATAAAATAAAATAAATAACGGTTCTAGTTATTATTTTAAAAAAAAGATTTTAGTTATTATTTTAAATTTATCAACAAAAAAAAAAGTTTTTCTTAAAAATAATAGGTTTTCATATTAATTTGGAAAAGATGTTAATGTTATTTATTTTAAAAAACAGATTTTTATATTATAACAAATTTTAATAAATTAATGATAACAATAATAATAATAATGGTAATAATAATGATAATAATGATAATAATAATAAATAATGATAATAATAATAATAATAATAATAATAATAATAATAATAATAATAATAATAAAGCAATAATGAATTTTAAATGTGCCAAATAACCCAACAATGTTGCTAACGCAGAAATGCGCTCATCGCAACCAGATCTAAATCGGACGAAACAAAATTTATCGCAAAGAAAAAGAAATTAAGCAAAAAAAAGTATTATTGCTCACACAAAAATGCGATCATCGCAACCAGATCGAACTAACACAAATGTCACGCGTCATGCACACAAATGTGCAAACATCGTATCGACATAATTCGATCAAAAATCTTATATATATAAACTCTAACAATTTAAAAATTATATATATATATAAACGTAACAGTAATAGATAAAGAAAAAGAAATAACGGTAATAGATGAAGAAAAAGAAATAACGGTAAAAGATGAAGAAAAAGAAACAACAGTAATAGATGAAGGAAAAGAAATAACGGTAAACGATGAAGAAAAAGAAACAATAGTAATGGATGAAGAAGAAAACTAAATAACGGCAAACGGCATTCACTCCTCTTAGGTTTTTTTCATTCTCTCCTTTTTTCCAACAAGGCAACACATGTATATATAGGGAACAAATTAGGGTTAACACCAAATTGTCAATAATGTCCCTAAAGCCCATTTTAAAGCCCAAAATAAAATTTAAATAATTTAAAATAATTAAAATAAACTTAAAATAAAAACTAATAATCCTATTGATTCCTAAAATAAAAAATATTATAAAAAGAACAAAATTTTTTCAATATTTTTTATTTTATGATTTTTTGGATATTTTTATGAATAATTTAGAAAAAAGTGAAAAAAATAATATTTTAAAAAATGATTTAATTAAAATACGAAAATAATAATTAAATAATAATAAAAAACTATTTTTGTTATTTTTTTAATGAAAGATAGAAAAATTTAGAGTAAAAATAATAAAAAACAAAAAAAAATGACAAAGGTGAGATTCGAACTCTCAACCTCTCACACTCATAACTCCTTACACATGTCCTCCTGCCAATTGTGCCATTTTTACTTTTTAAAAAAAAAATGCATGCCATATGATATTTACCTGCAAAAAGTCAAACGACTACACAAATTTGTTAGTAATTGATTAAATGCAATGAAATGCGACGACAAATCTTAGGGCAAAATTTGGGGTATTACAGTTATTATGATAATATTTCTCACCCAACCTCTCTTTGATGTTGGCAAAAAAAAATCATGAAGTTTGACTTTGGTTTGACCACAGTTGACCTCAGTTTGACCTTTTAACTGCATTGACTGCTTTTGACTTATCTGATCATCTGACTGAGCAAACTTTTGAGAAAAGTCTTGAAACTTGACATGGGGGTTCTTATACACATATAAGATGTTATGAAGCTCACTTGAAGTCTTGGAAGTCCATTTAGCCTGATTAAAGTCAAAACCCTAGTTTTGGATGCACTGCTTAGGAGGTGCATTGTCTGAGGGAATTGTCAACTCTTCTGACCAATTGTGAATTTTGTGAACCTTATGAACCTTCTTGGAACACAAAGTCTTGTATTGTGAGGGCAAATTTTGGGGTGCAACAGTCATCTCTAACGCAACATCGAGAGAACAACCCTGTTGTCTCATTGGTGATGTCTCACCCAACAAAAACACAACACAGAGCATTAAGAGCTGATACTCACGCAGATGCTAAGCCTAAACCTATGTCTAGCATTTAGGACCTAACAGGTAATCATCCTAGATCCAGATCTAAAGAGTATATGTCTATCACGGTTCAAATCAAAGATAAACAGATAAACAAAGACGACACCCATATCAGATAAACGATTGTTTTGCATAAAACATAATGATCAAAATACGTACACACGCTTAACCCTTTTTACATGTATTCATCTAATATGCCAAATGTATGTGAACATCGTTCTTCATCACTATTATCACGCACCCGCACAATATCGTATTGATCCTAATCATGTTACCCATGCTACTTAATCAACACAATACAAATGAAGATACAATGAATATCAACTTACAAAACCATGTCAAAAGTTTGTTCATTGATAGATGAAAATCTTAGATCAAAGATGTGAAAAGGTTTTGTCAAGACTCACAAAAGAAATCAAAGACATTCAATCAATAGAGAATCAAAACTAGTTCACAAACATATATTATATGAAATAAATAAGGTATCAAAAGATTACATCCAAACCCCAACAAGATATCAAAGATCCTACCTCCTTCCTCTTAGGGTTTTGTGTTTCTCTCTCTAAAATAAACTTGAAATGAAGAGAGATAAGTTTTGATCTAGAAAATATTACATTTTTTCACCTAAAAAGCAATAAAAATACTTATATAGTACATTCAGGATCTGTCATGTTCGCCTAGAGAACAAATCCTTCACCTAACGAACAACAAATTAGGCACCTGAGGTGCCTCTGAACAGTTAAACCACCCCTGAGATATTTCCAAATATTCGCTGGGCGAGAAATTCTTCGCCTAGCGAAGCCTTCTCTGTGAACTTCGCCTAGCGAGTTTATGGCCCTTTTGCCTCTGTCTCAAGTCTGGGAGTGTTCACTGGCTACTCTCTACCTCTTCGCCTAGCGAATTCTTCGTTGCCTCCTTCGCCTAGAGATGTTAGGGCCCTTTCTATTCTGTTGTGAACAGTGCATTGATTCCTGGCCTTCGCTACATAGTTCTTCTAGCGAAATTTGTAAAGTTTTGGAGGGAGCTTCGCTGGCAAGTTCGCCTAGCGAACTTGCTGTTGTTTGCTTGATGTCTTGGTTTCTTTGCCATCTTTCTTGTGTGTTAATTCTCACTCTTTCATGCCAATTTCCAGCATAATAACAAACAAATCAAAGATACCAAGATACTTTCACATAATGTTGCAAACCAACCAAAGCAAGAGTGATTTTGAATACTTCCTTGACAAAAAGGAGTGAAAAATGCCAACATTTGATAGAAGATATAAGCAAAGTTTGACATCTAACAGTTGGGTCGGTGGCTGTGAGTCCACCGGACCCATCCCGGTCCGGTCAACACAAGGGAAAAGGGTGGGTTTCAAATTGAAACCCTAAATCGCAGAAGAAGCTCTGACGGCGCCCCCTCTCTCCATTTCTCTCTCATTTCAGTTTCCTTCCTCTTCTTTCTTCCCTTCATTCACTTCTCTCTCAGGTTTTTTTATCCTTGTCCTTCGCTCTTCTTCCCATTCTTCCTCGCTCTGTCTCGTCTTCCTTCTTCTACCTCTTTCTTCTTCTACGCGTTTCCTTCTCTTTTCTCTTCTTCTCCCTCCGTCAATCTTCTTCTTCTACTCCTCTCTTTTCTTTTCAACGACCACGTTTTCTTTCCCTGTCAAACTGCAACAACAAAAACAAACATTAAGATGTGTAAACAGAGAAGACAAAAGGGAATTACGACAGCGAGGTCTATGACAATGGCGATGTCCACAATGGTCCGCGACCAAATCGTCTCCGAATCTGTGTGAATTCGTGGGTTAGTGGGTGTTCGAGTTCGTTCCCCCCATTCAAAATTTTTTTACTCTTCCAATTTATAGACTCACTGATACTTAAACATTGATTTCGAATTTAATTGTGTGATATCGTGTTGAAGTTTGTTTTTGGAGAAATGATGGATGTTGATGATTCTTGCCTCTGAGGATAAGATTATTTCCATTCTTATTCCAACATGTTCGGACACATTCCGACTTCATTCCCTTTTTTATTAGATTTCTCCTTAAGTGTTTGATTATGTCTAATTAATCAAACCTTGCCATAACCGTGCTTTTTTGTGTATTAATTTCTCTGAGTCTTCTCTTTATGACTTTTGCTCCATTTCAGCTTTCAAAGTTTTAAATAATTTACGACTTTGTTTCTTGCCAAAAGTGTAAATAGGGTAAATTGAACTGTACTTGTTGATTTCAGGTGTCATACTCTAAGCATTCAGCATGATAGACATGGCCACAAACTACATAAAGGTGATCTTTTAAGAGCTCTAATAAGACTATTTGGTTAAAAGATCTGAGCAAGCAACACGTGGTTGTAGGAAAAGTTGAACACTGGTTGCGGAATCTAGCCAACCTTTCACAATTAAAGCCAACCGACTCACTTTCAAAGGGCCGTATTTTTCATGGAAACTTGTTCATCAACTCAGTAAAGCCAAACTCATGGTGTGCAAGCTGAAGATCCACCGCTAGAATCCATACCATATTCATTGCTCTGTGAAGGAAACTTTCTTTAAATACACCAAAATTATTAGGTGACTTAACTACCATGGTTCGGCTATCGAAAACTTGTCGTGATAACTGGTGTCAGTGTAATGAACTTGTGAACTTTGAATCATATTTCATTACATTTTCATAAGCTATGCCTTTTTATGAAATTCTTGTATAACTATGGACCTTGGAATAAAAATTGTGAGCTTTTATTTGTGTGGAACTTTATAATGAATGAACTTTGGGTTTTGCTAAAATTCTTAAACAATGCTCTGATTTTTTATCTTGAACTTGCACTCTTCCCACTTGAACACGACTCTTGAGTTCTTGGACTTAGCTAGATTAAACCAAAACTTCAAATCATGCTTAATACTTGAATAATGATGGACCATGTACATTTAATTTTCTTATGATTGCTTTAGGTAAATATTGATGTATGCTTTTAAATAGGGCTGGCAATGAACCAAACCAACTCGAAGATAGTTCGGAATTCGACTCGACAATTAAATCGTTGAACTAGGTTCATGAACCAAATGAGTTGAGTATGAGCGAAAAATTAAGTTCGTTAACTAAATGAGCTGAACTTGAACTATACATAGTTCGACTCGTTAGGTTCATGAGTCAACTCGATTACATATGAAAAGAATTATACTGTCTTTAAGATTAGGTTTAAATATTTACTTCAAATCTTAGACAAATTTAATCTTCAATTTAGTAGTTTTTGAATTAGACTCTCAAATGTATCTCTTGAAAGTTGTGTAGATTTCGAAGATAAAGTTAAATTTCAATATGATAACTTTTATTTTATTTTAATATTTTATTTAAAAAATATATATTTATTTAAAATGTCAAATATACTAAAATATATATATATATATATATATATATATATATATATATATATATATATATATATATATATATATATATATATATATATATATATATATATATATATATATATATATATATATATATATATATATATATATATATATATATATATATATATATATATATATATATATATATATATATATATATATATATATATATATATTTAAAAAACTAGTTTTTAAGTTCGTGAACCATGTGAGCTGAACCTAATGAGATGAACCTAACGAGTCGAACTGAACTGTTCGTGAACTTATAACGAGTCGAGTTTGAGCTTAAAAAAAAGTTTGTGTCGAACTCGAACTCGAACTCGAATTCGAACAATTCTTAACGAGTCGAGCCGAGCTGAGGTGAGTTCGACTCGACTCGACTCATTTCCAGCCCTACTTTTAAACTATGAGTGACGTGAAAAGTACATTGAGACCTGCTAAAAACTCAATCATCTTAAACAAACTCGGGTCATCTTAAAGCCTCTTGAACATAAATAAACCCTTTAAAGCCACTTATGAATTAAAACTTGGAAAACGAACGAGAGTGGATTGAAGACTGAAGTTCAACCAGGGCTTTATACCACTTCGAAGGGCAAAGAGCCAATCATGATTGGTTCATAATCTTATTTCCAACAATGCCATGAACCTTCTGGATGACTTACTTTAGAGAAGATGCCATCAAAAACTTTAGGCCTTGGATCACATTATAGCCACTTGATCATGAGTGCATAACCTTCCTTATATCCATATGAGTTCAACATAACCTGTAAAAGAGTAATGTCCTGATGGTCATACATACAGGGGGAATTCTGACTTTCTATCTTTTCTCAACAAACCTACAAAATAAACTCAAACTGGTTAAGATGGTTAGCAAAAATGAATGATTGACTTAAATGAATATGCGAATGATCAATGAATCTAAGGGTAAAATTTGGGGTACGACACATCCCAACTCTTGGTTGGTAGTCTTAAGATTTATCTCAACTTTTGGTTGGTGCCTTTTCATGTTATCCCAACTTTTGGTTGGTACTTTCCCCTGTGAAGTCTCTATCCCAACTTTTGGTTGGTATTCTTCATTGTGGATTTGCCTACGGTCGGTGTCCAGTGATCCTAACTTTGGTTAGTAGCCTTTATCCCATCTTTTGGTTGGTAATCTTCATTGTGAGTTCGTCTTCGATCAGTGCTCCGATGATTCTAACTTTTGGTTAGTAGCCTTTTATCCCAACTTTTGATTGGTATTCTTCATTGTGAGTTCACCTTCGATCAGCGTTCCGGTGATCCTAACTTTTGGTTAGTAGCCTTTATCCCAGCTTTTGGTTGGTATTCTTTCTATCAGTCTAACTCTTGGTTAGTATCCGTGTTCTACCTATATCTTAACTCTTGGTTGGTATCTGTTGGTCGACTCATTTGTTATCTTTTGTTATCCCAAATTTTGGTTGGTATCTTGTATTTGTTCTTTATCCCAACTTTTAGTCCGTACCCACTATCTTTAAGTCCACCTTCGGCTGACAATTACTTTACTCTATATATCCCCACAGGTTGCAAATTTCGGAGTTCTTTTGGTATTCAACCTCCTTGTACCTTGAATGTATGAAAGTCATCACTATCATTCCTTCAGGTCCAAGTTGTTTGAATAGGGGCAGCTGTAACACCCCAAAATTTTCCTTATCTTTTTCTTAATCTCTTGGCTTATGGTTAATTTCATTTGCATCATCGTTTGTGCATTACATTGGTTCTAGGCAGGGGATCAAGGTATCTTGGTTAGTTCTCAAGAGGAAGAGTATCATTCTCAAAGCTCAAGAAAGGGTTTACTCTCAACCTTGTGGTATTCTCAAGCCCCAAGGTCCTCTCATCGTCAAGGCATGTCTCACAATCATTTGAATCAAGATCACAAGCATTGATCATGTCCTCCTATCTTTGGGACAACTGGATTAGGGTTTTGGTCAAAAGTCATTTGTAGCTAGCTTCTTGTGAAAGAAATTTTTCTATGGATTAATAAACATCTTGAGGGTTCTCCACATGTATTATGTCTCATCTCAATTCATGGTATGAGCTTCAATCAATGGAAAGAATGCTAGGGTTTCATCTGATCTAGAAAAGTAAATTGTGGCTCCATAAGGTCAAAGTCTTGGATTTCAAGGTCAATCAAGGGCATGAAATGTCTTCTCAAGTGTTTTCATGTGTTTGGAACAAGAAGAATCGAAGGGAGACATAAAATCAGGATATTGGTTGAATTAGGGTTTTGTTGAATATTTTCTAAGAGTGAAAAACCCTAATTCTAGCAATTTGGCAACATCCATAACTTTTTCATCCTAGATCCAATTGGAGCAAACTTATTGTCAAATTAAAGAGATATGGAGAGCTAAAGTTGAGAAAATCAAGGCTTCGTGATTTCAACACTTAGAATTTTTCTAAGTATAGAAATTCAGCTTTAGGTACATGTTTTCAAGCCCATCTTTCATGGTGATCCATGCTTCAAGTGAATTTTCCTCCAACATGAAAGTTTTAGAGTATTCTCCAAGATTTCTTTTGAGTACTAGAACTCCTCCACTAGATGCGTAGAACTCAAGTTATGATGTATCCAATTTATGTTTTCAAAGATGTCAAGTTGGACAAGTTTTTAGGCACATTTTTGGGTCAATCTTCCAAGACATTTTTCATCAAGTTCTTGTCTCCAAATCAATTTCCTTTGCACATGAAAGTTGAAGATCATTCTTCAAGCTTTCCATATATTACAAGATCACCTTCATTGGATCAATACTCTTCAATTTATATAGCTCCAAAGATGAGGTTTCATAGATGTCAAAAGTTCATAACTTAGAAAATTTTCTAAGTTTACTTGAGACAGATTTTGGACACAACTTCCACTCCATTTTTCTCAATCTTCCAAGGCTTGTTTCATCTTCTATACAACATCAAAATTGTTCATCATACTCTTAGATTTCTCTCAAGAACAAGATCTCATGGATTGAAGCATTATTCATGGAGTTATGGTGGTTTAAAGGTGTCTATGTGGACATGTTCTCATGCATCATATATCACCATTCTTGGCACATCATGAACCAATTCTTACAACACAAACTTGCACCATTTTCACGCGCATCGTACCTAGCCATAGCATCATTAAGCATTTCCTTATCAAGCCAAACATTTCCATTTCATTCATGTACCATTTGGAATGTTTTTTACCAAAAGAGGAAACATACGAAACTTGCTCACCAAGGATGTACTACCTCCTCAAACATTTTCTGATTTCATGCTCTCTCTTTCCACTCTCCAAAAAGCAACAACAACCACCCAAAATCATGTGCTAACCCATGCCACATTCTCATTCTCATTTTATCCAAATTTTGCATATACAAGCTTTCCACCCACTTCTCACGTGCCAAGCTCCATATAAAAGCCTAAAAACCCCAATAGAGGCAGAAAACCTCATTCTACAGCCAGAGGGAAGAAAAATTCTCTCTCACTCTCAAAAACTGTTTGCTTTCGAATCTCACTCCAGAAAGTGTATTTCTTCATTTTCTTTCTGCATCAACACTCCATGAGGTTCTCAGAAGCTTAAGGAAGAATTCTTTGAAGTGTTTTAGCAAGAATCAAATAGCAACAGATAGCTCCCCTTGGTATTTTTTTCTCAACCTTTTACTCACATGTTCTACGTATTTTGAACTCATACTTGGCATTCCTAAAGCCCTACACACGTGTAGGAAAAGGTTATGTGTTTGTTGTTTTAGTTTGTTAAATTTTCAGAATGAGTGTCTAAAATTCGTGTTCAGTTTTCTTGATGTTAGAGTGAGTATTAGTAAAAACTAACCTAGATTCTTAACCAGCATGAAAAATACTTGAGATTGATATTTTATTTTTCAAGTTTTGATGAGATTTTGGATAGCTCTGGCGAGGTCGCACTGGAGAAGACGACCAGAGCCCTAGCCCTGGCGTCTGAGTATGTTTGATTATGTGGCAACGTTGACTTCTTGGGCTGGATGAGGTGTATGATGCGTGGCGTTACGTGGCTCCTAGTCAGATTAATGTAACAATGTGTTTCATTATTTTAACCTTTTTTTGTTATTTCTGAGTAATTGTATGGACTGGGCTTGTGCTTTTATTATTCACACCCCTTCTTTAGTGGCCCAAGTGTGTCATAACACTGATTCATGTTATTATGCCTTTTGTTGATGCACCTTTATGGATTTTCTTCCTTTTTATTTTATTTTTGTTCTATTTTCTTTTTAAAATTTTTTTTAATTGTTCTAATCATTTTAAAAATACCAAAAAATATGTTTATGTTTATTTGACATGTTGGCATAATTTTCATAATTTTTATTTTATTTTTTCATTTATTTGATTATTTTATTTGGATTTATTTTGAGAAGTGCTTTCACATGTTTACCCTTGGATAAGGGTTTGATCTTTTGATGCTTTTTCCAAGCCCTCTTGAACCAATACTTTTACCATGTTTTGACACTTAAGTTTTGATTGTTTGAGGGATGTTTTGATGTCTTGATGTGTTCATTTTGATAATTTCTCATTGCTTTTGTGGAGCCTCGATGTATGCTCGATTCCTATGATATACTTGCCTTGATGAGTTGATTTGATGATGCATTTATGCAAATACTTTTGAGATACTTTGCACATTTGTTCTAGGTGTAAATAAAATGATTTATAACCTCTTGTTGGAATTTATTAGGTCATTTTTCTATTTTTAATTGATGCCTAATTGTGACTTGGTTTTGAATTGTATATGCAAAATGTTTGACCTAGTTTGAAACCATTTTGCCTAATTGTATTTAAGTGAAGCTTGATATGATTTATTTAAGTGATAAAATGATATTTTAACTTGGTTTGAGCTTTGGATTCACTTTCATTTGATTATTTTTCAATTTGTGATTGAGTTTCCAAGTCGATGATGTTTTGGCATTCCTCCTTTGATATTCTTGACCTAATTCTTTGGGATGCTCTCTTGTATGGTCTAATGGATTCTTGTGAACTCTTGTTTTCTTTGAATTACATGTTTTAGTGTATTATTTTCATGATGCGATATTCATTGTATGATCATTTCACATCTCTTTCTTCACTTGATCTTTGGTTTTCTTTGAATGGGTGATATGAATGGTTTCTTGAGCATAATTTGAACATGATAATTCTTGATTTTGTTTGGTTTCTTGGATATGAATATGATGTGATAAATTTGTATTTGATTATTATCTTGATGGTATGGTATGCCTTGCTTGATCATTTGTGCTTTGTGCCTTTCTTGAACATTTACCTTTCTTTAAGGATGACTTTGATATATGTGTGCTTCTTGATGCATACTTTGGATTCAATCCTTGTTGTTTCTCTTGTGTATTCATGAGTGGATGTTTAAGTTTATGTTCATGATTATCTTTCTTCCCTCACTTGGTTTCATACTCTAATCTCACATTTTTATCATTTGAAGTGTGTTTTGCATGAGCTAGTTGTTGCTATCTGTTTGGATATTGATGAGATGCATGCTTGACACTCTTGTGTTCATTTTATAATCTTTGAATTGAGTTGATAATGATATGATTTGCTACTGCCCTACTTTGTTTCTCACATCATTTGGCTTCATCTCTCTTTGTTTGATGATTGATAATACTTCTTATTGGACTTTAAGTCATTTGTGTGTGTGTGTGTGTGTGTGTGTGTGTGTGTGTGTGTGTGTGTGTTGGCACCTTATATTGTCAACTTGTTTTGACTTCCGACCTGTGAGTATGGTTTGGCATCAATTAGTTTTACTTCCGACCAAAATAGAAGAACACTCTTCCAAGAACAATACTTAGTTTTTCTTAAAAGTTTTAACTAAAAACAATGCACTCATGCTTAAAAGTTTTAGAGTGAAAAATTAACAACATACAATCAGCCTACCTCAATGTATCAAAAGATACATGGGTGACTTACAAAGTCAAACTAAAGAGACTCTAAAACCTCCCCTTATTTTTATAAAATTGAAAGCCGTAAAAACATTAGGTTTAGGTTGCTCTTTAAATACTCCTCAGTAGTCCATGGGCTTTGAAATCTTCACCCAGATATTGCTTGATCCACACGCTGAGGGCTGCATCAATTATGCAGAAAAATCTCCTTAAATCTTGGCACGAATCATCAAGTTTCCTAAATTGTCTCAACATCCAATTTTAGAAACATATGACTAGTTAGAGATCAAATCGAATGTTCTAGCATAATTCTTCTTGACCTGCAAAAATAAGTGAGATATATCCAAAAGAAATCTCACAGAATCAAATCAAATCTGTTAAGAATAAGACTACCGCTTGTACTGATGTTCTGGTACAACAAGTCACAACATTTGTCAGAACATTTGTCTTCAATGTTGACAGACCAAAAATTTATGACATTTCTCCTAACATCTTTTTATGAACCATATTTTAGCAAAATTGTTGCCAATCTGTAGCACCCCAAAATTTTGCCCATCCCTTTTCTTATATCTTGGTTTATGTTTCATATCATTTTACTTTAGCATTTTTGTATGGCATTGGTTTTAGGCAGGGGATCAAGGTATCTTATTCAATAATCAAGAGAAGAGTTTCATCTTCAAAGCACAATCAAGGGTTCATGCTCAACTTTGTGGAAATCTCAAGTCACAATGTCTCCATCATTATCAAGACATGTCACTCAACCACTTTCTCCAATGGAAGCAAACTTATTATCAAATTAGAGAGGACATCATGAACTACACGTTTGTAGAGTTAAGCAAGTCCAAAATATCCATAGTTTGAGAGGTATGATGAGCTAAAGTTGAGAAAATCAAGATTTTGTCATTTCAATACTTATAAATTTTTCTAAGTACAGAAATTCAGCTTGAAGCACCTATTTTCAAGCCTATCTTACATGATGATACAAGTTTCAAATGAATTTTCCTAAAACATGAAAGATGTAGAACGTCCTCCAAGATTTCTTTTGACTATTATATCATCTCCATTGGATATGTAGAGCTCAAGTTATGATGCTCCCAAGTTAGGGTTTCAAAGATGTCAAGTTTGGCAAGTTTCTAGGCAGATTTTTGGACCAAACTTTCATGGCATTTTTCACTAAGTTCTTAACCTCAAATCACTTTCCCTTGAAAGTTGAAGATCATTCTTCAAGATGTCTATCCATTGCTAGAACATATTCATTGGATCAAAACTCACCAATTTATGTGGCTTCAAATTCAAGCTTTCAAAGAGGTCAACTTTCAATAACTTAGATTTTTTTTCTATGTCATTCTTGACATAATGAGGAAACATCTTCAACTCCATTTTCCATGACCTTACAAGCTTTGTTTCATGTTGCCTATAACATGAAGGATTTTATTTATGGTCTTGGCTTTGCATTGATCATAAGAACTTTTGTTGTGCATCAAAAATCACCAAGATATAATCAATGGAAGTATGGTTCTTGAAACTGATTTCAAGGGCATGTTTTGTCACCATTCTTGGCATACCATGAACTTTTCTTACAAGACTTTTGCAGCATTATCCTTACACGAACATGTGCCAAATCCTTGTCCAAGACATCACCAAAATATTGCCATTCCAAGTTAAACATGCTTCTTTTGTATTTGTACTATGTGCTTCATTATTGTCAAAAGAAGAAAAAGCAAAACTTGCTCACCAAGGAGCCTAAGGCCACCTTCTCCTCCTGATTTCTGATTCGACTCATAAAAGAATGACAACACGCCATTACCAAGCTACAGCTCGTGCCATTATGCATCATCCACCATTCATTTTCACTTTTGTAAAAAAAAATCCCAACCAATTGTTTTTAACCTCTGTAACTATCATTTAACCACAAAAACCTTCATATATAAACTCATAAACCCTAGCAAGCAGAAAAAGGCTCATTGCTGCAATAATCAGATTGGAATTCCTCAACTTTTCCACAAAAACCTCTCTCTTTGAAACTCTTTTCTCCTTCAAGTTTCTCTGCATTTTTGGCCTAGTTCATCTTCACCAAAGCATTAGGAAGTTGTTGGAAGCTCTCAGTTGAAGGTTAAGCACAATTTCAAGGGCCAATGGAGCCTCTCCGTGGAGTAAGTTTCTCCTATTATTTCCTCCCAAGTTAGACTTGTTCCAAGCTTGTTTTTGTTGTTTCTTAAGTCCTACACTAGTGTAGGCATGATTATGATGGTTGTTGTGTTGATTCAATGGAGTCTCAGTTTGGATGTCAAATTTCCATTGTGTGATTTCATTATGTTTTAGCATTGATAAATGATTTTTGAGGTTGAATTCATGACCTACGTGAAATTCCCTTCAAAATGATGTCCAGTTTATGCATTTTTGTTGAGGTTTGTTGTGACCCCCGGTGAGGCTCACTGGGGAAGAAGGCCGGAGCTAGGGCTTCAGCATCTGATGTGTTTGGCTGAGGTGGAATGTCTGACTGGTTGACTGGCTACGTATGTGTTGGTGTGGCGTGACATGGCTCCACATGGATTAATGAAACAAAGTATTTTGTTGTTTTTTATTGGTTTTGCGTGTTTTGTTGATTCACATGGATTCGGCTTAACATTTTTTGTTTTTCACACCCCCAAGGTTATGGCCCAACGTGCCTTAGTACATGAGTCATGTTGTTTTGTGCTTTGTTGATGCACCCCCCCCCCCCCATGGCCTTTGTTCATCTTTTTTTATTTTATTTTCTTGTCTTTTTTATTTTATTTTATTTTAATCATCTCTTTTCATTCTAAAAATGATTTAAATTTTGTTTCTGGTCCATTGGCATGTTGACTTATTTTTCACTATTTTTATTTTATTTTTTAATTTATTTTGATATTTTATTTGGAATTAAAATGTAAAGTGCTTTTACAATTTTACCGTTGAACTAGGGTTTGTAGTTTTGAGGCCTTTTGATCACCTTCTTGAGTCAATTTTTTTCATATGTTTAGACACTTGATTAATGAGTATTTAGATGTGGGTTTGATGTTTTGATGATCATTCCTTGATTTTTTTTCCAATTGGTTTTATTAAGCCTCAATTCATGCTCGATTGTTGAACATACTTGAACTTGTTGAATTATTTTGATGGTGCACTTGTGCAATTCTTTTGGGGATATTTTTCTCACACATTATTAGATGTTTTGGCATAATATATAGCATTTATTCTATATTTGTTTGATCATCTAAGTGCCTTGAATTGATGTTCCTTTGTGATGTTGCTTTGACATGATATTTGTCTATCCTTGACCTAGTTTTTTGGACTTGTTTCATGTGTAATCTCTATGATGCTTGGTGCTTTTATATGAGTTGAATATCTTGTTTGAGCTACTGAATTTTCATGTATCAATATCCAATTGTATGATGATTGGCTTCTTGTAACTCTAATGCGTGTTTGCTCCTTTTTATGGATGATATTGATTGATGCACACCTAATTGATCGTTCTTGATTTTAATGTGATGATTGTTGAACCTTCTTGATGTCATGATCTTGGTTTTGGGTTGATATTATTACTTATTCTACTGCCTCTTTTTGTTTTCATACCGTAATCTCATTGCTTGGATCATTTGTGACTTGTTTCTTATGAACTAGTTGTTGACATTTGCTTGGATCATTTGTGACTTGTTTCTTATGAACTAGTTGTTGACATTTGTTTAGCTAGTGATGTAGTGTGTGACTTGAATCTTTTTGCTCATCCTTTGACCATTAACATGAGTGGAATACATCTTGACATTGCTACTGCTCCACCTTGGTTCTCACATCATTTGACTTCATCTCAATAGGCTTGATGTTTTAAATTGCTTCTTGATTTATCTTATGTTTTAACACTTTGTTTTGTCATTTTATTTTAACCTCCAATATTGGAGTGTGGTTTGATATGTATGCATTTTGGTTTACTCTGATATGGAGTTAGTGTTTACTTTGTATGGTTGAACCTAATGCTTGCATTTATGTGATGTTTGTGTCTTATGAAGTGACCTTCTTGTTTGTTTACATGTTGTTGCATCTTTTTCTTCATATACCTTTCTTCTCTTTCTTGTCTTGAGACTTGTTCAAGTCTTGAGTTTGTTTTTATTTGTGATTGATTAGTATTCTGTTTACTTGTGCTTGCTCACATGATCCCTTAGGATTCATAGCCTCACTTAATTTCTGATTAAGGTGGGAATAGGAGAGACATTAAGCTTTCAATTATTTGCATGATAACAATTAGGATAGTCCCTCTTTGACCTCAACTATAGGTCCATCATTTGTATGATAATATTAGGTAGAATTTCCTTTTATCCTAACCTTAGGACCATTTTGTATGATAACATTAGGGTTTTCAGTTTCTCTTTAGTGTTTTGTTTTGTGTCTTCTCTTCTCATCTCAAAAAATCTTAAGACACTTGATGAACGTTTTACGCTACGAGCCTTAAGCATATGAGAAATTATGAGTGGGGGGTTTCTCCTCACTTATCTAGAGTGTTTAGTGTATGCCCCTTGGGCGATGTATTCGCTCCTATATCATAGTCTTTAGTGCAACTTCAATCTCAAACAAATTCAATTCACTTTTCTAAAACTTTTAAACCAATTTCAAACCTTTCTGTCCTTCGAGATTTGTTTCAAAAATTATTTTCAGAAAAGAGTACGTTACTTTTCTGTTCTACCACAAACAGGTATCGACCCTAACTGCTGGAATGGGAACTTAACGTCGCTCATAAAAAACACTTAACCAATCAGTGGTCTAGGTTAATCGAACTACATTTACTCTGATTTCTCATACCATATGAGGATACGTAGGCACAAGACGACAATGTCTTGGCGAGCAACCTTCTCCCCATCACCCGTAGTTTCCCGAACTACGTTGACTTTGACATTCCCATTACACGAGGGAATACGTAGGCATAGGGCAGCGATGTCCTATTGAGTCTCCTTTTTCTTTTCCCTCCCCCGTTTAGCAGTAGCTTTTAGATAAACACATCCTTTGATTAGATAACAAGCATTAATCCCGTTGAGTATAATGGACGTGAGGGGTGCTCATACCTTCCCCTTGCGTAACCAACTCCCAAACCCAAAATTTGGTTATGATGACCTTGTCTTTTCCTTTATTTTAGGTTTTCTTTGATTATTTCCTTCCCTTCTCTTCGAGATAAATAATGTTCAGTGGCGACTCTTATGTTTGTTTCCATCGGCCCTTTTCACAGTTGCGATAGCTGGGGACTCTGGTTCCCTGTGCGAGTCAATCCTAGCGCTTGTCTGTTTTATATCTTTCGGTGTGTAAATTGGTGTATATGTATGTTGTATTTGTATGTTTACTGTTGTATATCATCGCATTTACATTTTACTTTCTGCATTTTATTATTGTTATCATATTATACTGTTGTTATGTTGTTGGGTGGATTGTTCCATGAGAGATACGTCCAATATCCAGGCTTGAGTATACACATAGGATTAGTGTGGAGAGTAGTGTGGACTTGTGTGGCAAGACTCAATTCCGAATCATGGTGTTGCCAGGACTAATGCTATGATAGAAGGTGAGAGGTTAAATTTGATCATGGATGTTGAAGAACTGAAGACCCCTTTAAGCTTTATGAAGGATAATTTGCTAAAGGGAGGTGTGTTTCTAGGGTGTTCTGTAGAATGTTCAGAATGTGCATTGCAGCCTGAGGGTTGTACTTTCTTGAAGAATGATATTCAAAAGTTCATTAATAAAGGCAGTTTGCAGTTTGACAGGGTTGTGGAAGAAGAAGTGGAAGATAGAATCAGTAATAATGGAAATGAAGTCGCCACGATTTCATTTTCCTACTAGACAATTAACATTTTAGTGCCTGCAAGGCCAGCTTCAGTCATCATTACAACACCTGGACCTGTACCATACGAGAGCACTAAGGTTATCCCATGGAATTATGGGGCAGAAGTGTTTTGTAATGGACAGAAACAGGAATTGCCAGGGTCGTCGTATGGTGGATCTTCATTTGAAAATATAGTAGGAGTGGGAGGAATTACTAAAAGTGGGAGAATATTCTCTCCACCTGAATCCAGTATTGATAAAAATGATAAGGGGAAGGGTAAAGCGATAGTTGAGGAAGATGTTCAGCAGCAGGTGGGCAATGATATCTTTTTAAAGTACGCCAAGGAATTCATGAGACTCATTCGCAAAAGTGACTACAAAATTGTGGATCACTTACATTAGACTTCTTTGAAGATTTCTATTATGTCGTTATTATTGTGTTCTGAGGCACATCGAAATGCACTGTTAAAGATTTTGAATTTGGTTTTTGTACCGCAAGAGATTTCAGTGAACCAGTTGGAGGGAGTGGTATCTCATGTCAACGTCGACAACAGTTTAGGTTTTACAGACCTAGATTTAACTCTCGCCTGGAGGAATCATAATCATGCCTTACACATCTCAATGGAGTGTAGAGGGTCCCTACTGTCACATGTCCTGGTTGATACATGATCATCCCTTAATATACTACTCAAGAAGGCATTGATGAAGCTAGACACTCAAGGGTTGTTGTGCACACCCAGTGACTTAGTGGTAAGAGCGTTTGACGACTCTAAAAGATCAGTGTTTGGGGAGATCATGATGCCTATACAAGTTGGGTCAGAGATTTTTGACGCAACATTTTACATTGTGGATATCCAGCCAGCATACAGGTGTTTGCTTGGTCTACCGTGGATACATGTTGCGGAAGCAGTTACCTTGACGTTGCATCAAAAATTGAAGTATATGATGGAGGGAAAGTGGTTAGTGAAATTCTGGTATGCAGATCTCATATGTCCCAAGAACATTGATCTCTACTCAACAAGGACGAGGGCAGATCATGACCAATTTAAATTCCTTTAATAATTAACGATGTAATGACCAACGTCATGATCTCTGTTGTGACATCTGCATATTGGCAGACTATTTATCTAAACATTTAAATTGTGAAGAATTGTAAATGCTGAAAGTTAAATAACACAATGAATTGTTTACCCAATTCGGTGCAACCTCACCTACATTTGGGGCTACCAAGCCAGGAAGGAAATCCACTATTAGCATAATCAATTCAGAGCTAAACTCCCCCATTTACAACTCCTCACTTAATCTCTACCTAATGCAATTTCTTCCTAGAGACACTCTAGACAAGAGTATACCCACTCACTCCCGCTCAATCACAGCAGTGATATACAATTGAATACAAAAGACAGACTTTAGAAGACACTCTTCAAAGTCACAATACTTGATTTTGCTTAACAGCTTCAATCAAGGACAATGAACACAACAGTTCATACACATTAACCAAAACAATTATACAGCATACAATTGCTTAGCACACAAGTATCCTAAGACACACGTGAAGAACCAAAGTTCTTCACTCACAAAACAAACGTGAAGAGCAACACTCTTCACTTACAAATATGTCTACCACAATGTATCAAAAGATACAAAGGGTGACTTACACACACAAGGGACTCTCAAACCTTAGACCTTTATTTTACACTCAAGTTGTTCTTGATGTGAGTGCTTAATTTCCTCTGCTTCTGCTCCTCCTTAAATAGCAGTGCAGACTGGGCTTGGGCTGGTCACAAGTAACAAACTTTAGGTTTAACCAAGTTAAACCACTTTCCATAATCCAAGGTGCTGCCGAATTAGGTCACAGCTACTTCATGTTATGTCCATCCCTGACTAGAATCTCGCCTGAGACAATTAAGGAGTCATAACAGGTTCCTTGAATTCTAGCCTGAGATATATCAAGTATCATAACAGAAAAATAAACCTTGCACGCCTGATGTCATACGATCAATGTCATAACAATCAGTCATGACATTCAGCTTTACTTACTCTTAGCTTACCAGACTCCCCCTGTTGAACGCTCCTGCAGAATCTTCTTCAAAGCAGTAGAAATAAGCATATTATAGTATCTTAAAAAGTCTCAAAGGTCCTTTTTATGAACACCAATTAAATCTGCACTTTGTTTCTAATAAATCTCTTTGGCCTGCACATACTGATGAGGTAAATCCAGCAGGACCAAAACACTTCTGTCAAGAGATATAACATAGCAACCCCTGTTGTACCAGGCATTGATATCATGACATTAGTAATGACATCCATGACATCAGTTCTGTCATCAGCTCCTGCTGCACCAGAAAGCAATGTCATGACATTGGTAATGACATCCATGACAGCAGTTCTGTCATCAGCTCCTGCTAGCTCCTTCTGCATCCATGATAGCAGTTCTGTCATCAGCTCCTGCTAGCTCCTACTGCACCCATAACAACACTTCTATCATCAGCTCCTGTTGGTTCCTGCTGCACCAGACAGCGATGTCATGACATTGGTAATGACATCCTGTTTAAACACATGACAACAGTATTGTCATAACAATAGATGAAGATGTTGTGATATCTGGCTTAACATCAGTGCATGATCATGTTTTACCAAAATTTAGCCAATCCTAGGACCATAGAACCATGGTACTAAAAATTAACGTGTGCGGAGAGGAAGACATTATGGTGAGTCAGTTATCATGTTTTAAATATGTGGAAGTGGATGGTGAGATCCACGAGAAACTCTGTCAGGCTTTTGAAACTGTGCAAGTTTAGGAGAAGCCTCTTATTGAAGTTAAAAGCTCAGAGGTCTCTTGTTGTCGTTTAAAGAAGTTTGTGCTATAGCGGAATCTGGGTCTTCCCCGAGGTGGGGCCAAGTGCTTAATGTTCCTGTTAAACAAGACAAGTTCGGTTTGGGGTATAAGCCATTTGTTCCTTCTCAAAACCCTCCGAGGTACAAAGGACCTGTTCGATTCACCAGTGGTGGAGTTATCTTTAACAAGATTCACGCTATTGGGGATGATGAAGGAGATAGTGGCTATGATATGGATGCTTAGATTTGTCCATGTGTCCCTAGATAGAAGTTATGCAACTGAACTGTGGAGAAAATCATCCAAGTCACATCAGAAGAGTAATTGCCACTTTTGTTTTCTACTATGATTGGTCTTACGCTCTACCAAAGGCGTAGTGACTCATTTTGTATGGCCCCTTTTTTATAGTTTCAACTTTATCATGAATAAAAAGACTCCCTTTCACATTTAAATATTTTGATCCCTGTTTTTCCTTTTTGTTTTTACCTTTTTTGATTAAAACAGAAAAATGGCAATGTATTTGTGCTTGTCTGCATGTCATAATAAGCATAAAACATCAATCATCCAGGTTAAACATCTCAGATACCATCGATCCTAATTCGGCTATGGCTTGATATGATTATGATAATCCAATTTATCAAGCTGAAGAAGAGACGGGTGAAGATTGTGACCTACCTGAGGAACTAGCCATACTTCTGAAGTAAGAGGAAAAGATTATTATTCCTCATCAGGAGGATGTTGAAGTCATTAATCTGGATACCGAGAATGAGAAAAAGGAAGTTAGAATTGGGGATGCATTGGTAGACGATGTCAAGGGAAGATTGGTAGAGATGCTCCGTGAGTACATGGATGTCTTTGCCTGCTCGTACCAAGACATGCTTGGGTTAGATACCAATATAGTAGTACACCAGTTGCCTCTTCAAGAAGAATTTACGCCAGTAAATTAAAAGTTGAGAAGGACAAGGCCTGATATGGCAGTCAAGATCAAGGAAGAAGTTCAAAAGCAGTTGGACATTGGGTTTCTTGCTCTCACCAATTACCCTATGTGGTTCGCTAATATTATTCATGTGCCTATGAAATATGGAAAGGTTAGGATGTGCGTTGATTACCGAGATCTGAATAGAGCGAGCCCGAAAGATGATTTCCCGCTCCCTCACATTAACGTGTTGGTCGATAACACTGCTCAGTATTATGTATTTTCCTTCATGGATGGCTTCTCTGGGTATAACCAAATCAAAATGGCCCCAGAGGACATGGAGAAGCCTACCTTTGTCACACCGTGGGGGACCTTTTGCTACAAAGTTATGCCTTTTGGATTGAAAAATGTTGAGGCAACTTATCAACGGGCAAAGGTGACTCTCTTTCATGATATGATTCATCATGAGATCGAAGTATATGTTGATGACAGGATTGCAAAGTCACAGACTGAGGAAGGAAATTTGGTCAATCTTCTAAAGTTGTTTGAAAGATTAAAGAAATTCAAGCTGAGGTTGAATCCTAACAAGTTCACCTTTGAGGTGAGATCTAGGAAGCTATTAGGTTTCATTGTCAGCAAGAGAGGAATTGAAGTGGATCCTGCAAAGATAAAAGCAATTCAAGAGATACCTAAACCAAGAATAGAGAAAGAGGTTCGTGGTTTTCTTGGGAGATTGAACTATATTGCAAAGTTTATTTCTCACCTTGCAGCACCCTTGTGAACCTATTTTCAAATTGTTGAGAAAAGACCAGGCAGTTGTCTGGAATGAAAATTGTCAAAAGGCTTTCGAGAAAATAAAAGAGTATTTGCAGGAGCCTCCAATACTGACGCCTCTAGTTGCAGGAAGACCTTTGATCTTGTATTTAACGGGTCTGGAGAATTCAATGGGTTGTGTACTCGGTTAGCACGACGAGACAGGTAGGAAAGAACATGCTATTTACTACCTAAGTAAGAAATTCACCGATTGTGAGTCAAGGTACTCAATGCTAGAGAAAACATGTTATGCACTTTCTTGGGCAGCTAAACGCTTAAGGCAATACATGTTAAACCATACAACCATGTTGATTTCGAAGATGGATCCGATCAAATATGTATTTGAGAAGCAAGCGTTTTCTAGAAGAATAGCTAGATGGCAGATGGTTCTGACAGAGTATGACATTCAATATGTTTTACAAAAATCCGTTAAAGGGAGTGTCTTGTCAGAATATCTTGTTGAACAACCAATTGAGGATTATCAGCCAATAAGGTTTGAATTTCCTGACGAAGATATAATGTTTTTGAAGATGAAGCATTGTGATAAGCCTTTGCTTGATGAGGGTCCTGAGATTGGATTTCAGTTGAAATTGGTTTTCGATGGTGCTGTTAACTCATACAGCAATGGAATTGGGGAATTTATTACAACTCTTCACGGTTCTCACAAATAATGAAGCTGAGTATAAAGCATGCATCATGGGTTTAGAAGAAGCCATCGATCTAAGGATCAAGAATCTAATGTGTATGGTGATTCAGCACTAGTTGTCAATCAAATCAAGGGAGAGTGGGAAACTTGTTGGGCCAACCTGATGCCTTATAAGAACATCATGAAGATTGCACAGAAGATGGTGGTGACTTATAAAGATTGGCACGAGATGTCGCCCTTTGCTTTACATGGTTATCGTACTTTGGTGCATACATCGACTAAGGCAACTCCTTTCTCACTAGTGTATGGCACGGAAGCAGTCCTACCATTAGAAGTTGAGATGCCTTCTTTGAGAGTTTTGTCTGATGTAAAGCTCGACGAAGATGAATGGATTCAGGACAGGTTGAATCAGCTGAGTCTTATTGATGAGAAGAAATTGGTAGTCATCGCCCATGGCTGGCTGTACTAGAGCAGAATGAAAAAAGCTTTTGATCAAAAGGTGCATCCTTGATGCTTCCAAATAGGGGATTTGGTGTTGAAAAGGATTCTTCCTCCTCAAACAAATCACATGGGCAAATGGACTTCCAACTATGATGGTCCGTATGTGGTGAGAAAGGTTTTCTCTTATGGAGCCTTATTACTATCTACTATGGATGGTGAATATTTTACGTCCCCTGTGAATGCAGACGTAGTCAAAAAATATTTTGTTTAAAATAGACCTGTTGGACAGAAAAAGAAAGGTCCGAGCAAAAATGGGTCATCCCAGCAAACCATAAAAAGAAAAGGTTCGGGAAAAAGTTAGGAATAAAAGAAAAAAGAATAAACCCGCAATGTTGAAAAACTGAAAAGGCGACTTTGGCAAGAATGGGTATCCCGGTGGATTAAAAACCCGCAAGGGTGATTCAGGCAAAAGTTAGGAATTTAAAAGTAAATGACTAGGATCTGTGTTCGATTTGTGAACTTATCTTGACGCAAGCAGATCCCGAAGGATAAGAATTAGTCCAATCAGTCTCTTTAAAAGGTGGAGCATTGGTGAAACGTTAAAGACATACAGGTCATAGCCGAATCAACACATGGTGGTTGTCTGCTTCCACATTGTCGACATTTGTATTTTTTGTTGTACTTTTTTTGCGCAGTTACCTCTTTTCAGGAATTGCATCCAATTGAAACTTGCCTATTTACAGGCCATTTCAATCAATAAAATATTATTCATTTAAAGAGCTTTACATTTCCTATTTTTACTTTTACTGTTTTGTTTGCAAAAAAATGGCGTCTGATATTTTTGATAAACTTTACATGTAAAAACATTGGGGCTTTGTGAATTATATTGAAAATAATAAATGTACTCGAATGGTGTCATGGATGATAACTGAAATAGCCATTTTGCATACAGGACATTCTATTTGTTTATTGGTTGTTTACAGGGTAACACGATCCTTTCCCCAGTAGAGCTTTCTCCCCGATAGTGAAGTTCTAACAATGTCAGTAGCACATGATGAATCATTCCTCCCCAACAGGAGTTCAGGTTTTTATGTTACCTAGTTAGTTAAATTTATGCTCCCCAACGAGTATTCATAAGCTTGTCGCTTCCGCGAAAATAAGGTGCCGGCAAAACAGAAGAGTCGTCACCTTTCGTTATTTATCCCTCCGAGCGGGAAAGGAAACGATCGGAAAAACCTGACGAAAAGGTATAAGACAAGGTCATTGCAACCTTTGTCTGGGTTCGGGAGTCGGTTACGCATGGGGAAGGTATTAGCACCCCTCACGTCCATCATACTCGATGGGATCCACGCTTGCGGTGTTTATCTGACGGGTTGGTTTTATTATCTACCTATCAAGGCCTAGTTTGAAAAGAAAAGAAAATGACTCGGCATAGCATCGCACTTTATGCCTACGTATTCTCATCAGAGAATGAGAAATCAGAGTCAACGTAGTTCGGCTAACTATGGGTTACGGGGAAGGTGGCTCGCCAATACGTCAGTATTGTGCCTACGTACTCTCAACAGATATGAGAGATCAGAGCTTACGTAGTTCGGGAAACTACGGCTTACGGGTGTTCAGATTCATCTATTTTATCGAGTAGGGTTAAACAACAATTCCAGCAGTTAGGGACAAAGCCTGTTTGCGTTGGCGCTGAAGTTTAACGACACTCTTTTCTTCAGAAAAGCTTTCCTTTGAATTATGGGCCCACGGGACAAAAAGGTTTGAAGTTTGTTTTCTGTCTTTTACGAAAGAAGTGTTTTTTTATTGTGTTTGCAATTTCAATCGCACTAAAGACTATGACCTGAGATTGAATGCGTCGCATGTCACCCAAAGGGTGCCATACTAAACATCCAGATTGTTGAAAAGAAAATCTCCAACAATCCTTTCTCAGATAGCTTAAGGCTCGTAACGTACGAAAGAAATCATTCATGATTACTGTATCTTAAACTGTTTTGAGATGAGAAGAGCACAGGCTCAACTAAAGGGAGACTATTAAGTCCTACTGTTGTCATGCCAAGGATTCATCCTATAGTTGTAGTTTGAAAAAGGGAACTCCTAGAAGTTATCATGCATAGGTTTCAACCTAAAGTTCTATCATCACTTCCTTATCAAAGGAAGTGAGAGTCCTAAGGGATCATATCAATGATAAACAGAAATAGATAAAGCATCAGCTTAAACAGTAAACAATAATACAGTAAAATGACTGTAAAATGCATGCAATGCAAGTGAGGGAGGAAATGTGTGTGGGGCAGCAGCCTCCACAAGCTCATCTCAACCTCAAGCCAGATATGAATAACAGCAATCATACAGCAGCAATAAAAAATATGCTATCAAACAGGATATAAGAGACTGCAATCATACAGAAGAAATGGAATAAAATGCTATCAAGCAAACACAAACCACATGGGCAAGGGAGCTAGGCTCTACCGAATACCCGCAAGCAAATCCATACAGTAACAATACAAGCAGAGGGAGCAACTCAACCTCTAGTGCAATCATGCTCCTAGATTAAAGTTAGTCTAGTCATGGACTTATTCTAATGCATCAAGCAAATCAAACAAGGCATATCAGCACTACAGAAAAGAAAACAGACAAGAAAGCAGATCAACAACTCTCTCTCAATACCCAGCCTCAGCTCTTCTAACAGCAATCCAGTCTTCAGTATTCAATTACCCTTCAAGACAAATATCCTTCATGACAAATATCAATTTGCTTCCCCAGGTTTCAACCCTTCAACATAAGTTTCAACTTGATCTTCTTCTTCAAGCTTCAGCTTTCTTATTCAATTCCACCTTCAGGCTTCACTCCTAACTGCAAGTATCAACTTGGTTCCTTCAGGCTCTCAAAGCTTCAATGTAAGTATCAACTTTCTTTAGTCCTCAAGCCTCAGCTCCACTCTCAATCTCAATTGAATCCTTCTCATAAGTATCAACTCAGTCTTTACGCTTCAGCTCTCTTACTTTACCAGTCTCAACTTGGTCTTCTCTTCCTACAAGCTTCAGCTTCTCAAAGTAGTCTTCCATCACTTAGAAGTGTCAACTTCACCCTTCAATTCTTGCTCAAACAAGGAACTCCTCATTCTTCACTAAATCTCAATTGGATCTTCAAGTATCAA